>CM049182.1:19988588-21188588 GCA_026770425.1 Boechera divaricarpa | reverse complement strand
ATCAGAAGATAAATATGTAAATCAATCCTAAAATAGATTCTATAATAGCAAGAGAAGCATGTAGTCACATATGGCGGAGATGATATCTAATAACTGGCTAGGTTCAAATCAGTCAATCAAATACTCGAGAGACAGTCCTTGTCGTATGCTCATAACACTCTAGTATCAAGAAGACATAACATAATTAAATCCCTTATCTCCGTAATAGACATACTTCCTAATACCATCTCCCACCTCCGTGTTCAGATGATGTATAGACACAAACCCAAGCTAAAAGTTTCAGCTTTTATTCACCTATTACCCGAACTTAACAATAACCACTTATCAGCCATACCAAGTCTATGTATAAGACCTTCAAAAAATGTGAATTGTTTACCTGATCTGAAAGATCAGTACCAGGTGTTTCAGCAGTCCAAAGGCTTTCCAAATTGAAATAACCCCTGGCTTTCTCATCAAGTGCATGAACTACAAACTTTCCTACACGTATCCAGAGAAAGATA
The DNA here is from genome assembly GCA_026770425.1 of Boechera divaricarpa. NCBI lineage: Eukaryota > Viridiplantae > Streptophyta > Magnoliopsida > Brassicales > Brassicaceae > Boechera > Boechera divaricarpa. Next base: position 21,188,088 of record CM049182.1, on the reverse strand, counting down.
ATTACAGCCAACACAATACCAATGAAATATGAAATCAAGACTTGTAGATATAAAACGCAGCGGCATGAACACAAACCGTAGTCTATGACAATCCACTTGCTATTGTACCCTTGCACAGAAGGCAGCGTTACATGTTTGGCTCCTTTCTGCTTTTGCTTGGCCTGTGAGTGAAACAAAGCCAAAGAATATAAGAAACCAATGATCACTCTTATCATCTTAAAGTGTTCAAATTCACTGTAACAAAGTAACAATTACTCAAAACGAGTTCACAAAACAGCTAGTCATTATCCATAAGAGTCAATTCTCATATCGAATCTTGAACATCTTATCACAAAAATGGCTATATCCAAATGTTTGATTGAGGATTGAATCAACAATATCGACGAACGAATTGAAAAAGTAGAAGAAGGTGAAAACGTGTACCCTATAGACTAATGCTTGCGCGATGTTTCTCAAGTGCCAATCGGATCTTCCGGTGGCAATTACCGTAAAATCGGCCCAGAAACAATGATTGTGCGTTGGAATCACCGTCACGTTATCTGCTTTCACGTCGGCGAGTATCTTCTCCACTTCGGGAAGCGTGAGAACCTCTGAGACATCATAGGCCCCGGCGGTTGAAGAAAAAAAGGGAGAGGAAGCGAAGATACGATTCGGAGCAGATAAACCTAGCTTCCATGATTGATCTAGAAGAAGAGACGAACAACGAGATCGGAGAGCCGTCAACATGAGCTAGCGCGGTGGCGAAACGGGTACGATTAGGTAAAACCCTAACAACGACCGGGACGTTGATGTGCTGGTGCGGCTTTAATTATTTTCTTATACGAATTAGGATCAAACTTTTAAAATTACACTAACAAAAATGAATTTGTACTTCTCTCTCTCTCTATAAGCTATAGCCATAAAAGTATCAATAATTTCAGAAAATTGACTGTATACTCTTTTTTAAGTAGCCAAATGACTAAAACAAGATTGATGGTGTAGTGTATTTGTTCAGTGATTTTTTACTGTCAATTCTGTCATAAGACGTAGACAACCTTTTGTTGAAATCATCTACGAAAAAGTTGAAGAATCATTCGGTTTTTTTAGATGAACTCCATGTCAATGTCATCACCAAAGGCTCAACAAAACAAGACCATCAGGAGAAAGAAGAAGTTTTTAGCCAATCTCTATTTTGATTTTTTGCCTACAATCCATAGAACGGGTCCAAGTGTCTTTTTGTTGTTGTAGAAGTTTCGGAAATTGTGATTTATGACTCTTATTTTCGGAAGTACGAATGCTTCATCTGAGGTCCGTTTTCTGCTTCGGAATCAGAGTCGATATCGGAAGATTTTGGAATCTTGCTTCCGTGGTGTTTTCAAAAAAAAAAATCCATTTTGGAAGCTTATTGGAAATTTACGATTCCTTTTTGGAAGTTTCATGTCACAAATAAATAAGAAACATCAAAACAATTAAGGATAGTTTTTTTAAACAAAAAACTCAAACGAATTTTGCGATTTAGAATTTTTGCATACTAATCGTTGTATTTTTTTTTTTAAAGGCTTATGCTTAGAAAAATGACAATGACATGAATCATATATATGAGGGACTTAAAGTTTATTAAGATTTATTTATTAGATTTGTGTGGTCAATTATGATTTTTAATAACATAATGTTAAATGTTTTTTTTTTGTCAACCTTAAATGTTTTATTATATATTATACACAATTCCAACACTTATCCATTTCCTAACTTTTTATAAATATCGATTTCGCATACCAGCTTTTAATTTCATGTAGCTTAGTTTGCGTAGTATCCCCAACAAATGAACCATCGTCAGGAGTCACAGATCTCTAAGAACCTACTAACATTAATTGCTTTCATACATAAAAGTATATGCACCCCTATGCAAAACACATCTTTCTAACTGAATAGTCATTCACCAAAGGTTAGATAGACTGCACCAAGATAATCACATCGCGTTCAATGCATTCACCAAAAACATGTTGCACTCGGTCTCCTACGACTAAAGAGATCCGACTTGATTACGCAGAAACTTGGTCCCTAGACCTGGATCATGTATTCATCTATAAATACTTTCCAAAGTGCTTTTGGTGAGAAAGAAGACGATAAAATCAAAAAAAAACCTAGAGGCTAAAAAATCCATATATATTATGTTCTTAAACGCGTTCATTGTACCAAAGAAAAATAGCGATGTGTGCAAGAACGATGAGCATCACCAAACTCATCTCACGTTGACCATATGATTCAGAGGGAAATAACATATCTCTTTCATAATCCTTAATACAGAATAGTCTTTTCGGTCGTATCAAACTCTCAAAGAACTCAAATTCTACTCCAAAAAACACAATTTTCATAAAATGATTTATATATACTCTTTCCAAATAGCAAATTTGGACCTAGGATATCATTTATCGACCATGTCCAAAACTAAATTGCACCATTTCCTCCAACCAAAACTCGAACTTCCAACTAATCATGTTATTTCGTTGCAACTTGAGCGTGAAAAGTTTTTAGGGAAAACAAATACGTTTGAGGTCATCCTGACAATGCTACTGTTTCATGTATAAGTGTATAACCAAACCATCTGCAACTTTAATTACTTTACGTTAAATTATGAATTTTTTAATTTCCATCTTAAATTCTAGTACATAGTTTTGGATATTCTTTTTTGGAAATTTATGTCCACACGGATTAAATAACAAGTTGTTCTTCGGTTAAAGCCTAAAAAGCATATTCCCTAGCAAACATATGAGCATATTCGGCTCAATCACCTGTCGATACCTAGATAGATCGAATTTATTTAACGTGTATATTCAGTATTCTGATGGATTTTGTGAATATACATACACACACTCCATGATTCCATGTCTGCATTTTAAACCTTTTTTTCTGGATAAAAAACTTTATACAATAAAATCTCTCAAGATTGTATGGATACGATTACTCATTATGTATCTTGATGAATTGGATCATTTCTTTGTGGATTCCTAGAGAAAATTGTTCTAAATAATTCAAAAAAGTTTATGAATTTTCCTCTAATTGTATGAATTTTTCTAGAACATTTTTTTCTTGAATATCGTTCAAAAAAGTTTCGCATTGTATAGTATTCCACCAATTAGTAATCCAAGTTTTCAAACTTTTATTACAACAAAGAGAGATCAACCAGGTCAAAAAGACTATAGATGTAAAATAAAAAAAAGGAAGGAATGTTTTTTTTTTTTGCCATTTTGAATCTGTGAATTGTTAATAACCTCAATACACAATTACACATACTAAAAACAGTAAAAATAAAAAAAATCATATTGGATATATATCAACAGAGTCTAATTATCTAATTTCGGATAAATACAATTTCAGATGTTAAAAAGGTTTTGATAGTTGTATCGTCATTAATATAAACGGTAATAAAAAAAACTAATAACCTCATATGTACTCAACATAGGATCGTGTAGACGTGCTTAGTAAAATAAATAATAAACTAGAAATTATCTCGTGCTACAGCACGAATTAATAAATCTAAACAAATCTGATTTTTTTAATAATAAAAAATTAATAATAGAATATCCGATTTTTTTTGTGCAAATCAATATCCGATTGTGCAAATAAAATTAAATCTAATTTTAACAAATCTGATTTTTTGAAATATTAACAAATTCTTTTTGAAATATTAACAAATCCTATAAAAATATATGATTATTAACAAATCCGATTTTTTTGGAATAATAAGTTTTTTTTTGAATATTAACAAATCCGATTTTTTTGGTAACCATATAATCGATCCGATTTTTTAGAAATAGTCAAAAATCTTTTCGGAATATTAACAAAGCGGATTTTTTTGTTAACTATAAATTAAATGATATAATTAAATGATTTCATTAAATGATCACATAATAACTAATAACTAAAATATCTTTAATGATAAATTAAAATTTGTTCTTTGAAATAATGGTAATATGATGTAAATATTAACATTTTTAATGTTTATTTATAAATGTATTCTCCAAATAATATACGGGGATAATCGTTAGTTGTTAGACCATTTTCAATGCAAATTTCTTAAGGTTTCTTAAAAGGTTTTAGATTTTTTTTTAATATATTTAATATAAATACTTAATAAGGGTTTCTTATTTTAGATATCTAAAATAAAAAACCGTTTCTTAAAAATTTAATATTTTTAAAATAGCTAAGAAACCCATAAAGGGGTTCTCCATTAATCATGGCCTTAAGGAATCAAAATTGAGGAAGAGGAAGAAGCCATTAGAGAGAGTCTCAAGGTAAAGCTTTCTACACGCAACCCTATGGATTCATGTCGTCTCTGTATCTTCTTCTTCCTATAGAAGAGCTACCGCGCGATTAGAGCCCTACGAGATCAATCGATCATCGTCGTAATGGAGGAATCGGTGGCTTCATCTTCTTCCTCTCCGTCTCACAATATCTCAATTTTCACGAATTTTCCTCTGATTTCCGCCGTCTTAGCTTTCACCATCGCACAAGTCATCAAATTCTTCACCTCCTGGTACGTTTTCATCATGTGTATATATATATATCCATGGCGGTGAGGCAGAGAGAGAGAGAGAGAGTATTTGTTTCATGTTCTTGAATCTTGTTAATAGGTTCTTTGATCATATTTTCAAATTCGTAGTTTCTGATGAGTTGCGATCATCTGATAGAATTTGATCTTGAAGCTCTGGTTTAAATTTTTGTGTAGGTATACGGAAAGGAGATGGGATTTGAAACGGCTTGTTGGGTCTGGAGGTATGCCTTCTTCACATTCAGCAACAGTTACAGCTTTAGCTTTAGCTGTTGGTTTACAAGAAGGCTTTGGAGGTTCACATTTCGCTATCGCTTTGGTTCTCACAGCCATTGTATGTTTTTGCTTACTCACTTACCTTTCTTAATCACTTCAGGGATGGTTAAATTGTGAGGGGTTTGTTTGTGTGTGTGCAGGTTATATATGATGCAACTGGTGTAAGATTACATGCTGGACGCCAAGCTGAGGTTTGATTTGTTTGTTTTCTTTTGGTGTCAGAACTTAGAAGCTGTGTTCTGTTCACTGATTTGGGTCTGCTTCATTATATTCCCAGGTTCTGAATCAGATTGTATACGAACTTCCTGCAGAGCATCCTCTGGCTGAAAGCATACCCTTGCGTGAACTTCTAGGTCATACTCCTCCTCAGGTAAGTAAGTCATACCAATTGAGTCGGATCACACCAAGCCTTGATCAGTTGAGACTTAGATATGGTTTTTATGTAAGACTAGTAACAGACTGATTGTGGTCAGTACCTGAGCATATATTTTGGTGTTATCAGGTCATTGCTGGTGGAATGCTTGGAATTTCTACAGCAATTGTTGGGTACTTAGTCACCTTGATAGCCAAGTCAGATTAGGTGCAGCAAAATCTCACCTTTTCTGCTCCATAGTGTGTCAAAGCCACTGGTAGGTATTTGAAACGGCCATGACATGCAAATGGACTCTGGAAACTGGGTTTCATTGACCCTAGTTTCTTTTTTCATTTTTTTGTTGCTCAGCTCTTATTATTGACACCATAGTATTATAGGTTTGATCTTGTAAGGAAACATGAAACTTCATTACAAAGTGGTGAAAAAGGAGTTTAAAGCTCATCTCTGTGAAAAGTGCAGTCTCTATGGTGGATCTTTGTTAATTTTCAGAGTAGGGTCCAATCCAAAACAACGCCAAGCAATGGATCCTCTTTCCAAAATCTTGCAGATATCCCACCACGAAGCTTCATTTTGCCTATAGAGCTAATGCTGATTTGCTCTATTTATTTTGGATCATTAAACACATATTTTAACATTAACTTCTGTTTCCTGTGCCACTTTGAAGATGGCACGAGCTATAGCTGATATGATTCCTCTAATGGTGATAATAGTATAACGAGGAATAACTTTTAAAGTCGATACAACTTCCTGAAATTAAACATATAGAAACAGGCAAGATAGCCAGGGTCATGTGAGCTGCACCGAGAGGGGAAATATGTTGTCCATTTGTTCGATGTAAGAACATAAAGCGTCATGATGCATATACTGTGGGGCGGCATCTATATTTTAAGGGTTTTTACGGATAATTACTACTTGTGAACGTGTCATGGAGAGTTGGCCATAACCATACAGTGATTCTTCCCTATCGATTGAGATTCATTAACTTACAAACTTTACTTGTTCGATGGATAACCACATGAGAAAGATAGATAATATGGTTTTCTCTAAGGAACCTATCAACTCCGTTGAAGTTCAACCCACAAAAGGGTGTTATATAAAGGTCAAATTTCTCTATCATGATAGTTCAGACAACAGTGAAGCAATCCTGTTTTCTTTATCCTCTGACCAATGACAATGGTGAAAGTATCCCAGGATCAAACTCAATTGCTGCTGAAACCTGAGAGAAAAACAATGGAAAATTGAAACTGGCAATGTGATTGCAAATATTGAACAAGGATTCAATCAATAAAGCACATAAGAGATGTCACAGAATTGAGATTTTGAAACCAATGAATTCCTGAATTTGCACGTAAACAGTTCAAAAATGGCGAGTTTTGAGTATTTCTCACAATACCTTCAAAATACCAAGAACCCTAGATATGTCATGTCTCATCATCTTCTTCTTTAGATCCCTACAATACATCAACGTCTCAATATACACCTCAACGTCATCACAATCTGAGATTTCAATAATGTACGGAGAAGACAGTGGTGGCAACTGCTGTAAACTTCTTATTGTAGTAGCAGCTCCAGCACCAGAAGCAGCCAATAAGTTAGAACCAACGCTGATTTTGTGACCCCCATCTAATGTGTGTAGTGTGTACATCAAATAAAGAAGAAGTTTTGAGTTTTGATTAAACAGACGTAGAAACAACCACTTAAGCTATTAAAAAGGATAAGTCCAAAAGAATCCAATAAGCTTGTGGGAGCTAAAAAGAAAAATATCAAATCATCAGGCTTCGAGATTCTCCAAGTTAATCCATATTAACATCTCAATTAAACAAGAAAAGACCACATAGTTTGGGCGATATTATGCAAATTAGGAATCGACAAGTTATGCATTTTTCAAAACACTTTTTTCTTGTAATTAGAAAGCTTATCATTTTTCTTTTTGTCACATAAGAAAGCTAATCAAAAATAGAAAATGTGAGTTTGAATCCATAAGAAACCAAAAAGCAGTAGGGGGACCTGTCAAAGACCACGTGACTTTGTCAGTCAAACCCGGACCCGCTTTCCCCCAACCCGGACCGACAAAACCCATCTCTCACCGCTCCTTCCAATATCTTTAACCGTACACGTGTCATTATCTCTACACAAAAACCACCTTCATCTAAAAACATCTTAAATCTAAAGTTACCGTTAAAAAGTACAACTGTAGTAGTAGTATCTTAAAACAATACCACTCTCGGGAACTACATTATTAACTTTTTCCCAAACTCTTTACTTCTCCCAAGATTCCTCCTAATTGTTTGTGATTGTTCCTATTGCACTTTGCATTATTATCATCACTTTATTATCATTAATTTAACGTAACTATAATGGTGATTACTTAGTCACTTCCTCCCCACGTACACATGATTAATAAATTTTTACAGTATTATTATCACAAACCAGATCTGAGCATTACTATAAAACCCCATTATTTTAAAATAAAACAAAAAATAGTGGGTCTATACCATTTATATAGAAAAAAACAGAGTTAAATAGGAGTTTTAAAGACTATCATATTCGTCTCTACAACAGCCCATCTGGTATTAATGTCTCACTTCTGAATCTCTCACTTCATCCTCAAGTGGGTTCTATGAGAGTGACGACTCTTTGATTGCTTCGCCACATCTTTCCCTCACTTTGATTATTATCCTTTTAACATCCTTCGAAGTCATCTCTCTATCTATCCATATAGATAAAAAAGCTTCTGAATAAATCTGTTTTTTTTTTTTTTTTTTTTTTTTTTCTTTTGTAAGAATGAGATCTAGTGTAGAAGATAACAAAGGATGGATTGGACCAGCGACTCCAGAGATATCGAATGGTTTTGAGTTTCAGAAAGGTTCGAACCGGACACCAAACCATCACCGGTCTACAATGGGGAAGCCTGCACCATCGAAATGGGACGATGCTCAGAAATGGCTTTCTGGTGTAGGGTTTGCTCGTGGCGGTGGTGGTGGGGAGAAGAGTAGTCATCATTCTAGGAGTACTAAGCCGAGAAACTCGAACGCTGATGATCTTAGACTTATAGCTTCGGCTTCACAGAGGGAACGTGAAGGAGAAGATCAGTATGTTGAATATGATGATGAAGAGACGGCGGCGGGAAGGCCGGAGGTGGAGACGAAGAACGTTGACTGTGGTGAATCTGTTTGGAGGAAAGAGAGTAGTATTAATCCGACGGCTGTGATTAGATCGGTATGTGTAAGGGATATGGGGACTGAGATGACTCCTATTGGGAGTCAAGAGCCTTCTAGATCAGCTACGCCGCTGCGAGCTACAACGCCGGTTGGGAGAAGTCCTGTGACTTCACCGGTGAGGGCGGCTTTGCATGGTGGTGAGGCAGTGGGGACGGCGATGGAGACTGTGATGGAGGTTAGAAGGGTAGAGAGTAGTAATAATGAGATGAGTAATGGCTTTGGGGTGAGTAAGAAGGCGATGAGTGCTATGGAAGCTCGAGCCATGGCTTGGGATGAAGCCGAACGGGCTAAATATATGGCAAGGTGATTAACGTTAATTGGTGGCTGGTTTAAATCTGTGTTAATGTGATTAGTGTTTGAGATTGGGTTTTTTTGGTATTTTGTTGTGGAATAAGGTATAAGAGAGAGGAGGTGAAGATACAATCTTGGGAGAATCATGAGAAGAGAAAGGCCGAGATGGAGATGAAGAAAATGGAGGTATAATGTTGTGTGTTTAGTATTATTTCAATCCGAGTTTTGGTTTGGTTTTTAGATTTTTCGATATCTAAAAGTAAAAGCAAAAGCATATCAACAAAATTGAGAGTTATATGTATATTTTTTTCTGATTGAAAAGGTTTGTGAACAATTTTTGAATGTGTGTATAGGTGAAGGCAGAGAGAATGAAAGCAAGGGCAGAGGAGAAGCTGGCAAACAAGCTAGCGGCGACAAAAAGGATAGCGGAAGAGAGAAGGGCAAACGCGGAGGCGAAGCTGAACGAAAAGGCGGTGAGGACTTCAGAGAAGGCTGATTATATAAGGAGAAGTGGTCATTTGCCTTCTTCTTTCTCTTTCTCCTTTAAGCTTCCTTCTCGCTGTTGGTGTCAATAGTCTGTCTATTCTCATAATTATTGTCTTTAGAATGTAATCGTATGGATTTAGTGATTCAATAACTAACGCAAAACAAAAAGTTCAATGGTATGTTTGGGGAAGTAGCTAGAAGAAAAGAAGAAAAGGTAGAGAGATATGACTTGTGAGGCATGAATGAGTTCAAGAAATTGAGCCAGGCACTCTCAGAGTTAGATAAGGTCCCCACGAGTCATTTAGTCATCTGAATACTACGCCACTAATCTTTTTTTTTCTTATAGATACATAAACGCATTGGGAACCGATAATATTTGATATTACGGGTAAAATCAAAAGTTAGCTTTTCAGGTAAGCAATGATAGGTTAATAAGAAAGATATGATGGGAGAGTAAAGTTAATACTTGATAGTGATTTTGATGATTTTGATAGTTAAATTTTCAAAAAAAGATAGAAGTCTAGGATGGAAGTTGACTCACATAATTCGACAAAGCTAGTCATGAACACGAACCAATGTGGGATGAAGGAGAAGAGAAAGGATTAGATTGATAAGATTGTGACTAGTCATACTGTTTTAGAAAACGTTTTATGCGGTCCCCTAATGTTATGTGACTATAAACAGTGGCAATCATTTTCAGGTGTTGAAATTAGTCATTTTAGCTATTAAGCGAATTTAGACAGTAATAAACAGCCTTAGACAATTTTAGGTAGCTTTAGATGCTCCTAATTGGTCTTAGATGGTTATACACTATAGTTAATCAATTAACATTTTTGTTCTGTTTTGATGTAGTTTTTCACAATTTATATAAGCAAGAAAAATGTATGACTATCAAAGTTGATATATGTTATTTGATATAATTGAATTGATTTGATGTAATATTTAGGTTGACTTCAGATATGATAAGTTGATATAAATAGAAAATTAGTTGATTGTGTTTGGATCAATTCTTTATGATTATTGTAAATCCTAAAATTTTATATTTTCAAATGATTTTTTTTGGGGGTCTAATTCTCATTTATGATATTTTTAATGTTTTAATTTTGATATTTGAGCTTTTTGGATGTAGACTAATTTTTCCATCTATTTCAAGATTAATGTATTTTGAATTTTACTATTTATGAATCATAAGATTTCATATGTTATACTATGATATTTCATATATATATATATATTGTTTTTATATTATAAATACCTACACAACCTAAAATCAATTGTATATCTATTAAGTGCTAAAAGTTGGATCGCTTTCACTTAACCTATAACGTTTTCGCTAAATGTTAAGTCAAATTAGGTGTTAAGTCCACCTAAGATATTCATGACTGATAGTCAAAAAAATATTTATGAATGATCGTCAAATTAGGTACAATGTGGATGGATCATGGCATAGGACTTCGGAGAAGTGTGGAATTGCCTAGATATTGCGAGATGATGGTGGTATGATAAAACATTTTGGAACTAAGTGTTATCCTAGGCTAAGCTCGGCCCTTGAGACAGAAGCTACAGCCATGGCGTGGACAGTTTTCTGTGTCAAACAACTGGGATACTCTAATGTAAATTTTGAATCCGATTGTAAGACTCTCTTGCAGGCGATTCAGGCACCAGAGCAATGGCCGCGACTTGGAAGCGTCACTGGTGACATCCTCGAAGGTCCTACCCTTAGTGGTCATGGTGTAACCTCACATTTTGATTTTCACATCGAGAAGACAACAAGACAGCGAATGCATTTGTGCATCAAGTTTTATTTTACTTTATTTTGGTTTAATTCATGTTGTACCCCCTATTTGGCTATCGCCTATACTGGAAGCTGATAAATATTTTGTTGAATCTGGTATTTAAAATTAACGGAAGTAGTTTTTATGCGGAAAAAAAAAATTAGGTGTTAAGTCATATACACTCAAGGGTATAAATTTTTCATATTGTACAAATTGTCCATTTTCTTTTCAATAGGCTTTGTCGTATGTATGATATTCATGGTAACATAGCAAAGAACCTAGATGTTTTCCTTTTACCTTTACTTCACCCGCAAAGCACCCTTCTCGCAGTCACCACCAAAACTACCTCATGTGGAGCCAAAAAATCCAAGTCGTATTTTACCTTCTCGACTCATATCTCCTCATCGTACCCTTATCTTGACCTTCTCTTCCTAAGTCTTCCACTCATCGATTTCCACCTATTTCAGTTTAGCTCAATTTAAAACGACCATATCTCATTCTTTAAAACGCTCCGTGCACTCTTCTCCCACTTCCATTAGCTTCAACGAGTACATGTGATATCCAAAACCAGTTTTGATAACTTACTGGCCACAAACAAAATAAAGTCTAATGTTTATTGAATAAATATGTATTTAAGCGTATATACAAGAATGCGTTCGAACTCACAGACTTTTCTTCCTCCACTTAGCACGTAACCAGTATAATTATCTGAGAATTTTGATAGAGTAAAGCAGCTTAAGTACTTAACTCTAAGCTTCACAAGAACCCTTCGAAGGAGAAAGAGTCTTTCACACCAAAACCCACTTCTGCTCAAAACGCTGCCATTGAGGTTTGGAGACCCAAAAGCAACATAGACTTGGGCCAGAGTCAAGCGAAGCCCATCCAGAATTCAAACTTCCAACGGGCACCTGCAAAATTCATTATGCAAAATAAGTAGGTATATAATTTGTGATAAGTGGTTATATATATATATTTTTTATTTTATCCATGTAAAATATTAAAAATTACAAAATTAAAAATAAAAGATTGTTTACAATGAAAAGTATACCACTTTATCGAATAATATTTAATAATTTAATAATTTTTAACAATTTTAAATATATTTTAAATATTTATATATATATTTATTTATTTATCAAATATTACTGAAGATGTATTAAAATTCATTAAAAATATTTTTTGTTTATTACTATAATTGTATATTGGTAATATAATATTATATTCTGTCAATGAGCATAATTTTTTCAATTATTTCATTATGCGATTTTTTATTCTGTAACTTATGTCATTATACGATTATCAATGTTACCAATTATAGTTTATATTATTTTTAACAAAATATTAATTAATTATATCTATATAAAATAAAAAGATGATGTGGTTCCAGTAATATTGTTATAGAAGTTTTAAATTTATTAGTTAAAAATCTCGGGGTTCCTTTGTAAACCAAATAAAATGGAGGGGGAAATATACAAAAAACGATCTAAGAGACCTAAAAATCGGAAACTAGTTTTACGTTTACGTCCTTTTTAGCCAGAGACGCTCTTCTCTCTCTCCGCCATTGTTCGTTCGTTCCCTCTCGACGATAAGCCATATCCTCCCGTCAATCGAAACTTTGCAACTCTTTATCAATCGAATCCATTATCTAAATCTGAGTTTTCTTCTCGTTTCATCCTATCTTCCTCGGTATCCGCGGGCGTTGATTTCGATTTCTAGGGTTTCGCTGTTCAGATCACAAGATCTGCTTCAATTTTAAGCGATTTGAGCAGGAGTAGCTCTTTGTTCGGTGCGTAATTCAGTTCTTGACATCTGGAGGTTTAGTCTCTGCGATTCTGATTTTGAACACGGCTAGTTAGCTAGAAGCAGATTTAAGAGCTCGTCAAATTAGGATTTGGGGTTTTTTTGACCCTTTCTCACTGAGGTTAAGATTGGAATTGACTTTATGGCGGCTGGGAGGAATGTAAGATATCCTGACCATGAACTGAGAGACCAGGAATCGAATTCTAGATTTTCCAGGCGGGATAGTGCTTACTCTAATGAGGATTATGACCGTGTTAGGAACGGTGACCTTGATAATGAAAAGGGACGGGTTAGTAATCTAAGACACGGGGATAGCGGTAAAGATAGAGATAGGATTAGGTCCGGAGCTAGACAGCAAGAGAGAGGAATGGTTAATAGTGGGTGTCGGTTATCAAAGAGCAATCCAGGTAGTAGGGAAGTATTTAGTGATAGTGGTCCTAAAAGATGCGGGTTTTCAGCTAGGTCTGTGGATAGGGAACCAGGTGAGCTTTCTAGTGAGAGTGGGTCGGATGATTTGATAGAGTCTGAATCACTGGTGAAAAATAATGGAGTTGTGAGGCAGGTAGAGAATAGAGCTCAAAGCCCAGTAGAAAAGAAGAGAAAGTTTTCACCAATAGTATGGGACAGAGATGACCATGAAAGAAGTAATTTGAGCAGAAATGAAAAACCTGTTGAGGTCACTCCTCCTCTTCCCCCAACATCCCTAAATAAGAGGTCAAGCCAGTCACCTAGGGTCAATTGTGATGGTAGTTCTCATTTTTCACCTGCAAAGAGTAACATGCATCAAGATCCCGTACAAGTTGGTGTTTCTGCGGTTTCTGTGCCTGCTTTGTCACCTTCTGTAGAGATGTCTTCTGTGTGTGTGGTAGAACAATCATCAAATGCTGGGCAGGATGGCAAACAAGGGGATGCAACACACCTGGAAGAGGAGGAAGACATGCCAACAAGGCATATATCATCCTCTAGGTGGGCTGCTGGCAACAGTTCTCCAACTGATGAAGGTGAAATTGTGGAAGAAGTGGGAGCAAATAAAAGGAGGAAGAAACCATTTCCCGTGCAGGGGAGATTGCGCAAAAAGTCTCAAACACCTGAGATCGGGGAGTTAGTGAGGGAAGGTTATAGATCATCTGATTCCGATGAAAGGGAGCTCCATTCTTTGCCAGGAAGTAGTAGAGATGATTATGAGGAGAAGGATGCTGTTAAGGGTGACAAGATGGAAATAGACGAGGAGGAACGCAGAAGAGGAAACACTACTGATAGCCTTAGTGAAACAGATTCGGATGACGAATATGTTCGGCATGAAACACTTGAACCTGCCAGTACTCCACTGAGAAGTATAAACATGCTCCAGGGTTGTAGAAGTGTTGATGAATTTGAGAGATTAAATAAAATAGATGAAGGTACTTATGGTGTTGTTTATAGAGCAAAGGATAAAAAGACAGGCGAAATTGTGGCATTGAAGAAGGTGAAGATGGAAAAAGAAAGAGAAGGTTTTCCATTGACTTCTCTTAGGGAAATTAACATACTTCTTTCTTTTCATCATCCATCAATAGTGGATGTTAAAGAGGTGGTCGTGGGTAGTAGTCTTGATAGCATTTTTATGGTGATGGAATACATGGAACATGATCTTAAAGCATTGATGGAGACAATGAAGCAGCGTTTCAGTCAAAGTGAAGTTAAATGCTTAATGCTTCAACTTTTAGAGGGCGTCAAGTATCTTCACGACAACTGGGTGCTTCATCGAGATTTGAAAACTTCTAACCTGCTTTTAAACAATCGGGGTGAGTTGAAGATATGTGACTTTGGTTTGTCTCGGCAATATGGCAGCCCGCTGAAGCCTTATACTCATCTGGTTGTTACGCTTTGGTACAGGTAAAGTGCGTTTTTACCCTATTCTAGTTTATAAAAAAATTGATCATTTCTTGTATTTTTGTGGACTTTCTTGTATTTTTGGCCATTGTTAGTATAACCTCAGGTGCCACGTCTCCTTTCTGGTAGAGCTGTACTAACACCGTTCTTTCTTTTCTATAACTGCACATTAGGATCAATGATTTAAAAGTCCTGTTTCTAAATGATGTTCCTCCATGGTATCTGATAATTTTTCCAATGGCACCACAAACTTGAGTGTTGTGGCTGACTTGGATCCTTATCTTTCCTCTTTGAGAATAGTCTTCATAATATGCCAGCTTGCCATTGAATACACTTTTGCGGTATTTGCTTGGACACCACTTAGAATGCTCATTATAAACTGGGCACATTAGGAAATATATGTGCTTCAACTTTCTTGACTTGTTTTGTTCCTTGTGTTGACTCTCCCTTCTTGTTTTAGCAATAATCACTTCCTCCAGGACCAAGCCCAACGACTGCATTTGTTTTTCCAGGGCACCTGAACTTCTCTTGGGGGCAAAACAATATTCTACAGCAATTGACATGTGGTCACTGGGCTGTATCATGGCAGAACTATTATCGAAGGCGCCATTGTTCAATGGAAAAACGGAGTTTGATCAACTTGACAAGGTATTTTAAACATCGGTTTTGATTTGGATCTCCAGCCATCCTGGGACCACATATAGCTTATAAATACTGCTTCGTTTAATTTACAGATTTTCAGAATCCTTGGTACTCCTAATGAATCAATTTGGCCTGGGTTCTCCAAGCTGCCTGGAGTCAAGGTTAACTTTGTCAAGCATCAGTAAGTATTTATGATTCCTTGTAATTTTCAGTTTTTATGCAAGGATAACCTTAGTATAAATTTGCTTAAAGTCTCTAATATTGCTCCCAGGCTTTCTAGCTTTAGGTGTGGTCTGGCTCTCTGGCTCTCTGGCTCATTAGTGGATTTTTATTGTTTTCACAGTTGTTGTGTCGTTCTTCTCACCACTGGCCTGTGTTTTTAGGTATAACCTATTACGTAAGAAATTCCCAGCCACTTCATTCACTGGTGCACCAGTTCTGTCTGATGCTGGGTTTGACTTGCTGAACAAGCTCCTAACGTACGATCCTGAGAGGGTAATAGGAAATATATATCTGTTGCATGCATGTTAATCCAGTATGCACCTTAATTGTTCCCTGATTTTTGGATCTGTGGGGTTGTTTTGTAGAGAATAACTGCTGATGAAGCTCTAAAGCATGATTGGTTCCGTGAAGTCCCTCTGCCAAAATCCAAAGATTTCATGCCTACTTTCCCTGCTCAACATGCCCAAGACAGGTACTGACATCTATCTAAACTGAATTGATCACTAGTTGACTTTAATTCTGTCTCTAACCTATTCTTCTATGCCAAGGCGTGGGAGGAGAATGGTAAAGAGCCCTGATCCTTTGGAAGAGCAACGTAGGAAGGAATTAACACAAACTGAACTTGGGTCTGGTGGTCTGTTTGGCTGAAGTGCCGCAAACCTATTGAAGATAGCATTTGGAATACAACCTTGATACTCTCAATTACCGTGAAACTACCACATTTTAGGCGAGGGCTGCTGCTTAAGTGGAGGTTGGAACATTTGTATCTCAGAATATCATTTATGCTTTCCTTACTCACTTGAGGGTCCATGGTGATTTGCGAAGATGATTTTCCTCCTATCGCCACCGAGAATCCTTGCAGGTTTAATGTGTTCACAAGCTAGGCTGGTCAGTTAGTAGTGCTACGGCTTTCTGACAGTGCTTGTTCTGTAAGGTGTGGCATGATGATAAAAACTCATTTCCTACTGAAACTTATGTATGTAGCATATTGAATAGGGACCTTTTGTTGACTACTATGAGGGAGAACCTATTCTTTTTCCCTGACAATTCTCTTTATCTACCCTGTTTTTTTTATATATACAATATTGACAGTGTGTTTGCAAGAAACACTGGTGTTGAAGTGGAGGTGAACTCTTCTTGTCTTGAAGAAGAATTGACGCGATTGCTGATGAATCTCCGCGAGGTAATGTATAGTCCTGATGCTTGTAGGGTTGTAACTTGGTCTTTTTTTGTATTCCACTAAAACCTCGTATATATGGTTCTCTGAGATAAGATGGTTGCTCTGTAACTACAAGTGTTATAGTTTTGGGTTTGTAGGGTCAATAATTTTCTGCGGATTCCTTTTTCTACTTTGATTGCTTAGGAGTTCATGACAGCAATTAAAGTAAATCCTGGGTTCTATGGCAGGGATTAGCCATCCTAAGGTCTCTGAAATAAACCTTAGCCCCACTTTCTTTGCAGTTTGCTGATTTCATGGTTATAATTGAACTTTTTTTGTTGACTGCAACGTGCTAGAAACCATTTGTTAGGTTTTCAGTAACAAAGTGAAAGTAAAATTACATTGTTCTCAACCCTCAAAGAAGCATATGCTGGGAAGTGATAACAAGTGATTTGTGTAGAGTTTTCTTAAATTAACCAAGCTCTTGGATCTTGAAATTTTTATCTTGCATTTGTGCATGAGCATACATTCAATGATTTTGACATTTTACTATGGTTCTAGCCGGGAATATCTGTATTCAAGCTGTAACTCTTGCCCAGAGACATGTCATGGCACTAGAAATGGCGCTGCAAGCAAGCGCGAGTCAAGGTCTGGGTCATTTGCAAAGTTATTGGTCGAGAGAATGGATTGTAAGTCCATCATAAAGTCCTAGATTTGCACTGGGCATGTATCGATCATTTAGCATACAACTTGCTGGTGTTTCGGTGATGTTGGACATGACTATTTTCATTGGGGACCCAGAAATATGATATGAGAACCTTGATATCAATGCGTAGCCAAGTATTTGCAGAACGAACTCTTCCAAAGTAGTCAGTTCGGAACAATTGCTCTAAAAGAATCGGACCACGGTCAGTCTCCAATTGCTATTAAGAACTGGTCCAAAGTCTGGACCGTGCGTTGTGGTATATTCGAAATGCCCAAAAATTAGTCAGTGAGATCGTGTAACAGAGTTTCTATTAAATATATAGCGGCAAGACAAATATACATAGAACAAGGATTCTAATTTTTGGTTTATATACAAACTAATGATCTTTCAATCGCCTCGAATATGAAAGCAAAGAGAAATAAGAGAGAGAACAAATAAGCCTCGTCAATATAGCTTTGTTCGCTCTCACTCTCAAGAGAAAGAAACAAATTATAAGAGACGGTCATGCAAAGTATCATCTCCTATCAATTTAAAAAATCTCACTATATGGCAAAGGGTAAAGAGCTCTGTATGATACACCAAACCTTTTCTCGTCATTCAGAACCGAAAACTACAGTCTTGCCAAGTACAAAGGTAACCAGAGAAAGCTCAATGAAGAATATTGTGTTTATCAAATGCCTGTCTACTGTCCACCCGAATATCGTTATCCCACCAGGATTCATCTGCAAATACAACACTGCAAAAATCATCTAATCAGCTATCACCATTTTGGGTTAGGCGGAAATGATAAAAGTAAAGAGAGCGAAACGATCCTCACCGAAAGCTTGTCTTTTGTGGTATGAGGACATGGACATGTAAGAAGGAAAGTGGTTAGTAGCAGGCATCCTCATGTAGTGATCCATTGATTCCACATCACTTTCTGAACGGGAAATCGGAAAGGAGATGGGTGGATTCGTAGTGGCCTCCAAATGAACTCCACTTGGAGAAGTCCTTATCTGAGTTGAATCTGTAGACGAGCATGACATCATCGCATGCCATCTACTTGCAACTGATGCTATTGCTTGAGCTCTGTGAGATATTTTTGTTGCTGCGTGCAGACATAGTATTATTCCAACAACTTGGACCACCGCCGAGACCTGAACATATCATATTCCAAGTTTAACCTCACCATATAAGAACATAACAATGAAGAAGAAGCAGAGGTTGACTTACCGCAAAATCACCACCGTTAATATATGTGATACGCCCGCTATATGCAGTGGTCTGGAAAAGTGTAGTAAACTGACTAGCTGTGACAACCAGAAACTGTAGAAGCAGAAAGATGCGGAACCTATGGCTTATTTTGGAAAGATAATGGCGCAAACGCATATGCTCGTATATGAAAAGGGAGATTTCGGACTCCCCTTCTAAGAGCTTTGCATAATCTTCAAAGTGAATGACTTGCAAGTTGCAGACCAAATGAAACATGGCACTAGCAGCTAGGAATATAGTGCTTAAATAAGTCCATGACAAGATCATAGATAAGAGAATTGCAACAGACAGCCACGGCTGGTCATGAGGCACATAATACATTCGGATGATCTCACGAACAGCTTTCAATGCAAAACATGGAAGCGACCAAACTGCAAGCAACCTCACAGAGTTCTGCAACACAAGAAAAATGCTTACTTTAGTGAAAATCTCCCAATTTTGATTTCCACAAAAAGAAACATCTGCATATTAGAATAGATATACATATAAATTAGCATTTCCAGAGGGTTTTCTCGATCTAGATGTCATTTTCAAGACACATCCAAGAATTGTTACTTATTGCCCATAGAAGAAGATAAATCCATACACCAAGTGAGTTCGATTCTTGCTTGGGAGGGGCTATTGTAGCCACGATGGGGGATGTACGAGCTTCAGCCCATAACTACTCAATTAACCATAAGAAGAAAAGCTACAGTGCATACCGAGATTTGTTGAATGTATTGAGCCTTGAGCCGTCCCATTCGACCACTAAGTTGATCAACGAACAAAAACTTCTTAATCCCATATTTTCTCAAATTATGAGAAACGCAAAGCAAAGAAACACCAGCCAACAACGCCTGTGAAATCACGATATTGAGCTCGAAACTCTTGTACTGATATCTCTCACACCCTAAACAATGCCCAAGCTCCAAAACTGTAACCGGAAGCACCAAACCAATCGCTAAAAACACGATCCAAGACAAAACAAGGCTTCGAGTAGACGATTGATTAAAACCAAGGAGCGTCAGAAACGTCTCTAACCATTCCAGCGTTCGGTCGAGGTCGCCGTTAACACCCTCTCCTCCTCCTCCTCCTTCGCCGTCGGTCTCCGGCGGACGTTGTTCTTGATGATCCTGATTTGAATCGAGCAACAACGGCGTTTCAACGGCTGGTGATTGTTGCTGACTCTCCATTAGAGTTTGATGATACGTCTAGAGATTAGAACAACGGAAAAGGGGAAGAAATAAGGAAGCTCGTTAATGGCGGTTTCGATCTCATTTGAAATCGCCATCTAACAGGAATCAGAGAAGAGTCTCGTGATCTCTCTCACAAGTCTTTAGATCGACGGTTGTAATTCATTTTTCCGATTCATCTGAAATTGAAAATTATTTGTTTCCTGAAACCGAGGGATTGGCATTTAGCGCTGTGGTGGTTTGGACTTTGGAGGGCAAAATTTATAAACATTAAATATTTTTTCGAAGCCGTTAGATTACCACAAAATTCGAGTTAGAGTCAACAAGTTCAACGGTTGATGATATAATATACAGTGCAACCAGTGCCACCTGATTATTTATTTTTATTTTATTTTGAAGTAAGACGTGGGAAAAGCCTAATAAATTCATTTCTTTATCACATATCTGCCTGTGTCCCATTTTTATTTTATGATGTATGATTTTGGTTTGGGTTGACAAAAAGAAATCAACAAATTCATTGAAAAATTTAAAAGAAAAAAAAATCAGAAATGCAATCTCTCAAAATAAACAAATAAAAGAAGAAGATCCTACACTAAGCCTTATGTACAAAAATTATTAGAGAGACGAGGACCAAATGCTCAATAGATTTTGATGAAGCAAGTCAGTCGGCTTATTAGGATCAATGATACTTTTTTGTTGTAAACTAAATAAAACTTTATTTTATCAGATCCCATCTCTTATACTGTTATGCATCTCATTAAACTATTTTCTTACGTCATACAAATAAAAAATTTAGAATTTTAAAATAGTATTTGTGTTAATTATTCAATATTGTGTATACTATACGAGGAACATGAAGCGCATATATTAAAACCAGCTAGCTACAAGATCTCATAGGTGGACTCCTATAACAATTTCGGTAGTAAAATTTTTTTTTATTTTGTCGGTATATAATAAACTAAGATCCGTTTTCACATCCAACCTTACAAAATGAATATTTACACAAATCAACAAGAAGTACATGGTAATATGCCATCAAGTGGAATATATGTTTTTTTTAATTGTTTGTTAATTAGTGGATTTATGTTACAAACTACATTTATCATATGGTATCAGGTACACCAAACACCACTACATAAATTATCACTTTAAAATTGTATATTGATCTACACAAAGACAAAAACAGTCATAAAGTATCTTTTCACTAATCTCGTGACAATTTCTGTACGTACATCTAATCGCTACAAAACCCCCATTAATTTGGATTAAAAATCCGATCTAAACCCAATTGACCAAATAACTTTAAACAAAAGTAATGGTTTATGTTGCGATTAGATGGAACCATGATGAAGTTATAGCAAATGTAGTTTTGCAACATAATATTCTTCGTTTGCTGGTTATTTTACAATAAATTTTACATTTTCGGTATAACTAAACATATTTGTACTAATTTGGTTAAGATGTGAAGCTATGCGATAGATCTTAGTCCATGAAATCGACAAATATTTTTTTAGTTAACTTTATTTATTTAAGAAATTGATCGATGTTAGCATATTATACTATTAAAATATGGGTTATGTGCCATTATTCTAAAAACATGGGTCATATTCCATGTTCATTTTTATTCGCGGGAAGTTGAAATTATAGATGAATAACAATTTTGAATAGATACTATGATTAAAAACCACATAAAATGATAAGAAACATTCATAGTTTGTGTAAGCTTAGGATTCACGCTTTAGACCAAAAAAAATGTTTTTGATTCATTTACAAACAAAAACCCACAAAAACATAGTTAAGAATCGAACTGATAGTTAGAGCTTTCACTCGGGTCTATGCAAATACCCTAGTACGTTGTAGTACTTAGGGATCGAATTTACGAGGATCAATTGCTACACTACAAACTACAAAGAATGATTGAGAAGCTAAGATAAAATAAAAAGATTGGTTGTACAGTAAACAAGAGAATAAAAACTAACGATTGTAATTCAAGAATTAAAAGGCGCTAGGTTTCAGGGAAATTCGCAGGAAATCACAAATCAAGAATCAGACAATTATTCAGGGAATGAATTAAACACCAATCTCGAACTCAAACAGAATTGTATAATCAATCCACTGTCGTGGCACCAATTACTTTGTCTAGCAACCTAAAATTATAAATTGTCGTTTGAACTTAGAATTCTAGACAAGCATTTTAACAAGCAGGTTCAATCTGTTCACGAATTTTCTTAGCATCAGTTTTTGTTGGCTAAGGACATTTCGTTCACCTAGTGTTCTATCAAGCAACCTATAAGCTTTTGGAGAATAGATTAAACCCTAAATCATAGACTAAATTATCAATTTAGTCTAAGCAATGAACACAACAATAGGTAAAAATATCAATAAATAAATCCTTATCTATGTTTGATTCAGTGATTCATGAAATTTCTTTGAAAACCCTAAAACCTAACGATGGATCTACTCAGACATGGATAGCAGAGAAAACAGAGAAAGATGAATAAGGACTCGTAATCATAGAATAAAAAATCAAAAAGGTTCAAAAATCTTCTCAAGATGTAGATTCAGAGATTCTTCTCCCAAACCTTACAAAGATCCAGAAATTGCAGAGAAAAAGTTACAAAATGTAAAAATGGAATAGAGATAAACGCATCGTTTAAACAATGGCTGAAAAACCCTTATTTATAGTTCTAAATATGTTTTGGTCGAGCCCTAAAGAGATAAGGACAAGAGATAAAGAAAATTCTGGGAAAAATCTGGAAGTTTTCCTTTTGTATTTTCTCGTTTTTGGGCTGGATCGGTCGATCTGGGTGTGGATCGGTCGATCTGCTTTAACTGCTGGCTAGATTGACATGTCTTCAGTAAAACAGGCATAACTTTTGAACTACCGATGATAATGACATGAAACTGGTCCCAAATGAAAGCTAACTCAAAGAGCTATCTTGTATCCAAAAGTAATTTAAATCCGACATCGTGAAGGTATTCAACAAATGGCAAACTTCTGATTATTCTGCACGATCCTACATCTTTAAAACCGCGTTTTCGTCCCAAAATTTCAAATTATCTTCCAATTCAACCTAAAATCTGTAAAGACTTCATAAAAGACTCTAAAACAAGGAGAAAACACAGATAATCCTATGAAAACAATGGTTAAAAACCTTCAAAACCGAGATATATCACGAACTCAACAACAAAAAAGCCACAGCCAATTGCATCCTTAACCACCACACCACAAGGCAATTATCAACTTCCTTGGCACATTGACACCGATATTTTACAAGGAGCAACGCGACCTAGTCCATGGAAAAACAGAAAACCTAAGATATTAGAGACTTCAACTTTTAAAGAGATGCTGCTTTAAACTCGATTAGGTTGGAAATTATCTGTTTGTCATCGAAAATCACTGAATGCATGAGTGGAGTTTGACCCATTTTATTTGTAGCATCAACCTTTGCTCCTTCTTCGATCATGAATTCACAAACCTCGGACTTTCCGGTCTTTTCTTTGTTTTAGGTCAAGGCTAGGACTGTGTATGCTATTGGAGTGTATAAATAATTTTTGCAATTTGGTTTTTAAGTATCCCTTGTATATTAGCTATAATATTGATATTGTCATTCAATTTTTTTTTATGAGATGCATGACTTTGTAAAAATTAGTCACAATCATTTCCCCCCCTTTTTTTGTTGTCAAACAACTTGTACTAAATTTAAACCGCGATTACAAATGACATCTAGATCGAGAAAACATGATGAAATTTGGGCAGGATCTTGGGCCAGGTCGATGACAAGAGAAACCTCCTCCATCGACGTGGAAAAGCTGAAAAAGCTCTCCGTCGGATGGGTCACAGGAGGGGATCTCTGGGCTAGCTTTAGTTATGCATCTCCCAATAAAAACCCTATGGTCAAATTTCCAAAATCGTGGTATATTCAGCTTTTGTTAATTTTATTCAGTTGATTTAAAGAGAAGCACTACAAGTCTCAAATCCTATTCTCTTCTTATAACTCGAAAAAAAATATATATATTTTTTAAATTATGTAATCATAAATTTTTTGTTCTTTTGTAAAATAGCTTCCGCGGAAAATGGTGATCCTATACGCATGTTTCAAAGAAGAAGTGAATGAGAGATGATTAAACCTTCTTGGATATATTATTATCATGATACATTGGAAAAAAGTAGCATTCCTCACATAAGAGACTCTACCACCATATAAAACATATATAATACTGATATCGATCTGTTGTGTATACATCTAAATGGATATGCTGTTGGGAATACCACGGCCAGTGACTCCATGTGGTGAAGTAGGGAGTAGTAGTTCATAAGGAGGCATTCCAGCACCTGTTCTGTTCTTAAGTTTCTTATCCTTGTTTCTCTCGTTGATCGTCTTCTCTATCTCCACAAGTTCTTCCGAGAACTTGTTAAAATACTTAACCACTTCTTCATCTTGGAACCAATGTCTCTGCACTTCTCCCAGCTCGATCAAATACTCTTCGTCCGGGGAATGTGTCGAGAGCGTTTCTTGGGCTGCCATCACTTTGGTTGCTTGGAGCTGTGTCGGTAGAGAGCTTAGGAAGCTGTATTGAGGGTTTCGCATGAACATTTCGTAGTCCGGGTCCGTTTCTTGTGGTATAAGTTTCCTCAACAGCGTAGGGCGGTTTGGGACATACCCTCCGAACGGGTACTGCCCGAAGTTAATGGCAGCGTGTTGACCCGAGGCGATCCATATCATGTTGGTTAGGATTTGAGACAAGTCTTGTGTTGTGTTGAGTTTGGGCCACCAAGGCTCGTCTTTCTTGTCGTAGTGACCTTTGTTCTTGATCTCATCCCACCAAGCTTGGAGCTCAAGGTCAGAGGTTACGGATTTGGGCTCGGAGTAGAAGTGTTTGACATAGGATTCGACTAGTTTCTTGATGGCTTTCCAGATCAAAAGACCGTCTGCTGCATACGGATAATCTTCGATCACAAGCTTCACGCCACATTCCGCTGATGAATCCTCCTCTGCCATTCCCCTGTAAGTGATGCCAGACCGCGTTAAAGAGACATATAAAAAGAAGTGTTTTGTTGTTCAGCAAAGTCAAAGAGCTTTAACCTCCGAACAAGATCAGCAGGAAGTCCTTCCATGTCAAACCGCCACATACTCTTGTATGCAGCGGAGCTAACTTCCATTGCGTATTTTCCGGGAGTGAAGCAACTTTCGATAATTCCTCCTCCGTTGATTAAACTTTTACGTGCACGCGCATTGATTTCTAGCGTGTAGCGCATGTGAGGGTGAAGCAGCTTGTAGACCGGATGCATTGTACTCAATTGTCTGTTAGTAGCAATGATGTAAGGCTCCATGGAAGCGTGAGTCCTTAGCCTAAGAGAGTTTCGAAAAAAAACAAATTATGTACTGTTGAAAATATCAATGGAGACTACAAATCACGCAAGTAACTTATTTTACCAGTGGTTCACAAGTTGGTGAACACCAGCATCATTTGAGCAGACATGAGCTTTGGCTAGTTTCCAAATCCAATGAGTAGTAGCGTCATGCCCGTGAGTATAAACAAACTTGTTCTCACATTCGGCTGTGGGAGGCAGCGAGAGCTCTATGGCCAATGGCCGCAGGGCTCCGTTCTTTGAATAAAAGAAGATTGTTCTGGAAGCATATGTCTTTCTTGGATCTTCTTTGATGGAGTTTATCTTCTCTACAAATGGCAAGAGTATGTCATGGTAATCCACCAGAAACAATCTCTTCTCTTCAAGCGCCTGCATTAGTCGCGATCAACAAGATGAGAAGATTGTATCTCAATCAGAAAAATGTACATTTGTCACACTAGCTAACCTTTTCTATGGTCGTTCCATAGTGTTCAACTTCTCGAGCTATAACTTCTTCGGTGAGAGCAGATTCTTGAGGTCCATATAGAGCCGGGTCAAGCTTGCTTCGGATCGGTAGCTCCTGCCAAAACATTACAAAAGTATCAGAAACTATCATAGCAACTTCTTGATTTTGAAATGGTGAAATGAAAAACACCTTCAGTAGCTCAATGTTTACAGGGTTGACACCAGCAAGAGCTTGACGTCCAAATTCATTGTCTCGCAGCCACGCAAACCTGTCCCCTGAAAACAACACATAACAAAGGATTCAAATATGTATATATTTCAAGAAAATGATTGTACTCTGAATGAGACAATATCATAGAAAAAATTACATTTTATAACGGCTGGAGTGTCGTATTTTAGCAGTGTCTCTGTAACATTGAGGATCCCATTGATGAAACCGCTGATAAAGCCGCCAAGGCTCGTGTCTTTTGGCTCGGTATTTCCCAAGACAATGTTACATTTGTATAAATTATCAATATCAGAGAAGCATGTGAAGGGAATGTCTAAGTTTGACAATGCTGCTGAAATAGATGGCACAAGATTGTGAAAGAGAGCCTTAAGTCTCCCAGCTCTAAAGGTGTCTCTCTTGATTTCCTCGAAAACTTCGTCTCTTGGAACATAAAATTCTTCCTTCTCCTTTCCTCTGCTCTCACACGGTGGATCTGAATTATTTCACCAAGTCAAGAACCAAAACAAGACGAAAAAATAACTATGCAAAGTAAGTGATAAAGAGATCAATCACCTTTTGAAACAAGAGGCCGGCCAGTCCTGCAGCGTCTTGGATAAGGCGTCTCTGGAACTCCAAGAACAGGCCTAACTCGTTCTTTTTTACGTGGATCACCCAAATCGTTGTAAACATCGTAATCATAAATCCTCTCATGAGGCTTTCTCTCGCCTTTCCCGTCACCACGGACGCTGATCAAATCCTTTTCCCTTAGTTCTTTGATCCCATCCGGAGTATGCAAAGGTAAGCATGGCTATGAAATAATAGTGTTCCCACTTGTTAGCAAAAATACATTTTAAGACATTTCAATGATGAAAAAGAAGAAGAAGATTTCTCACTTGACTTCTGAAGATAATCCTGGCTTGAGAATTATCATTTCTAGAATGGATCCAAGTGTTTCCAGGGAAGAGAATGGTGTCACCGGAATCACGAATGATAATTTCTGACAAGCAAATCTCAGTGGAAAGGAGATTGGTGACAAGAATGGCACCAGGTTTACCAAAGTTAGATGAGACAGTAAAATTGGCTATGAATTCGAGGTATCTCGGATCTTTCACAGCCTTTGGGAGTCCAAGCACCGGAGTTTCTAAACTCCTCCTGCCTTTACCAGTTTCTGCAAAATAACAAGAAGCTGTTCATATGCTTATCCTATGTGACATAACTTGTAACTAGAAAACAAAAAGAACTTGTAACTACGTAATAAATTAAATAGGAAAACAAATAGAGACATGAAGTAAGTCGGTGACGTAGGCATGATGAATTTATGAAAAGTCAAGAGTCTTTTTTTTTTGTTTTCTAATTCTTTAAGACTCTCACTAACTTATTTATACACGACCCCACGCATTTAATTTTATTAAACTATAGTGTTACAAAGTAAAAACTATGGGCCAATTACCGAGAATACTAACAAAGAAAGAACCGGATTGATAATTTTGACGATCTGCCTCATAAATGATGATGGCAATCTAAGAAAATAATACTGTACAAAAAAATGGTGTAAGACAAATCTGAGATCTAGCAAGGAAGAAGAAAGATTCGGTTTTTTTCAATTGGATGTTATATTGTATCATTACAATGACCAACTTGTTTCAGCAGAACGGTCATTGACAGCAAAGGAGAGGGAGATAATTAGAATTAAGATTGGCCGATGGGCCTTTAATTATCATTAATTTTTAGTTAAAACTCAAATATCATCAGCAATTATGCACGACTAAATAGCTGTCATCTTGAGTCTAACAAAAAAAAGTCAGCCACGATCTAAGAAAACAAAAAAATGCTAGCAAGAATCAAAAAGCTAATTTTGAAGACTAATAATCCAAAAAAGAGTCAGACAAATAAAGAAGAAACGAACAAATTGGTAACTGTAACTCACAATCTAAGTGTTTTGGCTTTGTTCTCTAGCCCATAATAGTGATAAAACTGAATTTATCAAAAGCTAAAAAAGGAAACTCCAAAAATATAACAAGTACAGAAAACGAACCAGGATCGATTTCTTCACTGACAAGTTGAATCAACATCCCTTGACCAATCGCTTTCATAAAAAGCTCTAACTGATGTTCAAATCTCTCTATAAGCTTCTCCTTCATCTTCTTCCTAATCTTTACAACCGCTGTAACCGTCTTTGATCCCATATACTTAGGAGATCTTGGCCATGAAAACGGAGAAGAACTTATAAGTGGTTTGTTTGTACTTTTTTTGCTGTCTTCTTGATCCACTGCTTTTTCTTCTCGGCTGATCACAGCTCGAACTTGTCTTGAAAGAGGAACTCTGTGTGTTCTCCGCTGTATAAAAGCGGGAAACGCCGGAGATCTCACTAAGCCGGCGCCGTGGAAGTTCGTCTTCACCGGAGATGTGACGAACATTTTTGTTTTTTTTTTCTACTTTTGTTTCTTTGTTTGGATTTTTGTAGAATGAAGAGAGAGAGATATGATGATAAATAAGGCAAACGTGAAACGAGGCTCGTGAAACTCGTGCTAGAGGACTGAGACGACCTAAAAACGGTGCGTTTTTAGGTTAGTTTTCAGACAGGAGAATGTGTTTTGAGTTTTGACCTTGAGAGTGTCCGTCACTTTCACACCGTAAAATGGGGTTGTGTACTTACTTGTCACGCGTGTAAGTGCGCGTGAGTGTTATGTTAGACTCCAAAAACCAACTGGTGCCTGTGTATTGATCATGATATAACTTTATTAGTTTTTTTTTTTCAACTAGATATGTAATGATTAATAATATAGGTTACAACTACGCCTCTCAATATTGATCCGGTCCTGCGGATTTTGACATGCTGCGAGACGGATTCGAGATTACAAAAATGAGACCATTAATTTGCGGGTATCATGAGACGGGTTAGAAAATATTGCGGGTTAGCAGATCACGCGGGTCCCTGTAATTTTTTTTTGCATTTTTCCTATATTTTATAGAATTTTACATTTTTATCTTTATTTTTAAAAATTTATAAAAATATTTGCATAATTTTTCTCAAATAATTTTCTATATGCGAGTTGGCCTGTCGGTTTTTGCGAATGCGGGTGCGGGTCAGTTTTAAAAATCCGCAAATTATGCGGGATGGATACGGGTTGTGATATTTTTTGCGGGTTGGCGGGTTGCGGGTTGACCCACTTGACAGCCCTAGTTAAAACCTGACTTGTGAAAAGTCACCAAAGGAGTTAATACTATAACTTCTAGATCTCCCAATTAGTGGTTTACCAACAATGGCCTTTACAAAAAATGGTATTCACCCGATGAGCACAACCAAAACATACACAACATTCATTATAAAGAGGATGTAACTCTCTCATTCTAAAGACACTAGTTAACCAAACCGAAAATTAGTAGCAACATATGATTGTAATCTACAATCATTAGTGACACTTTAAGCAATGAGGTGAGCTCCTCTATTCCATGGAATGTTCCAAAATCACTTTCCAATCGCCTAATAACTAAAAGATGGCCATGCTTGTGGCCTATTCATCACACTACATAACACCACATATTTCAAGGCAAATATTACTTTATCAACTTTATGGCTCAGCATACTTTCGATTACCCACATAGTACTGACGAAAGAACCTTCATGCTTGTTCTTGATATTTCAGAAAGCACGCATGCTATGAAGAACCACATGCTTGACATCTCCCATCAAGTTTTATGCCTTAGCAAGACAAAAGATCTGAGACCGGAATGACACCACTAAGGACTTTCCAGATGAAAACCTTAATTTTAGGCTCTGTTTGAATCTTCTAGACTTGCTCTTTTAACTCATTTAATGAGGATCTAATCATTGCTTCCAAGATCAAGAGAGCTTTATGGATCTAGGTGACAAGCCAATAAGCTGATTTCATAGAAAAATCACCACTCATATTATGCTTTCAAACCAAGAAGTCATCCATTCCAACAATTGGCTTGTCGGACCTAATTTTGATGACATCATCAGGGAAGAAATGTTCTTTTAGTTTCCTTACATCCCAATCCATTTTTTCTAAAATCTATTAGGTTAGAAACCATCATATCTATGTTAATGAGAGGATTCTTACCAACGTGGGGTTAGGCCAGTGGTAAAAGTCCTTACTAGGAACTTGAGGATCCACGGTTCGATTTCCGTTGGGAAGAATCTCTCTCCAAAAAGGATGAATTTAAAATGGTGTGGATTCCGCCTTGAAGATGTAGGGCCCGCATGAGTTTGAAATGTCACTAAATCCTAAACCCCCTTGTTGTTTGGTAGACATAACTTATCCCAACTCAACCAATAGATCTTCCTAGAATGTTCACATAAGCTTCACCAAAAGTCAGTTATAACACTTGAAAGGTTAGCACAAGAAGTCTTTGGAAATTTAAAGCATGACATTACAAAGACTGGCATTTCCTTTGCTACTGCTTTGAGCATGATTTCTTTACCACCTTGAGATAAAGGTAGAAATAGAGATTTGTATGGAAAGATTCGAAGAAGTAGATGAAAGAAGTGATCCAGAACATGTAAGAACTCTTTTAATCTGATAGACTGATACTAAAGATTTTTCTTATTCTCTACAACTTTGATTCATGCAAACAACTCATTTAAAAACCTGTCTTATCTCATATTGAATTCTGTATATATATTTTTGTATGTTAGTTCTCCTTTTTTTTTTTTTTAATGGCTCAACATCATAAATATCACAGCAATACGTACATGTGTATTTGTTAAAACTTTTGGAGTCTTATAAAATTTTACTTACAGAAATTAAACCAGCCCCCACCAATGACCATAACTCTCAGTTCGTCCATCCGGTCGTAGTGTGAGTATTAGTGCGCTGTAAATGTAACTCATAAATCGTGCTTTGTCTCTAAATTTGGGACTGATCTAAAGGTGGAAATGTCTTAGATTGGTTCGATCTTTTAGGACTTTGATTCTAGGTAACACAAACTAAAATCATGTGTTTTATCCTTTCGTTTCGCATTTAGCATTACTATGATAAAAAAACGTCTTAAGAGGTTTCGTTTTTGGTGACCAAAAAAGAAAAAGAGGTTTCGTTTTTACACACTTATTTCTATTCTGCGTTTTTTTAATATAAGAATTGTTCTTCGAAAATTATATGTTAAACCACATAATTTTTTAAAATATATTCTACGTTTGGCTTGTCTTTGTCGTAATCTTGGCTACCGCGTCTTGTTTGTAGACACTATATAATGTACCGGTGTGGCTTGCTTGCTGAACCAAACTTAA
Source organism: Boechera divaricarpa (assembly GCA_026770425.1). NCBI lineage: Eukaryota > Viridiplantae > Streptophyta > Magnoliopsida > Brassicales > Brassicaceae > Boechera > Boechera divaricarpa. The sequence continues at coordinate 21,157,037 of CM049182.1, read as the reverse complement.
TTAATTGAGATGAAAAAGAAAAAAAAACTCTGACCACATACATGCATATATACTTATTGGCATTGACTGCTTCTAGCTCAAGGTTACTTTTAAGTTTTAAGTATAATTAAGCACATGCTCTATTGATTCCCAACGAAATACAAATTATTAAACTTGGCGGTTTTCTTGGACAGCCTGTAAATCCTCAAATTTCTCTTTATAACTTATCGATCTTATCGATAGATACTTCGAGAAGACGATGTTTAGTCAATTAATAATAATAGGGTCTATCTCTCTGAACCGTACGTATATATGTATGAACAAAGACGATGACTGAGTCTGAGAGATGCATTATATATTTGTGATCTTCAATTCATGTCATGCCAAGTTGCCAACCAACCTATTCTGCAATATATGTCAATGCCAAGTTGCCAACCAACCTATTCTGCAATATACTAAAATTAAATAAGGGTGACTTGCAGATTGAAAGTTTTTGAAAACGTGAATTAGCTCAAATAACTCTTTTTAATAATGCACGAGCACGAAGAAAGATATTTTTGCTCTTATGGAAATAAGATGTTATATCTGATAAAGTCTTTGTTGATGACAATGACAAATCGTCCCCCTCATGATATTTATTTGTATTTACAACTATTGTTCAAACATTTCCAGTAATAAATATATAACGTTGATAAAAATTCATCAATATAAAACGAATATTTACAGAAATTCAATTATATTTTTAAAATACGTAAACAATCATTTAATTATAGATTTATTAATTTATCAATATGATGGAAGATAACAAAAAAATAGAGAATGCCAAGCTTAATGATGATAATAACGATCATGATTTATGATATTTGAGTTACTTTAGATTATACTATTTAGAATATAAATATGAAAATGTTACTATTCAAACATATGGAACTCAAACGGCTGAATTAAATACACGTCGAAAAAAAAAAACGATACTTTCTCTGTTTTTGAAAAAGTGTCATTCTGGCACTCAAATTTTGTAATAAAAAAATGTCGTTTTAGTATAACAATGCAATTTTTAACAAAAAATACCATTTTTGAAATGATGAAAAAAGGTTTTAAATAAACACTAAAACTATTGTTTTGATTGTAAAATTGCTTTGATCAAATAAACGATGACTATTGACTCATTAATGGAAGAATACTACTCATTAATGATGAATGATAATATTAATAATTACACTAAAATAAAATAAAATAAATAATTGTAATTATATGAATAGTTAAGGGGTAGAGTAGAACTTTAATCTTATTTTTTTAATTTGTGTGATGAATGTTAGAATGACACTTTTTAAAAAATAGAGGGGGTATATCCTAAATGATATAACATATGAAATCCAAACATGTTAAACGCAAACAAATTAAGAACTACTATATCCTAAATAATACAACATAAATAACCCAAACAAGCAAGTTATACGCACGTAAAGAACATAACGTTATATCCTAAAGGATACAACATAAAAAAACCCAAAATGCCAATTTAAACGCATGCCGAAACCCAAAATGCCAATTTAAACGCATGCCGAATAAGGAACTATATATCCTAAAAGATACAATATATATAATCCAATCTGTTGATTTAAACGCATTTCGAAGAAATAATGCTATACTCTAAGGATAGAAACTCAAACTGTCGCTCACATAATAGGGATTTAAAAAAGAACATAATAGAGATTTTTTTAAAAAAAAAAAGCATACAATATGTTCCTCGTGGACAAGTTTCTTATCGCCTAATTGTATAATTTGAACAATAAAATATATTAATACTGTCAATTGTCATGTGTGTGGATGCACATCAAAGTTACGATTTCCCAAGCATGCCCTTCACCTAGTTTCCAGCTAAGATCTTTGTATTTATATTTATATTTATATTATTCTGAGAATCCTAATCCTATACAAGACTGAAAAATTTGCAAAACAATATTCTCTCAGTTTTAAATCATTAGACATTTAGGACTTTTATTTTGCAAGGTATAATCATTATATATATATATTTGTAATTGCATTTGTTTTTTTTTTTTTGAAATGTAAGTGAAATCTCAAAATATCTAATACACAAAATGGAAGTAACATTAAATTTTCTCGATTTTATCTTAAAACCTTAATTCCTCTTCTTCTTTTTTTTTTTGTCCTTTTGATATGCATTCATTGATGTTAGGTTAACAGTCCACTTCAAATTCGTCTAATCATGTCCCTTTTCACGAAAACAAATTGCATTATCTATAAAAATACAACTACATTTCGTGGATCAATGCAATGAGAGTTAATAGTATTAGTCAATCGTAAGAAAAATGAAAGAAAATAATACTGAAAATGACATTTTGAAGTCTTACCAGGATGGTTTTTTAAGATATGAAATAATCGTTAAAGGATCTCCACCTTGATGAACATTTTTCCTATTTGTAATTTAGATATGAAGTTCATATATATTTATATATGTCCGGACTCTGCAGAGTTCTCAAATGACATATTTTTCGCAAAACTTTGATGAAGGAAAAATAAATTGATATTGATTCTAAATATCCAAATATGAATGGTTATTTAGTTCTGTGCCGCAGAACAAGATAGCACCCGCATAACTGGGGTTTAAGGTTCACCTAATTGTGAAATGAATTACATTCGAATTTACGGTCATTGTTTGAACATGTTTTTGGTGTCTGGAAGGAGAAGTGATATATTTTGTAAAATGAGGCACGGTCTTTAAACACTGTACAAGATTGTTATAGCAACCATGATTCTTTGTAAAAATTTATACATGTATCGACCATCATTGATGAATTCAAAATTATACAGTTAAGTAATATTTCTTCAGATCAGAAAACTGAAATAATTACAAAAACTTTCTCTGATCAAAATCAATTATTATAAAATCCCCATTCAAATGATTTAGGACCATGAAAATTAGTGAGATGAAAAATTAAAATGACTCCAAACGCAAAAGTGAAGAAGATTTTGAAACAAGATGGTGACACGCACAATAATAGAGGAGAAGATAACAATCACATAAAAGCTCAGAACAATAACTCTCTGTTGATGTCTTCCGGAAGTTGCTTCTGTAATGATGTAAATGCTTTTACCCCACAAGAATCAGGGAAGTCCACTAATGGCTTCATGCCATCAAAAAAAGAAAGACACAGCACTTTATTGTTCTATGGTGGATCCTCTAGTCTAACAACATTACTTCTTGAACTCACTATACTTGATCATCTATTTCACCACATTCCCTTTCCAATTTATATTTGCTTCTCTCATTACTCATTAGTCATTACCTTTTGTTTGGTTGGTTGTTAAGAGAAGCTTAATATTACAGATGAACATAAGGGATGTGGCCTATGCGAATATGCTTGCTATAGTGCTTTAGGTGTCTCATTTTAGCTAGCACTGCCTATATAATACACAAAGCATCTGCAATTTCAATAATCTTAAAAGAGGAAATAGTTCCGGGAGAGAGGGACTGAATCGGCTGGCGCACATGTAAGGACCTCACCGTTTGCTGTGACAACATAAGTCTCTGGGTCCACGGTGATGTCTGGAAGCGCATCATTCAGCTTCATGTCGAGTTTTGTGAGCTGCCTCACATTGGAGACCGCTACAACCCTCTTCTTGAGTCCATATACTTCTTTTACCCCGTTTCTCAAGGCAGCCTGGTTTATGTAAGAATACAGGACTATAGTTATGTTTAGCTGAATCAACATATCAACTGGGGAAAGAATGGAATATACAGAGTGAAGAAATTACATACCTTGCTGACAAATGCAACAGAGTTTTCACTTCCGGCCTTTCCAAATGCTCCAAACATAGGTCTCGATGTGACCTACCGTCATATAATAAAAGTAAAGAGTGTTATATTTTTAATCATCCAGATAAACTTAAGAGACGTTATGATAACATGTCCAGAAACTAGTAGTCAGTGATGATTACCGGCTCAGGAGTGGGTATGCTCGCATTTGCATCGCCCATATTAGCCCAGGATATATTGCCACCTTTCATTATCATTTCTGGTTTTGCTCCGAAGAAAGCCGGTGTCCATATAACTAGATCAGCCAGCTTCTGCTCCTGCAGAGCAGTGGATTTTACAATCGAGTAAGCAAAAAAAATTGGGGCTATTGATTACATTCCACTATTCAGCCAAAGTAGGGTTTCACTTTATCCCGAATCTACAAAATTACAACCACTACTGCTTCCTCTCTCCTCCATAAAGAATCTCATCAAAGAACGCAGGAAATAAACTGTGCATAAGAAAGATGTTTCACACAGTTTTGGCATGTATTGGACGACAGAACTAAAAACTTGCATGTAAAGAAAGCTGTATAGTAAAGATCTAAGATGTGTGTGAGTTGAAGATTAGCATACCTCAACCGAGCCAATTAAGTCAGCAAAACCATTGGCTATAGCTGGGTTTATAGTGTACTTTGCAATGTATCTCTTTATTCTCGCGTTATCATCATCAGCTGTATTAGGATCACTGACTCCCCTCTGAGCCTTCATCTTGTCAGCAGTCTGCCAAGTTCTGCTTATTACCTGCAAAAAAAAAATGGAAATCACAGTTTTTTTTAATGCAAACAGTAGGAGAATACAAGAGAACATGCCACAAAGTAAGCAATCTCTGCAGAGAGGAGATAGACAATACTACCGTTACACTCTGAGATTATTCGCTATAAATAATTCAAATACTACGAACCAAGGAGTGAAGAATTATCCCATAATAAGTTCCTGAATAAGTTTGCAAGTTTTCCGCTAAACAAAATCTAGCAAAGAGTGAAAAAGCTCTTTTGATAACCTAGAGTTTCAAGTATTGATTTCACAAAATGTTTATGGTTAGAGGGATGAACCTCTCCAATGCGACCCATTGCTTGTGAGTCAGAAGAGATAATGCTGATTGCTCCCATATCATGCAATATGTCCTCTGCTGCTATTGTTTCAGCTCTTATCCTTGATTCAGCAAAAGCTACATCTTCTGGGATATTCTTGTCAAGGTGATGGCAAACCATCTGCTCGTGTTTGCATATGAAGTTATTAGCAAGACAAAAATAAAGTAATTCACCATGAGTCGTATACTTCCTATTAAATTCCCATACCAGCATGTCAAGATGTTCATCTACAGTATTTTTTGTATACGGCCGTGTTGGGTTGGTTGATGACGGGAGTACATTTTTTACCCCACAAACTCTGATTATATCTGGCGCATGTCCACCACCAGCACCTTCGCTGTCCAGAAGGATTTAACAAAAATAGCACTTCAATATTTGCTTCAAATATTGGCAGTGACCTTACTTATCTAATTTTAGTTGTTAATATTTGCTTCAAATATAGTTGTTACTTATCTAATTTTATCAGCTAACTGCACTTCATAACTAGCTAGCATATGGGGAATTGGAGCAACGAATTTAAGATACCGACAATAACTAAAATTAAGAAGCAAGCATGCATGAAGAGGTGAGATGCTGATGAACCTGTGGTATGTATGTATTGTTCTCCCTCGAAATGCATTGATTGTGTGCTCCACAAAACCCGATTCATTTAAGGTGTCAGTATGAATGTTCACCTGTCAAATACAAACAATTGAGTACATTTGGGAAACTTTCAAATTTGTTCCTTAAAAGAGGATGTCAGGGAAAAGAGCAGACTTGGATATCATATTCTTCTGCAACTGCCAAACAATTGTCTATTGCAGCAGGAGTAGTTCCCCAGTCCTCATGCAGCTTCAATCCCATTGCTCCAGCCTCCACTATATGACGAAGCTCTAAGGGTTTAGCTGTATTTCCCTAACAACGATACATTTGCTAACCGTAAGAGTTCTAGTCAGCTATTGGTGTATCTGTCTTAAGAAGTGCGGACTTTTGAAACAAGATGATTACATGAATGCAAATCATTGTCAAGAAGAACATATCCCACCTTCCCTGTAAACCCAAAGTTTAGTGGCAGGCTATCCGTGGACTGCAGCATTAACTTCATATCGAACGGAGAAGGGGTGCAGGTAGTAGCACGTGTACCAGAAGCAGGTCCTGTCCCTCCTCCAACCATAGTTGTAATGCCTGCAAATAATTATGAATTGGAGGCAAGTGATCTAAATAGTGTTCTAAAACACTTGCAAACTTATGCTTTCTCCCCATACATGACTATAGTTAATCTAGACAACAGGAAATAAGCATATTCCAAAATGCATAATGTTCAAGGAGAATATATGCAGTCAGGCTACTCTACTAACCGCTTGACACTGCTTCGTAAACTAATTGAGGACATATAAAATGCACATGACAATCAATAGCTCCTGCAGTTACAATCATTCCTTCTCCAGCAATAACCTCAGTCTTGTTCTAAGAAAATAAACAAGAGGAGGTAAGTAGCCCAAAATGGTAACTACAGTGTTTATACAGTGTATTAAATTACCCCAATAAGCATATTGCTCTGCACACCATGCATGGTATCTGGATTGCCTGCTTTCCCAAGACCGACAATATGACCATTTTTAATGCCAATATCTGCTTTATATATTCCTGTATAATCAATTATCACACTATTGGTAATGACAATATCCAAAGCAAGAGCTTCAGATTGCTCTATTCCTTGACCCATGCCTTCTCTAAGAACTTTTCCCCCTCCAAATACACATTCATCTCCATAAACAGTATAATCTTTTTCGATTCTTGCATATAAGTTGGTATCACCAAGCCGAAGCTTGTCGCCAGTGGTAGGACCATACATACTTGCATACTTTTCACGCGAAATTGTAGTTGTAAATCTAGTATCTTCCCCTGCTATCCCCTCACTGCAAAGAGATCAATTAAAACTTGATCTTGTTGAATATGCAAGTAAGGTGACCATGTTGAAACTCAATCTCGGAACATAAAAAATGCAAAATAACTAGGACTTAACCTAGCATCAGTATCTTCCAGGTGCCTAAAGCCTATCCTCTCCATGGTTTCCATCACAACCGTCCAATTGACATCATCAACCGGACCGTCAACAATTCCATTTCCTCCCCTGATCACTTTATTTCCACCAATATTCACAAGCACAACGCTTTTTCTTTCTCCTGGCTACGAAAAGCATAACAATTTTCACTGACAGGACTAAGAGGTGGGCATCCCTTAGCCAAGAAAAATAACAAAAGATATCACGTTAACAGAATGTGTAATGTGGCAACAGCAGAGAATCCCTTAAGATGATGCCATTCAACCTTTTTTGAAAAAAATATTTATTAAAGGTTTTCTAATGTTAATATTGCTTTCTCCATGTTTCAATTCCACAAACACCATCTAGATAGATGAGATACTGAAGAGCTTCCTAATTGAGGCCAAATGAATAGGTATATGAGAAATGAAACAAGAGACAGGGATATTCAGAAACCCAACCTCAAATCGTACAGCGGTTCCAGCTGGTATGTTTAGACGCATACCAAGAGCTTTACGTCTGTCAAACACCAACAATGGATTCACTTCAATGAAATGGTAGTGACTTCCAACCTGAAAAGAGACTCTGAAAAATTAAATATAACGTCTTTCGTGAATCTATCTCCATCCATAAAACCAATGAAAATTGAATAAAGTCTTACAGTAAATTGCAACACAGAAGAAGCACGAAATGACAAATTCACACACCTGAACTGGTCTGTCTCCAGTGTTGACGACTTTCAGAACTACTGCCTTCCTTCCATGATTTATTATTATACTTCCATCTCCATATTTTATATCGCCAGGAATTACTTCCACGTGAACTTCTGGAAATTTATCCAATGAAGGGACTACAAAACGAGCCACTAATCATATCATAATCAACCTACATTAACAATATTACTACTTCAACAAACTTCTCTTTGGCATGAAAAAGATAATTTAGTTGGTTTCACCAACGCTTTTAAAACATAGTATATCATCAAAGCTTGATGATAGATAGTAACCTCAAAAAACACTTAGCCTCTGGAAAGAAATATGCCACTTAAATCCACATACGAAAATGTACAGATGATGTAAGGATAATGTAATCTCACATGAGCAGTCTAAGCAAAGTATTACAAAAAATTAAAAGTTGGTCGTAGAATGCAACAAACCTGGAAGGAAAGATCCATGCAAAGCTAGTTCAAGGTTCCCGTTTTCAGAAGAAATCGGTTCATGAACCGTGACTAATTTTGTACCATCATGAAATGTCCCTTCGACCTACAACACCTTAACAAGTTAGGGTAACTTGACACGCCGTGCAAAAAGGGAAGGAACATAAAGCATTGACCATTTGGAAAACTATAAGAAAATCAACAGAATCAATGAAACCACCTGAACCGTATACAGAAGATGTACAACAGCAGGAAGAACCTGTCTCCTGTTACAAAGCACGAAAAATGCAATAGTACTGAAGTTATCAAACAAACCAAATAACAAAAATGGAGCAACTATAGCTCATCATATTACCTTCCTAATAGTTGTCTACCAATATCCATCAGCTCTGCCACGCTTTTGTCACCATCACGAATAAACTCAAGAATCTACACAACCGTGAAAACCATATTTTAGGTACACCCTCAAAAATTTATACATGATACAGACTTAAAAACTGCAGACTAGGCATCATCTATAATCCAAAAAAATCAATCTCCTGAAAACTAAATATGTCTCTGACCCTCAAAATATAATGCAAAAGCGTAACAGAAACTCGACGAACACAAACAAAAACAAGCTCAAATCATGAAGCAGGACGATGCGAGTAAACATCTTAACTGATCTATTTCGAAACTAGACTCTTCTGAGTCATAACCATAATCTCCATAAAAGAGCAAATAAAATCGAAGAATGGTAGAGTACCTGAGTAGCAATGAGTGCTACAGCTTCAGTGTAATTGAGTCTAATACCACGAGCAAGACGCTTCTGTGCAAGGAAACCTACTTGATGAAGCTCTAACTTCTCGATCTCTCGCGGCAACAACTTCATTTCTCCTCCACCCCCAATCCAATCCAATCCAGTTACCAGAAAATGCGAAAAGCAGATAGTCAACGAACAAAGACGTCGCCGGAAAACAGATCAGCGATTTGAAGTAGAAGGAGAAGAGGAGTTGACTATCAGTGATTCGCAGACTCACAGTACAATTATTCAATCTTCAATTTATCTAATTTGCTTGCATCATGCGTGCGTCATAGATTTCGATTCCTTTTTATTATTTTTTTTGAAAAGATTCCCAAATGAGAAAATCACCTACGATGCCAAAAAAAAATTTAGGAGATGATATTTAATGAAATATTTTAAAAGAATTCAATTAAATAAGAAAATAATAGATTTTTAAACATTTTAAAGGATTTTAATGAATTCAGCCCAATTCACAGGTTAAATGTTCGGAATTGATTCTTCACATTTTTTTAGAGAACTTTCTATTAAATTTCTTTTAAATGACATGATCATCAAAACAATTATAATATTGAATAACACTAGAATTTAAAAGAATTTAAAAATCAATCAATTGAATAACACTAGAATTTAATAGAATTTATAAAATACAAAATTGAATAATACTAGAATTTAGCATTTTATTATTTTCTTAAGAATTCTTTCATCCAATAACCCCCCCTTAGTTTGACCTCCGGAAATGCCAGTTTTGACTTCGAAATATGTCAAAAGGTTCCTGTAGGATGACAACAAAAAAACGAAAATACCCTTCTTTTCTTTACTTAAACGAAAATACCCTTGTGAAAAATCACCATTTCTTTACTTTTGCTTGCTCTGATCGTCCTTTTCACATGTGAATGTTATTTTTCTTTCCTCTTTCTCTTCTCTATCCTTCCTTCTTCTCTACTTTTTCCTCTTTCTATTCTCTTTCCAAGAAAAAATTGACAAATATCCCCTTTAAAAACCTTCATGTCTCCGTGGGTTCTGACGACTAAAATTTTCCCCGACGGAATCAAAATTTTCCAGGAAGACACTGAAGATGTTGCAGAGCAAAGTTTTCAATAAGAAAACAAGAGGACGAAGAATCCAAAGTTTTCAGAGTCTCATAGATCTTCAATTCAAGGGACTTCAATGGCGAATTCTCTTCTTCTCTTTTTGATCGTTCTCCGATTATCTATCACCGGGCTTCACCTTCTCCTCATCTTTCTTCACCCTCTTTTATAACTCTCTGCTCTTTCAATTTTTCCTCAATGCACAAATCTAGTGATCTCTCTAATGGCTTAAGTGTTCTTGTATCACGTAGTGGGAGATATTAATGTAGGAAAGCCAGAGACGGTTGAGTTCTACGAAACAGAGACGGTGGAATCTATAGTTGACTTAATTTTTCGTTACATCCAATTGAATTTGAGGTTGAACTAGAGAGATTTGATTCTCATCTGTTGAAGAAGAAAATAGATGTAAAGATAGAGAGAGAAAAAATGGGGAATTCGTATGTGTTTGGCCTCCGGCGAGAGCTTGGTTTTTACCCTGCATTTTTTTTCATCTTCAAATTAGGGGTTTTCCACTCAATTTCACCTCCATAGATCTGGTATTCCTCTACGATTACACAATTTCTGAATTAGAGTTTTCTGTGTTTCTTCAGTTCTGCACAAAATATTTTCTGGGATGAAGAGATACCACTTAAATGAAGCTGAATTTAGGAGAAACAAAAAAACGGTTTATGTCCACGAGCAGTTATGTCCACGAGCAAATTTATGTCCACAAAGCTGCCGTAGACAAAGATGCCATCGGTAAATACGACGTGGAAAATAGTCGTGGAGAAAAAAATTTGCTTACCAAAAAGTCGTGGACAAAAATGTCAAGGACAAAGATGGCGAGGTACACATATGTCCACGGAAAAACATATGCGTGGACATATACGTAGTCATTAGTACTCATAGACATTTTTAGCAGACTATTTACCATTAAGTTGTTTCAACCATAGAATATTCGAGGACATAAATCTGTGTGGACATAAATATGCGTGGACTTAAATATTCGTGGACATATCTTTTGCTTGTATATTATGATGTGTGGACATATTTCATTCGTAACTATGTCTACCATCCATCAGTGGACATATTCATGCCTCGTCGTCAGTTCATAGACATATGTAACGGACTTGTTACCATTAAGTTGTTACAAGCGTAGACATAATTTTCATCGCTCAAATCATGGACATAATCCCTAGAATGAAGACATGGACACAATAACCAATCTGAATATATAAATGAAACAATGGGCCTAATATGCAGAATGAAGACATGGACACAATTTTCATGAATATAATACGATTCGTGGACATAAATATTCGTGGACATAAATATGCACGGACATATCTTTTGCTTGTACATTACGATGCGTGGACATATGTCATTCGTAGCTATGTCCACCATCCATGGACATATTCATGCATTGTCGTCAGTTTTCATGGACATATGTAGCGGACTTGTTACCATTGAGTTGGTACAAGCGTAGACATAATTTTCATGGCTCTAAATCATGGACATAACTCCTAGAATGAAGGCATTGACACAATAACCAAACTGAATACATAGACAAAATACATGGACATAATACGCAGAACGGAGACATTGACATAATTTTGGCCCATATACAAACAAGCAAATAATTAGTCTATTACCACTGTCATTACCAACTAGTTTCAAAATCCCTAAATCAACAGTACATACCGGCCGCTATTCTGTTGATTGGCATTCTCCTCTAATGTTTCTCGTCCCTTCTGTTCTACATCCATACATGTCTCCTTTTCTGCCCCCGATTCGCTGTCGACCATCTCCCAAATGCAGCGGATTGTTTCAGTCTTTTTTAAAAATTTATCTCTCTCTCTCAGTTAACTGCCACAAACCGATTCGGCTTCCAGTAACACTCACTATCCCAGGTCAAGAATCTCTGTACGCTTCGGTGACCTCAACAATATGGTAAATCAGAAATTTTGGCAACCAAATTTCGTTTTCCGATATGCTCTTACTCATTTCTCTCTCATTTTTTTTACAGTAAGGAGAAAATAATGGCAGCCCACTATTTTTTTTCTCTGTATGTACAGGCCCTCCAATCGTCCGATGTGGTTGAATTTTAATGAAGGGTATATTAGTCTTTCTCTCCTCAAGTGCACATTGTATTGTGTCATTTTTCAAGGGTGGTGGAAGCTTTTGGTAGAAATATCCCAAAATTATAATACTAGCACGGTTATATAGAAATCATTACTTATTTCCGTGTTGTTGTGCGAGCACAATAATGACACATTGTTATATAGTAAAAATCTAAAACGACAGGTAGTCTAGCTATATACACTATAGCCGTTGCGTAGCCGTACTCTTGCTCCACTTTTAGTCTCGGAGAAGCAATCCTCCAGACTTTCCCAGAAAACATAAATAAAATAAAAGAAAAACTTACATGGAATGCTATAAAAATTCAAAAAAGTTCGAGAAATGCAATTTTCATTGTTACCTTCGAAAAATGTCATAGACTTACTGTTTGGTGAAGACAGAAAGACAGAAATGCCCTTTTGTTATATTGGGCGTACTTGCGAAGCTATTCTCTCTCAACTTTTCAATTCCAGAGTAATCGAAAGTAATCGAACCCAGAGAGTAATCAATCGAAAATTGAATGATTATATACCTTTGAAATGTTTAAAGAACCGTTTATTTTTCTTCCCCCAACCTTCACAATCCATATCAAGCTTCATAACGACGGTGGTGATTCCACCATCGGTAGGCTTCTTTTCTCCTTGAGGTTTCGTCGCTGTTTCTACCTTTTTCTACAAAATCATAAGAGAAATTGAAATCAATCACGCGTTAGAGAGATCGATAGAGGGAGAGAGAGATCGACAAAGCAAGAAGAATATGAAGTAACTAACCTCACCCATGGTGGTAGTAGTAGTAGAGAGAATCGGAGGCGATGTAGAGTAGAGAGAGGAGGCAAGTTGATTGACGGCTTTCAACGTAGCGACGGCGCGTGCACGTCCACCGTGTGATAACCGTAGTATTGATTTGGAAGATGTGAAGGAGAGGTTAGGGAAGCTTTTAGAATGTTTATCCGGCGGCGAAGAAAGGATGAGAATAATGGCGGCGGAGGCGGAGGTTGTATGTCCATGACGGAGAAAATTTTTATGTTGTCAGTCGTGGACATATCTCCTTCTTGTGGACATACTTCCTTTTCGTGGACATAACTCCTTCCCGTGGACATAACTCCTTTTCGTGGACTTAACGGCTTCTCGTGGACATAACTCTTTTTCGTGGACATAGCTCATTTTTTCGTGGAAATAAGTACTTTCTCGTGGACATACTTTCGTTTTGTGGACATAACTCCTTTTTGTGGACATAACTCCTTTTTGTGGACATATATAACTCATTTTCTCCCGGACATAGATTCTTTTCGTGACGACAATTTATTTTTGTGGACATTGGCTGTATTCGTCGCTGTGTCATTTGCAGTTGGTCTGTCGCTTCTACTATGGGTTAAGTCGTACGCAAGAGATGGGGTTTGACTTTTATATGCGGATTCTCCCGCGTAAACAAGAGATTGGTGGACATACCTTTTCTTTGGTTCCATGGTGGACATAAATCGTCTTTTGTAAATAATTCTGTTACCATAGCTGGATTTTTTTTGAATTGCGTTTACATTGCTTCATTTTAATATACGTACCAAGGTTCTCGTCATACATTCTTACACATATCCATCATACTGATAACTGTTTACAAAAATGGGAGACATAACAATATAATGGTCTAACGTGTTCTCTAGCGTTCTTATAATATATTACAAATGCATCCACTAGAAGCTGATTATGTTTACCGATAGATTGGTGGACATATCTTTTATTTAGTTCCTTAATGGACATAACTCATCTTATGTATGTCCATCATAATGAACATCAGAATACCCACGATGGACATCAGAATGTCCATCGGCATCATGGACATAACTACATACGCATAGACATAATTACCGCATCATGGACATAACTACCGTAGCATGGACATAAGTACGACATCATGGACATACTACGGCATGTAGACATAAAAACGAAAGGTGGATATACATACAGGCCATGGACATCATACAGAACATAGACATAAAAACATAAGAGATACACATTTACTGCATCATGGACATAATTAGGCAGCCCGTCCATAACTTCTGCATCATGGACATAACTACGAGCATCATGGACATAATCATAAAACGTAAGATGGACATAGATATTGTCCACGGAGAACATACTGAACATAGACATAAATACAGTACATGGACCAAATATGATGTTATGGACATAAGATGCCATCATACGGCTTCGTGGACATGATACGGCTTTGTGGACATAAGTACAGATCGCGGACATAAATACAAACCATAGACATCCCTCACTTTTGTCCACCATTTAATTTCTTTGACCCCTTTGACCCCCTTCCCCCGAGAACTTCTTCCCCTCACTTCCTTTTTTTGTTTCTGATGTTTCTTCCTTCCGTCGTCGACCTACAGAAAACCGTGTCGTTAGTGATTCCTTTTCCATATTCATATGCTATTCTTATATAGTTGGTTTTGCCATTGTGGCATTTATACCCTTCCCCCACCTCCACCGCCATTGTCTGTGTCCGTTTCAAAGCGACGATTTGATTTAAAAACCCTAAAATTGAATCTCTTACCCGAAGTGCGTATATTTATTTCCACTATCGTTTGCCATTCTCCTCTCTAATTGCTCTCCTTTTATCTGTTGTTTCGATCTGGATCTCGGCCTCGTTCGTATTATTAAAATCTGTTGAAGATTCCACCGTCTTCTCCATATTTGTGTTACGCTCCATTAATCGGGGAGACAAGGTTTGCTTAGACTTGCCAAATCGTAATGTATTATGCACCTCCTGACGTTCCTCTCCGCAAACAAATCTTCTGGTTTTGATCTTTGGCAACCACGCCTCTCGAATTAGGGTGTCTCCTTGTTTTCTCTCAGTTCAGTTTCTAGTTGGATTTCTCGAATCGTCGCCTCCATTCTCCACTTTTTCCCTTCTTATTTCGGGGGCATTATTATCTTTTTGACCATAGACGCAGTATTTTATGGTATTTTTTTAAAGGTTTTTAAATTGTGACATTTTGTGAAAATTTTTAAAATTTTTTGACATTCTTCGTAAAATCCCTGACCCAGATTTACTTTAAAAAAAAGGGCCCAGCTTAGGCACCCAGGTTCGAAACTTCACTGAGGTGAAAAAATTGCTTTCAAGTGAGACCCGCCAAAAAAAAAAAGAACAAAAAAGAACAAAAAATCGTAACCGCTCGTTCAAAAAAAATGCTTAGCTAAAATTAAGATTAACCGATCGCTTTCTCCTGACTACGTATAAAATCCTCAAAACAAACTAAATTTTCTCAAAGTTTCTCTATCATTTTCCGGGAAAATTTACAGGCGAGAAAAATAAACATTCTCCTCTCGATTTACGAGCTTTGGAAGCAGCTACATTCCTCATAAATGGTATGCAATTTTCTTTGTTACTACTCTTGATAACCTCAAATAAGTTTGGTTCATTTTATTGATATTGGATTTTGACAGGAGCAATCGGCGAGAAGAAGGCCGCGACGTCGTCCTCTTGAGACCTGTGGTGGTGTAATACTCTCCATGGCTCGTGTTGTTTACACAAGAAACCAGACTTTAAAGAAGAAGAAGAACCTAGCCTCTTCGATTTTGCAGAAACTCTTCGAATTCGTTATCTTCTTTGTTTCGTTGACTAGTCCGTTTCATCGCCATTTTTTCGCGATTCTCTCTGTAGCTGACGATCACGTTCTCGCGTTGCAAGACGCAATCGAGACTTACTTCCCTTCTTCCAGATTTGTGTTCGTTAAGATCTTCGATTTGCTGATCATTGTAGAGACTCTGCCAGAGAAATTTGATGGATTCTTGAAGAAACTTCCGAGTTTGATGAACCGAGTGGTGTGGCTAGATTGGGTGCTGGTTTATGTCATTTCTTGGCTTGGTTTGTTGGTGAATGTGTTGGGACGTTGGAGAGATAAATACAAGGGGACGAAGGAGAAAGAGATCACGGTGGATAGGAGCTTTAGCAGATCAGGATCAATCTCACACGAAGAAGAAGAAGAAGACAAGGATAAATTGGGGACTGAGGGGGAAAAGGCGACGTACAAGGAGGCATTGCAGAGAGGAAGTAGCGGAGAAGATGGCGGTGGAAGCACTGGTCGCAGCAGCAGCAGCCGCGGTGATCCCATTTTGGAACTTTTTGAGACCGGATGGATTCAGACTCCCATCAAAAGAAGTAGTAGAAGTGCCGATTCGCTCACCTTCTCCCGTTCTGATTCTTACGCGACCTGACTATTTTCAACTTCTTTTTTGACGGTGGCACAACGACGCATTAGCACAAACCATTAGACTATATGTTCGGTCTCTATCACAACTTCTTGTATTCATTACTTTGTAAATATCATATTCTTCTAAGTAACCTAAGTTGAAGATCCATTTGTCAACTCTAGTGAACCTTTTTTCTTTGGATAAATATCATAAAAACATAAGAAGCTACAAGGACAATAAGTGATTCGAAGAGGCTTGTGTAATGATGTTAAAGTTGGGGTTTTGTTTTATTATATTTACCTGATATACATCTTCTTGGCTAACCAAAAGAAGAGCAAAAATGGAAAGTAATCACAATGGGGCTTGTACATATCTTCTTCTCTATGATATAACTTCTGTAACTTGTTAAAAAAAAACAAAGCTTTACATACAAAGGTTGTTGAATATGTGATATTTCTTCTTTCTCACTGGCGAATCGAGTAGCTTTTCTTCCAGAAGAAGGTGAATGGTCTTGCCAACGACTTTCTTCTCGACATCGATTTCGACAAGACTCTCGGTTCATAATCTTGAACTGAAGGTGAAGCAGGAGTTGATCCATGGACAGACATCGGTGCTGAGAGAGATTTCCGGGGAGGTTCCTTTTGTGGCGACTCATCTCTGTTTGGAGATGGCTGGTCCCGTTGCTGCCGTTGTTCCCTAAACAACATTAGAAGCTTCTGAGACTTCTCTCTGCCTCGCGGACTACCGTTCACTGAGATTGACACTAATGATGGTATCACACCTTCTTGTAGTACCATTTGGATACAAGACTCCCTTCCGTTGCATAGAGTCAAAAGGCATGAAACAGCTTGCTCCTGCTCTGTCGTCTCACCCATGTCTAGCACTGTTGCTAGACTGCTGATCATGCCCTGTGATGATACGGCTTCATCTTTTCCCTCCTGGCTCGAAGCTAGATTTAGCAATACGGCTAATGACTTCTCTATCCACAAATTTTCACCTGTTGATGCGAGAAGGCCTTGGAGGCTCTTGATGATGTTAGATGAAAGGAGAGCAGAGATATTGGGGGAATATGTGGAAAGGTTGTAGAGGGCATGAAGAGCATCGAGCTTGCATTGGTTTTCGGTTGTTCTCTGAAGAAGTTGCACAAGGAAAGGTACAGCATGGCTTGCACCTATCACGGACTTAGCTTCATCGAGACAGGAAAGATTAAGATAAAGCGCGGTTGCTGAACCTTGGGATTCAGAAGAAGAGATCATTTTCTCCAGCAGCGGAATCACCCCAGAATTTAACATCAACTCTTTGTTCCTGCAGGCCATGGAAAAGAAGAACACAAAAAGTAATGAGAAAGTCACAATCTGTTATTGTATTACCAACATTAACAGAACAGGAGGTACTAACCTGTTATTGTTGACGGCTAAATTGAATAGAGCCATAGCTCCACTATCCTGTGCTGCCACATGTTTTTCATCCACAGCTGATCCTAGAAACCGCAACAAGGCTTCGACAAACCCGTTGGCTCCCATGAAGATCCTGGCCTCTTCATCATCCTTCAGCAATAGCCTGATCTTTTCTACAACCTTGCCTTTTTTATCCAAGTCCTCCTCCTCGTTTAAGATAGCCAATAAATCTTGATACCTCTCAAGTACATTTACATCAGAATCCTCATCATCATCAGACACAAAACTTTCTTCTGTGTTTTGTCGTTCGACAACAGTAGTACCATTCTCCAAAGGAACAATTTTTATGCCCGTCAATTTACACGAGCCTGTACTATTGACTGACTTTGACTTGGTGGACTCAGAGTCAGAGAGAGCTAGTCTCCAGTAGTCGAGCTCTTGAGATTCCGGTGGTCCACTAGGGATTTGAGTTGCATTCTGTTCACACCAGCTCGCAATAAGACCTTTAACACAGTTATTGGGAGTCAAGGAGAGATGTGGGAGCTGCTGTTGAGTCTTTGGGCAAGTATTATGCCCATCACTGAACCACTTCTCAATACAGACCCGTTCATATGTCTGCCCTGAAGCAATAATGACAGGATCACACATAAGTTGCAAAGATATGGGGCATCTCAGTTCTTCGGGTGGAACGGGCATCTGTCCTGATTTTATGCTGTTCATGGGCTTGTCGTTCAAAGAACCAAACCTAGATAGCTGGCGGCCAAACCCATGAACAGTCCCACGATCCTCAGTGGGAGAACATGGATTTGAACTCTGAGAGTCATTCTCATCCAAAATTTCACTTCTGAATAGCTTGGAGCATTTTCTCATAAGATGCAAAAGATAAGCCACAATTGATTCCTTACGCTTGTCTTCTTCTGCGCGTGCCCTGTCAATGAGTTTCTTTAGAGCCCGTCTTTCCGCCAGAGCCACTCTAGAAGAAGTGATACCGAGTCTAGTAGCTGCGCGGTGGAAAATTTCAAGCTCGGCATTGTCATTACAGTTGTCAAATTTTTTCCCTTGTTGGAGCAGTGCAATAATCTGATCACCAACTTCCTTCTCTGATGGATCAAGCATGAACCTGGTGTTCTCTAGTTCACCAACAATTTCCAAAATCTGAAGAGATCATATATCAAACATCAGACTTCTCAACTATGAATTTTCATAGAAAACTGTACCCATCAGATCTCTAAGTTCAACAAGCCAAAAAACGAAAACCAATAAGACGTATTTTGGGGATATTATCAACCCTGAAGAACATACTTATCAGGCAACAAGTGAACTTGTCTTAATCATCACAAATGAGACAATGTGCAGTGAACTGAGTAAACATTACCTGTGACCCAATTGAGCTAGGAACAATGTCTTCTACACGTTTAAGACCATCGACGAGAGCAATTTTTGCTTTCTCAAATTTTAAAAGAACAGCATCCCCTGTTATGGCCTGTTGCGATTGAAAAAAAGGGAATAATTAAAGACGCAAAAACACAAAAGAGAAAGCGTAAAACTCGTCCAAAGATAAAAAGAGAGGAGGGGTATGAAGAAAAAAGAAAACTGACCAAGTAAAGTTTACTACACTCGGAACAGTGCTGAAGAATATTCTTTGCCTTCTCAAGTGCAATATGCAAAGAGCATAAGGCCTGGATCCCTGATTTACTCCGAGGTCTTGCTCCTTCCAACGACGGGAAGATTGAGAGTACCTTGCAAAGAACTCCAGATAGTTCCTTACACATATCTCCATGTAACTGCGTTTCCATAACATAGCTTTATCACAAGACAATATCAAAGAACAAGAACATAAATCTCCAAGCATAGTACAAAAAGAAAACACAGAACCCTCTAACATATTGAACTCAGATGATAGAAAAACTGGTTCTTTAAGATAACCCAATTACTATTCGAATTGAAACAATGTTTGCAATCAGAAATGCAAATTTAGCCCAAGCTCAAGAAAGACGACTCATATGATTTAATCAGATTCCAACAATTACAATTCGAATTCAAACATTTCAATTGTAACCGAACCTTAGCATCGCTAGCCGCGAATAGATTCTCTTCAAGCTCTGTCACATCCATGATCCACCCTCACCTGACAAACTCTAAACTACAAAAAATCACCCAGAAATTATTAAAACACAAACAATGAATCATAACTACAAAATTGATTATAGAAATTACCTTGCTATGATCTTAACCCAGAAAACAAAAGAAAGAAAAAACAAAAAAAGTTTATTCAAACATGGATCCTGGAAAATTTGCAATAACGGAACTGAAACACCTCCACAAAAACCGGGAAATTCTACGATTAATAGAAACGCGAAGAAAAAATTTGCGAATATATATATATATATATATATATATATAAAACAAAAAGACCACTAAAAATAAAGCTGCGAAGAACACGTGTGGAACCAGCAACAACCAAAAATGGAAAAAAAAAAACAAAGAAGAACACAACAGAAGAGATAAGATAGAGGTCAAACTCAAACATACCGGAGAAATTGAGACCAGCCACGGAGGCTTCATAAAAATAGGAACAAATCAAAAGGAATCAAAAATCAGATAAATGAGAAATTAGGGTTTTTGTTCTTGGCAACGATCCATAGGTTGAGAGAGAGAGAGAGAGATTATGATATTCGAGTGGTGGAAGTACTTAAGAATCTGTGTAATTTAAAAGTTAAGAACGGCATTACCGTGACGTTAATTAATATTATAATTGACTAATGAACGGTTCTTTTCTATTAAAATATTAATTTAATTACTAGTTTTAGGAAGTTTTCCAAGACAATATTGTAACTGGGTGTTGACGTGAGTTTTCATAATTAGTTTAGTAATTTGTAACTGTATGACTTTGGCTTAAAAGATTAATTTGGTTAGTTAGGACTTAGGAGTATTAATTAACTTTTTGAAATAGTTTTATGGTTAACCTCGTTGAGAAGAGATTAGTGCGTTATGGTTGCAAATAGTGCGTTTTCCATCAAAAAAGTTAGTGGAAACGTGAACAAATTGTCAGTTAAAGTATGTTATCCCACTTGAATATTTTTAGCATTTTTTTATTTGTAACGTTCCACCAAATCATCAAATGGAGTTTTTGTACTTGAATTAAAAACCCACTCAAAGATTTGCTTCTTCCATCCACCAGGCGGGTTAGAGTTTTTAGCGCCTTTTTAATTATCTTTTCTAATTCATTTCTTGTGTTTTGTTTTGTCTTTTGATTATTTTTTAATTTCGATACCGTTTATAATGCAATTCAATTTAAACTGATTAATATTCTAATTAGCTTTAATCTTTTGCTGATCATGTAATTCAAGCAAAAATCTCCTATACACTAGCGATGGTCATTTCTATTCTTTTCTTTTTTCTTCTGCGAAAGGTGGGTTTGGTTTGAATCGATTCGTTTTGTGTTGGGTTTACTTTTAATTCGGTTTGTGTTGGAGTTTATTAGAGATTGAAGAAGAATAAGTTTGTTGAAGATATTTTCTTGTATTGAAACGAAGCCATTACAACGTTTACATATACACTCGGTATAAGTTATCCGGCTATACTAACCAAGCTAAAACAATTTTATATTGTATATAATTATAAGTTGGTTCCAAAAACTTAAAACATAAGTTCTTTGTGTTCGTAAACCACTTTCAAAATGATCTTCATCATATTTCATAAAACACTTATAGAAATCAATGTAGTAAATTTATTGATTGACGCAAAATGGTAAACACACAAAATTAATTGATTGGAGGAGAAGCAAGACCAATCAAATAAAATAAATAAACTAAACAACATAAGAGTGGAGATGACGAGTCGTTGTATTGGCTCATGGGTTTAAGAGATGAGAGCCCATCCTCACATTGTTTTTAATCCCTAAAGCTTACCACCCCGCTAATGAACTTACTTATTGGTGTTGGATCCCTTACACGCCCAAACTCGATCTCGGTCTCGTTATAGTCCAAGTTCGGTAGCCATATATGTAAGTGTTAGAACTTGACCTGTTTAAAGTATAAGCCATGTCAGTTGCTCAATCCGAGAGTGAGCTTGCATCATGGGGGATCACAATCACCGCTTACCGATTAAGTCGTATGATGTTTCATGAACTCAGAGGAAGACACAACATGGAACTCAAAGATGGCGATGTGTGGCACCAAGAGATGCAAAGCTTATTAAGACAGACTTTGTCTATAAATATAAGGATCGTCTCTATTAGTTCTCTCTTACTTTTTCCTCATTGATTATTACCAATAAATTAACAATTCATTATCGTTTTTTTAGTATTACAGTATGTGAAGACGCATGACGAAGAAGAAGAAGATAACGGAAGTCGTTACAGAGAAACAGAGTAAGTTACAGAGCCGTTAAGACTCTTTGTACAACTAAGCTTAAAGTACACTATATATACCTTTGTACAGATGCACAATTTAATAAATAAGAAAAGCGTATAGTTTTACAAACTCTATTATTTAGGTTTACCACTTAGTTCATTAACAAAATTCCGAAACCCAGCCTCGATAACTTTTTCTAGATAGGATATATATACATTATACAGGATCGACTAGAACCAATCTTTGCTTCCTAAATGTTTTTATTCGTAAAAATTTGTGGTCACACATTAGCCACGTATATAGCTGATTCAATTTCACCCTTGTCCTTGTGAGTCATTTGGGCTTAATTGAAAACTTAAAGATGGGTGTTATAGCCCACTAATATTATCTCTTGTTGAGCATCACTAACAATTCGGGGCTTCCAAAGGTTCATAACTACAAACTCATACATGATATATAGATCAGCATGGTTAACCTGATCTAATCCGACTCATATCTAAATGGTTTGAGTGCTAAATGAACAAGAGCTGCACTTAGTAAATAGGTCAGATACGTATATTTACTATTCATTTTGGATGATGATTAAATGAGTTTTATCTATTTATTTTTAAACAATTTTATTTCCTGACCAAATATTTCAACTCTTTTTTTTTTTTGGTCAACATATTTCACCTCATTTTAATAAATGTATTTGATAATGCAGAAACTATTGTGTTCTTCACCAAAACCACATCTTATTTGAACATTGAAAACAGTAGAATTCGAACTAATAAAACAATTAATCTTAAATTTAAGAAACTAAATATTAAAGTAACCACTGATAAGGGATTTAAGATTATAGATTACGTTTCCCATGTTTTATATTCGTATTAAAGCAAGGATTATAGGTTACAAACTTTTATAAAGCATGTTATAATATCGTATACTGTATGTTATATAAGGCAGTCACACAAATGCATAAGCTATTGTGTTATTCACCAAAATCACATCTTGTTTTCAAAATACATAAACTTATACTGAGAAAACAGTAAAAATGGAACAGTTAAACTTAAATTTCAGAACCTAAACATTAATTTAAACATTGATAAAGGGTTTAAAATTTATTTGTAAACTTTTATAAGGCATGTTATAAATGAGATTTTTGAAAGACTTTTCTCCGCCGACCAAAAAAAAGAAAAGAAAGACTTTTCTCTTGTATACACACTAATATGTTGTTCACTGATTTATTTATATAAAGCTGTACACATACCTAAGTTTAGCTAATGATAAAATCGGGTCTATCTTTTCTCCTCAAAAGACGATATCGGAGCAAAAATAATACAACACAGACCTAACGATAAAGATAATCGAAAAGAAATCAGAAAACAATATGACTTGGGTGCAAAGCAAAAGGATTACGGTTTCTTGAGAGAAACTCATCCAAATGGTGGAATCAATGAGTGCATCATCTTCTTCCAATATTCTGATCTCATCATTAATAATCTTGGTGTAAAACTTATAATAGAAAATCCAAAACATCATTATACCTAGAAATCCATATGCTCATATTTTTCTAGGTAATTATTATTGTTATTATTGTTTTTTGATAAATTTGGTGAGGTAATTATTCTTAATCTATGAATTTCCGATGTTCACTTTCCAT
Organism: Boechera divaricarpa; assembly: GCA_026770425.1. Lineage (NCBI taxonomy): Eukaryota > Viridiplantae > Streptophyta > Magnoliopsida > Brassicales > Brassicaceae > Boechera > Boechera divaricarpa. Next base: position 21,133,404 of record CM049182.1, on the reverse strand, counting down.
TTTGTGAATATATTACTTAATTATGTGTAAGAATTCACACCACATACCGATATATAATATGTATGGTTGTACGTGACTACGTGAGAGTAGTTTGTTTGTCTATTCTACAAATCGAACTACCACATGACAGAAACATGTATGATGTACACTTGCGGGCATTGGTCGGAAAAAATACGCACCAAAATGGTAAATAATACTAATATAAATTTGGTTCAATTTATTTTTTGCATGTTGATGTAATGCCAGATATCTTATTTGCATTGCTTCATTCCTGAGTAATCTCGAGAAACTTTTTTATTCATGATATATATATGTTACACATTTAATAATAAAAACATACAATATGCCGATTAAAATGATTTGCTAGCATTACCAAAGAGATTGAAAAATATATAGATGAGCAAACAAAATAAATATGTTTACTTATCGTCATGTATATTATTATGTTGAGAAACTATTTTTATGTTGCTAACACTAGGATTATCAATCGTCCTATATCTATTTACTTACTTTTTTTTTAAATCGTAATAAACATAAAATTAATTATTTTTTTCTAGAAAAGACAAAAATGTAATATTTTGATCGACCTCTCCTGGATGCCAATTTTGGCATCCCATAAAATTGTAAATTAAAACTTTTCGGGTAAATACAGTTGTTTTAATATACAAAATAACGTTAGAAAAACGGATAATAATTCGTTCTATAGCATTGTTCATAAATATTGTATACAAACAGAAATACAATAAAGAAAAATAATAATTAAATTACCATCAACCCATGTAAAAAAAAGGGTGTTCGATCTATTTATTCCTCGGAACTATCGTTACGCACTAGATCTACCCAAACTATTGCTCTAGTGATATTTCTACCTCGATTGTAAGTTGCAAACTTTATTCTACCCATATCTGTAGTTTGAAACTTTTTTCCACCCATATCGTAAGTTCGAAATGAATTTACACCCTATGTTGGTTTGTTGTATACCAATGACACTGAAATAAACCAGAAAACCAAACAAAACCAATAATTACCGTTAAAACGACCCGCTTACAATAATCTCTTAACCCAAACACACCCTAATCCCATATTTCTAAAATCCTCAAATCTTTCTATCGAACTCTAATCTGAAATCGAAACTATCGAGCCCTAATCCCTAAAATCCCCAAATCAAAAGAAGAAACTTTTACCGATGAGATTTGAAGCGAAACATGAAGAGAGAGAGGTGACGCAAAATCTTCTTATTCCGGTGACATTAATGGAGATTCTCTGCATTTCTCTTAAACCCCTTTGCTCTCACGTGGGGAGCTAAAATCTCAAATTAGAGCGAGCCAATTCATAGCAAAGCAGCTCTAGTGTTTAAATAAACGAATCATTTATAAAATTGAATGTAAGAGGCAACCTTTAATTAAATCCACACGCAAATGATGATTATGCCTAAAACTAAGAATTGGTCTGATGACTGATAAAGACTGGTTTATTAAAGCTGATTGTGATTCACTACTGTCTTGTTTCAACCCAAACGAATGGAGTACGGTTTTCCTTATTATGATATCAAACAGTCGAAACTGTTTTTCAGGTCCCCTGACATTACAATGTCAAGATTCTTGTTTGTGAATCGCTAGCAAAAATGGAAACAACATTATTTGATAAGTTCTTTTTACCCGGATTGAACCATAAATAGATTGAAGTCACAAGGATTAGCGAGAACGCTCATGCATTTATAGTCTATTTGATGCTTATCAAATTACATAGCCGCCTAATTAAATTCTGTACATTTGCAGGTTTGGTTTTTGTCTAAAATTGCAGGTTTTGTTTCAAATTACAGGTTTTTGTCTAAAATTGCAGGTTTTTGACATATTGGCCACAATTGATGCTCCACGAACATAAAGAAGACTTTCATCAACCATTCAGAAAACCAAAGATTAAATTCGACCCAGAACACTACGAAATGAAGATATGAAGCACGAAACCAAAGATTAAACTCTTTGAAGATTCAAAGAGGAATTTGGTTTGCCCAATTCGCAAATGTGAAGCACAAAAAATGAGGGTTCTTCAATTTGGGGGAAGAGAAATTGGAGATTTAAGGAATCCGGGTTGGGTTTTTTTCTTACTTGGGTCAGGATATCGGTTTATCCTCGAATTAAATTGGTTTGCTCTTGGTTTTCTGAATTCTACCGAACAAACCAAACATTGAGTGGAAATAGAATTGAACTTACGATCTGGGTGAAATCAAGTTTGCAACTTACGATCGAGGTGGAAATAGCACTAGGGCAATAGTTTGAGTTGATCTGGTGCTTGGTGCTAGTTTTAAGGGGGAAATAGATTAAAACCCTAAAAAAAATCCTAGAAGTTTTTATAACTTTTTTTTATTTATTTTAAAGTTTTATACCATTTTTTTTCTTTAACTTATCATTAAGTTTTATTTTTTTTTAAATTAATTTAGTAGGGACGCACAAAGTGCTGGTGAAATTTTTTAACTAATCAATATTATATTAAACTATAAAGTTTAATCACTAATTAACTTATTAAGTAATAGCTGATAAAATATCTATAATTGTAATTAATAAAATTAAATAAACTCATTTTGTAAGTTGTCTCTCATAATTCACCTAAAATCAGTGCTTTATTTTGCTTCTAAGCATGTTTTAATGATTGTAGGGTGAGATTACAACACAGCCCAAATGATATAGCTTAAATGTTGACATTTACTAAAAAAAATCTTTTAAATCCATTTGCTTACCCCTTTATGGGTTTGTAATTGTCTCTTTTGAATACAAAAAGGGTTGGCAAGAAGAAAAATTCTATTCGAATACCGGATAATGGGTTCTGTAAAAACGCATTTTGGTTCTGTAAAAAGTTAGTAATACTCAAGTACTATGTAAAAGAGATCCTATGATATTTGAGACTTTGAAAAGCACGTGTCAAAGGCATGGAATTTAGATCGGCGGCTAAGTGAAGGACCGTAACAGTTCCCAAGGAGTTACTGTTCCGTACACCCAATCCCTCTGTTTATTACCCTAATCTACGCTTGGATTAGGTTAATACACGTTTGTGAGGACCACTATGATATTATTATTTTATAAGTAAATTGGTGGCAATTAATTCCACATGTCATATTTTTTACCCTTTGTTCACAAAGTCTCAAAATTACAATACTCACAGTCACTAGAAAATGATGAAATGGTCCAAATGGATCTCTCACCAATATAATATACATCAAGATTTTGGCAAACATTATTACAAAAAAATGGGTAATGTTCAAATAAAATTAGTGAAGTTATTAAATAATTGACATGAATCAATTGATTAAGAATATGATATTAAAAAAAAAGGTATAACAAACATACATAAATACCATGAATGAAAGGACCAACCAATCCGTCACCTTCGTTGAACACCCATCGTCTTTAACACCTTCTTGACTCTCTCTGCTAAGTGTTACCAACAAAATTGAAGTCCAGAGAAATGATCATTCTCTCTCTTCTTCTCCACCTTCTTCTTCATCTCCTCAACACTTCTCCGTCACTTTCTCTATCTCCCGACGGTGTCGCCTTACTCTCACTCAAATCCGCCGTAGATCAATCTTCCTCCGCTTTCTCCGATTGGAACGAGAACGATTCCGATCCTTGCCGTTGGTCCGGAATCTCCTGTATGAACATCTCCGACTCTTCCGTCTCTCGCGTCGTTGGAATCTCACTCGCCGGGAAACATCTCCGTGGCTACATCCCGTCGGAGCTTGGTTCGCTTGTTTACCTCCGTCGTCTTAACCTCCATAACAACGAGCTTTACGGTTCGATTCCGACTCAGCTCTTTAATGCGACGTCGCTTCATAGTCTCTTCCTATACGGAAACAATCTCTCCGGTACTCTCCCTCCTTCGATCTGTATACTCCCAAAGCTTCAGAATCTCGATTTGTCGAGCAATTCGCTCTCTGGAACTCTCTCTCCGGATCTAAACAAGTGTAAACAGCTTCAACGGTTGATCCTCGCCGCTAACAACTTTTCCGGTGAGATTCCTGGTGAAATCTGGCCGGAATTGAAGAATTTAGCTCAGCTTGATCTCTCTGCAAACGATTTTTCCGGCGAAATCCCTAAAGATCTCGGAGAACTTAAATCCCTCTCTGGTACTCTTAATCTCTCCTTTAACCATTTATCCGGCGAAATCCCTGAATCTCTAGGGAATCTACCTGTTACAGTCTCTCTTGATCTCCGGAACAACGATTTCTCCGGCGAGATTCCTCAATCTGGTTCATTCTCTAACCAAGGACCAACTGCATTTCTCAATAATCCGAAATTGTGTGGTTTCCCTCTCCAGAAATCTTGTAAAGATACTGATCAGAACTCACCGGGAACGCGTAAATCGCCGGAGAAAAATGCGGATTCTAAAAGAGGGCTAAGCACGGGGTTAATCGTGTTGATCTCGGTGGCTGATGCGGCTAGTGTAGCCCTAATAGGACTGGTGTTAGTTTACTTGTACTGGAAGAAAAAAGACACTGAGGGAGGGTGTAGCTGCACAGGGAACGAGAAGCTCGGTGGTTCGGAGAAGGGGAAATCTTGTTGTTTCATCGCGGGGTTTCCGAAAGAAGATGATTCAGAAGCGGAAGAGAATGAGAGAGGAGAGGGGAAAGGAGATGGAGAGCTTGTAGCGATTGATAAAGGGTTTTCGTTTGAGCTAGACGAGCTGCTGAGAGCTTCTGCTTATGTGTTGGGGAAGAGTGGGTTGGGGATTGTGTATAAGGTAGTGCTTGGGAACGGAGTTCCGGTGGCTGTGCGGCGACTTGGGGAAGGAGGAGAACAGAGGTATAAGGAGTTCGTGACGGAGGTTCAGGCTATGGGGAAAGTGAAGCATCCTAATGTGGTGAAGCTAAGAGCTTATTATTGGGCTCCTGATGAGAAACTCCTGATTAGTGACTTCGTCAACAATGGAAGTTTAGCCGATGCTCTTAGAGGTAAACCTTACTTCCCTTTTTCTTTTTCTGCTTATCGAATTAATCTACTAACTAAATTTTAAGATCTGGTAATGTTCTATTGACTTTAAGAATTTAGGTTGACTTTGACTTTGTCACCGCTAGACTCGACATTAGTGAGATAAGGTTAGATCTGAGATAGTTTGTGGGGTCTAAATCTTATTTTCATTGAGTGGCAAAGATTCCCTAACTAATTCTTCAAGCTCAGTAACACAAATATATACTCCATATTTTTTTTTTTGTGTCTATACACACTCCAATATTCTATCGAGAACAGTGATAAGTTAGCTGTTTTTTTCTTTTAAATTGGACCAAGATTTCTTTCTCTTTTAGGCATCTTTTGTTTTCAATAGTTTAGACAAGTTACATGTAAAAGAGACATGCCTTGTAAGATAATTCTACATGTACGAATAACAAATAGTATTAGTATGATTTAGTGTCGTGGAGTCTTAGAGTAGAAGTAATAATTAGTAAAAAAAGAGAGGAAACAATGATGAGAGAGGTTTACTTGTGGGCTACGAGTAATGATTTTATATACCCACCCACTCTGCCGATCCTCTAGTTGACCCGTCCTTTTCTCATCGTAACTCATTATTTATTTTAATATTGATAGTTGTTTGTTTGGGTGTGAAACAGGGAAGAACGGTCAACCATCACCGAGCCTAACATGGTCAACGCGTCTAAAGATCGCAAAAGGAGCGGCGCGTGGGCTAGCCTATCTACACGAGTGTAGTCCAAGGAAGTTAGTACATGGCGACGTCAAGCCTTCTAACATACTTCTTGATTCTTCCTTCACTCCTTACATCTCCGACTTCGGTCTCACTCGCCTCATCACCATAACCGCGGCTTCCGCCTCCTCTAACGAACCTTCCTCCTCCTCGGCTGGCGGTTTTTTGGGTGGAGCTCTCCCTTACACTTCCATCAAACCCACAGATAGATCCAACGGCTACAAAGCCCCTGAGGCCCGCCTCCCTGGAGGGAGGCCCACTCAGAAATGGGACGTCTACTCCTTCGGTGTTGTGCTTATGGAGCTTCTCACTGGGAAGTCTCCTGATTCGTCGCCACCAAGCTCCTCTTCGTCGTCCACACTCGTTGTCGAGGTACCGGATTTGGTGAAGTGGGTGAGGAAAGGATTTGAAGAGGAGACTCCCTTGTCGGACATGGTGGATCCAATGTTGCTTCAAGAAGTTCACGCCAAGCAACAAGTCTTGTCCGTCTTTCATCTAGCTCTCGCTTGTACCGAAGGTGACCCTGAAGTCCGTCCACGTATGAAGAACGTCTCTGAGAACATCGACAAAATCTGATTCAATTATTATATTCTTTTTCTTTTATTTTTCCTATTTTTTTTTGTATCTCTTCGATAGTTCTTACACGAGGCCGTTACGTCACTCCCGAGTCTAGGGACCAGTGGTCGATTTGTTTTTATTGAATAATTAATTATTTGTTATGAAAATTGAATCAAATGGGTTATACTTAGGCTTTAAATGGCTTTGTCTTTTAATTTGCTCGTCTTTTTTCTATCTCTTAACAGGCAACTCCCAGTAGACAGACTCCTACTAACACCTGTCTTGTCCTTCAGTTGAAGATACACACAACCCAGTTCCACAGTCGGATCTGATATCTTCCCCAAGAACCATCCACTTGAAATTTCTATGTTGATCGAGTTTTTTTTCCAAAAGAAACCGCTTTTTTAAGGATTGATGACCAAATATCTGAGCTTTTTTTTTTTTTTTTTCAGGTCGAGAATTCATTTACATTATGCTTTAGAATATTCGGTAGTTCCCGCTTAATATCCTGAAAGACCATCTCATTTTACACTTCCAAGATAAACCATATAATATTTAAACTAATTTGTTGTCTTTACCCATTTCAAAAATAATTAATTTATATTCGAGAAGACCGATCATACCATAAAAACTTCTAGTATCTACCAATTGACGATAACACCCACGTCTAGAGCGAACGAGAGTATTCCACGATCTTGATAATTTTCCCTCAGCTCTAGACAGTATACATATCGTATCGCAATGTAATATTTTTAATTTTTCAACCTTGATTTCACCTCTAGACATTCAAATGCTACTTGTCATGTAAAATGATTTAGTTTTGTTTGCCTTTTAGGGAATAAAACGGTCCCGTCATGTAATTATTTTTAACTGGATTTCCTTTGGTTTTAGGTTCTTTGACAAAATTGTGGATTTGGGTTATAGATTTAAAGGGTTCACAGAAAATTTTAAACTGTTTAAGTGGGGTAAATTTTACAAATTTTCAAAAAAGCATAATGGATAATTAAAGTTTAGATTGGCCCACTAAATTATCAGGCCCACCAATTAAAAGTTGGTTGCTTCTTTCTGCTTTTTCACATTTTACACCGGCAACTTCTTACAGAGAACGGTTAAGTAGCGCCGGGATAACTCAGGCGGCGAGGTAGAGTAGAAGAATTTAGATTATAGAAGAAAGAGAGAGCGATTCACTGCAGGTACCGCGTCTTGATCTTAATTAGCTTGTAATACACTTGATTATAAATGTAAAACAAAATGAACCGAACTAAAACCGTTTGGTTTTGAATGGTCGGTTTGATTTTTCGGTTTCAGATTCTGTCCAGCCTTTACCGGAGAATCCACGGCGGGTACTGGCGCCAAATCATAATTCGTGGTTCCGTCAAAGTCTCGGCGAAGCAACCATGGATGAGTCTCAGTCCGGTTCTAATGTTTTCAGCTTACGGATTGTTTCGATCGATTATTACATGGCTTCTCCGATCCCTGGTTATGATATTTGCTACAGTAGCTTCCAAGGTAAGGCAAAATCTCTCTTCATACCTTCTAAAGCTACGGCCTTTTGAATCCAATGGTTTCACTTTCACTAGATATGCACTTCTATGCTTCTTTTCTTGATTGATTGATTTAGGTTTGAGAAATTTTGACTATGAAAATGAACAAGTAGTGCTCCATTTTCGTTAGATAGTCTTCTCCTAGATAAAGGGAAAGTTTTTGACTTGTTACTATTTGATTTGTTGCTGGGATTTTAAGGTGGTGAGGTAAACGAAGTCCCTGTTATAAGAATATATGGCTCTACACCTGCTGGTCAGAAGACTTGCTTGCACATTCATCGTGTAAGATTCTTAATTTTACTTTCTTGTTAAGAAAAAAGTTTGTTTACCAGTTGCTCAGATTGGAAACTTTATTTCTCTTGCAGGCTTTACCATATCTCTATATTCCATGCTCGGAAATTCCACTTGAGCATCATGAAGGAGGTATGAAGCATAAACCCATTTATAACTCTACCGAGAAATATTGTAGTTAGTAGCTAGTCAAGCACCAATGACATTTTTCATGTTTTCTTGCTTCAGTTGATGGAAGTACACTTGGTTTATCCCTTGAGTTAGAGAAGGCTCTAAAGGTGTGTATTTTACATACGAAGTGAGCCATGATTTCTTAGTCTCGACTCTTGACTATGAGTTGCATTTATGTATCTGTTTTATTTTTCTGACTTTGTTTGTTCCAATAGATGTGTCTCAATCAATATTCCTCCCTGATGATACTTGATATGACTTGTAGCTTAAGGGAAATGCTGCTTCCAAAAGGCAACATGTCCATGATTGTGAGATTGTTAGAGCAAAGAAGTTTTATGGGTACCACTCAACAGAGGAGGCATTTGTGAAGATTTATCTGTATCCTGTATATTTACTTTTAGTACAGTACCCTTTTCTTAAGCAGTTTGTTATTTGTTCACCTTAACAGTATAATAGCTACTATCCACCCGATGTGGCTCGTGCTGCCAGTCTTCTTCTGGTACGATATCTTGATGATTCCACTCCACCATTATTCTTTACTTTATGTATGATGCATAGAGTTTTGGTTAAAATAGTATACTGATAACCCTTTGCATCTTCCTTTTGTAATGAGAGTTTTTTTTTTCTCTCTCTCTCTCTAGGCAGGTGCTGTTCTTGGTAGAAGTTTGCAGCCTTACGAGTCTCATATTCCCTTTATTCTCCAGTTTCTGGTAATTTTTCATTGTTACGTATTCAAAAGAAATCGTTTAGTGACTATGTATTCTGTCAAATTTAGCAATTTCTGATATGAACATAACTTCCAGATTGATAATACACTAGGTACTTTCGAGAGCTTGAAAGTTGATTGCTTTTGAATCATCTTTATATGTATGCAATGCAAATTACAGATATTGCTATGGATTATATACTATCAAAAAAATGTAATTAGTTGGTACCTACTAAATTATAAATGAAAAAATGAAAAATATAATGTAGCTGGGGAATGGTTTTTCTATGTTAGTGGATTATATACATCTTTTTATTTTGCTATTACGGGATAATCATGCGCATATTCATGCTAATAAGTAATGCTGATCCAACCACAACTATATATAATAATTTGAGAATAGTCTTTTGGTGCCCTAAAGCCTTCATTACTTGTCAGTTTTCAGCTACTTTCCAGTTATATATTTGCTCTGGAACCCATGCCAACCAAAACTTAGATACTAATGCTTAGTGTTCCCCTCCCCTTTTCTGTAATTCCACGACATTTTGTCTGCATTCCACTACTGAAGTTTCTGTGATTTTCTTCTATAGGTTGATTATAATTTGTATGGAATGGGTCATGTGCATATATCAAAGATGAAGTTCCGTAGTCCAGTGCCTCACCATTTCCTTCCAAGGAGATTTGATTTGGATGATTGTGCGAGACAAAAGATTGACGAAGTGGCTATTACAAAGGTAGATCTTCAAATACTTGAAGCTTGGCAATATATTGATTGATAGTTTCTAGCTTCTTTTATTTCACAATACTGAAACATTGTAGCCGGCAAATTCAAGTGCTGCTGCAAGCGTCAGTTTTCCTGTTTGGAGCTTGTCAACAATCCCAGGTCAATGGATGTGGAATCTCTCTGAAGAATCTGATACACCGTTGAGCCAGAGCCAGCATAGGCACCATTACAGACGTCAGAGTCTCTGTGAACTTGAGGGAGATGCTACTGTTAGTGGTATTTTCCTGAAACGAAATATAATTGTTTTTGTTTCATGTATGAAAGGACCTTTGAACTAGCTTCTTTTCTTGTAGATATTCTCAATCAACAGTTTAAAATGTACAACTCCCTTTCACAAGCCCAGTCTGATACTAACATGGTTCGGTCGCTTGTGGCAATTTGGGAGGTTCATTCTAACTTTCTTGGCTCTACTTTGAAATTATTTAGTTGGTATGCCTTACCTAACCTCGTCACTGTTGTGTCAGGAGGAGTATGAAAGGACTGGTGTGCATGATGCACCTATACCTCCTGATCCCGGCAAACCCTCTGCAGCTGATGTGTTGAAGACTATGTCAGTTTATGTTGGGTTTGAGAATATGCTTAAAGAAATGCATAACGAAGTTGAATTCTCTCCATCTGATATGAATCCTACTGCAGTATCTTCAGCCGGTCCAGATATGCATGCCAAACCTGAAATTACTGATCTGCAGGTTTTGAATCATATGGTTGGTACATGCAGTAAGTTTCCTGCATCAGAACAGCTTCCTCCACTTGGTGGTAGGAGTGGAGAAGCATCAATGGAAAAGGATGTATATATGAAAACACCCATGGACAGAGATATACCTGCTGAAATACAAGATGCTGAAGCCTTGGGTCTCTTTAAGTGGTTTGCCTCATCCCAGGCTGCAGAGGACATAAACTCTGATGATGAAATTCTCCGGGAAACTATCCTTAGTCCTCTTTTGCCTTTAGCGTCCATAAACAAGGTCCTTGAAATGGCTAGTACAGATTATGTGAGCCAATCCCAAAAGGAATGTCAAGACATTCTTGATTCTCAGGAGGATCTACCAGACTTCAGGAGTTCGACAAAAAGAGTGTTACCTAGTAATCCTGATAGCCAGAATCTTATATCTTCATCAGACAAAAAATCACTTGAAACAGAAGTCGCTAGTGATGTTCCAGATATCTCCACTTCAAATGGAGCAAGCGAAAATTCATTCCAGAGATACAGAAAGAGTGATTTACATACAAGTGAAGTAAGGGAGAATAAGAACAGGAGCTTCTCTAAGAGCAACAAGCCTAGCAACTCAGTACGGGGACCCTTACCTTTTACACTGACCAAAAATCTTCAGAAGGACTTTGACAGTACAAATGCTAGTGATAAACTTGGTTTAACAAAGATTAGTTCAGACCCCATGAATGAGATGACAGACAATTATAATGTTCCAGTCAACGAACATCAAGCAGATGTTTGTAACATGATTGACAGAAACGTTTTGGCTGGATGTTCTCTGCGGGACTTGATGAGAAAAAAACGGTTATGCTATGGAGACTCGCCTGTTTCACAACATATGAAATTTAGGAAGGTTCTACCACAGACTAGAGATTCCCGACACTGGACAAAAAAGGAGTGCACCCTAAGATCTGAGGCCAAAAAACCAGGTCCTGCTCCTTCTGCTGAATTTAGTGAATTTGCTTATGGCGATGCTGCTCCAAATTTATCTCCTATAGATGCTGGAAATTGCGAGTGTAATATATCCACTCAGTTATCTGAACTTCATTCTGTTGATAGATGTTCGGCTAAAGAGACAGCAGGTCAAAACAGAGATGAAGTTTCAAGGAATTTTTCATCTACCACTGTTCCACTTGGTAAGGATCCACAAACTGTGGAATCAGGAACATTGGTGTCTAGCAATAAACTTGTTGGGATTGAAATAGATGATGTCCAAAAATCTGGGGGCGAGCATGAGTCAAATTCCAATGGAAATGATGAGACGGGAAGATTAATATGCCTAACCTTAAGCAAGAAGCCTCCTTCTCTCGATTGCCTAAGTGCTGGACTGCAGGATTCTGCACATTCTCATGAAATTCCCGCTGAGTTTCATAATGCCAGGGAAAAACAGCATGATGGATGTGGTACCTTTACTCATCTTTTTCTGGGTCTAGTTTCTGCTAAGTCTACAATTAGTGCAAATGCGGTTGAAATATACATTTATAAAATTTGCAGAACTTCTCTCTGGCTGTGCTCCCCTTTATTTATATTTATAAGTTTCCGACCTGAGATACTTCTGACATCCTGTTGTTTTTTCTTCTCTTGGAAGAGCGGAATTCCAAGGAGATCCCATTTTTTCCCTTGGAGGACATCGAATTCAACAAGGATGAAAAGAAACACTTTTTCCAAGGAGCTTCCCTTGGTATTCCCTTGCATCATCTCAATGACGGCTCCAACCTTTACCTACTGACCCCTGCCTTTTCACCCCCTCCTGTGGATTCTGTTTTAAAATGGATATCGAATGACAAAGGTATTGTGTAGAGTTAGTCGGAAGGCACTGGACTGCCTAATTTAATCCAATTTTACATCTCCTCAAAGGTTCCATATACATTGCTTAAAGCGTTTTTCCTTGCGAAAATGGTACTGTTCCTGATTAAGATTTTCATTACAGTGTTAGATGCTGTAAAAGCAAGTGAAAATGATAATTTTTGTTTTTAACTGTTTAATTTTTCCAGGTCCAGGAGACTCTAAAATTGATTCAGAAAAACAACCATTCATAGATGAGCATATTGATCATGGGGCGAGTTTCACTGATCTTGCTTCTGCATCTAATGTGATGTCTGTGTCTGAGCACATGGAGCAGCATAATAACATTTTTGTGAATTCAGAATCAAATGCTTATTCAGAGTCTAAGATAGATCTGAAACGCAAAGGAAATAGTCTTAACTTGCAGACCAGTGTTTCCCAAGAGATGTCTCAGATTTCAGGTCCTGATGGGAAATCAGGGCCCACTCCCTTAAGTCAAATTGGATTCCGAGATCCTGCGAGCATGGGTGCTGGGCAACAGCTTACAGTGCTGAGTATAGAGGTGCTCTAACTTAACCCTCTTCTTTGTGAAGCTACACAATCAGTTTGTAAAAGTCCTCAAATGGCCTTTGCATGCATAGATTAGGCATGGAGGCTTTGAATACTGTGGAACCCTCATTTCATGTAAAACAACTCATTGCGACGATAAAAAACTGAAAGTCTCATGCTACAGTTTTCATTCCTCGAGCCTCACAGCGAGCAACCCAATGTTTTGTCTTCATTGGGAAGATCTTGCAATTACTTGAGTAATCATTTGTTCAATGCTTGAGGATACTTGGTCTTAGAAAGTCAAAATCAGCTCGTGAAGGACTTTTGACCTCTAAACCTTGTCTTAGTTTAATATGTAACTCAATTTTTTTCAGAATTGAGTGGAAATGCCCATTATATGTTGTTAATGCCGCTACCAAAAGGCTCTCTGTAGTAAAAATGAACTCCCTTAATTTAAGATGATGTTTTCTGGGAAAAGGTTCATTGATACATGTTAATGTCTGTAAACTTACAGGTTCATGCAGAGTCTAGAGGGGAGCTACGACCTGATCCACAATTTGATTCTGTCAATGTCATAGCTCTCGTCGTGCAGAATGACGATAATTTTGCAGCTGAAGTATTTGTGCTTTTATTTAGTCCAGATAGCATTGATCAGAGGTAATATACCAGATTAATTTATTTTGGATTCTTAGAAATTTTGCAGCTGACGCATTCGTGCTTTTATTATTTCTGTAATGCTACCATGAACTTCAACCATTTTCTTACTCTAATATGCTTTTTCGATCTTGTTATTATTATCTCACTACAGAAATGTTGATGGCCTATCTGGATGCAAGTTGTCTGTCTTCGTTGAAGAGAGGCAACTATTCAGTTATTTTATTGAGACTTTATGTAAATGGGATCCAGATATTCTTCTGGGCTGGGATATACAGGGCGGATCCATTGGTTTTCTAGCTGAAAGGGCTGCACAGCTTGGCATAAGATTTCTCAATAATATATCTAGGACGCCATCTCCGACCACAACAAAGGATTCAGATAATAAGAGAAAGCTTGGTAATAATCTGCTGCCAGATCCGTTGGTAGCTGATCCTGCTCAAGTAGAAGAAGTGGTAATTGAGGACGAGTGGGGCCGCACACATGCTAGTGGTGTTCATGTTGGAGGTAGAATTGTTCTCAATGCATGGCGTTTGATTCGCGGGGAAGTTAAACTCAACATGTACATGATTGAAGCTGTGTCGGAGGCTGTTTTGAGGCAAAAGATTCCATCAATCCCCTATAAAGTATTGACAGAATGGTTTTCAAGTGGTCCTGCGGGTGCAAGATATCGATGCATAGAATATGTGATTTGCCGAGCAAATTTGAACCTTAAGATAATGAGCCAACTTGACATGGTATGTAACATTTTCAACTTGATTTACATAGTGAATTATGTGCAAGTCGTTTATTCTACTAAATCATCGTTTGCAGATAAATCGTACGTCAGAACTTGCACGTATTTTTGGCATAGACTTTTTCTCAGTTCTCTCCCGAGGTTCCCAATACAGAGTGGAATCCATGCTTTTAAGATTAGCACATACACAAAATTATCTCGCTATATCTCCAGGAAACCAACAGGTTTGTTTTATCTGCTACTTCTAAGTGATTTACTTTTAACGTTTCTTGGATTATCAACCAGTCGCCGGGCCTTAAACGATGGGCTGGTCAACCCTCGTTTTGTTTATCGCCATTGATTGTTTGTCCTCATGATAGCTTCCATAACATATGCCTTGCAGTAAATTTTCATAATCTTTTCACTCCCTTCCTTACTCATTAGCATTCTCCTAACTAAATCATGTGATCATGTAGGTTGCTTCTCAGCCAGCTATGGAATGTGTACCTCTTGTGATGGAACCAGAGTCTGCCTTCTACGATGATCCTGTTATTGTGTTGGATTTTCAATCTCTTTACCCTTCAATGATTATAGCATATAATTTGTGCTTTTCTACATGTCTCGGAAAACTTGCACATTTGAAGATGAACACCCTTGGGGTCAGCTCATACTCTCTAGACCTTGATGTTCTTCAGGATTTAAATCAGATCCTGCAGACCCCAAACAGTGTGATGTACGTGCCACCAGAGGTAATGTGCATTGCTTTTCTGGAGCAAATTAAATCTTGAATCTAAAGTCATCATATTCAATACAAACAAATGATCTTTTTTCCCAAAAGAGTCATTGTTTTCTGCGTCGATGGATCCTTTTCTTGACTAGCTTAAGTATAGTATTCACCTTCTCTTCTTACATATAGGTGCGTAGAGGAATTTTACCAAGGCTACTAGAGGAAATTCTATCTACAAGAATAATGGTGAAAAAAGCAATGAAAAAGTTGACTCCTTCAGAAGCAGTTCTTCACCGGGTAAGGTTATCTTGATCAGAGTCCATTCCTAATTGTTTTGACTAGGGATGATTGGCTGATGAGAGAGTGGCCCAAGTTTTTGGTTCCAGCATAAAATTTACAATTTTGATGGTATATGGTGTCTTCTTTCAGATATTTAATGCGAGGCAGCTTGCTTTAAAGCTGATAGCAAATGTGACTTATGGCTATACTGCTGCTGGCTTCAGTGGTCGAATGCCTTGTGCAGAGCTGGCAGATAGTATTGTCCAGTGTGGTCGTAGCACACTTGAGAAGGCTATTTCTTTCGTCAATGCCAATGATAATTGGAATGCTAGAGTTGTGTATGGTGACACTGATAGGTAATGTCCATATCTACTCATCTGGATAAAGTGAATGCAAGATTTAAAATCCGGTTAAAGTTTACCACCATCTTTCATGGCACTATTTTAACTTCCTACAAAATAAAGTATGACCTGGGTTTCATGTTTGCATAAGTTAACATATACTTGTATTTACTTCCGAGTGTTTATTATGGTCATTTCAGCAGCCTTGGCAAGTATGTATCACAGTTTCTTTATTTGCATCTTCCATGTGGCCTCATGCATTTTAATTACTTGTGTAGTATGTTTGTCCTTCTCAAAGGACGAACTGTAAAAGAAGCTTTTGTAGTCGGACAAGAGATTGCATCTGCAATAACTGAAATGAACCCACACCCAGTCACTTTAAAGATGGAGAAAGTCTATCACCCTTGTTTCCTTCTTACGAAGAAGCGCTATGTTGGGTACAGTTATGAAAGTCCCGATCAGAATGAGCCTATATTTGATGCAAAAGGTATTGAAACTGTTCGAAGAGACACTTGTGAAGCTGTTGCGAAAACTATGGAGCAATCGTTGAGACTCTTTTTTGAAAAGAAGAACATCTCTAAGGTACAAATATGATTTCTTGCGCTCTTTCAAATTATCAACTGAAACTGCAGTGTCTTACATCTGCTTTTCTCTATTCATTGTGCAGGTTAAGTCGTACTTGTATAGACAGTGGAAGCGGATACTATCAGGGAGAGTGTCTCTTCAAGATTTTGTCTTTGCAAAAGAAGTTCGGTTGGGGACTTATAGCACAAGAGACTCTTCACTCCTTCCTCCAGCAGCTATTGTGGCAACCAAATCAATGAGAGCAGACCCTCGGACAGAGCCACGCTATGCTGAACGAGTGCCTTATGTTGTGATCTATGGGGAGCCAGGAGCTCGACTTGTTGATATGGTGGTGGACCCACTGGTTCTTTTGGACATCGATACACCCTACCGATTGAATGACTTATACTACATCAACAAACAAATTATACCAGCTTTGCAAAGGGTATTTGGACTCGTGGGTGCAGACTTAAACCAGTGGTTTTTGGAGATGCCCCGTGCCACCAGAAGTTCCCTTGGTCAACGTCCTTCAAACTCTAGAAACTCGCACAAAACTAGAATTGATTATTTTTATCTCTCGAAACATTGCATCTTGTGTGGGGAAGTTGTTCAGGAATCTGTTCAGCTATGCAACCGGTGCCTCAAAAATAAAAGTGCTGCTGCTGCAACCATGGTTTGGAAGACTTCAAAATTGGAGAGAGAGATGCAACACCTAGCCACGGTAAGTACTCCAAAATTTAACATTTATATGAACTGTTTACAGATCGTGGTTTCGTTTACAACCATGATCTTTACACTCTTTACTTTCCAAGAGATCGGGTGAATCATGCTTCATAAAAACTTGTACACTTTCTGACGTGAGCATTTGTATTTAATCTTGGACACTTTGAGTTCGAACAGACAGTTTCATCTCATGATAGTTGCAGAATATTTATTGCTGAAGAGTGGAGACTTAGTTTCAGATTATCTTTCAGAAATGTTGGCTATTTTATAAACAAGAATTGACTGTAGACCTCTTTCCATGTGTGCTTAAAGTAGAGACCTTAGTGAATCTCTGTAGATGCATTCAGTTCCAACTTTCTTGGTCCATCACTTGATTTTTCTTTATATTATTTTATTTGCAGATATGCAGACACTGTGGTGGGGGAGACTGGGTAGTGCAATGCGGAGTAAAATGCAATTCCCTCGCTTGCTCAGTCTTTTACGAGAGACGGAAAGTTCAGAAAGAGCTTCGTGGCCTCGCCTCCATTGCTACAGAGAGTGACCTTTACCCTAAATGCATGGCTGAGTGGTTCTAACCTTCTCGGAAAATCAATTCAAAAACCAGTAATCAAACTCTATGTTATGCGGTCTTCCACTCAAACTGATCTAAAACCATCTCATCCTGTTAAGCAACGATGTATATTTTGTATTTGCAGGATTTTGAGCAAACTGCATGGTGTCTCATAAGTTATAAGTTTCAGGTATTGTGGTCGATCATCACCTTGATGTTTTATATGGTTGTGATCAAAGAGCATTTTCGTCAAAGGACGTGTGAATGTGTGTTGATAGTAGAGTACAGCCACTCACCATTTTGTTTAATGAGCATGTAGATATATGTGTTGTTGTGTTGTGTAAGTCTAGCAAAGCTGAGTATATAAGCAATTATATTTCTGTGTTTATAACCATGTGTTTCAAAGAAAAATGTTTGGCGACTAATTTTTTTGATGTTACTTACCATATATAAATTATAATTTTTTTTTAATTTTTAATACATGAGTGTTTTTAGGCTATTGTTCCGAACCTGAGGACTTTCCTTGCCAACTGATATCCTGATTTTAATGTATATTTTTTGGATCGTTTATAATGCCAAATCAAACTTTATTTCTTGAAAATTTTGTTGATATCGATCCCTTGAATACGTTAGATTTTCTTCGGATCCACAAACTCATGATGTGTTCCATTCTTTTGTTACCGTACTAATAAAGTGAATTGCTTTTAAATTCAGGTCGTAAAAAACTCACTTTTTTTCTTGCGTAAAGCATTTCATATGTAATCACAGTGTGTTAAAACCTAGATTGCATGGAATCAAACCACTTTTTTATAAAAATTTTAAGAAGTGGGTACGTGTACAAAGCTGAAACCAAACATCCGATTACAGACCAAACACGATTGGTCAAAGTCTACTCTCTCTAGCTTCACTGATCATCGCAATCACAAGAACCCCAACTACACATTTATAGTTTCGATTTCATTTTCCGATTAGTTTCTGTCTCCAAATACTCCGACCATGACCGGAACAAGCCGTCGGAGCGCGCGTGGTCGAATCAAATCATCATCTCCCGGCGGGGATGAAGGAAGCGATTCGCTTCGTTATTCTCCGAGTATCCGCCGAGGCAAAGGCAAAGAGCTTGTGTCGATCGGTGCTTTTAAGTCGAATCTCAAGATAATGATTGGGTTAATCATTTTGGGGATTATAGTCATTTTCTTCGTCATTAATCAGCTCGTTAGCCACGGATTGTTGTATGATGACTCTCAGAAGCCTAGGGTTATCACTCCTTTTCCTGCTCCGAAACTCATGGATTTGTCTATGGTACACTAATCTTATATTCACGTTTCGTTTTTTTTTGCTTTCGTTCTTGTTCTTGTGAGAAACTGAATTGGAAAATTTGTATTTGTATTTGTATCAGTTTCAAGGCGAGCACAAAGAGAGCTTGTACTGGGGAACTTATCGTCCTCATGTTTATTTTGGAGTTCGAGCGAGGTATGTAACTTTCACTTGTGAATGAATCTCTACTTTGGGAAATGTCTTTGTTGCTTTACCACAGATGGGTTCCTATTTGCAAATAAGTTGTACATGGCAATGCAGAACTCCACAGTCCTTGGTAGCTGGCTTGATGTGGCTTGGTGTCAAAGATGAGATGTATGTTATGCGGCATTTCTGTGAAAACTCTGATGATCTAAGTACATTTGGCTGGAGAGAACATAATGGACGGGATTTTGGGCGGCAAGAGCTGGTTGAAAACGATATGATATTGGAGACAAGTTTTGTGAAGTCAAAGGAAAACAGCCTTGGTTATGGTGGGGATTGGGCAGTTCGGATTGATGTAAAAAATAAAGGGTAACTGCTAATATACACTAGTAATGTACTATGTTTTTCTTCACCGTGTCAGCTTTTGTTATTTTGGCTTATTGATAGTATTCATATTATACTGGCATGACAAAGTTTTTTTTTCCTTGACCATGGTGGAATTAAAGGTTGAATGATGATGTCAAGAGAAGCGCACATCTCTTCTTTTATTTAGCTGATGAAGGTGGCAATGTTTTAAATTTAGGCCAAGATTATTTAGATTTTCAAGGGAGCTCTGTCCTGGTTTCGGGTTCACGTGAAGATGTAGGAGACTGGCAGATACACTTAAAATCACAGGTATTTTGTGATTTAAAGTGCTCTATAGAATTCTTAGGATTTTTGTAGCTATCTCTGCTGGAAGTGGATCTGTGGGTGATTTAACATTTTCGGTCATGTTTGGTATGTCATCCACTGATGCTCATCTGGATATAACCAATTTAATTGTTCTTCATTTGCAGAATCAACTCGAGACACATTATTCCGGTCTCAAGACGCCTCACATATATAATTTGTCTGATCTAGTTCAGCAAAATCTTGCTCTGCAGGTCTGCTAATTTTCGAGCTCATAACTCATTTTGAAAGAGCCCAAGGTATTTTGTTTTTCTGTAAAGAGCACATGCTTACATGTCTCCTGGCTTGTATGTTTTCAGGCAAGGAAGTTTGGACGACTTCAGCTCTCTGACACATCAGAGGATTCTTCTAACATTTACATCTTTCAGGTAACCAGTCTTGATGAATATGTATGCATGTGTATTGTTGTATAAATATATCGCATGTTCTTAACTCCTGGAATCTATGATCAATATGTTTCACTGTGTCCAATGACAACATATCCGTTGTCATACAGATTTCTGGGAGGCTACCATTTACGATTGATATACCCTTTGTCTCTGGGATCAAAGGAGAAAGTTCAAACGTGGAAAAGCGTTTATCAAGTCTCACAGGTTTCTTAAGCCTCCTGCTATTACCAAGCATCATGAATGATGAATTTGAATTTTCTTAACCTTAGTTTGTGTATGCGACTTGCATTTGAGTTTGAGTATTGAAGAACTTACATTTGAGTTTGAGTGCGAAAGATCTTGCATTTGTGTTTGAATTTTCTTAACCTTAGTTTGTCTGTGACTTGCATTTGAGTTTGAGTACGGAAGAACTTCGCATCTGGTAATGAGTTTGTTACAGCTACCTTTGCCTTTTGAGTTTCATAGCCCAGGTAAAGAACACTAATCTGAAATTTATGTCTGGTTTTTGTGTGTTTTTGTGTTTCTTAAGTGTCCCTCCAACCTGATAAAAAGCAGTAGCTTTGCTAGGGATACTAATTATATGTATCTGTTATGGGTCAATTCAGTAGAGCTTCCATTTAAGAAAATTTTCTCTGACAGCATAGGCTTAATTTTTATATCGTTGTTGTTGTCTTCTTTTAATGTATTTGTACTAAGTTTCATGTATGTTCCATGTAGGTTTGCCACTCTCTGATCTACTTAAAAAGAAACATAGAGAATTTGATACAAAGTTTGAGGAATGCTTCAACCTTTCTGAAAAGGTATGCTTCTAAGTTTTGTCTTTTTAAATCGACAGACTTTAATTACCCATGTTAATAGATGATCTTGTTGTAGTTTTAAAATAATCCCCATGAATAAGATTGTCTGGATGTGAAGTCGAGAACAGAGACTGCTGAACATTTGCTGTATTCACTTTAGCAATTTCAGTCTTCACTTTAAAAAATCTCCTTCTACTAGGATTAGTTCTACTCTCTCTGCTTATGTGCAGTTCTGTTCTCAATGGCGAGCGTATGTTGTTAGCTCCTAGTTGTCATAACGTTCATATAGTTGATAATTTGCATCTATCCAAATTAATGTTCATAGAAAAGATGAGGATCTCATTCTCAGTTTCTTGTGGTTCTAGCATGATTCAGAAACATTGGGGGTTGGCAAGACTGCAATTGCAAACATGCTTGGTGGCATTGGTTACTTCTATGGTCAATCAAAAATTTATGTTCCTAAAAGTACTCAGGCGAGTTTATTTGCATCCTGCATCTTGTTTATTAATTTTTATATCCCTTTTATGTTCTTCCCATCTGCAAACTAGGTTGGACCTCTCACATAATCATACAATTTAATACCTTCTATTGCAGCCTGAAAGTCAGAATAATTTCTTGCTGTATTGGCCAGCCGAGCTATACACAGCTGTTCCAAGCCGGCCCTTTTTTCCTAGGGGATTTTTGTGGGACGAAGGTTTCCATCAATTGTTAATCTGGTTCGTTCTTAGTGATCATTCGTATGTTGAAGATTTCTTTGATATGATGCTATTGTGATTGTTTCTTAAATGGAATTTCTGAAAGCCACTTTTGTTTGATAAAATAATATTAGAGAGTTACAAGCTATAATCATCCCACCAGTTGATCATTCTTTGGACTGTGTTGTGTGTGCTTTGATCAGGCGCTGGGATTTTCGTATAACCTTGGATATCGTTGGACACTGGTTAGACCTATTAAACATAGATGGATGGATTCCACGTGAGCAAATTTTGGGTGCTGAAGCTCTGAGGTATTTACACTCTCTCGTGGTAGTCATAGTTTTTGTTGTAATGGTTTTTGAGAGTTTTTTTTTAACTGCAGTAAGGTTCCGGAGGAATTCGTAATTCAATACCCGAGTAATGGCAATCCTCCAACACTTTTTTTGGTGATACGCGGTAAAAATCCATTGTATTTATACCTCTACTACGCTTTCTCTTTTGTCATCGCTCTCATTTTTGTTTCATGTAAGCCCTTGGGAGTTGGGCCATACAAATAAGTTTATTCTAATGCCAATCCTTGACCAGCATTTATTAAAGGATAGGGAATCAGAATTATCGTTATCAGCTTCCTTCTGTTTATTTTACTAATATTTCTGTTCCTATTACAATTAGATGTTTAGAAGTTTGTAGCCAAGATCATAAGACTGCTTTCACCTTGCTACTCATTTTGCGGATTATAAATGTGGCCTATTCATGTAAAGATATGAAGAAAGGTTTCAAAATCAATTCAGTTCCATATAGTGACAATCTATTTTTCCAGATCTAATAGATGCTATAAGGATGGAAAAGTTTATCGCATCAGAAAGGGATGAAGTATTGTCATTCCTTGAGCGGGCTTCTGTACGGTTAGATGCATGGTTTCAGTGGTTTAATACTTCCCAGACAGGTAACAATATGGTTGATTTATAGAATTTTTTCAGTCTTCAACTGCTCTGTGTTTTAGAGTTTGTAGTATCTTTTACTAATCACAGTTGGATCCCTAGTTGTTAATTTAGATCACTAGATGAGACGAGTTCTTGTATTTAACTGGTATTACAGTCTTAATATACTTAGAATGGGCAACTTCATATATTTTGTTATGACTTGATTAAACACTAGGCAAGGAGATAGGAAGCTACTTTTGGCATGGCAGAGACAATACAACAACTCGAGAACTTAACCCTAAGGTACTATTTCGTGGTTTCTCATGAAAATGATACTGAAAGCTCTATTTTTAACCCTCACATAGACTGCAAGTCTCGAGTGTCAAGTTATAAGGTTTTCTCTGACGTTTGCTGCTCCATGTCCTCTTTATCAATATATGTCAATATATGATAACAATGACTGAGAAATTTTTTCTGTGGTATATGCTTGTTGGCGACAAGATGTCTCAGAATTCTTTGGGTGTGTGTGGGAGACCTTTGTAGGATTGTTACTTTGTCAGTTGCTTATTTGCGGATATGGTAGTTCAATTCACAGATCCTTGAGATAAATCTGATGTCTTATATCTCCTGCAGACGCTTTCGTCGGGGCTGGATGATTATCCTCGCGCTTCGCACCCAAATGAAGATGAGCGACACGTTGATCTTAGATGCTGGATGTACCTCGCCGCGGATTGCATGCATTCCATCACAGAGTTTTTAGGAATAGAAGATAAACTTTCAAAGGTTAGCACAAGATAGAAAGGAAAGGGGTGTCTCTCCTATTTTTGTTCACATGTTACTGACATAAAAAAACAAATCCTGCAGGAGGATTACAATTCAACTGCCAAGCTGCTTTCAAACTTTAATCTTCTGAATCAGGTATATTCTCTATGAGATAACAATTTTCTCACTTTTATTAACTTTGACGTTGTTATTTATTTATATATATATATAACTTGATTATTTAAAACATGATTTCTCTCTCAAACAAGTATCGCATTAACTTTTCTCCTCACCATTTTCTCTTCTCGTTCATGTTTAATTTCTGAGCAGATGCACTATGAAAGTGACCATGGGGCTTACTTTGACTTTGGTAATCATACAGAAAAAGTAAGAGAAGCTTCATAAATTAAAGTTTGAGTGTCAATTTTTGGCATATAGAAGAAGAACGTAAGATTCTTACTCTTTTCGTTGAACCACATGTTCGGTGATTGATCTCCAGGTTAAGTTGATATGGAAAGAGGTAATTCAAGAAAATGGTCAATTATCTCGACAGCTTGTAAGGAAGACGTATGGGAAGCCAAAGCTAAAATTGGTTCCTCACGTGGGTTATGTCAGCTTCTTTCCCTTCATGTCTAGAATCATCCCACCTGTGAGTTTTTGGCCAATATTTTTTCCATTATCAATGATCTTTAAACCCTTATGGAGCAGTTACTTTTTGATCTAAATCGTCACATATTTTTGGTCGATAAAGGATTCTCCAATCCTAGAGAAACAGCTTGATCTCATTTCAAATAGGAGCGTCTTATGGAGTGACTATGGACTAGTTTCACTTGCCAAAACCAGGTAAGCCCACAAGAACGAACATACTCGAAATTTTCTTCTTCAATGATAAGAAAGAACAATAGAACATTGTTTTGATGCAGTTCTATGTATATGAAACGTAACACTGAGCATGATGCACCATACTGGAGAGGTCCTATCTGGATGAACATGAACTACATGATTCTTTCTTCTCTGCACCATTACTCTATAGGTAATTTTTCTACCCTCTACATGTTATATAAGAGCGACATTCTGCTACAAGACCTCTAATTTTTATTACGTCATATGCATTCGGTTTACCATATGTCAAATTTCCTGCAGTGGATGGGCCATATAGCGAAAAGTCAAGAGCAATTTACACGGAATTAAGGAGCAATTTGATAAGGTATATTATATGGTATCTGCGATAGAGAGGTCTTGTTTGATATTAACTTGAAACATGTCATAAAATACAGGAATGTGGTTAGAAACTATTATCAGACAGGGTACATCTGGGAACAATATGATCAAGTTAAGGGAACAGGCAAAGGCACGCGCCTCTTCACCGGCTGGTCTGCACTTACCTTGTTAATTATGTCCGAGGATTATCCTATTTTTTAGAACTTCGTCGGGAATGAAACTTAGAATTACAAACATGTATGAGTTAGAAGATCAGTTTTGATGTAGGGGTTGTTGTATTTGCTCATGGTGGTTATAGTGTTACAGATCTAACTCTGGTCGAGGTATATGTTCTAGAGTTTTGTACGTTATGCCCAAATTACGATAAAGTGTTGGAAAAGATATACCAGAAGCTCTAGCTTCTCTGCACATCCCATATTTTGTGGTCGTTGAGTGATAATCTGACAAAAAAAATCAAACGCTAATTGCATTAAACAAATCCCAAAATAAACCAAACAACCACTTGAACAGGAGAGAGATCCATGACTGGTCTCCTTGCACTGCTATAGGGAACAATGGCTGGAACGAACCTCTTTTACAAACTAATCAATTCCACTTCCTTAGATCCTCTCTTGAAATTTGCTCACAACTCTGGGTTTTGTGAGACATCTTCAATGAACTCCACATGCAAAACATCTCTACTATGATTTTTGTTCCCTTCCATTAAATATCCTAAAACATCTTCATCATCCAAGATATGCGTCTCATACGAATATTTAGCAATGAAATATAACTTAACTTAAGCCTCGTCGTACTTTTATCTACCGTGATCTTCCTGCGTATTCTTAGATCAAATTTTTGCTTTTTTTTTTTTCCCCTTAGATCCAATTTTTTTTTGTTTCTTTTTGTTAAAATTTTAATATTATAATAAATTGCTTGTAAAGAAGAAGGTTTCGTTACACTAGTAAAGTTATTTAGATTAAAATTACATTATTTTACGCAATGCATGAGCCAACCACCTAGTAAATATTTAAAACTCTATATATGTTGGGAGAGACTCATAAGTCATAACGTTTGTTTGTTTTTTTTCAGAACTTTCAATTTCTTGGGAGGCGAAAATTATGGAGAACCGAGAACAAAGCGCAGTTTAATAAAATGTTTTATTTTGCAAGCAAATGGGAGATTTTTTTGATGATATTAGGCACCATTGCTGCTGGTGCAAACGGACTCACTCGCCCGTTGATGATGATATTGATTTATGGCAATTAGATAGACGCTTTAAGCACCACGGATCCAAAAAACATGGTTAAAGAAGTTATTAAGGTTAGGGTTCTACATTCTTAGATAGCTTTTCATTATTATCTTTATTAATTTAAGTTTTTTTTTAACACTATTGGAATTTTATTAAGCCAAAGAGAACATAAAACAAAGGAAAATGAGTGAGTGATAACAATAGTTGAAACCAATGATGTGTTTTTCTTTTTACTGTATAACTAAAGTATCACCTAATTCTTGCTTTTGCATTTTAAGAGTGTTTCCAAAAAATTTGTGATTTCAAAACTGGGTGAAATATAAGTTTATTATAAAATAGTCAAAAAGGTCAAGGTTTTAAATTGAATTTAACATAACTTTGAGGTTTAAATTCACAAACACCTAATTCTGATCTTCTTTTCCGCAACTCATAAAAGATTGATTTCACTTGAAGCTTCCATAAAGATCTTTTGCCAATGATTAATGATTATTGGGACATAAACCATTGTAAAACCAACCAGCTTTGCCTTTGCCAATGGAACGCGAATTGCATTTAAACAAATTCCAAAATAAATCAGAACGCAATCATATGTTACAAGAAACAAACGGAGGAAATATCACAACAACACTAAAGCAGTTTCATACAAAACACTCTCCACTTTATTAAATCAGTGTATCATCAACTTAAAAGAGACAATGCTGCTCTCTTTGCTTTGGATCATATGAAGATATGTAACCAACACAATGGCATCACTAAAGATCATCAATCAGGCTGTGATTGTGACGCTGCATACGCACGAACCAGACAGTTTTATCTCAGATGTTTTCCACTGTGTACCTGGTGAAGCATCCGGGTCATACAGTAAAGTGCTGTGACCGGTTTCTTCCTGAGACGAAAAAAGCAGAAGCTTCCCACTTAGCTTACCAAACTGAAACCCGGCCCTCGAGCTTCCTGACAGAGGAAGAGCCACCACTTCCCACGTTTCGTCTTCCGCATTGAACACCGACATCTTCCTCTGGTTCTTCCAGTCGATACAGAAGAGCTTTTTTCCTACTTCAACATGAGCTGTGACCATCTGCAAGTGAACATATCAAGCAGTCAAACCTCAATCAGTTGTTATACTCCAAAACCAAGCTAAGGAAACATACAATCATGTGACGAGAAACCAACATTAGATTCATACTCAATGATCAAAGACTCAAAAAGACTTACCGTTAAACCGTTTTTGCTGCCATGCCAGGAGCCACATTGAGTGTTGTACACATCAAGAAGTTTTGAGTTGCCAATTGTGAAGTTGGATCTCCCACCCATCACGTAGAGCTTCCCATTGAAGCCGCTAGCGAAACACCCCCATCTCGGACGCCTCAGAGACTCTATGAATGTCCATGTGCCCGTCTCAGGATCATACACCTCTGCGCTCGACAGACTCTCACCGTCTACCCCGTGACCTCCCACCACATAAACAAGCCCATTCACCTCAGCGCAAGCGAAATCATACCGAGCTACCTCCAAGTCACCTAGTCTGCTCCAGCTAATTTCATTTGAAAAAAAAAAATATACAAAATCCACTCAATCATTGGATCAAAGTTCACAAAGGATGCTGAAAAAAAAATTAAAAAAAAGGCTGACGAACCTGTTGAGGCAAGTATCATACTGATAAACATCAGCAGATGCAACAAGAGAACCGTTGATCATAGAACAACCAGCGATAACAAGAAGTTTCCCATCAACCACAACCACCTTAAACCCTGTTTTTGCAGGACCAGGCATCGGTGGAAGAGATGATAGCTTCTGTCCCAAACAGTCCATCACCTCCCACTGGCTCTCATTCCCTCCAGCATTCATTGTTAAGACATATAGCCATTCCTCAAGCATACCGGCGAGTCTTCTCACGGTAATAAACTCTTTGCTCTGAACAACAAACCTCCATTTCTTGCATACACTTCCCATAGAAGGGAACTTGGCACGCGGAACAAGCGCCAAACACTGCTTTGCCACATCATCAGGCAATCCCGGAATCAAAGGATCATCCATGAAATTCTCAGACAACCCTGAACCGAAATCAAGGTTTCCTTTCGAGAAACACATGCCGTGATTCACAATCTTTTTCTTCCCACTTAAAGCAAACGCCTGCATCTTTCCACTAATCTTTTGAACAGAGAGATAGCTTTATATCTCCCCAAGAAAGAACAATTTTCTAAACTAAGATTTTACGTGTAAATGATATTAAAGAATTTCGTGAAACCCGTCACGTATAGTGATTTTCAAAGACAGAGGAATAAACAATGTAGCGGAGAAGAATGGAATTGCAGTGACCACTGATGAATATTGATGTCCAGAACAATCTAATTCATCTTCCATACCAATGGTTTTGCTTCTACAAATGTTAGAATCTATGACTGTTGTTAAATTAATGTTGTTTCTTCTCACAAACATCTCCGTATCTGCCAAAAACACGATCAAAACATTTGTCAACAACAAGATTCTTCCAAAAGATATGTTTCTCTTTTGGTGTAAAGGGGATGTTACCATTAAAGGTCATGCTAGAGAAGAAGATTCATCAGCCACCCACAACATCCATCTTTACAAGTAATGAATTTTCTGCAAATATTTTTCAGATAAGTCAACTCTTGAACTAAGTCAAGAACCAATAAGATCACAATCAAACAAAGAGATAGGGTGCTCAAGAAAAGAATAATTTCGCGTGTTTCAAGAATAATATACCACACATAAACAAGAAAGAAAACAAAAATTGAATGGCTATAAATTATTTCCTAAAAAAGCAAAACATTATCAAGAAAATCTGAAAATTGAATTTTCACAGAAATAATATCAAGAAAACGTCCTACGACCAAACCTAGTTCCAAGAATTGGCCAAAGATCTCAAGATCGAAACTTTGTGTGCATATATGAACAAGAAACATTCCAAAACAACAAAACATCAAATCCAAAATTGCAGAGAATTAGAATTATAGGAAACTAGTAGGAATCAATGGAGACCTGAAGAGGATGAATTTATTTGCAAGAGTGGGAGGAACTTACGGAAAAGAATCTAATCCAAATGGCTAAGACATTTATACAGAAAATAAGGAAGAAAAGAGATAAAGATGAGGTACCGAGAGAATAGGGAGCTTGTTGGTTTTTGGGTCTATTTGCGTTGAAGTTGGTGCAGAGAAGATAACATTAACAGAGAGACAGAGAGACAGAGAGAGAGAGATCTAATAATGGTAATGGAGGAATTGAAGGAGCGTCAGATTAGGATTTATATAGCAAATCACACCTTAAGGGTAGATCACCGTAGATTATAATGTCAACTAGTCACCACGTCACTGACCCATCATCCTATTTATTATTATTATATTATTCTTATTATTATTATTATTATTATTATTATTATTATTATTATTATTATTATTATTATTATTATTATTATTATTAGTATTATTATTATTATTCATATATGCTCAGAAGACATGTTTTTTTGATTGAGACAACCAAGAAAACAAGACATGTTTTGATATAAACTAATATTAAATGTAAACTAATTTTTTTCTGGAGTGAAGAAATTTTTTTTTCTCACATAACTTTAACAGTTTTTTTTTTTTTTTTCTTTGAGTAATTAACTAAATTTTTAAGAAATTCTATAACTCTTTAACTTTAAACTTTTTTTTTTTGTTGATGAAAAATACCTTAAACTTACGAAATGCGTGTAAAATAAATTCAACGAATGACAAATAAAGGGTGAAGGGGAGAAGGAGCAATGATTAAGATGATTTTTATTCTTTTTGTAACCGTGTAATTTACAAAACGAACTAAAGATTCGTATTATGGAGAAATTTTGACAACTTTACTATTCTTACAATGTCACACAATAACATTGGTTCTACTTCTACCACATTTTTTTTTTTGTCAATCTGTGTAATAATATGTAAGAAGGGTCAAATTAAGAAACTGTAAAGAAAAGAAAAGAAAAATTTTCGTTTATTCTACTTTATGAGGAGCTAGAGGAGCTAGTAAGACTAATGTGTCGCTTTAGTGTTGTACTTTATGCTAGCCGATATCGGAAAATGATTTTGGTACGGTGAGTTGTGTTGTTTGTTTCCATTGGTTTGTTGTGATTTCGTCTTTGTGCTTGGTCTCGGATGAGTTATTTCTTCAAGATTATAAGACGATGAAGGAGCCTTTGATCAAGAGCTTTGATATACTCTCCAAGTGACGTGTGCACAGTTCTCTTGGGCTGCCTTTGAAAGAGTTCCACCAATATGTGAAGTTTAGATAGCGCATTTTTGTCAAATTGCATCTCTTTTCTTCTCTTCCTCGGGGATTTATATTCTAAGAATTTCAAGATCATTATCATTTCATCTGACACTATGAGTTTCATTGCTCCTATCGATGGACTGAATTTCAAGTTTGTTATTGTTTCCATGTTTTAAATATTTTTTGCCATGAGACCAAATCCATAAATTATATAAATCTTGTAAACCCTAAATAATTTTATTTTCAATGAATATTTATGTTCTTAGAAAAAAAATATATTAAAACTGTTATAGTAGTTTACAGTTAAACACTTACGAGTTCCTAGAGTAAAACTATTTATAAATGGTTTTATATTATTGCAAGTTATTTAGTTGTAGTTATAAAATTATTGGTGGTAATTTATTTGATAAGCCAATCAGTTTTCAAGTTATTGAAATTAATATATTGACATTGTAAAATTTAGAAGAAAAAGACTCAAAGATGGGGGAAAAAGCATATCATCAGACGATAGAGATCTGTTGTGTCTGAATGCACATGCAATCGTATCGTATCCCTTTGTATTCGTCTGACGTGGGCCTATCTTCCAACTGGTGGGTCGTAGTGGTGACCATGAAGTCCTATTAAAGTCGCATGCCATTGCCTTCTTTGAGTCTCACTAATATTATTATAGTTTTTACTAATAATGGGGCAAATAAATTTCACTAATATTATAGTTTAAATTATTTTTAAGAAACTGAAAGAATATTAGTCGTTATTTGTTGACCATCGAATATTATTCAATAAAAAAGATGGTTTGAAAATTACTCATAATGCATTGCACTTACACCAATTTCTTAAGTTTTGTGATTTTATTACCGCTATGTTAAGAAATGTACCTTTTTATTGTAATCAATGTAAAGCGGAAAAACATAGTAATACAAAAAAATTACCGCTTTATGCTTTACCATTTTACGTCACCAAATAGATTAATTTTTCAATTTTTAGTTATCATATACCGTGTTATAATTAATTATAACTTGACATTTATAAAAGTTAACATATTTCATAAATAAACTAACATGGACTATGTCACTATGACATGTAACTAAGTGAGTTTTGCTAGTGCTGTTATCTTGTCGCCATCCAAATTAAAACTCTAATACATGTTGTTGAAAAAAAAATATAACATGATATTTTACACATGTTAAAATTTAATTATATGTTTTTGCATTAAAATCAATGAAATCATTGATGCTATAATTTAGAAAACATTATTAAATAAAATAGCATACTTACGCTTGTTTTTGGTACTATTAAATAAAATTATTGTTTCCAACAATCAATGAATACTAGAAATGTTCCGTGCTACTGTACGGGTTATGTTTCTTTTAAAGTTTGATATTATAAATTTTAATATTTTAGATTAGTTACATCAAAATTAAATATATTTTAAAACTTGATGAATTCTTTCTTTAACAAAAAAAAAAGAGATTATGAATTCTTTTTTTTTTTACCTTTTCACAGTTTACAACATTTTTGTTCCACGGTTAGAATTAGAATGGTTTCACTCCAAAATAAAAGAATCATAGAAATACTTCAAACCAGGAGCCGTCAGATATGAGGCTCAACAACTATTCAGAAGTTAAAGCATGGTCGAACCCTCTATACTGTTTTTTCAATTTAATTTTTTTTGTTTTGATATATATATATATATATATATATATAGAGCTAGTTTGGGTCAAATTAACCGAATCAAAAGTATAGAATCGAAACCGAACCAAAATCAAACCAAAATTATAAAATACCTGAATGGATCATAAACTCCAGAACCGAAAAACCGAAACCCGAACCGGTACCGAACAAATATATTTCTGATACCCAAAAATACCAAAATACAATTATATACCCAAAAATTATTAGTTATTTTTAGACCGAATAAACGAAAATATCCGAAATACCAAAAAATATATGAAAAAATATAAAAAATACCCAAATATCCGAAAATATCAAAAAATATCTGAAAAAAATACCAGGATGAATCCTAAACTCCAAAACCGAAAGAACCAGATCCGAATCGAATTTTTTTGATACTTATATGAATTCTAAATTTTAGAAATAAAAGAATTGAAACTGACTCGAATACCTGAATTCCAAAACTTAGTATTGTTGCTTTTGAGGAAAAAGTAATAAATCACATCAGTTGCTAAAGAAAGGGGAAAAACAAAAAGAAAGAAACTGTCCAACACGATCTTATCTCGTGAACGTTTATTCTTCATTATCTTGTAAAGTATCGACATTCGACATTTACATATACATTATAGGAATATGACAATTAGTTGTTTACACAAAATGCAAATAAATAATAAATATTTATGATATAATATGCATACGAATCGAAGTAGATATCTAGACTTTCTAAATTGATATTTGTGATTGTTAAAATTTGAATGGATACTATTTTTGACTATTTGTTTTGTTTCACAGTTGATTTTTCAACCATTACGAATTACTTTTGGATTAGTTTTTGATTTGAATACTAAATCGAAACAAGAGGAAACACAAGATGACATGTAAACACCTTGTTAACTTAGAAAAAGGATAAAGTCGTTTGAATCCAATTAAAAATAAAAAGTAAGACAAAGCAAACATTTCTCGTGAGGTTTGACTTAAACAACCCACCATAATGAGAAGAAGAGGCTTGTTAATTTCTTCTCCATGAAATCTAAAAGCGGCGACCCGAAAGCGATCGTTTCATTGTTATCTTTTTCTTTTACAATAATTTACAATAATCCGCGTGATGTTGACAAGTTATGTGGTAGCCATTTTTGACGGTTCATATTTACTTATGATGATTATTAGCCTTCAAAATTTTAAAATTTAAACCCATTTGTTGATTAGAATAATCCCATATGTTACATGGCCGTGAGTCACCTCAGGCTGTAGATAAATTTCCTTCTTTTTTTTTGGATTTCTTGAAAATCAATCTTGAACGAAAGGTATACAATTATTTTTCTTCGTGTTTAGACAATTTATTAATCGAACTAGAATATATTATTTAAAAAAAATAATCTAACAATCAGTATCTCCAAAAAACGAATAGATCAAAGTGGAGGCAATGAAGAGGACCAAAAAGAGTAGCTCCAAAAGACGAATAAATAGATTAAATGGATGATGAAAGAACAGGAAGATCATTCAAAGATTACAACGCCATAATGTCTTTCTTCATGAAATTCAAGAACAAGTCATATTTCTTAATTTTTGTCGTTTATAACTTACAGACATCCCCTATATATTATTTGGGAAATACGCTTATAAATAAACATTAAAAAATATAAATATTTACATCACATTGTTTTACATCAAAAAACAAATTTTAATCTCTCATTAAGAATATTTTAATCATTAGTTATTATGTGATCATTTAATTAAATCATGACCATCGATTTTTCTACCACTAATCATGGCCATCGATTCTTTATATATTTTTTGTTATTTTTATTGCCTTTTATAAACAAATCAAGAATAAATATAAATATAAATTTATAATTCTGAATTTTAAAATATACATTAATCCGTACTGTAACATATGACTAATTCTAGTACAATAATGAATTTACCAACAACAATACTAGTCCAAAATTTGGACTCCAAATCATTAGATTACAAGCTAGATTTCATTTTTTTGCTTATTTAGTTTTGTCAAACATTTTAGTTTTAGATTGACAAATTTTCAACTATATATATATGTATATATATTTTTGAATTTTATTTTCATAAAGGAAATGCTATTCAAATTAATTTAATAAATATCCGTTTTAAAATCTACCGACTAAGCAATTTACGACAGACGGAATATTTCACTGCTGTATTTTCGAGTAAAATTATTCGTTGCACAATAACGACAGTTGTAACGCACCACATTACTTACAGACACCATGACTCATCCTACAAAATATGAAACCTATGATTGTAAACACCTACATTTATTTACACAGTCGCTAATTTTGATCGACTAGGTTTTAAGTAGAAGACAATAAAAAGGGCAAATAACAACAAAAGAAATCAAACTCCCAAAACTAATAAAAGAAAAGTTTAAGATATCAATAATGAAAATACAAAGCCAAATTTCTTCTTTGCTGTCAAGGCCGTTTTGATACCACATGTCCATTCTTTGTATTTACGATTTCGTAATTTTCCAAATACCGCAAGATTGTTGTTGTCATATCCGAAACAAGTTGTAACTATTTCTAGGTTTAATCACCTGGTTTTTCCAAACAACGAGCCTAGAATTGAAACTAGGCTTTCAAGTCTAACCAAACCATTGCAATGATATTTCAAGTCTTTCATTGCGACGGGTTACTGTTATCGTTATTGATGAGTATATAATCATCACTCATCATCAATACCAATAAGGCAATAACAATAAACCATCGCAATGAAAGACTTGAAAAATATCTCAACTTACCTATCTGCTTTATAGATGGCTCAATGAACTCAACGTCTTCGTTCATTGAGATCAAATCTCATTGAACAAACCATAGATATCTTCATCAGAAATCCACACAAGCCGATCTTTGAATAAACTGTTCCATCTTTTGCAAGTGGATCTCACTCACTGCTCCTCAAGATATCATCGTCATTGTTTAGTCTTTAGTGTCATCTTCACGCCTTCACACACATTTACGGTCGATTTATATATGCTTCAGACGGGCCATAACTTTGGGCCCATAACACTTAATAGAAGGCCCATAAATTTAATCTTCTTCGTAAAGTTCTTCACTTGCTCTCTCCTCACAACACACAGTACGACTGTACACAGTCTTCGATTCTTCTAGAATTTTCTTATGCAAACATCTTCAATTTCACTCCTCCGTCACTCTTCTCCGTTCCTCCGTCGCACGGTGATTTATCACGGCGGAGATGGAGTCAGAGTTGGAATCGGAATCCGCCGTTTCTTTTATCCTCTCTCAGCGAGACGAGATAATCCTGATGTCTCAAGAAAACCCCAACCGAGCAAGAATATGCTCAGAGCGAAGCATATCGGTAAAGACTACTCCTCCTCCTTGTCACCGGTTCTCTCGCCGGAGCACAAACCTTCGCTCTTAGAGTCTCAAGCCATCGGTACTGTTGCCACTGCTCAAGCGAACTTTATGCGCGTCATTGTTCAAGATGTAGCTGGTTCTGTGAAGAGAGGCGATGGAGATGATGATGATTCGTCTAAGACTGGTGTTGAGTTGCTTTGTGTAGTGAGAGCTGTGTTGAAGAAGATACGGAGGAGAGTTCTGGTTGGGGATAAGGTTCTTGTTGGATCTATTGATTGGGTTGATCGGAGAGGAATGATTGAGAATGTGTTTCATCGACGCTCTGAGATTTTGGATCCACCGGTTGCGAACGTTGATCATTTGCTGGTTCTTTTCTCTCTGGATCAACCGAAACTGGAGCCATTTACACTCACAAGGTTCTTAGTGGAAGCTGAATCTACTCGAATTCCACTCACACTTGCTCTCAACAAAACTGAACTCGTCAGTGAAGAGGTAAGGAGGAAGTAATTGCATAAGCTCACTACTAGTTTAGACCATTTCATGGCTTGAATAGATCATAGTGTCATCACTTGAATTAATTTTGCTAGGAAGAATTGCATAGTTCGGTACTAGTTTAAAACACTTGCTGCTTTGAGAGTTTGATGGTTAGAAATATGATCTTATTTACAGGAATTGGAATCTTGGAAGATAAGATTGCGTAGCTGGAACTATGAACCACTGTTTTGCAGTGTGGGAACTAAGGACGGACTTGATGCGATTGCATTTATCCTGCGAAATAAGACTTCTGTGATTGTTGGACCTAGTGGTGTTGGAAAGTCAAGCTTAATCAACATATTGAGAAGTAACCATGGTGGTGGTGAGGTGGAAGATAAGAATTGGTTTGAGCCTGTAAGGTTCTTTTGTGTTATTTCATTGTACAGCTTAACTTTTTTTTTACCATACCCTCCTGACTTGACCTTTGTCATTTTCAGATGCTAGGTAATAAGTGGTTTGATGATCAGCGAGTAGGGGAAGTTTCAACTAGAAGTGGTAGAGGTAAACATACAACAAGAAATGTATCACTACTACCAGTTTCTGAAGGTGGTTATCTCGCTGATACTCCTGGCTTTAACCAGCCTAGTTTGCTGAAAGTAACAAAGCAATCACTTGCCCACTGTTTTCCCGAGGTTTGTACTTTGTACCCTTTGGCTTGTACCCATTTCTCATATTGACTAGTTGTGACGATATGTTGTTTTTTTAACTGTTTCATTAGATACGGAACATGATTGAGGGCGAAAAATGTGGATTCAGAGATTGCTTGCATATTGGGGAACCAGGATGTGTCGTGAAAGGTGATTGGGAAAGGTATCCTTACTACTTACAACTGCTTGATGAGATTAGAATCAGGGAGGAGTTTCAGCTTAGGACTTTTGGAACCAAAAGGGAAGGTGATGTTAGGTATTGTTTCGATTCTTCTGAAACAACAACTTTTATTTTAAGATTGGTTACATCCAAATTTTACTTAACAAGGGAATCCTTTACACAGGTACAAGGTGGGAGATATGGGTGTGAAACATGCTGAACCTCGGCTAGTGCCTAAGAAGCATCGGAGAGAGTCAAGGAAGAAAACGAAACAGACTATGATCAGTGAGCTGGATGAGTTCGAAGATGAAGACAATGACTTGGACATAGAGAACGACCCAATAGTCCGAGCCATTGAGAATGAGAGTGAGCAACAATGAGAGAACTCATGTTTCCACAAAGACGAAGTCATAAAATGTACAATTTGTACAGATCTCTTTTGTTCTATGTTATTTTTTTTTTTTGTCTCAATTGACCAATCTACTAACCAAAACAGAATATATCAATATTGCAGGGTTAAGATAAAATGATTTAACTAACCATGATGAATGATATCATAACAATAACATTGAACGAAAATCTCCGAGAAATATCTATCCATTGTCTTACAAAACGATTCGAGCTAAAGAAAAAGGAAACAAAATCTCTTTCACGAACACAAAAGGGACATAAAAATAAAACAAAGAAAGCTTAAGCTGCTGATTTCTTGGACTTGGCAGCCAACTGAGTCTCCGGCTACAATTATCAAAAACAATTACGAAATGAGAATCCCTAATATTAATTAACGCAATATTGAATTTTACAGTTGAGATCAAAATTATTACCTCTTTCTTAACAGGCTCTTCCTTCTCTGACAAAATCAACTCAATGTGACATGGGTTGGACATGTAAGCTGTAACCAAGAAAGACCCAATTGAGTCATACAGGAGAAAACATGCAAGTCAGTACAAAATTGCAAGACTTACGATTGATTCTTCCGTGAGCACGGTAAGTCCTTCTCCTTTGTTTTGCAGCCTGGTTCACTTGGATGTGTGATATGAAGAGGGCATCAACATCCAAACCTTTCACCTGAAAAATCAAAGTAATGTTATGCTTATTAGAATAAGGGAGAGAGAACCAAAACGATTCCATACATTAATATTTAAAAGAACGTTATTCTCACCTCAGCATTGCTCTCAGCGTTCTTGAGCAAATCAAGAACAAATTGAGCAGACTTGGCTGGCCAACGTCCTTGACCATTAGAATTCCTGTTCTTAGCTTGGGCAGTTCTCCCTACACCTCTGCAGAAACGTGTGAAGGGAATTGCTTGCTTGTGAGCTATCACATCCTCAAGGTACCTCTTCGCCTTGATCAATGGTAGCTTCCTGATGGCGTGCGCTGTTTCCCTAGTGTTCTGTTTCACGCAATCCAGAGAAAACAAAACACAATGAGAACCAATCAACAAATTCATCAAAACAGTTTTGATAATGTGGCATCATTTACTGAACCATTAGTCACTAAAATTCTACATAGGTTCACCCAAGAACAATGCCCGTAATTTCCCTGACACATACGAAGCTTCATTCACAGAAAAAGGAAACAAAGCCCTGCTTTTTTAACCAGGTTATATACTAACTTCCAAAACAAAAAACCCTACATTTTAATAGCCTGAAATGTGAAATGACATAAATCAATGTACCATCATGTACTGAACCTTATAGTTATGAGAAAATTAAACATAGATTCACCCAATCACGATGACCAATTCAATTTCCCTGAAGTTTACGTGAGATCTGTAAATTGCAACAGAACTCTGCTTTTTCTCAATCAGGTTAACCTAAAACTACAATCTCCTAATAATAAATCTAATGACATCGAAAAATAAAAAAGAGAGATAACAACAGATTACAGAGCTATACATACCTTGAAGTGAACCCTAAGATCGGATCCTCTAGCCTTGCAAGCTACAAAACCAAACCAAACCAAAGGATTACCACAAAGATCAAGACAACGAAATGGTACTAAGAAATTGTCACAAGGAACTTTACTTACACTTGGTCTGATTGTCGGGTTCTTGCGAGTACTTCACCTGAGAAATTAGCAAAGGCAGTACAATAAAATTAGAAAAGCCGATTTCTAGGTTAACTCTGCGAGAGTAGAGATGGAGTGAGAAGCTTAAGCAATTACCATGGCGGCTTATAGAAGAATCAGCTGCAGAAGCGTTGAGAGATTTGTTGAAGAGAGACTTTATATAGGGTGAAACTGCATTAAACCCTAGGGATGTTAAAGGGGTTTTTAAAACCCGGCCCGGCCCAAATGTTTACAAGCCCTGCTCTCCAAAAACTTGCAATATTAATACTAACGGGCTAAATCCAATCTGACCCTGGCCCTGTAATTTTATTATATATGATTGTTCATTATTGAGAGATTAAGAATCTCTTCATCCTTCGAGCTCTTTTTGTGCACATCCTGTGCTGTTGCTAGCAATTTCTTCTGAAATCTCAATAGATATAACACTTTTATTGTTATATTATATACGATGTTCATTTGACAAGCTCACTTGTTTTTAGCTACAACTACAATCGTGATTTTAAACCTGTTTATAATCTTATTATAAAGACAAAATCCACATAATCATTGTAAACACAAGATAACATAAAATCCACAAAACTCATTGTAGTTCAAAACTCAGATGTATTTCAATCAATATTCAGAATCTCCAACTCTTGAGCTACTTGCCATCTTTCAATATTCAGAATCTCCAACTCTTTACCTACTTGCATTATTATCTTCATCATCAAAATTATCTTCAATGTTTCCTATAATCTGATGATAGAAATTAGTTAGTTAAACAATATAAGACAAATAGCTTATTTTGAAATTTTACCTTCAAATTCTTCAAATTCATGTAACCAGTTGCGAGTGCAAATTAATGCTTGCACATTTTTGGGAAGAGGCGATTTCTTTATGGATTCAAAACTCGACTTCTGACACTGAATACGGACTTTGATGCTATTATGGTGATTGAGATACTTAGCAAATCAGATGTCTTCGTTAAAACTTTCATGTCTGCATTAAACCAATAAACCCTTAGAAAACCTAATTGGTTCGATAAAAATGGGCATGTTCTTGTCATAACTTTACGGGCTTTTTGAAAGAACCCTACAAAAATTTATGAATTGGGCTATTCTTCTTCATTATCTTTTTTTTTCTTTTTCATCTCTTGACCTTTTTTGAATAAGAAATGCAATTGATTAATTTTTTCGCTAAGGATATAAATATCATATATTCAAGGCGTGGACATGAAATATATTAGGGCTTAAATACATCTTTTTAATAAGAAATGCAATTGATTAATTCTTTATTATTATATTAGTAAAAATTATTTTTAACCAATGATATAGCCACAATTTTTTTGAAAATAAGTTAACTAATAGAAAAAGCTCCATTAGCAAGTTCATGATAAATGTATTTAACCAATTATGCAATTAAGTTTTTATACTTTCATATACATATTAAAGATATTTCTATATCAATCATACTAGGATTTGGAATTGTTAAAAATATTACCAATTTTCATAGCATAATGTGGTGGAGACTACGTCAAGAATGCAGGCTCGTAGCAAAACTCAGTGACCTGGTGGTAACTAGTCTGTTTTTTCTTCCTCCAAGCTCAAAAAGAAAAGGAATGGAAAAGCGGTGGAAGGTGGAGTTGGGACGAAGAAGACGATTCTAGGTAAACAAAAATGCTTCACTCATTTTTGTTATTTCAAATAATAGGTTTCCTGAAAATTTTTGTGGAAAATGTGTAAGAGTATTTAGAAAATAAAGCTAGTTCTCTCTTATTACCTTACTGAAGTTTTCTTCTTGTTTTCTTGACATTCAGGGAAAGAGGCAACGAGGTGAATGATGGCCTTCAATTTCTGTTCATGCCAGCGTGGTGAATCATGATAAAGGTAGTAATCTTTTTCTAATTCTAAATATTTTCTATTTGATTTGCTTTAACAACATTTTGGTAAAGCATTTCATTCTCGTACTCCTATATAATATGTCAATTAGACCCACTTCTCTTAGTGACTTGTTTCCATTTAAATGACGTCTTGTCCATACTCATTCTCATTACACAGTTTCATGATATGCTTTTAGAAAATGAGAATCATATTTAGATCCGACTGATGTTTTGTGAGCATCATAAATTGGCTAATTTCCCAATGGTTTGATTTTGTTTGTGTTAGATCAATGTTTGGTGGGACGTGGAAAATGTTTCAGTTCCGAACGGTTTTTCTGCGGACCAGGTGTATGGATTCATTGTGAAAAATCTGACAGAAAATGACTTCCCTGGGCCGGTAAATGTAGCGGCGGTTGTAGGTTATCTAGATTTTTTGGTAACAGACGGTCTGAAAAAGGAGATTAAAATCGATATTGTCAAAGAGTTCAAAACTAAGTTTTTTTGTCTATTAAAAAAAAGCAGATCAAGTAACGTTAATTGTTTTTTGTTTCAGGACCGCTAAACTCGAAAAATGATCAAACTGCAGATCGTGGAATCGAAGAGAGAATAAGGAAGTGGCTTCTACAGGGTCACCAGCGTCAGAATGTGATGATAATAAGTTAATAACCGGTGACAACGGATACGCAGACCTTTTCTATCGATTGAAAGCTGCCGGACACACCATGATGGTGGGTTTTAGAAAGATAGAAGGTCAACCTAGTTGTTCAGCTGTGATTAGGGAGACTGCATGTGCAGATCTGTTGGAACGACTGGAGGTCCTTTAAGGGTCTTTTAAACAAGGTGACGAACGAGATGAAAGCTGTTGAGATTGCTGCTAAGAAGAAGAGGCAGGCTAAGGAGAAGAAGAGGCAGGCTAAGGAGAAGAAGAGGCAGAATAATATTAAGAAGAGGATGAGGAGGAAAGAAAAAAAGAGGGGCAGACTTGGAGCGCAGCCAGTGAAGGGGTTGTTGATGAACTTGGAAGTCAAATATGTGATACAAATGAGATTAAAGAGGAATGAAGATTAAAGTAAAGAGTAAATGAAGTTGATGTAGAGTTTAGATGATTTGTAAGCTGAAGTAAAGTGTTGATTATTGGCCCGTGTGAGGAAATAGAAAATGAAACTATTAATTAAAAAAAATGAAAGGCTTTGAAATATTGAATTAACCAACTTTCATTTTGAGAAAAAGTGACAACTTTATTTTGTAAGATATTCTGGAATTATGCATGTAGCAGTTGATTCTCATTATCACTTATGTTACCATATAAACTTATTGTAACCTCTGAATTTATATTCTATGGTTCATATTCATAAATATACATGAGTTTTCTCTCAAACTTTTAACCACCTTTCTCTATCATTAACAAAAAAAACTTCTATCAAGAAACATGTGCTAGATTTATTAGTCCATTTTTTGTTTTTGGTATTAAACTAACCAACTTGCATATTCTAGTTGATAACAATTGTTACTATGGAATATGGCCTATAAAAATTGTCCAATCCATCATTAAACCTAAAAAAAAACATGGTGAGTAGTTTTTTGGGTTTAAGAATAGAGTTATGTTCAACTCTCATCAGTTTGAATAGAGATCTACTCACTTCTCATAAAAAAACGTACTTATTTTGTACATATTGGTGGAGTATGTTGTTATTGTTGTAGATCATTTTTTTTCCTTTATATATTAGAAGTTCGCATATGAGACAAGATCTATTATAGACTGATGATTACCTAATGCCATTTGAATTTATTTATTTTATATGTAATTTATATAACGTATCTTACTTAGTTATATCCTATGTGCATGTCAGCATACTTGCTTGTGTGTAAAGTATTATATGTAATGAAAATATAACATATAAACAAGTTTGTTGCCTAAGCTTTTTTTTGGTTTGTATTCCAAAATAATGATTGCTTCATAAAATATACTAAAAATAAAGAATTGGTTGTGATTTATCTACCATTTGAAAAAAATGCTCCCTCATTTACTTAATCAAAAGGTTCCACCTAATCTTCATATAAAGTTATCGTTTTTAGAGTGCGGAATATTGAAACATATCACAGATGGTGGTGCCCGGAGATTAAGATTTATAAACATTAAAATACATCGAATGTCTTGCCCGTAGATGTTTATTCAAGGACCTTTGCGATGATAATATAACCGAAATTCGGTTCAGCAACAAAAGTTTTATGAGGTCCAAATTATTTTCTATTAAATTTATTTAATACATTTTGTTGCACTTAGACTTATTCCTTACCTTGTGACATATGTATTTTGAGGACGTGCAATACGCAGTCCTACATCGTAGCAGAAATAGATTTATTTTTAAAACGCATAGACAAACTTAATTTCAAATTTTTACTAATTAAAACATAAAGCATAAAACATAGT
Source organism: Boechera divaricarpa (assembly GCA_026770425.1). Classification (NCBI taxonomy): domain Eukaryota; kingdom Viridiplantae; phylum Streptophyta; class Magnoliopsida; order Brassicales; family Brassicaceae; genus Boechera; species Boechera divaricarpa. The sequence continues at coordinate 21,090,877 of CM049182.1, read as the reverse complement.
GTTTATATATGTATATATATCTAATTTTTAGAGTTGTAAAGTTGCCTAACTAGGTTGATGGAGATGGATCGGTCACCAAACATTACATTACTCACTGTTAATCAATTATGCTTTATACTCAACGTAAAACATTTATGTGACCAAACACGTTACTGTATCAACTTCCTAATTCTTTTCAAGTTATCAAATTTAGCATAATCGATAGAAGTAAGAAGACAAGAGAAAAGAAGAAGAGAAAAAAATGCAATTGGCGAAACAAAAGGAAACCGCAGTGAGTGATGTGATGTCGAAATAGAAGAACAACAATGTTCAATCAAGAAACGAAATGGTAAAAGAGGTCAACGGCGATTAGGTTTCCTAATTGGGGACTTTTTCTTGTTGCTAATCTACTTCTTATTCTTTTTTTAAAACCCAAATTTATTTCTTTTTCATAATGTTATTTCAAATTTTAAAAGAATTATTAAAGCCGACCAAGAAAACGAAAAGAAAGACAAAGATTAGAGCATCTCCATTAGTTAAGATGCTCTCATGAATATTTTTAACAATAAAATAATAATATTTCTAATAGAATTTAGTTATTTAATTAAAATTTAAATTTGTTATAAGAAAAACTAATAACTAAGTGACATGTGTAAGATGAGTTTTTTATTAAGAGCTCATGGGTTCTTAAACAAGAACCCCTCTCATCTCCTTTCTCCTACTTATTTTTTTTAATCATTTTAATGAATATCTAATTTAGATACCCCAATGGATATGCTCTTATAGTCATGCACTCATGCACTCGTACCTACCTACATAGGACATGTTGCGTGTTAGAAATCATCTTCCTTGAACCAACGACTCAATCAAAAAATTAGTGGTTACTAACTAGGGCTGGTCCGACGATATTAGAGGCCTAAGACATTAAAAAAAATTGTGGCCCTTAATTTCATCAACAATTTCATATTCTGTATCGAGGTGTATCTTCTTCACCATTCTCACAAGCATTAATCTCAATTCTATTTTCATTGATCTTATCTTCAACAACTACATATCTTCTAACAAATTTAAACATAGAATTAGCTTGTGATTTAACAAATTCTTCATCTTTTTTTCTTTCTTTTTTTTTCAATCCTAAAAGATGTTTTCTAGTGCTTATAGGAGGTATTTCACTGTAAAAAAAAAACAAGTTAGGAATATGAGAGTATAATTCTAATTTTAACATATACAGAAGTGAGTCGTAGTGAAAAAATAATACACAATATTAAAATACAGTTTCACATAGAACAATTAAATGATACAATTATATAAACGATACCAGTTTTAAGAAACGAAGGTGTTGGAGACAAAATTAACAGGCACCGTATAGAGAAAATAGGGAGGAGTCACTTTTTTTTTTTTAATAATCAACAGAAGAAGATTAAAAGTCACGTTTCTCGATATTAAAAGAATTGGGTTTGACGAAAAAAAATTAACTTAATAAAAAACGGACCCTAAAATATTGTGGCCCAGAGAAAATGTTTTATGTACCTTACTAACGGGCGTCTCTGTTACTAACACAAGTTTGATCAACTTGCAATTAAAGCCAACGCTGACTATATCTCTACGTATTAAAAAAATACAATAAAAAAATTTAAAAGATTATAATTTTTTCACCGTAGTGTCCTCGCAAATCTTATTTATTCTTTCATATATGGATATACCTAAGAAATAAGATGACTAGAGTTTGATTGGAGAATTTTTTTGTAGAGTTTAATGATTTTTAAAAGCCAATCACAAATTGTTTTGGAGCATTAAGTAGAGCATAGAAAGCTCATTAATGCTCTACACCTTAATGCTCTTTAATTGAGATTTTTCAAGGTTTAGAGGCTTTTAAAATATTAAGAGACATATTTGCTCTTACTTATTAATTATATTTTTCTAATGCCATTGAAAACCTAATATAAATAGGGTCATAACTCATACACATCATTTAACCTAAATTTTGTTTTTACGTCAAGTGATTAAGACATACAAACCTTCGGACATACAAACCCTCAGTGAGTTTTTACAGTTCCAATTAAGAAAAGTTTTGAAAACATCATTCGAAAACATGATCATGACCACGTATACCAATTTCATATGTGTTAAAAAAGATTCAAAAACATGATTCTCATGATTATGATATATATATATATGACTTTTGTGTAATCACATATACCTAAATTTATATAAAATATTATTTTTCGTTTATTTGTGTAATCATGTATACCTAAGTTTATATAAAATATTGCTTTCTTCTTTAAAAAATAAAAAAATAAAGAATCATGTCTATTTTAATAATTTTGTATCTATATGTTTACCGCTTTACCAATCAAAGTTTTAATTAAATCTTACAAGTTTTATAACATAATGTTTTTGAAGCATATTACAACATAATGTTAATGCTTTATTAAAGCTTTTCCCGATCAAACTCAATGTTCACAATCTCTTACAATGCAATGCACTTAAAATAATTATTTCAATAGGTTAAAATATTGTTAGACTTCTCTAGACAAAATTTTTGTCCTCTTACCCTTTTTGGGGTATTTATGAGCGTAAATTTGATGTCTCATTTAAAAGGCAAGTGTAGTTAGATAGCAATTATTTAATTTCTTCACACATCCTCTCGAGGTATACGAAAACAATGGCTGAGATGACCTTATGCGTTAAGAGAATGGCCAAAATGACTTAAAAAAAATAGAATTTTGTTTACATTTATTTTTTAAGCTAAAAATAGGAAAATGTCCAAGAAACCATAGTCTTTTTTCAAAATTACAGACCCAACCTATATATCCGACCCGAACCCATTAAAATCCGACCCGACCCAACAAAATTACCCTGATCAATTTACTCAGTCCAAAATCCCTAAAATTACAGTTTCTCTTCTTCCTTTTCGCGACAGTTTCTTCTAAATCCCTCAAAATCGAAATTGAAATCGATCTCTTCTTTCCCACCCAAAACCGATCTTCTTCTTCTTCTTCTTCTTCTTCTTCTTCTTGTCGCGGCGGATCTTCTTCTTCTTCTTCTTCTCGCAGCAGATCTTCTTCTTCTTCTTGTCGCGGCAGATCTTCTTCTTCTTCTTCTTCTTCTTGTCGCGGCAGATCTTCTTCTTCTTCTTGTCGCGACGGATCTTCTTCCTCGACGGTGGTCGATATCTTCTTCCTTGACAGCGGCCAATTTCTTCCTCGACAACGGCCGATATCTTCTTTTTCTTCTTCTTGAAAGGTTTGTGGATTTTGAAAATCGGTTGTTTAGGGATTTTAGGTTATTGGAAATCTTTGATTTTGGGTTAGGGATTTTGGATTAGAGATTTTGGTTTAGGGATTTTGGGTTATGGAGTTTGAAAATTGTGAATTTTGAATTTGGAGTTTTACTGATTGTGAATTTGATTGTGAATTTTGGGTTTTGGGTTTTACTAATTGTGAATTTGATTGTGAATTTGAAGTTTGATTGCGAATTTTAGGTTTTACTGATTTTGGGAAATCTTTGATTTTTTGCTTGAGTTTTAGGTTTTACTTATTGTGAATTTGAATTTTGAATTTTCAGGTTAGAAGAATGCCTCCTCGCACAAGGAATGTCTCCTCATGGCGGCAAATAGAAGATGCATTGGCATCGTCATCCTCATCGTCAACCTCATCGGAGGAAAGGGTATGTTTTGTTTTCGGGATGAATAGTTAAACTTGTTAAACTGGTTATATTGTGTCGAGAAAGAAGTAGTTAAACTGGTTATATTGTGCTTAGGAACGTATATGATGCTTAGGAAGATAATATTAAATTTATTGACGTAGTTTAACTAGTTTAGCTACACCAACTAGTTTAACTAATTATTATTTATTGACGTATATGATGCTAGGGGAAGTGTAAAAGTTCATGTAATAATCACTTAATTATTATAAACTGTCTTATTTTGCCAAAATCATGTTGTTATATACGTTTACTTACGTAATAGCTGGGCAAATGTTCACATAGTGTAACCGGACCTGTGAACCGATGGAAACCTAACCTCTTGGTTTAATTTATTAACATAGTTTAATCAGTTTAACTAGTTTAACCAGTCTAACAAATAATGTTTTGATTGCAGATGTCTGAACCAGTAAAGCCTATGAAATTCTTCTTCGAGGCGAGTGAATATATTAAGTACCCGAAGATCGTTACGAGATGTGATGTGGGAAAGTATAGAAGTTCATGTAATAATCACATAAATATTATAAAATTGTCTTTTTTTGTCAAAATCATATTGTAATACTAACGTTTTCTTAAAAAAATTATTGAAATATGTATGTAATACTTTTGTTTTTATATACAAGTACGTAATAACATAGTTTAACTAGTTGAACTAGTTTAACCAGTTTAATTCCTTTACCGACATTAAAGTACTCAATTTTATGTTCCACGTGGCACCATAAATGATTGCCATGTGGCGCCGACATTTCTTTAAATGATTGCCACGTAGCGCCATCATTTTATTACACATAGTTGCACCACATAGTTTAACTAGTTTTATAGTTTAACAACTTATAACATAGTTTAACTTTTATGGATAAACCAATTTAACTAGTTTAACCATATGTTAAACAAATGTTAATTAGTTTAACTTATAAGAATAGTGGCTTAATATATATTTAACAACTTATTATAACATAATATATGATAAAATACATGTTTATCTGATTGATATAGTTATTTGATAATAATTACTAAGTGACCATAAAGATATAAGGTAGATATGAGGAAGTATAGAGGTTCATGTAATAATCACATAAATATTATAAATTGTCTTTTTTTTTTGTCAAAATCATATTGTTATATACGTTTACTTATGTAATACTAACGTTTTCTTAAAACAATTATTGAAATACGTATGTAATACTTTTGTTTTTATATATAAGTACGTAATAACATAGTTTAACCAGTGTAATCAGTTTAACCAGCTTCACATAGTTTAACCAGTTTAAATTTATCTCATGTAACTTTTAGTTATCTTTTCTGTAATGATTAAAATTATCAATCATTCCACGTAGCACCAGGAATGATTGCCACGTGGCGCCGCCATTTTCTGGCGCCGTCATTTTATTACATATAGTTTAAGCACATAGTTTACCTAGTATTCTAGTAGTACCAACTTATAACATAGTTTAACTTTCATGGCTAAATCAATTTAACTAGTTTAACTATATTTTTAAAAATGTTAATTAGTTTAACTTATGAAAATAATTTTTTAACATATAATTAACAACTTGTTGTGACGTAATATATGATAAAATACATATTTATCTGATTTACATAGTTATTTGGTAAACATTAGTAAGTGACCATAAAAGTATAAGGAAGATAAGTGGAAGTGTAAATGTTCATGTAATAATCACTTTTTTTTTTGCCAAAATCATATTGTTATATACGTTTACTTGCGTAATACTAAAGTTTTCCAATAAAATTTATTGAAATACGTACGTAATCCTTACGTTTTTAAATACAAGAACATAATAACATAGTTTAACCAGTTTAACTAGTTTAGCCAGTTTAACTAGTTTAACTATTCTAACTAGTTTATCTAGTTTAACCATCTTCACATATGTTAACTAGTTTAACATAGCTAGACAAATTTTCACATAATTTCTCCAGTTTAACTAGTGTAACCTGTTATACCTAGCTTTAAAGCGAAAGCAAACCATCCAATTAAAACGCAACATAGTTGCACACAGTGAAATAAACAAACATACAACAACAATACAAAAAACACTTAGTGAGTTTCTTTAGTCCTTCGTCTTCTTTCTCCAACCGATGGAAACCTAACCTCTTGGTTTCTTCTCTTTTTCTTGTCGTAATCCGGAGGTAAGACATACATATCTTCGTCATCCTCGATATAAGATATCATCTTAGGTTTTACCCATCGACGTTGATAATAACTTATCTTCAACAACTTCGATTCATGTACCTTCATCTTTCGGCATATTTTACCAACCAAAGATGAATAACTCATTTGTTTCCAATTTCTATCCATATATATGGTATAACACCGATGTTCTCTTGGATTCCATTGTATATCACCTCCGTCATGTGAGTAATGTTTCCCGTAATTAAAAGATATGTCAATCATCGCCACCTGAAAAAATAAAATAAACGACATCAGTATATAGTAATTGCACGTAGTTTAACTAGTTTAACCAGTATAACTGTCTGTGCATAGTTTAACTAGTTTAACTAGTTGTACTATCTGTACATAATTATACTAGTTTAACTAGTTTAACTGTCTGTCTATAGTTTAACTAGTTGTACTATCTGTAAATCTAGTTATACCCAGATTCCGATCTGAACCAACAAATTCCGATCTTCGCTTCTCAATCCAAACCCATAATCCACAATAACATATAATCTTCAATCGACACAAGAATAGAAAGCACAAGAATCGACAATCAAAATCAAATCAAATCAAATTGAATTTCTTTACCAATTCAAAGACGGCGACAGGGAACGGCCCCAGGCGAGTGGCGACAGCGAGCGGTGACGGAGGCGGAACGGCGACAGTGACAGCGACGGTGGATCGAAAGCGACGGCAGCGTGAGGTTCCCGACGACGTCGAGCTCTCTTTTTTTTTTTCGCGAATGGAGGGAGAGGAGAAGAGGAGAGAGAATCCAAAGAAGAAAGATTTTTAATTTATTTAATTTTTTAATTTTTTAATTATTGTGTAAAGGGTAAAATAGGAATTGTATGTTTGTTAGTTTAATGAAAGTTAGATAGAAATAAGTAAAGTTAGATAGAATTCCTTTTCTTGGTTTAAGTCATTACAGCACTTCACCCCGAAAAAGATCTTTAAAAAAGAACAACTTTTTCTCCGTAAGTCACCGGTGGCACACTACCATCATTTCGCACCAGTCTTTTTATCACACCAAAGAGAAGGAACTAAATTCTCTCACTCATCAAGAACTCTCATATGAAAAAACGTGCACTTGCATCTGTATACAGCGACAATCTTCTCGAATTGCATTACCATACCATGCTCTGTATGGTAAATAGACATGGAAAACCTAGAATATTATGAATTTCAAGATTCTCTAGGGGGGTGGTTGGGCTGATGATGGCTTTGTTCGAGTTGCTATGGGCGAAATGTTGATCAAGGATTTCGTTCAGCTCATTCCTTAGCATGCACCATCACTAATACGTCATGGATGATGGTGGTAGAGCATGAACTTGAGCAACAAATTGGGTTTATGAGTCGTTCTCTTGACTGTTTCCTTCCTTTTCATTTGTAGTCTTTTTGACATGTCAAAAATTAATGCAAGACGCATAGGGTAATTCTGTTTGATATCTTACAAGTTGAACTCTATTTTTAGAAAGAAAGAAAAAATTATCAAAAAAAAAAAAAAAGTTTGGTGTACTCTGATTGTATCCGACATGACCAAAATGATCAAATTTTACTAGATGCGTGAAAAATCCTCCGACATTTTACAAGAATACAGAGAAACTAGCAAACTGTCGTACCACTCTCGGTAGACAATAATGCTAAAAGAAACTTCTTAACAAAACAAAAATCAAGACTCTTATCTTTTGATCAGTGAAGTTAAATTAAGAACATAAAATAGTTGCACCACTCAAATTATACGTATATAATTAACAAAGAATCAAGTAAATGTACACAATTACTATATCAACAAAGAAAATGAACATATGCATTATGATAGAGACTAGAGTAGCGAATAAGACTTGTTCATGTTAGTAAGAGAAATATATATATCGTTCAACTATATATAAATAAATAAATAAATAAACACATTGAACTATATGTCCCGCGTTAAGAACGGATTTATTCTCTAATGTTTTTCGAAAAAGCAAAAGGAGAATATAAAATTGTCTATGATTAGAAGAAGTAAGTAGAAAGAAAGCCAGTGTAGGCAATGACGTCGGACCATTTTGGGAAAAGACCCTTCAACTGTATAGTTTCTTCATCAAGACGTTGATCAAGAACAGCTACATCTACTCTCACGTCTTCTTCACTACTTGCCTCTAACCAGAAGGTCCACTTTTCACCGCTGTTGCCACTCAGTCTCAATATGTACGAGGGAGGACCACCCGGTGGGAGTTCAGGTGCTGCAACAACAATAAACCATTTTGGTTTTACGGTTTTTAATAGTTGGATTACGAGAAAGAAAAGGAGGGTTCTTTGTGTGTCACCTGGAGGTTTCCCATCTGCGAAGGACCATCCTGACAACGGACCCGTTATGTTCAGAACCGTTACCCAGATCTCCTCCAACGAGCTGCAGATGGAATATGGACAATAATAGTTAATAACCAACTTTGGTAATAGCAAAACGAAACCAAGACAAGTTTTTATTGGAGTCCTTATAGGGAATTTAATCCAACTCACCCCAGAGAGAGTTCCAGATGAACTCTACGAGTTCCATTTTCAAATGTCATTGCAGGTTTATGAGTTTGTAGGTGTGGGAATTGGCTATATCGTTCCGAAATATTGTTGGCTTTAGCAGGGAACCTCCCGTTTGTTGTTAATACACAGGAAATAGGGAAAAGTGCCTGCAGATACCAAACAATTCTTTTCTTCAAACTGAAAACACTATCTATCTTGCCAATAGCATGTACGGAGAAACGAATCTAACGAACGTACCAACCAAGCTTCTTGAGGAGACGCTTCTGCATTTGCCAATGAAAAAGATGGGCCAACATGAAATTCCTCTGCCACCTCTGGAGCATGCTTAAAAATGAACTCCATAGAATTTGAATCAATGACAGCTAAATCGTAACTTGAGCCTGTGATTTCATTTCCACCTGCAAAGGCACATTTAAACATTTACTTCATTTCAGCAAAAGAAAGTTACTCAGAAAACAGTTACATATCGAGTGAGCAAAGGCTACCCGCAGAGATGAGTGTGTGTTGCAGTACAACTCTCTTTGGTGCATCTTTGCTATAAGGAAAGAACTGTGAAGATACTGCCAACATAACCACAGTGAAATGCAGTAAGAACTTCAAAATTGAAGATTTGGCCAGCCAACGATCACAAATTGGTATTATTGGTCCCAAACACAAGCCGGTGACGATTCCAATGACTGCTGCTACTGCTACATCTGCTAGATAAAATCCTGCAAAACAACATCTTGTACAATTAACATATTACGCAATGAAGCCAGACTTGCAATCAAACCAAGCATTTCAATGTTTTAATGGTAAAATGCTCAAATGGAGGGAATCGGTTAGCTGAACCAGAAATGCTTTTGGAAAGAATCGAGGTCAGTAAAACTAACCATAAGGTGGTGGAACTGCTCCCATCATTCCTGTCTTCTCAATCAAAAATAGTGCAAGAATACCACCAAAATAGACAGAATACAGAAGGCATGGAAAAAGAGGTATCACATAAAACATGGGAGACCTGGATGAAATGTAATTTATCATACAACAGATTTAAATCAATGTCGTCTCGAAAACTTAAAACTAGAAGTATTATCAGAGGTGGAACTATAAACTACTGTCTAAAGACAAGCATCTAAATAAAATTTCTGAACAGGATCTTATTGGCCCAAGAAGAATTTCAAGTTAAATTAATCCTCAACTTCACAAAAGGTGATGCCTAGAAGTCTTACTTGATCGAATTATAGCCATAGGACTTGACTGACAAACAGAAAGCAATCCAACCCAGTAGCATAGAAATGCAGATGACAAATGTCATGAATCCTCCATTTAATCCAGCGAAAAAATATGCCTGAAAACGTTTCTCCAGTTAGTCACAGATCAGCCAAACAAATAACAAAATTTTCAGGTAAAAGGTAAACTAAACGGATACAAAAAGTACATACCGAAGTTACAAAAGCATAGAACCCAAATGCTCCCCAAAACCTTGCTTCATCAGATGGTTCCTACAAGATCATTGTTAGAAGATATTTTCTAGTAATAGCCAAGGAGACACAACAGAGACAGAGGAAGAATAAGGACTTTACAACTTTCATAATCTTCTTAGATGAAACACCTTGACAATGTGAGACGCAATCAGAAATAGCTCTTGGAATTAAAAGACCAAGAAATGAGCTGGGGATGAACATCAAGAAAGCTAAGTATGAATGAGCAAACCTGCATTTCCACAATAATTTTAGTGAGTCTCCTCCACCAATAAAATTTCAACAGTTTCAACACCTTTATGTGGAACAACATAACAAGATGTATAAAACCAACCAGCTCATGGGATAAGCAAAGAACAATCTGATGACAGCGAAGAGAACAGGGAATATCACACCAAGTAAAATCCCAGCGAAATGGTGCATAACTCCTAATCAGGCAACGATTTACAATTTTAAATCTCCAAAACATCAAGGAGGAAAAAAGTATAGAATAACAAAAAAGATTAACAAAGTAAAAGAATGCATATTTTTACCTTTCAAGAAAGCCCAGAAGATTGATAATAAAGGGTGTGTCCCAGGGTCCAGCACATACAAAAAGAAAGGAACAAAAAGGAACAAAGCAGCTGGAATGTTGTGAAGTACGAAAGCTACTCTTCTTGGGTAGTACACCTGATAGATTCACGATTTCAGCTTGTTGAGAGAGTGTAGACAAGCTATGAAAAAAAAAAGATGATGAATAGAGTCAAGAGCACCCACCATGAACATTGTTAAGTAATCAAAGAAAACAGCTCTTTCAACCATGTCGCTGTTAGCATCCACGTCAAGCGATTTTCTTTCACTAGCAATATTCAGTTTAGAAGAACTCGTGAAGGCTTTAAGCACGCTGATTAAGTTTTCTCCACGTGCTTGCATGCTTCCAGGTCTGGTTTAAAGGTATTCGGTGAAACGAGGATCGTACTAAATAATAAACAATAGTAAGGAAAAGTTCAACCATAATATGTACCAAAACAATGCATACACTATTCTGTCTACTGTATCAAAGGAAGTATGGTAATAGTAACCGCCCAGAAGAAAGATAATGTCTAGCCCAGGAATGTCGGCATAATCTTCTGCAAACATTCTGTAATCGGTGTCTCCAGGAATTACAGGGAAAACATCCTGGGGAATATTACAGGACAACTTATAGTCAGTGAGACAGATGAATAAGAACAAAATGGTTGGATACAGTGTTATCATTGAACACACTATCACTTGGAAAAAACAGAGAAGACAGTGTCTGTGGATTTGTGTGAATGTCCATGTATGTCACAGAGCTAAAGAGCAGGAGAGAGAGAGAGAGAGAGAGAGAGAGAGAGAGAGAGAGACCTGTGCAGAACTCTGTGCCATTGGATACACTGCAGCTTGGGAGTAGACATGGGACGGCCACGAGCCAGGCCCTGATTGGCAGACCAGATCTGCCAGCCATTAACATCAAGTCAAAACTCAAAAGTACGAGCAATTAGCACCATAGAAACTTAAAAATAAATAGTCACTGAAAAGCAAACACTTAATACTGTCACAAATAAGCCAACACATATTCTTCCTAGTGTCTAAAGGATGATGTGTGTGTATGCGTTAAATTTCTAGAGACAGGATGTTGCAAGAGAAGTTCTTTAATATGACAAAAGGCAATGGACAACACAGCTGTTTAATAATAAACTCTTTTGTTGCAATCCTCCGAAAGATAAGAGAAGATCCAAGAACAAACTTGAGAACATCATTTTCATTTAGAGGAAGAGACTGGCTGGGAATGGGCCTTTTCATAAGTAAAAAAGGTGTTATTCATTATTAAATCACACCAGCAGGTCGTTTTTTAGGTAACACAAGTATAAACATAGGTTAGATCTTACCAATACCCCCTGTCCCAGAAGCTTCCACATTTATAAAAGCTCCAATGGTGTCTTTCAACTTATGCTTCGTCATGAAGCCGTGTGAGCCCTAAACACACGACAAAAAGTCACACCACCATGTTAAGTAGGAGCTTATTTTCATCAGCTTCACTATAACAGGAATCTCATGCTATTTAGAATTCACAAAAATGCATTAAGAGCAAATAGATTAACTTCAATATTCCACTGGAAAGAGTAATAAGCATCATAACTTTGTTACCAGCATAAATAGCTCTTCAGCACCATTGAATAGAAAAATTACAGGTCGAGACGGGGCCCAGCCAGAATCCACTACCAGTCTTGCTAATTCAAGTAGTGATGCTGCAAAATGGAAATACATAAATCCATGATTTAGTGGTTTAGAAGGAAAATCTAAAGAGATGGTACCAAACTCACCTACACATGACCCACAGTCACCAGCTCCAGGGGAGTTAACAGGACTGTCATAATGTGCATTCATCAATACAGATGCATCAGTGTCATGAGAATGCATTGAGGAGATACTGCAAGAAAACAAAAAATGGTGAAATGTTTGGCATTAATAAGTGGGGACACAATCATTCAATGTTGCAGACTACTAATGACTGAATAAAATAACACAAATAAGAGAAAGAATGGTCAACCCATAATGAATCATAAATACAAACTACAAAGTCTACTGAATAACACATATAAACCAGAAATCTCAATGTACTAGTAAAGGACTACTATACTTTAGATTTTCAAATTGTAAAGAAGAGTACCGCATAAGTATATTTGTGTGGTTTCTGTATCCAAGTGATATGCTGTGGCCTAGAAACATCATGCTAAAGGAACCATCCACCTGAGTCTCCTCCACCTCAACCCTATAACAACAAAAGCATTCATTTTTCAGCTCAGAGACAAAAAGTTAACAAGAAAAGACATTCTTTTTGAAGATTGGAATCAATTAATATATTTATTGAGAGTGCATAAAACTTGGTTGGAGAGTGATGAATCTCAGCATTTATTAATACAACTCGTGATACCACTTATTTGATTCGGTCAAAAAGTTATTCAAACCTTAGATTTGGCCCAGCTCTCTCTTTCACAATCTCCAATTGCGATTTTATATATGTTGCAGCTTCTTTAAGCCCTGGTCGTCCTTCCTACAAAACCCATTTCGTGAAACAAGATCAGAGAGGGAGAGAGAGAGAGAGATGAAACGGCGGCGAATCACCTGACGACCATCGATCTCCTCAGCCAAGACGCGGATGTGTTCGACGGCTCTAGCTTCAGAGAATCGTTCGAGAGGCGCGTCTGAAGGAAGCGGAGAGATCAATTTCATGTGGAGGACGGAGTAAACAATAGCTGACATTAAAGCGTAGATGAAGACGATTGAGAAGAGGAATTTGAATCCAGTGGCATCTCCAGAGCTCAGCTTCCAAAACGCCATCACTATGGATTCAAACTCTTTGAATCGGCGCTTTGGAAATGGCAAGAATAATCAGACAAATCTCGTACTTGAAAGACAACGATTGTTCAGTTTTGTAATATAAAGACTGAAACGGAACGGAACAGAACAGAACGGGAACGCCGTCGCTGTGTGTCAGAGAGAGAGACTAAAATGTCCTCACGTTATAGTATATCAAAAATTTTACGCTTCTCTAATCTAATCTAATTTATAAAAAGATGTCAGGATCAAAGTGTCATTTAATTCGTAGAGATTTGTAAATTTGATTCTTTTTGTTTTTGACTTAGATTTGAAGTTTGAAATCATTGAATTTGAATATCCGAGACTATTTATTAAAAGGTGAGATCATATACTAAAATGAATTTGCATGTGTATGGACAGATGTCAATATCAAAGTGACATTGTTGTGTTTTTCTGACTTTTAAATACGATGCAGCAAGAGTAGATTGTATGATCTTATACCTACTACTTCCTATTTTTGTATTTCCGCTTGCTTAGAAGTTAAAACTTCGTAGCTCGCGAACTATGGAGAATAAGAGCAATCGACAAAGGTTTTAATTGGTTCACTAGCATGTATTTGGGTTATAGTTAGGAAAATGTCATGTTATGTTAACAAAATGCATATGAATAACAAGATCAAATAAAAAGTTGATACAAATGTCTTTTTTATTTTGAGATGTAGTCTAACACGCAAAAATGCATTTAGACATACGTTAAAGTGACGTGACCATAACGATGCGTGTTAAATAAAGCATATTATGATATTAATTTTTTTTTCATTACATAATGATATGCTCCCACACATCACGTGCCACCGGTTTGTATGAGATATTAGAGCGGAGTTTCGAATCCAAGAAACGAAGAGAATATTAATCAATTTCCAATCATCATTGTTGGGAAGAGCTTTTTCTGGTTTCACAAGTCGGCTGCCGAGGAAACCAAATTTCTTCCTTGAGGCAAGCGCAATTTCCAATTTGATAGCCAATTCGTCATAGTTGTCCCACACAGCTCGTCGTGAGATTGTATGTCTTTGCACCTTTGTTTTGGTTATCATGCGTGATTGTTTTCTCCAAAATTTCGGTCGAAATGTTGTTTTCACCGTCGCTATTTATTGTCGAGAGAAACGAAAATGAAGACACATGGTTTAGAAGATCGAAAACGAAGAACACAAATAGATCAGGAAAAATAAATAAGAGGATCTAGAATCGTTCGAAGGGAATCGAATTAAAAGCAAAGAGCAAAAAAAATTATAGACCATGCGCGCTCTAGTACCATGACAAAAAAAAAACAATTCCGAATATTTTTGGTATTGGATTATGGAGGTTACATGTGCTCAAATAACCTAGCTACGGATTCCTAAAGTTGTTACTAACCGATAAGGATAACTTCTATTTACAAAGGATAAGGAGGTTGCACGAAATTACATATAACATATGTGTCAAAACATTTTGGATGCGAGGATCCACATTGAAAAATTTAGGTCAAAGGAACTAATATTTAGGGTCTAAGATCTTCGTTTAGTGAGAACGATATAATTTAAGACAAATGATTAAGAGACATTTGTTACTTTTTAACATGTTGGTGAGAAATGAATACGTTAATTGAGTTTGAAAAGTAGATACTAAAGATTTAAGAGTGAGAGGTAAGAAAATGTTGAGAACTAGCTATGAATGCCATTTCGAGTTAAGACTCTTTCTATTTATAACGGACGTAAGTTCAACAGACTTTGCAGTTTTTAAAGGACGTGTGATGCAGTTCTCGAGCTTTCTGACAGCTCGCTATCTCTCCTAGTAACTTAGCAGCTTGTTGATTCAATAAATAAGATTGTACTCTCAAGATTAGGGTTTGCGTTCACCAAATATTCAATATTTATCTTATTTTCCACGCACAGCAAAGATAATCATCTTTATATATATATATATTTGATGGACATCATCGTTTCAACCATTCATCATCAATTATTTTTGAACCCATGTCCAAAATCAATATATTATCAAACCAATAGCTCCTTAAAAAAAACTAAAGAAAAAAATAATAATCATAAATTGAAAGCCAAAATCCCATAAAAATTATTTCAGTAGAACACACAAATCTAATAGGCAAGAATGGTGATTTAAACCATTACCTCTTTGTCTACTCTTTCAACTGGACAAACAAACATTAATTTCTATTTGAAATTAACTGTTTTACCTTTTGAAAATTGGCAGCAGTCATTGTTTAGTTTTTTTGCACATTTCGTTTTTTGATGATATGATTTCTTAAAGTGTCTAGAGATGGGTGCTTCAAATGTAGGGGTATACAAAATCATTTACTATAATTTGCTTTTTTATTAGTTATATAGTGCAATTCCCCAATTTTTTTAAAAATGCTTCCTTTTTTTTCTCTTCAGAAAAACTTCTTTTTGTTCTATAGTTGAGTAATTGTATACCGAATTGGTTAGGGTCAATTGTTAGAGCCCATAAAATAGATGTGAATTTTTTTGAAAATTCAATCAATTTACAGTCAAAATCTCTATAAATTAATATTCGATAAATTAATAAATATTATAAAATAATAAAAATTTTCCGGTTCCAAGTCGGAACAGTGTAAAAGTTAACAAAATATGATAAAATAACAAAATAATATTTTTGTTTAGAATCTTTATGTAAATATATGGTCCCATTAATATCATAAATTAATAATTATATATATATAAGATAATATACTAATGTATGGTTTTAGTGTTTTATTAAAAAAAATTGAATTTTCTTTAGAGCTCATCTCTAACTTTTATTTTATAAAACAAGTGTTATGTTATGTTTTTAAACTATATAGTATATTCTATAATTATGTCATAAAAATAACCAAAAATTTTTGCTACGTTTTTAATTTTTGAATATGCATCATTTTCATTTCAAGATTCTTATAGGCCGTTAAAATATGACAGTTGAGGTCATTAATCATAAATTTAAATTCATATATATATATATAGTTTTATAAATGAATTTATCTATAGTCTTTGTAATTTATCGTCTAATTTATTGTCGAAAGAGTTTTTCTAAATATTAAAATTTTACGTCCAAAACTTCAAATTTATAACCTCCAAAACACTAATTTTATTTAGATAAAATTGTCTCAATTCATATTTTCTTAAATTTTAACAATTACAACAAATCTTTTTATAAATTAATAAATTTGTAGATAAATTAATAAAATATCATAATATTTACATATTAATTTATAGAGGTTTTATTTTTTTCATTCTTTTCGGGTTCGGCTAAGACAGCCGCTGTAGGAAACTGTGTATGTTGAGTTGGAAAAAAAAAAAAGAGAAAATAGTCTAAAGACTAGTAGATTTGTTTTCTGACTATTGGATTGCCTCTAGCTCTCTCTTGTGGTTTGCTTGTTTTCTTTTGGATATTAGGTTAGACATTATCACTTTATTTTAGAGGCATCATTTGATGTTTTTTATTTTATTTTTATTGCTTTTGGTGGTTACTCTCATCAGTTTTCCGTCTGTGAAATCGTATGAGAAACTGTGGTTGTTCTCTTAGCGGAAATCTTTAGGAGGATTTTAAAATCTTTATCAAAATAATGTGTTATTCAATCATTGATTTTAAAAATCTTTATCAAAATCATATGTTATTGGTTCTATGATTTACAAATACTAGTTAAAATCACCTTTTATTCAATATTAAAGATTTGAATATGGATTTGATTTCACATTGGATTTGAATGGATTTGAAAATCTATTTTACTTAAAAATAGAGATATTGAAATTATTAGTCTCAACCATGTTATTTTGATGGATTTGCAAAAAAAAAAATTATTATTTTAAAAAACCAAGATCCAAAGCACGTGATACTAGAAAACAAAAAAATAATTAATCCAACCTAACAAATAATAATTTCTAGTACTCTATAACATTACACTTAATCCAACCATAACGCTCATCAGTAGACATACTACAAAAACTTCTTTCATCCCTAATTGGTGAATCATTTTAACTACATCGTAACAAACATTTTCTTCCAAATTAAGGACTTCTTTGATAACTTCCCATACGTTTTTTATTTGCTCACCTTCTCTTTGTTCAGCTTCTCTTTGTTGTCTTGTTTCTCTTTCTTGTATTAGATTGAAAGGTTTTTTAGTGATTGTTGTCAATGAATTCATCTTAGTGTAAATTTCTTTTGCATTTTCACTCTGAATGGTTAGTTCATCTATATTGTTTGTATTACTCTACGCTTCTTCTTTAAAGTAAGTTTTTCTAAAGAGTTCCTTGAACTATTGCATAAAAAGACGAAGGTGTTTCATGATCTTCCTCGACATCTATAGAAACATCTTCAATATAATTTGTTTTTTTTCTTGTAATTCCACATGTTCGAACATCAATGCCATCACCTAATCCAATAACATTCCCACCACTTGCTATACTGTTTTCAAATATCATCTTGAGATCATCAAATTCTTCAAACGTTTCATCTCCAAATTTTTTGAAATCCCATTTGTATGATTTTGAATTCTGTTTTGTTTGATTTTGAAATCTATTTTGTATGATTTTCAAATCTAAGTTATTTAAACTTTCAAATCCACTTTATTTGATTTTAAAATCAATGAAAATCTATGAATTTCCAAATCCATTAAAAATCCATAATTAAATAAACATTCCGTTGTCAGTTTGTTGGCTTTTTATGATTTGTATTGGAGTTATAGCATCTCAATGTAACGAGTGAGATCAAGACTTAAAAAAAAAAAAATTTGTTTTCAGACTGAATGAATCGAATCACTTGTTTATTGTCAATGACTCAACAACACGTTTCGTTTCATCAAAACTCGTTACAAGCATCAAGCAACAACAAACCAAAACAGAGACCGTTGGATCCAAATCTCGCTTTCTTCTCTATCTCTCTCAGAAGAAGAAATGTACGGCAAAACAATATGCACAATCGTCTTCTTCATCTTCCTCGTTGCTTCTTTCTCAATCTACATGGGCACCGTCGATCCAAGACCTTACTTCTCTCTTCTCCAATCTCAACCCAATGAAGCCTCTCCTTGTAGCTCCACCGGACGACCTCTCCGTGTCTTCATGTACGATCTCCCTCGGAAGTTTAATGTAGCGATGATGGATCCTCGTAGCTCAGATATTGAGCCTCTTACAGGGAAGAATTTACCTTCTTGGCCTCAGACTTCTGGGATTAAGAGACAACATAGCGTTGAGTATTGGCTTATGGCTTCGCTTCTTCAGGGAGGTGATGAAGAGAATGAAGCAATTAGGGTTTTTGATCCGGATTTGGCGGATGCGTTTTATGTTCCTTTCTTTTCTTCATTGAGTTTTAATACTCATGGGAAGAACATGACGGATCCAGATACGGAATTTGATCGGCAATTACAGGTAATTTTGATCGGAATTTTGAATTTCCGGTGATTTTTGGATGTTCTGATTTAATTTAGGGTGATGGGTGAGTTCAAATTCGTTGACTTTTTGCAAATTTTGAATCTTTTTGAATTGCCCTAGAGCAATGCTGTTTAGACCAATTCAGTATCGATTCTACTGGTCAAGAATTGGATTCAGAAGTTCTATGATTTACAGGCTTTTTCTTGTTGTGTCAGTTAGAGTTAATGGAGTTTCTTGAGAGTTCAAAGTATTGGAAACGTTCAGGAGGTAAAGATCATGTGATTCCGATGACACATCCTAATGCTTTCAGATTTCTAAGGCAACAAGTGAATGCATCGATTCTCATTGTTGTGGATTTTGGGCGTTATCCTAAAGACATGGCACGACTTAGTAAAGATGTTGTTTCCCCGTATGTACATGTTGTTGAGTCCTTGACAGAGGATGATGATGATGGTATGACGGATCCTTTTGAGGCTCGTACCACGCTTCTTTACTTCCGTGGGAATACAGCTAGAAAAGACGAAGGTAAAATCCGTCTGAAGTTGGAGAAGTTATTAGCTGGTAACTCTGATGTTCACTATGAGAAAAGTGTAGCAACAACGCAAACCATCAAAGTGGTAAGCAACTACCCCTCTCATATTAATATGTTAGACTAGGCAAGGGTTCATTCGCGGGTTATATCCTGATAGAGAGTCCACATAGTTGAAATCTTAAGAAAATGTGGTAACCCAGCATTCTCAGTCCAAGACCAATGTGATAGGGTTTCATTAAGCATGAGTACATATAGGATAGTGCTTCATGTGTTTAGCCGTTTGAGTCTTTTGGGGACCTATTAGGCATGGGAGAAATCATGAGTTCTCTTAAACAAACTAAGGTTTCTATCTTTGGTACTTGTATCAGTTAGTTTTGTGCTCTTCATTTTGTAAGCTGATTTTGAGCAGAGTAGAGGAAGATATCTGATGTTGAACCTATCACATAGATAGTAATTCTTCTCCTTTTGTTTTGTTTTGTCACCAGTCTACGGAAGGGATGAGATCATCAAAATTCTGTCTGCATCCAGCTGGAGATACTCCATCTTCATGCCGCCTGTTTGATGCCATTGTCAGTCACTGCATTCCGGTCATCATAAGCGACAAAATCGAGCTGCCATTTGAAGATGAAATAGACTACTCAGAATTCTCACTATTTTTCTCTGTAAAAGAGTCGCTTGAACCAGGCTACGTCCTCAACAACCTCCGCCAGTTTCCCAAGGAGAAATGGCTGGAAATGTGGAAACGCCTGAAGAACGTATCTCATCACTTCGAGTTCCAGTACCCACCCAAGAGAGAAGATGCAGTAAATATGTTGTGGAGACAGGTGAAACATAAGATCCCTAATGTCAAGCTCGCTGTACATAGAAACCGGAGGTTGAAAGTCCCTGATTGGTGGCTTTGAAGAATGACCATTTTTTTTTTCTCAAGGTTAAGGCTTTTCATTCTTCTTCCCTCCAATACTGTACATTAGTTGATTCTTTTCCTACATTTGCGTTTCACGATCCATTTTATAGGCATATATTCTCTTAAACATCATTTTTTTAGTAACCTGAGGTAGTTGCATCTAAGGTTCAGGCTTTATCTGTTTTATTTCTCTCTAAGGTTTACTGATTCAGACACTTATATCTTGTAAGGTTTAAGATGAGAGTTCCTATTGTTGTAAACTTGTAATGAAAACAAGAGGATCAAGCTGCTCCTCTTTCTTCTTCGTGTTCCAGCTTCCGTTTTTTTTTTTTTTTTTAAATCATGGGATTTAGTTATTCTAAAATGTTGTCAGATTGTTTATGGTAGGACTATGCTAAGAAATAAGAGAATCCACTGGACTATCTTGGTCTCTAAACAAGAAGGTTTTCGGGATTTGGAAATCTTCAAAAATCCAATTAAGTGCTTACTAGTTACTAGCAATCTGCGTGCTTGGAGAATAATTGTTTCTTTGGTAGAAGTTTACTAGTTAAAAGAATGAAACGTTGTAGCAAAAAGAGAGATGATGTCCAACAACAATATGTACATACATTATAAGTCAGGATACTAGTTTGCTATTCATCAGGAGCGTCTACACCACGAAATCTCAGTTCGAGTGTCAGTTAAATCTGTGTCATCTCCTACTATTGGCAAAATGGTTCCGGAAAAGTTTAGCAAACTTGTCAAGTCTTTTCATGGGTTCTAAAGCATATACCATCTGAAGGTAATAATTGTTCTAAACCCACTAGAGAGACATGACACCTTAATTTTGGAACCGACCATATAAAATCTCTTTGAACCGGAGATTAAACAAGGGGGAAGAGTAATAGGCTACCAAAAAATGGTCCATAAAAAGTGTCTGAATCATACATAATGTAGGGGTATATACGTCATTTTGGTAGCTACTGACACGAATTGTCTATAAATAAGTCGCAGTCGCCGAAGCCGACTTCGCAAGAGAGAGTAACAAGCACGTTCTCTCCTCCGCCAAAACAAACCGGAATCTGCAGAAATTATCTCATTTCGACGGAGATGCGAGTTGTCAGAATCTCATGCGTCGGGACACGTCATCTCTCACCCCCCTCCTCCGTCCGCGGTTGCGACGCCCACTCCGACGATGCCTCTGCCTCCTCCGCCGGTACGCTCTCGCTTTCGATATTTTTGGAATTATATTTCCTATAAATTGGTAACGCCGAATCAATCAGAATCGTAAAATTTTCAGAATTTTCCGTATTTGATCTTTGTTTTATCTTCCTTATTATGCTTTCATAATGTGAGATTAGATCCATCCAAATGCAAAATATTGTTTTCGTCATCTTTTAAGAATTATTTTCTCATCACTATTTTACTCAATTTTAATATTTCCAGTTTGTTTATCATTTTCCTAAAATGTTGCAAAACTACTGTGTCTGTAGCAGAGTAAGGCTATCTAACAGTATATTTGACCAGCAAACTCACTAACGTGTGTGATGATTAAAGAAACCTATCTACAAGAAAATATTAGTATACACTTTTATTATTTGGTTTTATTTTCTAGATGGGACTACTCTTGGCATAATTATTAGATGTCTGGGTTAGAAGGAGCATTGGTTTCATTTTGTGTCTGAATCATAATCTAAGACTGGGGTCCATTGCGGGGTCCTTTGAGTTGTAAAATAATTCGTATCGGTGGTTCATAGGATTGCACCGGTTTAGTTTAATCGGGCGGGTCTGAGAGATCAGTGAATGATTCAATCGGTCTGCCACGTGACTCAAAACTTCTGTTTGTGTTTTTATATATATGTTCGTAGGTAAAATTTACACTATCTTGATTTAATTGTAGAATTGAATTTATGTTTGGTCCCCCAAATGTCTAGATCAGCTTCAAGAGCAAATTTTGACAGTTGTATGAAATTGTATCTAAACAAAAAAGGTTTATAAACTAAAGTAGAGGCAAGTGGTACTCACTTCAAATAGTAATCACATTGTCTTTATATGGCAATGGGGTCACATAGTTACATCTATTATTGGGTAACTTTTCACACCATATGTAGGAGTGTCCAATCTAGTTTAACCAATCTATACCGAACCAGAACCGTATAAAAATAAATAAATAAGTTGATCCGAAAATCGAAGCGAAAACTAACTAAACCGATCTGGATCGTTTTTCATATCCGAGCAATGTATAACCAAACACAAACTGTAGAGAGAAAAAAAAACCGAATAAATCCTTATTTTTTGCTGAAAATATTTATATATTTTCTCAAAAACCAAATCCAAATTGAAACCCGAACCAAATGATATAGGTTTCGACTCAGTTTCTATATATTTATAAACCGAAAAAAACTGATTCGAAACCAACCAAAAAAGCCGGATTGGACAATGAGATGTGACTAGCAGCCAAGTTACATGTGCTTGGTGCCCTCATTTTCCTATGACTTGACCAAGTGTGTTTTAAATCTTTAACTCCAATGGAAGCTAGCTACTTTAGTTATATAGTAAGTACTAAGTATGAGATGTTTTCATGTAATTCTTGAACCAAATGTGTCTAGGAAATGTTAATTATGAACAACAGAGCAGTTAATGTAGCCTCTCTTAGGTGCTAGCTTCGTATTCTTGTTTTTGTTTATAATCCTCAGAATCTCGGTGTGTTCTTGTTTGTTTATACATGCGGATGCAGATGATGCGAGTTGTAGTAGCACGCCTAGTTGGAGAATCAAGAAGAGCCTAACATGTGTGTGCTTCAACCGCAAGAGAGCTTATGAACGTATCTGTTCTAACTTGACACCATTGCAGGTAAACAAAACTAAAAACAGTAGCTGCAGTAATTGGTTTTAATGGAAGCATTCAAATTTCTGAGTCTGATTGGTTTTTTCATAGGAAGAAAGACTAAAGAGATTGATGAAGAGAATGAAGAATTACTTTGATGCATCGCGACCCGACCATCAGGATGCACTGAGAGCACTGTGGTCAGCTACGTATCCTGGTGAAAAGCTTCAAGCTTTGGTCTCAGACCAGTGGAAAGTTATGGGATGGCAAGGAAGAGATCCATCCACTGATTTCAGGTCAATCCCTCTCTCTCTCTCTCGATCTCTCAAGTAACCGAACATGTAAATTAGTACTTAACTTGTTTTTTATGCAACTACTGTTATCAGAGGAGCAGGATTCATATCACTGGAGAATCTTCTATTTTTTGCCAAGACATTCTCGGTAAACTTAACTCCCATATCGCTTTGTACTTTCACAGATTCTTAACCCTCTTTATGTGATTTTCCGGTTGCATTGGTGTAGACTTCATTTCAGCGACTGTTAAAGAAACAGGGCGGCAAAAGAGCCGCTTGGGAATATCCATTTGCTGTAGCTGGCGTCAACATCACCTTCATGATCATGCAAATGCTCGACCTAGAAGCCTGTGAGTGTCACTCACTCACTCTTTAATACCTTGCCTTAGTTTGTGAAGCAAAACTGGTTTTTATACTTACTACATGTGCAGCAAAGCCTAGGAGTTTTATACGGTTGGTGTTCTTACAAATGCTATCAGGTAAAATATGAAAACATATCATTATCTATCCGACTATGATCGATCACATAGCTCTGGTTACTTGATTTTTGACTTTTAAGTTTTTGAAATTCAGAAAACGAATGGGCCTTTGATTTGCTTTACTGTGTGGCCTTTGCGGTAATGGACAAGCAATGGCTGGACAAGAACGCCACCTACATGGAATTCAACGTGAGTCTGATCCATGTTTCCGTATAATATATAAAATATATTGCTTGTGATGGTGATGACAATGATGATGGATGGTATTGATGTAGGATGTGCTAAGATGTACAAGGGGTCAGTTGGAGAAAGAGCTGATGATGGATGATGTTTTCAGGATCGAGGATATGCCTTCTTTCTCTCTTCTCTCTTAGTCTTTACCAATCTATATATATTCTTGTTGTCACTTTAGCTTTAGACAATTTCACATAAGGAAACCCAAAGAGGTCAAGTTCAAGTTCAATAAAAACCATTGTAAGAAAATGGTATTTTTGTCAATTAAACTTAAAAGCTTATTCAAAATTAGCCAGCAAATTTTATGTCATAATGAAAAAAAAACAACTATAGGAAGGGAGAAGAAAACAACATGATTTATGTTTTTATCGGACGATATTATTTTGTCACATAGGTCTAGATTCAAACCAAATTTCATCAGAAGTATCCAATACTAAGCTTCTCGTTACCCTTTGGAAGTTTCATTAGTTTGGAGACTGCCGCTTTTATATGTAACTTCTCGTTTGCAAGAATCGAAGACGTCTTGATCATCATCTTCTTCATTACGGTCCCTTGTGTTACAAAACGTGAAGCTAATGCAAACTGTTTCTTATTCGAACCACTAAAATTAAACATCCACACATCTTCCACGCGGAAATAAGCATTTGGAAACAGTTTTGCCTCCTCCCACTTTTTCTTTTGTGTTCCACCAATGGAAGATTCACCTTCTTCCTTAGAAACATTGTTATCCTATATATATCAAGAACATATACATAAACATGTGTCGGATTTGATGACACTAATTAAACATAACTGATAAAAGAATCAAATCTATCTAACTAAAATTAAAGCATAAAATGAACGTACCTTAAATAATATATGGACTCGTCCATTATTCCATTCCACGCAACTAAAATTTCTCTCAGCATCTCAACTTCTCGCGAATTCATTACATCCACGACCACCGCCAAAGATTTAAGCCGCTGCAAATAGTTAGCATCTCTACTCACCACGAACTCATGCCCAAGGTTTTTTTTCTCCTTCGATATACAAAATTTAACATGTCAAACAACATATATATATATATATATATATATATATATATAAAATACAATTGCTTGTACTTGTACCTGAGCATGACGTGAAATGTTGTAGGTCATGTTTGGTACTCTCCTCAAGTCCCAATTATTAAACAAAAGTCTTGGGGCTTTGATGAAGAAGTTATATTCCCTATCAAAAATATAGTAAATGGAGAAAATATCCAGAAAAGCTGCAGACACTTCAATGCAATCAACATTAGAGGAAGCCACATGCAAGAGCTTAAGGTTGTTGTTATAAATCTTCAAGCAAGCCCTTTCGTTGTACCACATGACATGTTGTAGCACTAGAATTATGAGAGAAGGGCACGATGCAAAAACTGTGTTGAACACATCAACCTTAGCAAAGATTTTCTCAAGTTTGAGAATCTTGAGATTATGGCAGTTATTGAAGGCATGTGCTGTTTCTAAATCGTATCGATGTAGGAAGAGGGTTGCGAGCTTTGGATGGGAGAATGTGTTTGGGGACAATTGAAGTAGATTGGATCCCTTACCGTTACCATGAAGGTTTGAAAGTGCCAGAGCTTTGGTATGTTCCTCAAGAGTAAGTAATCGAATCCAAGTTTCGAGCACACCGTCTTTACACTGGTGTGCGTAATGATGGATTGTGCAGCCTGCCAGATGACCATCGTGATTGTTTATAACCTTTAAAAAAACACAAAATTTGTGATTTTATTAAAACAACTGTACACATATACAATGTAAGTTGTCAGTAAAAGCCAATTCTTTTATATCTTGTGCTTAAGTCTCACTAATAAAGATTTGTATGTGAAGCTATAGTTTATTAATTGTTAAATTCAATAATTTGAAAGATATAATATCATGTAACTTTGTGAATAAGGCAAGAGATTGTTTTTTTTTTTTTTTTTTACTTTTTCATTAACTATTATAATAATGCATTCACAATCTATGCCCACTTTCAAATATATTGATAAAAAAAATTCAAAAAAATTAATATTTTCGCGCGAAATACAGTTATTATTGTAGGAAATTAAGATAAAACCATATAAACACATAACCACAGAGATAAACATGTTTGAACTTTCGTGTTTATATAAACAAAATGTATTTGATTTTAAATTGGTCCGTGTATAACATTTCTTCTACGAATCAAAATGTAACGCAATCATCAATTCAACCGATAGATAAAAAAAAAAAGAAAAAAAAAAATTCCAGATAATTGATTAAGAATTCTTAAAGAGAGCATACTGAAAAATAGAGAAAAACCTTGGTTATCGATTTCGCAATACGATTAGAATGAGGAGCCAGAGGTCCCATCTTGGTCATGATAGCAATTAGCATATCGAAGTGGAGATAAGGCACTTGCTTCCATACACTCTTCCAACGTTTAGACAACACACCTGTCTTGACGGCATCTTCTGTGGACATACTCGTTAGGATCATGACCAACACAATGTCGGGGAGTTCACTGATCCGGTCCTCGACAGGATCGATGAGGACCCGTTTGCCTCTTGCATCCGACAATAGTGATGCATTCATGGATTTGGATATATGATGAAATTGTGGGGTTTTGAGAATTGAGAGAGGGAAGAGACTCATTTTGACTTGTACTACACTAATTAGAGAGATAAGAAAAGGATGTACAATACATGTGAGGGAAGAGAGATGAAGAGGTTATATATATATGCCGTTGATTTACGATGAGATAAGAAGGATTATAGACAACGTTAATATCTGGGTGATGTTTGTTGTTAAAATGAAACCCTAATTGAAGTTTTCTTTTTTCCAGTTTTAATTTTCATTAAATTTTAATGACATTTATTAAAATAGAAAGAAATTAACAATTAATGCATTCCTTATAATGTACAGGATAAAATATTCTTTCTGTTCAAATAAAACGAAATACATGTGTATATGGAAAAATAAAATACAAGTGCAGAAGAAACCAACTTAATTGCAAAATAAATTTTAGTTATTTATTCACCCAATTAATAAAAAGAAAACCTAGACAAAAGGGTATTTGCCTTAATTATTATTCTCTATTTTATCCTTTAAGATTTCTTTCCATTTCACCAGAAATCATAACATACATATAAACCCATCACCAAGTTGGTAATTTCAAGTCTTGGCTCTATTTTACGTACGATATACATGTATCGAGGTTTTAAGCTTTGTGAAGAAAGATCCTACATCGGAAAGATGGAAGGACCTTGAGTAGTATATAAGGGATATGGGCCAATCCACTCATTGCCAATTGGTTTTGAGTTGGAAGCCCATTAACCTTAACATGGTATCAGAGCTATGACTCAAAATTTCTGATTTTCTTTGAAGCTTTCTCTCTGGATTGCTTCTGACCCAGAAACTTC
Organism: Boechera divaricarpa; assembly: GCA_026770425.1. Lineage (NCBI taxonomy): Eukaryota > Viridiplantae > Streptophyta > Magnoliopsida > Brassicales > Brassicaceae > Boechera > Boechera divaricarpa. Next base: position 21,063,653 of record CM049182.1, on the reverse strand, counting down.
AACATCGAAGCTTCTTAACCTGCGTTTTTCTCTGCTCACACAACAGCTATGGCGTCTGAGAGAGGAACTCCTGACTCATCCATTGAACGAACTGAGACGAGACGAACAATCTCGCCTTATGACTTGACTGCTGCGGACAACCCGGGAGCAGTGATTTCGTATCCTTTACTTAAGGGCTGTCAGTTTCAAAACTGCACTTAGCTCGAGAAAGAAATTTGGGTTTCTTGACGGATCTATCACGAAACCAGCCAACGATTCTACCGATTTTGAAGATTGGGTGCCGGTTAATGCATTGTTGGTCTCTTGGATCAAAATGACAATCCATGAGAGCCTTCGGTCGAGCATTTCTCATCGGGAAGTGGCAAAAGATCTCTGGGACAATCTCCAGAAGAGGTTCTCGATCTCAAACGGTCCGAAATATCAGCAAGTCCAATCTGATTTGGCCACATGTAAGCAGGCTGGTCACTCCATCGAAACCTACTTCGGGAAATTGACCAAAATTTGGGATATTCTAGCTTCACTTAGACCGATTCGAAGCTGTACCTGTGGGCGATGCACCTGCAATCTCCTTGATATGCAAGAAAAAGATAGAGAGGAAGATCACGTTCAGCAATTCCTTCGTGGTCTTGATGATAACTTCCAAGCTATTCGGTCTAATCTCACTGCGCGTGTCCCATTGCCGAGTATTGAAGAATCATACAATCTCCTTAGGCAAGAAGAAGACCTTCAAAAACACAATCACACGCGTGATGAGAATTCCCAAATCATGGCATTTGCAGTCCAAGCGAAGCCGAAACCACGTGATGAAAGGGACAAAAATGTTGTTTGCACACACTGTAAGCGTGCAGGTCATGCAGTGGAGCAGTGTTTTGCATTGGTGGGATATCCAGAATGGTGGGGAGAACGCTCCAAACATCGCACCAACTCCACCAAGACTCGTGAGAAAACCAACAGCACTTTGACTTCGCAACGCGTGGTAGCTAACGCGGTTAATGCTTCACCAGCTATGTCATCTCGTCCTATCACAGATGCTGATCGGGATGGAGTCATTGCCTTGACTAATGCAGAGTGGCAAACGGTGAAGAAGCTACTCAACGCCTCCAAACCTCCATCTCATGAAAATCTTGCTGGTATGAAATCTTCTTTGCCTTCTTGGGTCCTCGATACAGGTTGTTCCCATCATATGACTGGTCATATTGAACGTTTGTCTGATTTACGAAGTATAGAACCGGTCTTAGTTGTGTTAGCTGATGGAACAGAACGATTAGCTATTCAGGAAGGCACGGTTCGGTTGAGTTCACATCTAGTGTTGAAGTCTGTATTTCTTGTTGATGAGTTGCAGTCAGAATTGATATCTCTTGGTCAGTTATTGGATGAGAACAAGTGCGTTGTTCAGATGTCTGATCGGTTTCTTGTCATTCAGGACCGAGCTTCGAGGATGGTGACTGGAGTTGGTAAAAGAGAAAATGGGACATTTTTGTTTCGAGGGTTGGAAACTGCGGCTGCAACGACGATTTGTGAAAAGGGCTCGTACGATTTGTGGCATCAACGCTTTGGACATCCTTCAGACAAAGTTCTGCTTTCTGTCTCTGATATTTTTGTTCCTAGTATGAATAACGCGTGTGATACTTGTCTCCGCGCCAAGAAAACTCGCAATTCCTTTCCATTGAGTTCTAATAAAGCAGAAAATGCGTTTGATTTGATACATGTCGATGTTTGGGGACCATATCGTACTCCTAGTTCTTCTGGAGCTCGTTATTTCCTTACGATTGTGGATGACTTCTCACGCAGTGTATGGATTTTTCTCATGGTTTCTAAAGCTGAAACCCAGGTGCAACTTAAACATTTTTTCAGCATGATTACACGGCAGTTTGAGAAACAAATTAAGCGAGTACGAACCGACAACGGTTCTGAATTTTTGTGCATGTCACAGTTTTTTCAAGCACAAGGCGTTATCCATGAAACAACTTGTGTTTATACGCCTAACCAGAACGGGAGGGTGGAACGAAAGCATAGACATATCCTCAACGTCGCACGAGCACTCCGTTTTCAAGCCAATTTACCAATTCGTTTTTGGGGCGAATGTGTGCTTACAGCAGGCTATCTGATTAATCGAACACCGTCGACATTACTCTCTGGCAAAACTCCATACGAAGCTCTCTATGGCAAGCCTCCATCGTCGACTCACTTACGGGTATTCGGTTCATTATGCTACGCCTCAAATTTGACCACGAAAGGAGATAAATTTGAAACCCGAGCCAAGAAATGTGTGTTCGTTGGTTACCCACATGCTCAAAAGGGATGGCGATTGTTCGATTTGGAAAACGAAATATTTCTCGTTTCTCGTGATGTCACCTTCGTCGAAGACAAGTTTCCTTATGCTTCTAATTTACCAGAAAAGCTCGAAGACGACAATAGGAACTCACCTTTGGATTTGGGCCTTTTACATTTAATAGAAAATGAAGCCCATTCATCTCCACGTGGAACTAATGATATAAGGCCCATCTCTTCTCAAATAGGCCCAATTGGAGAATCATCTCCTTCTCAACGTGAGCCTCTCGACGATACAGCCATAGACGATGAAACTCTTCAACAAATCGACGAAACCCAAGAAATCGATGATCTTTCACCACAAATTGAATCGTCTCATGCCAATACAACTAATGAAAATCCACCGTTGGGTCGTGGTCATCGTCACAAACAACCACCAGCAAAGCTCCAAGACTATGTCACACCATCGGTCAAAACCATTACTCAATTAGCTACGGGTAACTCCACACCTTATCCAATTGCTAACTACGTCACCACTGCTCATTTATCACCGGCTCATACAGCTTTTCAAGCGGCAATCACCTCAGCAAATGAACCCCAAACCTACGCAGAAGCAGCAAAACATAGTGTTTGGCGAGATGCGATGTCGTCGGAAATTCAGGCTCAAGAACTCAATCAAACCTGGACAGTGACTGATCTTCCTCCTGGAAAAAGAAGTATTGGCTGTAAGTGGGTTTTCAAATTCAAATATAAGTCTGATGGAACTCTTGAAAGGCATAAAGCAAGGCTCGTAGCACTTGGCAATAGACAAAAACACGGGCGAGATTATGGAGAAACTTTCGCTCCGGTGGCAAAGATGAGTACAGTTATATTATTTCTCAAGTACGCCGCCACCAAAAATTGGCTTGTTCACCAAATGGACGTCCATAACGCCTTCTTACACGGTGATCTAAATGAAGAAGTCTACATGTCATTACCACCGGGTTTCAAGGGCTCCGACCCTGCAAAAGTCTGTAAGTTACACAAGTCAATTTACGGTTTGAAACAGGCTCCTAGATGCTGGTTTACGAAACTGTCACAGTCTTTGATACGTTATGGGTTTCAGCAATCTTGTGCAGATTATTCTCTCTTCACACTCAACAAACCAGATTATGAGCTGCGTATCTTAGTCTATGTGGACGATTTGATAATCATGGGCAGTTCAGAAGACAAGGTCAGTCATTTTAAGGATTATTTAGCATCAACATTTCACATGAAAGACTTGGGGATGCTTAAATATTTTTTAGGAGTAGAGGTTGCTCGCAACAAAGAGGGATTTTTTATCTGCCAAAGAAAATACGCATTGGATATAATCAAAGAAACCGGTCTTTTGGGCTCCAAACCAGCCATAGTTCCGATGTTACAAAATCATAAGCTTGCGTTGTCCAGCTCTGAATTGCTATCAGACCCGCTTCCCTACAGGCGCCTGGTGGGCAAACTAATTTATCTGGCCAACACTCGACCGGATCTCGCGTATTCAGTTCACACACTAGCTCAGTTCATGAAAGCACCACAAGTAGAACAATGGGATGCAGCACTCAAAGTGGTACGGTATTTGAAGAACAATCCTGGCCAGGGCATCTTATTAAGCTCGGACTCGGATTTCCAATTGAATGGGTGGTGTGATTCAGATTGGGGAAGTTGTCCGATAACGCGACGGTCACTTACTGGATACGTTGTTCAGCTTGGCACCTCTCCTATCTCTTGGAAAATGAAAAAGCAACCAACTGTAAGTCGCTCGTCTGCTGAAGCTGAATACCGCGCCATGGCTGTCCTTGTTCAAGAGCTAATATGGATCAAACGCCTTCTTGCTGATCTGGGAACTCACCACCAACAACCAATGGTCCTACACTCTGACAGTAAATCAGCCTTGGATATTGCTAAGAACCCGGTTTTCCATGAACGAACCAAACATATCGGAATCGACTGTCACTTTATCCGTGATGAGATAGCGTCTGGCAACGTCTCCACTCGGTTCGTTCCTTCACATCAACAACTCGCGGATATTCTAACCAAAGCACTTGGCCGAACGGAGCTGCAATCACATAATCTCAAGTTGAACATCATCGACATACATGCTCAACTTGTGGGGGGATGATACGATACGATTTTGACCATATCGTGATTGCGTAAATCAGTTTGTATAATTTCCTATTTCTGCAAAATCAGATCGCATAAACTTAGGAAAGAATTCATTGTAACTCTGCTGTATATGAGCGTCTCACGATCGATGAAAAAAAAAGACAAGACAGAGAATTCATTCTTGAGAATTCATCAAGCTTTCTAACTGAATCGGATTTTGGAGCTTTCTAAATATATTGGATTTTTAAGCCTCCTAATTGTAATGAGTTTTGAAAGCTTTCTAACTATATTATTATGTGGTTGAGTTATCAAAAGTGGTGATGGATTTGGGAACTAATAGCATGTAAAAATAAGTTACGGTAACTTTCTCTTTATTAAGTTAAATGAAAAAGAAAACAAAAATCTTCTTCCATTTTAATATAAATTTAATTATACAAGTTACAACACATATTTTTCATGCTCATATTGTTTATCATCTAACAAAACTTTGTTTGAAGTTTGAACTTTAATAGAAATCAAACACTCAGATGGCTTCGCAAATCTATCTATGGTTCAACTTATTTGGATTTTACTTGGTTTATATAAGATGTAATTGGGCTAAACCCAAAAACAATGCATGGGCTGAGCTGTAACATTTTTCATCTTATGCATTAAATAATAATAATAAAAACTTATAATAGAAATTTAGATAAGGGTGGGCTCCATTCGGAGTAACGAACTTTTGCAGTTTTGCTAGCACTCGTATACGTGACTACAGTCTATAGTAGGACGTTAGATGTAATTGGTCGATATTACCCCTACTATCATCACAAATACCAATGTTACCCATAAATATCTTGGGGACGTTAGCTAATTGGTCGATATTGCCCCTGCTATCATCACATAATACCAACGTTGCTACTTCATATTCTTCTCCATTTCTATAAACTTGAAACGAGCTCCCGAAGAGACTCTCACACTACCATTTCTCTCCATTTTCAAATTTATTTTTGAAATTTTCTCTTCTCTCTTCTTCTCTCTGAGATTACTGCGACTACGAATCACGTTCTTCGTTTCAGACCTCTGCAAAAATGGTGAGCTGAAGTCTCCGATCATCAATTTCTCCTCTCCGCGCGCGTTCTTCTCTTCGACTTGCTCTAGTTTACTCAATCTGATTCAATGTTGCGTTTGTTTCTACCTCAGGTTGTGGTTCAGAAGCTGAAGGAAGCAGAGATCACTGAGCAGGACTCGCTTCTTCTGGTAAGCTACGCTACGCCGATCATCGAGCTTTTGAGTCTCGTTTCTTAACGATAAGTGAAATTTCTAGTTCCTTCCTGGTGATTTTCGCAGATATTGATATGGATTTCATATCTCATTCTCTTATTCTGACTTGCGTGCTACGATACATATAGTTTTTTCGCTTAATCTGAGGAATCGTGAACTGGTTCTACGTTTGTAGCTCTTTTACACTGACGTCTTTGTTTTGGTCGTCGTTTTGTTGAAATAGACTAGGAATTTGCTTCGTATTGCTATCTTCAACATCAGTTACATCAGAGGCCTCTTTCCTGAGAAGTATTTCAACGATAAATCGGTTCCCGCTTTAGGTGAGACTCTAATCTGAAAGTTTCTAGAGCTCTCTGGCTCTGGGATCTTAAGAAATCCAGTTAAATTTTCAATTTCTGTAAATATAGAAACTCATAGTTGGCGGATGCTTTTGTAGATATGAAGATCAAGAAGCTAATGCCTATGGATGCTGAATCACGCCGATTAATTGACTGGATGGAGAAAGGTTTTCCAATACTAATGATTTTGGGATTCAACGCTTCGTTTCAACTGTATCCTCGTTTATCTTTGATGATTTTTGTTCCTCTTCATGGAATCTAGGAGTCTATGATGCGCTGCAGAGGAAATACTTGAAGACGCTCATGTTCTGCATATGTGAAACAGTAGATGGTCCGATGATTGAGGAATACGCATGTAAGTTCTGGCGAGATGGTTGATTATCTTGATAAAAAGTTTGATTCGTTGGTGGATTGTGCGATTAATTGATACTTGGCAGTTCGCACATTCCTGATTAACTGGTGTATGCTTTGATGATTGTGCTTTTTTGCTGAATCGTTTTAAGCTGAACTTCAATGCTATATATATATATATGTAACATCCATTATTGATTGATGAAAAGCCTGTGTTACTGCAGTTTCTTTCAGCTATTCAGATTCTGACAGCCATGATGTCATGATGAATATCAATCGTACTGGAAATAAGAAAAATGGAGGAACATTTAACTCCACTGCTGACATTACCCCAAATCAAATGAGGTGCACTGTTTGAGATATTTATTTCCTACTTTAAGCTCTATCTGGTTTTATCTTCCGTACAATGTTTATTATTTTTTATGATTGTACTGAAATCAGGAGTTCAGCTTGCAAAATGGTTCGTACACTAGTTCAGTTGATGAGGACTCTCGACAAAATGCCAGATGAGGTAATGAATATTGTAACTACCCTTCAGGAGTATTCCATTTACGTCAGTTTCCAAATTGCTGATTACTGAGATTACTACTTTTTTGCTTCTGTTACAGCGCACCATAGTGATGAAGCTTCTGTACTACGATGATGTGACGGTATGGTTACAGCCTTACTAAATTCTCTGAACACTGGTGATATCGTTATGATCTCAATGCAGCTTGAATAGAGCTTCTTTTGTGTAATAGTTCTGACCTCTAGGTTAACATATGTGATAATAAGCATTCAAATTTTGTGCTTGTCAATTTCCTATTTACTGATTGGTTCTACACACTTATAACACATACAGGGTAGCTGAAGTTGTTGTGTTTGCATACAAGTTTTTGCTATCTTTTGGAATAATGTCTATACCATTCACTTTATCTCACTTTCCTCTACTCTGCCGAAGTTAAAGGCCCAGAAGAAAGACTGACAGCTGTAATTTGAACCTTTTAACAGCCACCAGATTACGAGCCACCTTTCTTCAGAGGCTGTACAGAAGAAGAAGCTCAGTATGTATGGACAAAGAATCCTCTGAGAATGGAAATTGGGAATGTTAACAGCAAACATCTTGTGTTAACGCTAAAGGTAATGTGATTGAAGAATGATGCAACTCGCTAGGCATATTTCTTGCCTTATGATGTCAATTCATTGTGGATGATCTGTGCAGGTCAAGAGTGTGCTTGATCCTTGTGAGGATGAAAATGATGACATGCAAGATGATGGAAAGAGTATTGGACCTGATTCTGTACATGATGACCAGCCTTCTGATTCAGATAGCGAGGTTAAAAAAGTCCTTTATTTGCCCATCTGCTTTTTACTCAGATTTTTTACATCCTACGTGCTTTACACTTTGCTGTGCCTAAGTTGTAATGTTCATTGTTGTTTCCAGATCAGTCAAACACAAGAAAATCAATTCATTGTGTTGCCAGTAGGTAATGATGATGACTAACAAATCCTAGTATGCTTATGCCAGTCTATTAAAGTATTCACTAACCTGAGTAAACTTGATAATCAAACAGAGAAACAAGATGATGATGATGATGGAGAGGTCGATGAAGGTGAATTATTATATAACAATTAAGGCAAAAAATTTTATTTTACACGGAACTAGAAGAGCTTCTTCTAATTTTCACCTCTCTGTGAAATGCTTCAAGATGACAACACACAGGATCCGGTTGAAAATGAACAGCAGTTGGCAAGGGTGAAGGACTGGATCAACTCCCGTCACCTCGATACTCTGGAGCTCACTGATATTCTAGCAAACTTCCCAGATATCTCCATAGTAATTAGTTGTTCCTATTGATTCCCACCTTAGAAAGTGTAACTGAGCTCTTACATATTTAATTTCTGCCGTTTCTTAAATCTAAGACACCTTTTTTTAATGATTTCAGGTTCTATCTGAAGGTAAATCACTAGGCAAAAACACGCTTGAAGCATCATCATATGATGATGAATAATAAAGTTTGCTAATAGCTATCTGCTGTTAACTTCAGAGTCTGTCTTCCTATACTAACTGGTCACATTCTGACATTCAGAAATCATGGATCAGCTCGTGAAAGAAGGTGTTCTTTCGAAAACTGGGAAGGACACGTACATTAAAAACAGAGATAAGGTGATTGTTTCATCCTAAATCTTACTGATCTGATTTCATTTGCTTATGATTTTCCCTTTTGCGTTTTAATTTTAGTTTCTTACTTAACCCAAAATATCACCAGACACCAGAGAGTGAATTCACTTTTGTGAAAGATGAAGCTGATGGTGAATCTGCTCCAAAGGAGGGGAAACCTATAGCTCCTGAAGACTACTTGTACATGAAAGTGAGAGACTCTAGTTTCATACTCTATGTTTGATACACTTGCACAAAGGATAGATAAATAAAGATGGTCCTGAGATCCATGATTGACACATGGTTTTTATGTTGACACATGGTTTTTATGTTAGGCTCTATACCATTCTCTTCCGATGAAATATGTGACGCTTACAAAGCTTCACAACATGCTGGATGGTGAAGCCAATCAGACTGCAGTTCGTAAATTAATGGACAGGATGACCCAAGAGGGCTACGTGGAAGCTTCTAGCAACCGCAGGCTAGGTTTGCTACCTCCGTTCAGACCCTTCTCTGTTCAGTTTTGTCGGTTGATGTGTTATTGTTTCCTCATTGATGCAATGTTTATAAACAGGGAAGCGTGTGATTCATTCTAGTCTAACTGAGAAGAAGTTAAATGAAGTCAGAAAGGTTCTTGCCACAGATGATATGGTAATAATACTTGAAAACTAGAATTGAAAAATCCTTGGAACAGCTTTATAATGTGAATGCTTTCACAGGATTTGGATGATAATGAAGCTATTAACAAGACCAACGGCATAGAGGCCGAAGTAACCGCAGGTACACTCCTGTTCGCACTTTGCACCCAACTTTTAAGCTGTTTAATCTATCTTATATATTTGAAACAAACAGATGTATCTACGTGTGGAGGTATCCACTCCATAGGATCAGACTTCACACGTACGAAAGGAAGATCTGGGATGCAGCAGAATGGCTCTGTTCTAAGTGAACAGACTATCTCTAAAGCTGGGAACACTCCCATTAGCAACAAGGCACAGGTAGAATGAAATCACCACTGAGTGATAGACATATCCTATTGTTTGCGACTCTTTTAAAGTGTTTGCTAATTTGGTAATTGTGGCTCACTCAGCCTGCGGCTTCGAGGGAGAGCTTTGCGGTAAATGGAGGAGCTGCTAAAGAGGCCGAGACAGTCAACGGTAGCCAAGCCTCACACGACAGGCGTTGCAGGAAAACCAGCATGGTCTATTACACTAAACCACATTACTCTCTATGTTTTCAACATAAGTAATAATGCTGAAACTGATATAAGCCTTTTTGGTTCTTGTGATCTGTTTGTCAGGTGAGAGAGCCAATTCTGCAGTACTCCAAGCGCCAGAAATCTCAGGCTAATTGAAGATACCACCTCTATCAGACACGACAACCACCTTCCTCAGTGGTTATGATATTATTTGTCTACTACATAACCTCCTAATACACTCGCTTTTATTGCTTTATTTACCCTATGCGTTCAGACTATTTTCATGCTTGTTTTCTAAGTATTTTAGTATCTTAAAGCATTAAAGGTTGCAAAGTTGAAATCAAACTCAAACACTTTATTGGGGTTATAAATAAGAAAAACCGTTTAGTCAATTTCTCGTCATTTACTGAAGCCTGGTTTCTCTAATGATCTACATTCTTAATTTCTTATGGAAGAAGTATGAAATAGACCTATTTCCTAATTCAAAATTGAAAATTCCCATTCCATAAACACTAATCCAAAACCTTAAAGGTTATACGATCACCACGCAATGGAAAGCAACCACGTGCCATTGCCGGAATCTCCTAGAATCTTTTCGTCATGCTGAGCCCACAGCTAAAATTCCAGAAACATCCACACACGATACACCTTTCAAGAAACGATTCCTTTCAAGGGCCCCACCAGGCAGATCTATTATTCTCAACCGTTAGATCACGTCGACAAGTCCAATTCCTCTCGTATTTTTAACCAGTCCTCACTCCTCAACGTGATGTGAAGATACTTTGCTGTTTCATCACAACGTCATAAAGAACAGTGACCGACGAGATTTCTCAAGAAGCAAATCGAAGAACTCAAAGAAAAAATAAAACTAAGGTAAAGATTATCATCACTTTTTGTTCTTCCTTCAGTCAGAATTACAATCAAGAGTGATATCATCTTCTTTGGTTAGATGGAGACAGAGAAGAAGAATAGCAAGGAGCTAGGGCTAAAGCACCTAGGGTTCGTCAGAGTTGCAGCGATCCAGATTCTGGCTTCCGTCTCAAATCTCTACGACTACGCCAAACAAAACTCCGGTTCTCTGAAATCCGCCGTGGAAAAGGTGGAAGGAGCCGTCACCACCGTCGTCACACCTGTTTACCACAAATTCAAAGATGTTCCAGATTCTCTCCTCGTCTTTCTAGATCACAAGGTAACCCAATTTTGTTTTTTTCATAGATTTTTATTGTTTGTTGGATCTGATGACCTAATTTGTTACAACTTAGAAACCAGATCGTGTGTAGTTGTTAGTTTTGTGGCTAAAGTTCTAACCTTTTATTTACTTTTCTAGGTGGGTGAAGCGTCGTACAAGTTTGATAAGCATGCTCCTCCAATGGCTAAGCAAGTGGTGACTCAAGCACATGTATTGATCTACAAGGCAACAGAGAAAGCTCAGAGCTTTGTGAAAGAGGCTCGTACCGGTGGTCCCAAAGCTGCGTTTAACTATGCTGCGACTGGGTACAAATGTTTTGTTGTGACCAACTCGGTTAAAGTCTGGGCTAAACTCAACCAGTACAAACCCATTCATGCAGTGGGCGAGAAAGCTTTACCCGTGGCTGCAAACTTGTTCGGTAGGTACAACGATTTGGTGACGGATATGTCTCAGATGGGTTACTCTTTGGTTGGTTATCTTCCATTGGTCCCTGTTGATGACATCGTGAAGGCTTATGAGAAAGAAGATGCAGAGCAGAAGAAAGGAGGAGATACAGCTACTATTGATGAAAAGAAAGGAGAAACTACTGCCACTACTGATGATGGAAATAAATCATCCTCTGATTCGGAGTAGTATTGAAACATTGTGTGATTTGGTTGTTGCCTTTGGAGAGTTTGGTTTGTTGGGTTTGGTTACATATGTAAATTATCTTAGGACCTCTCCTTTTCTATTTCGTTCGATCACAGAAGTTGGTCAAGTGTCTCAGATCTTGGTGGTGTGAAAAATGTGATGTGTGTGTTTCTATCAGTTTTAACCAGAAGAGATATATTTAGCAACAGAACTTCATATTCATCATATTTCAGAAATTAATATTCATATCAAAGATGGAGAATCAAAACAACTTTACCAAAAAGCCAATGAGTATTTCTCTGCCATTCGTAAACGAGTCTTAAGCTATTATTTGAGTTTGTACCAAGCTCCTGAAGAACACATGGAAACAAAGGTAGTACAATACTGAGAAATGTAGCTTGAAAACAGACATGCATCCATCAATCCAGAGAACATAACGCATCTTCCTGCAACAGACAAAACAAACAGGTAAAAATTGAGTTTCAGCTTCGCACACAGCAGCTATTCTAGTTGTGCTTAAAGAAGACATTAATGAAGCTGAAACTGTTAATAGATAGGAGGAAAAGACTGCAGATTCCAAGCACATATGTTAAGTAGAAGAGGCGTACAAACTCATCAGATGAACAATATACTACGCTCCAGGCAACTATGCAAGTTAAGCAAAGATTTCCTATATAACAGAAAATGTTTACCACCCCATTATCAATACAGCTTAGACCCTAAATTTGAAAGAAACACTAATAGTTCACACCATTTCTAACAACCTAGAAAGTTAAATCATATATCAACCAACACAAATTCCTCTATTGAGAGAGACAAAGTGTAAGTAAGTAGGAAGTAAGACAACAAATTCAAAGCACATATGTGAAGGAGAAGAGATGTACAAACTCGTCCACTATGCTGGTAATCCAAGGATTCGTTACTAAACAGAAAATATTTACCACCCCATATCAATATAGCTTAGACCTTCAAAGGTTAAATCATATATCGACCAACGCAAATTCCTCTACCGACAGAGACAAAAGCAGCTATCGATTATGTAGTAGAGAATATCCATATTCAAATGCTGGGTATAAGGCACTCACCATTGTTTAATTAGTCTGAAGATGAATAAGAGGAAGGAGGAGTGTAGTTGTCCTGAAGGAGATCATCATAAGGATCCCTTCTACCAGCGACCTGACTGATCTGAGGATCCCAACGAAGCTGAGCATTGTGACGCTCAAATGTCCAGAATCCATAAGGACGAATAGGTAATGCCCACATCTCCTTAATCTTCTTGCACCTCTCATGCATCTCATATATGTGTTCCCTTGCTTTCCTGTCTCTCTCCTCAGGATTCTCCATTAGCCTTAGCACCAAATTCTCCGCAAATTCCATTATGAAACCCATCTTTCACTGCAAACTCAAACACATAATACTCACAATCGATTTCACCCCAAAATTAGGTTTTTAAAAATCAAATCGAAGCATTGAATCCATAAATTGGGCTCTATGACCTAAAATTACGAAACCCATCTCGTTTCTCTACTCAATGGCACTTAAAATCATACTACTCACATTCAATTTCACCCAGAAATTAGGGTTTCTATCAAATCAACGCAACGGTAAAATTCGGTTCCCATCTAGATCTAGGATAAGGTTCTAGGAGCCGTACATTACAACAATTAGGGTGAATCAATCTCTTTATTTCATTCCTCCTAAGACGAGGATCGAAACGAACCTAAGACGATCTACTTAAAGATCGAAACAAAACCATTTTGAAAATGAAATGGAACATACCTAAACGATGAAGATCGCTGAGAAGGTCAGAGAGAGAGAGTTTTGATAGAACGCAGCGCAGAGCGAGTGGTGAAGAAGAAAACAGAAATCGGATAGAAACAAGAACTACGTGTTGTTTTGCTACTTCGAATGAAGGAAACAAGACGTTATCTTGTCCCAGAAACGCCACGAGGTTTATGTCTCTCCTTACACAATGTCGTTGATCAAATTTTGCCAAACCCGAATAACCCTAAGATCCGTTTTGATCCCTTATTCGCTTTGATTTGATTTTCAAGATCAAAAATATCAATAAGTTTATACGAAATAAAGTAAAATACTAACGTGGAGTTGCGCACATGAAAACCAAAGACGTCAATGTTTATAACTTAAATAACTCAAGTTCTAACTAAAAGCATATAAACATTTTCCTAATTGTCACTCTATCAATTGGATTGTCCATGTCTAACTGAGTTTGTCCAAGCGGATTTTTATTTTGTGTGGACAAAGATGGTCATGTCCAATTGGGCTTGCGTCCAATTGGGCTTGCGTCCAATTGGGCTTGCATCCAATTGGGCTTGCGTCCAGTTGGTTCTGTCCACGGACAGTTTTGTATAGCCAACTTTTTTGGTTTTTGATTGTTTTCCTGTAAAAAGCTCAAACGCAATTTTTGTTTATGTGTTCATCTTCATATATCTATATGTTCTAGTTAATCAAAACAATCACAAAAGTTAATCAAAACAATCACAATAAGTTTCTCAGCCTAAAACGAAACAAGATTCCATAAACAAAACACTCAAAACAAGACATCATCCTCAGTCTGGTCTTTGCAAATAGAACTAATGTTGAGTGAACCCTTCAGCACTTTGTCTGGCACTTAACCCTTTAGATGCAGCTAGTGTTGAGTGAACCCTTCAGCTGCTACACATTTAGTTTATTAAGTTGGACATAAATGAATAAGAAGGAAAAAAAGAAATGCAAAACCTCTTAAGATTCTTACCATCTTCCTTCTCCTGTTCTTTCTCCTCTTCTAAGAAACCAACCATTTAACTGCAGCTAGTGTTGAGTGAACCCTTCAGCTGCTACACATTTAGTTTATTAAGTTGGACATAAATAAATAAGAAGGAAAAAAAAGAAATGCAAAACCTCTTACGATTCTTACCATCTTCCTTCTCCTCTTTTTTCTCCTCTTCTAAGAAACCAACTTCTGGAAATCCTCGTAGCCAATTTCTTGCACAAATTAAGGCTTGGACATTCGTAGGTAGAAGGCAGCTTCTATACTTGCTAAGTACACCAGACCCTATGCTAAATGATGATTCAGAAGCCACTGTTGTTATAGGGATGTTAAGAACATCACATACCATACTCGATAACTCTTTAAACCGACTTGAGTTATCTTTCCAATACGCTAAAATGTTCAAACTTCTGAAAGCAATCATATCCAGTGCCGGCTCATCCAAATAAATGTCAAATGGTGACTTTCCAGTACCACTAGCCTTCTGAGAAAAGTAAGCATAAAATCTCTGAGAAAAGAACAAAAAAAATCATTAATTATGCATAAAATCCCTTAATCATGCATACAAATCATAAACACTTACACCATATCCTTCTGGAACGTCTCCCTGTAAAGTATCTACTTGGGAAGAGGTGGTGTTCTCTGGGTTTTTCTGGTAAGCTCGAAAAAGCTTAAACATCTTTCTACGCACATGAGCCAACTTGGACTTACTAATGGATGGATCTAAGGTGGTGAAACAATATTCTAAGAATGTAAACTTTAACCTTGGATCAAAAACAGCAGCCATTGCAAGCATATCACTATACTCTTCCCAATATTTGTCAAACTTCAGCTTCATAGTTTCCACCATTCTCATGAGATCTTAACCACATCTCAATCTTCTAGACTTGCATAAAATACAAGTTTGTTGTGGGATAGGATGAGCTAGAAATCAGATTTGTCATCTCAAAAAATGGTCTCAGGAACTCACATATCATCTCTCCTCTCCTCCACTCTAACTCTGAAGGAAAATATGTATAACTCGTTTCTACATCAGCAAGATTCCGTAGGGCATCTTTAAACTTGACAGCTCTAGAAAGCATGCTATGAGTAGAATTCCAACGAGTAACAACATCTAAAATCAGACATTCTTTAACATGAAGTCCAATTGTTTCTACACAGTTTTGAAACATTATTTCTCTACTTTCAGATCCTTTAACAAACTTGACGCTATCTCTGATTTTCTGCAAAGCACCACCAATCACATCTAACCCATCTTGCACAATAAGATTTAGAACATGTGCTGAGCATCTTACGTGAAAAAACTCTCCATTGCAAACAATATCTTTTTGTAGTTGTCTCTTCAAAATATTTTGCATATTATCATTAGAAGAAGCATTATCTACCGTCAGAGAAAACACTTTCTTTTCTAATCCCCACTCTTTTAACAACTCCATAACTTTCTTTGCTATAGATATACCCGAGTGAGGAAGAGGAAAAGCACTAAAAGACAATATATGCGTTTTCAAATTTCAGTCAGCATCTATGTAATGGGCAGTCAAACAGATATAACCATCAATGGTAATAGCTCTCCAAAGATTTGTTGCTAAACAAACTCTACTTGGAATTTCAGTCAAGAGTTTTTTAAGTTTCAGTGTCTCCTTCTTAAAGATCTTTAAGACATCAGATGCAGCCGTATTTCTACTCCAAAACCGAATACTACGATTAGCATACGTAAAAACCATCCTAATCTTTTTGTACTCTACAAACGAATAAGGGAGATCATGCTCAATTATGGCCATTGCAATTATTCCACGAAACACCATCATATCCAGCTTTCTAGTACTACTTCCAGAGGTATTACCAGGAGTTTTTCCAGTGCAAACTCTCACATGACAAAGCATCGTATTTGTTCTATTTCTATGGAGATTCAGACAATAATGTTTTTTACAATGATTGCATCTAACATCATTTCTACCATCCAATAATTTTTCTCCAAGTATTGTGAAGTGTTTCTAACACCTAGAGACTCTACGACTAGAGTGACTTCTATGTGTACCTTTTTTTTTTCTCTGCACTCTCCAAAAGATTGTCTTCATTCATCACATCTATATCTTTAATTCCCACATAATCGTCTTCATTCATCAAATGAACTATATCTTCACTCAAATTCATCACATGATCCTGCATCTTGCATCAAAACCCATGAGATATAAGAATCAAAACTCTGTAAATGTTCTCTAATTTCATCCGGTTCATGAAAATATAGAGCTACATCAAGAGCATATGAATCAGAGACTAAGACAAAGAAGATTCATTAAATTAAATAAGATAAACCCTATGAGCTTCACAAAATCAAAACGGAATCTCTCACTTTAGTACCATTAAGAAACTCCATTACTTCTTCTTCTATAGTAATAAATTAATAATAGATACTTTAGTCTTCTCCCAAATCTCCAAATCAAGCTAATTACCCTAAAAACTAAGAGTTACAGTAACAAAAACTTAACAAAAATACTCAGAGATTTGCATCAAAGGGTATCAGCTTTTCACAAATATAACAGAGCCTTAGAGGCTCATATTAAAAAAAACTTACATATCCAATTAGAGGCTCTATTAAAAAATTACACCACTTTCAATTTCATTATAGCTCAATTATACATAATCTATTAATAACTTGTCAGTTCTCATATCCCACGATATCCTGCAAATTCCAACATAAACAATTCTATTCAAATGACACTTCTTAACACTACACTACACTACACTACAAATCAAATGGGCATTCGTGAAAATGAAAAGAGAACATACAAACTCCAGAAAATTTGAAGAACAGTACTCAAACAAAACTGTATCAAGTCTTCATATTCCACTCAAAACAAAACCAGATTACAAGCGAGAGAAGTTTGTAACTTTGAGACCAAACTTCACTCTTGATCATTCATAACGAAACTAGAATGAGAATATTAAAACATCAGCTGACTGACTTCATAAACCTAAGCTACAACATCTATGGACTTCAAATCACGATAAATTCTCTGGAAGATTGTTGCCCGCTCAGCAATTTCTAAGAAGAAATGATTCAGTACTTGATCCTGCTAGAAGAATTCCTTGGATGAGGATGACACCACCAAGCCCAAGTCAAGTAAGAAGAAACGCGTACTCGTTTCGTTTCTCCACAGGACTACAGGAGCACGCGGATTCACCACTCTCTTAACCGGAGAAGAAAACGCCTATGACCCGAATCCTACGCCTGGAGAGCTCGATTTTGTGGGTTGAGCTGGATCCTCGGTTTCGATTTAGGAAATTTAATTGCGAAACTAGGGTTTTGATTTGGGAAGACTGAAGAGTGAAGAGATGATGAAAATGATAAGTGCCTAAGCGAGACCGTGTTGTGAGTTTTTGCCCATTATGGCTGCGGATGGGCTTGGTCTTGTCCACTATGGACAGCGGGTCAAATTAGTCTTAGTCCAGTTGGACAAATTTAAACTTGGACAAAAAATTTCTACGTCCAAACAATGAAAACATGGACCAGATCCACGGACAGCCCACCCAATTGACAACCCTAATTGTCACATCTCGTTAGTTATAATTTTTTTTGTTAATTTACGGTTTTCACTCACCAAACCTAACTCAAACTAAATCACCTTGTCCGCTTGTCTTAACTTAATATATTATTCTTTATGAAATGACTTCACCAGATTCTTCTAATTGTTTTTGGTTGATGTGTTATCCGATATTTTCATTTCGGCAATAGTGAAGAAGAAAATTATAGAAAAAAAATAAAGCCAAAAGGCCACACTATATTTACACAACATTTAATTTCTTTCTATACCTCTACCTAAAAGGCCACAACAAATATATACACAACATATATATGTATGTGTTTATAATTTAATTTCTTTCTATACCTCTACCTAAAAGGCCACAACTAATATATACACAACATATATATGTATGTGTTTATAATTTAGACTAAAGCTGGCAACTCTAACCACTAGCAATAAATGGGCTGGGCCTCTTGTACCACCCCCACCCTCTTCTTTATTCTACTTTTATTCGTTCAAATTTCAACTAAGTTGGTACATTTATTTTCTGACCCCAAAAAGAAGGTAAATGAACCAGAAAGATCCAATAGATTTTTTTATTGATTGAAACAGAAGCTACTTAATAAATGAGTCAATTTTGGCAGGTGATTTCAAAAATTTCTACTGACTGAACAGTAATTTCATTTTATTTTCAGGCATCGACAGAATCAGTAATTACATATTTATGATATTTAATTAAATTATTGCAAGCTTGTTGGTCCAAAACATATTCATCTACGTACTTCTTCAAGAAAAACTTAGGTTTTATGAAAATGAGCCTTTGTGGAGTACTCTAGACAAAGTGTGCTATTTGATTTCCTTGGGCAAAATTACACTGCACGACTCGATTCGCATAAAATTAGATTTACATAGGATGTTAAATAGTTTAGGCCAAATTTTGGAAAATATTTTTAGTCAAAAACTATAACTATACTTTAAAAATCACCATATAATTTATATTATACTCTTTAACATTTTTGGTTCCATTTGTTATGTTTATTCCACGCTTACCATACTTGAATATTTGATACTTGTTCTACTAATTCCGTTACTTTCGTAGTTATGTTCATCATTGTTCGTTCCGCTGTGACCAACTGGAAACATATATATTAGTTACTACTTTATTCTTTTTTATTTTTTCTTACTTACTTTTTATTTTACGCTTTATTTTATTTCTCAAAGACTATTTGATTAAAATGCTTTGCTGGTGGGTCTAAAGTTTTTTCTTATCTTATAATCCCACTCCTCTCAAAATTCCTCATTCTCTCCCACTAATACACTCCTCTACGTTCCTCCCTAACTTGTTTTTCTTATTCATCCTAGTCTTGTTTTCTGACAATAAAATGTTTTGAAGATATGTCATAAACAATGTTCCTTGTAAATGTATGATGTTCTGTTCATTTGGTTGTCTGTAGTCTACAAATTTCGTCTGAAATACAAATTTAAAGATTTAATTATGTATACGAAAGAAACTTTATATTAACAAAATTTGTTTTCTTGGTTCCCTTATTTAGTGGTAAAAGTATATATGCAATAATGATTTGAAAGCAAATTGTAAACCAATGATGATGGGCCCGTAAAATAAAACATTTGTGTTTGTCAGCTAATATCGTGGTTGTGGAGACAATAACGTATCAAAGAGGGTCCACGATCATTTATTTAAAATCAGAAATTGAACTTTCTGTTAATCCATTTTTGATTTGCAGTGAAGTTTTCCCGGTCTACCTAATTGAATTACGAAAAAGGAAAAATAAAAATAAAAATAGAAGGCACGAATTACATGAAGAAAAAGAAAGCTAACAGATCGCACACCCCATGATGCTTTGTCACCCATTAATCTTAAATTTTTACAATATAATCACTACTTATTAATTATTAACTGTTGCCTGCTGCTGGTATGAGTATCGACAATATTTATTTTTAAGATACAACTTTACCTTGAAAGCTAAATCTGAATTATCAAGACACGTTCATTTGTCTATAAATCATTGTCGTGCGGATTTAGTATGTCCAAATCCTTTGAATTAGGTGGGGTCAAAAATATTCCTAATCCCTCAAAATTTTTACGTCAAATTGCCAACCGTTAAGCAGAATATGAGTATATTTCCTCGAATAAAAGGAGAGTCGCATTCTAACAAAAATCGCGGATATTGTGAAATTAGCGAGGATATTTTCAAAAATTACCTTAGCTTGGAGCTCGCTCAATTCAGTTTCTAGCTAACTCGCTTCCTCTTCTGCTTTTACCGCACGTTTTCATTATCTAAACAACTAAACTTGTTATCCATTTTCTAACTTTATTTAGTTTTTATCTCCTTTTAGATTTTAGGAAGTTTCTTTTTAGAGAACTTCCCATTTTTAGATATTTTCCAAATCTGAAAACTTCCTTGTATAGTTTGATTAATTACTTTCTACTAACCCCTAAATTCTTACTAACATTCTCATTTTTTTGTTTAATCTTCTTGAACTTTAGATTGAATAACAAGAACAAATCGGAAAAAAGGAGAACACTAACATTCTTTCAGAAAACTTGACCAAGGGCAACACACCTAATTAACCTATAAGGAGACAAGGGAAAGAGATGAATAGCCACCATCAACAGATTGTAACCCATTCAATTATCAAAAGGCATGTTTAGGGCTCGAGATTGTTCATTTGTGAAGGTATCCTCGTATGGGAGGATGGGAAACTTGAAGACTATCTTACCCTGATACCTACTAAATGAGAAAGCAAAAGAAAAGAGAAAATTTTTGAGGTGTTAGAAAAAGGAGATACGAATATGGGATCCAGAAGTGTTCATGGAACTCAGCCCTAAGAAAGAGTTTACAATTTTCTGAAAATGCATACTTTGCAAGGTATACCGCAGGTCAAAGAAGTATGCCTCCAAGGCTTGAACATCCGGGAACTTTCACAATTAGATGCCTCATAGGAGGCGACACATATATGGAAGCTCTATGCGATCTTATGTCAAGTGTGAGCACCATTGCCTTAAAACTTTCAAGTAGTTGAGATAGAAAGTGATGGAGTATCTAAATGCAAAAGTCTAATATACAAACAACACGGTGGAACATGTTGCGGGAAATAGCAGCCTCGATCATGAAAGTGTTGGAGTAATGGTTGTCAATATAATTACTTAGTTCTCGACATCAAACCCAACTTTCCAAGTGACTTAATCCTAGAAAGTCCATTCTTCGCAATAGTCAAGAGCAATCATAGATGTTTAGAAGGGGACAATGAAAATGAGTTTATTATGAAGCAAGATGATTGAATTCAAATATGGTGTAGGGACAATATGCAAACCACGAGGGGAACCTAATGCGAAGCAAGAAGAGCTCAAAACACTCGAGATATGGAAAAGGAATATCAAAACCAGAGACGAAATCAACAAAATCCGAATCTGGAGAAGAAGAATAAAGGAGAAATAAGCTCCTTACGGCATTAGATCCCTCGACAAAGACAAGACGAAAAGTAAAAACTTTGTATTTTTTTTTGTTCAACAGACGAAAAAGTAAAACTAAATTAAGATTTTTAACATGAAAATAAAAAAGCCGTTCATTTATAACTCCTCTTTACAATCGATTGAAATTACAAAAATTACTCTACTCGATAGTAACATTTTTATCCTAATCTTTTCCACTAACAGAAAGAAAAAGAAAAAAAAAAAACGAAACTAGCTTCCGTTTTACCTCATCTCGCGTTGTTTGTTTACTATTCAAAGCAGCCGTTACATTGTCGTTAACTCATTGGAAGCAATACATTATCACCGTTACCATTTCCGTCAATCTGAACGTTACCTTCACCACCGTCACCTTCCTCTAGCCACCGTTCCACCGGAGCACAATCCATCTTATGCCGGAGTTTCCAATCTAAAGCTTGACAAGCGCGTGAGCAATAATTCACAACGCCACAAACCGAACATCTCCTAAACTCATGCTTCCTCGTCTCCGGCCGTCCACATCCAGCGTGTGAACACAACCTCAACCCATCTCCGGGATAATCTCCGCCGCGTACGGAGAACCACTCAGCCAAAAACTTATTCGCCGGATGTGTTTCCGGTGCCGGTACATTACATCCGAAATCACTAAGCAAAGGACAACCTTGACCATGGTTAGGAACCGGAGGTGGCTGTGATAAAGTGAGCCACGTTGACCTAGCTTGTATCCCGGAAGATAAAACGGCGGCGAGTTCACGTGCGTTGGCTTGAACAAGAAACCTACGACCTTCGGTCACGTTTTGAGGAACACCATAACCATCTTGAAGACAGTGACCAAGCTCACGTAACGCGTCGACATGTCCAAGAAAAGCCGCACGCGCACATAAAGCCACACCAGCTCTAAGATCTTTATCGTTCTTTGAACCACCGCTTCCGTTAAACTGAATCACGGCTAACGAATATAACGCCGGCGCGTGAGAGCTAATCGCGGCTTTAGCCATTAACGACGCGCCGTTTCCTCTGTTTTGTAAACAATAAAAGCGAATCTACACCAAAACGGAAATAAAATCAAAACTTAAGAAACTTAACAATATTCACCGAGACTTAAAAATAAAAAAAATGTTTTAGATACTAACCATTCCTAGAGTGTAACAAGCTTCGAGACATCCGGCGTCGACACACCGTTTAAGAAACCGGTGAGAATATTCCGACCAATTATGAGCTTTAACAGCAATAGCTTTTGGTGATAATCTCGACAACACAAGAGGGTTCATAGCTAATCCTTTTAATCTCTTACATCTGTTCCCCAAAAGAAAACACAAAATCAAAATTAGAACTCTGTACGAAAACCAGTGGAAAGAAGGATTATAAACCGGAAAGCTTACGTCATCAAAACTTTGATGAAATCAGCAGGACATCGTGAAGTAGAACCAAGTTTACAGAGGATAGAAACAACAAGATCGTCAGGGATTGAATCTAGCAAATCGGCTCCACCAACACCACAACTTTCCGGCGCCGGAGAAACAGAAGAAGGAACAACAACACATCGCCGGCGTTTTCTACCCGGAGTAAAGTCACCGGAGAAAACTCTTTTTGTTTTTCTAACGGGTAACATAATCTTTTGTCTTTTGAGAGGATTACACAGACTCTCTCTTATCTCTCTATCTCTTATTTATCTCTTTTGTGCTTATAAATATACAAAGTGGTTAAGTTGTATCTCTCTCTCTCTTCTTACAGACGTATGCGAATCTGAAATTACGATTTTACCCTTGTCTTTTTGTCTTATTTGCCGGTCAAAACGTCGTTGACCCAATGTTCGCTTTTACGTAGCTTCAAGAATATATTTATTTGTGGAGGTTACCAGAGAAATAAGAGAATCTATATTTATTTATAAATCGAAACAGTTACTACAAAAGGGTAAAAAAAATTTACTAAAATTTGTTGAAACTAACTCCGGTTATTTTATTTTTCTTACCGTAGAAAATGCTTAATCGCGCGTGTGACAGGAAGTGCGAGTAGAGGATGTATGTAACAAACTAAGGAAGAACTCATCACTCATGTATAGGAAGAGTAGAGAGATGTCAAACGTAAAGAATCAGCTAATTATATATTTTACAACGGTTACTTCTTTTTTTGTCTCTTTTTTTTTTTGCCGTTTCTCTTCTCCGACGTTACTTTTTTTTTTTTTACTTTGGTATTTTGCTTTTTTTTTTCTTAGAGGAGACCAAAGAAAAGTTTGCATTTTGACTCGAAGAAAAAGTAAAGATTACAATTTTTTTTTAATGGAAACTGCCTCCGAAACTGAAGAACAATTAAAATTAATTTATATTTTTTCTTGAAAACTTGGAATAATTTGAAATGTTAATTCAATTCATTAAATTTCAACCTAGTAAATACATTTTGAAAAATTAGCATGTGTCTAGCTCCTAAACCGCTAAAAATTAGTTTTTAAAATATTTACCCTATAGCATAAAACCAATATTTATTGTTTCATATAGGAACAAAATCGCTAATAAAACACAATATTAAGATGAGAAACATAAAATATAACAATAAGGAAAAAAGATCGGCTATCATTCTTTACCATTGCTAGCAAATACAAACGGCTTAAATTTGTTAAAAGAGGTACAAAAGAACGTTAAATGAACAAAAAAAATTAAGGTGAGTATATTCAACCCTATATTTTAAATGATTTGAGTTTTTATATGATTTTGATGATTTTTGGTGAATTTAGGAAAGTTGTTATGAAATTGTTATAAAATCCTTTCAAATCCTCGAAAATTTCTTAAAGTCATTAAAAATCAAATATTTGAAATGTTTTCAATAACAGTGGATTTTAAAGTATTTTTTTCAAATCACTAATTTAATAACATTGATATTAGAAGATTTTTAAAATTTTATGATTGAATAACATAAGATTTGTCATTTTAAGCTTAAAATCATTTCAAATGCTTGATTGAATACACCCCTTAAATACATTTAACAAAATAGCAATATTAAAATTTTTATCTGAACAGTTAAATAAAATTTTACATTGTTTGATAACAATAACACTCACTTCACAATATTGCCATTAGTTTAGTTCAATCTCATTCATTGCCATCTAACAAATTTTTAGTCTATAATTTACAACCCCTTTCCCGAAGAAGTAAAAACCATCGAACCTCTTTCCTATTAACTTGCCTTTGCTTTATTGGAAGAATCATCCCACGCCTCTATTTATTTTTCCCATCACCTCTATTTTTCATTATATACCTTTATATAAGTATATAATGCTTTTAGTGCGTTTTAATGTCACCTCTACTTTATTATGTGAATTGCTTAACAGTTAACACTTAAACATTATGCGATTGCCCATATATTATTTCTATCTTTAATCTTTATTGTCAATACAAAAATTCAAGTACATCAAATCTAAACCGACTAAAATTTAATATATGACATAAAAAAGAGTCGGAAAGTTGAAAAGACGTGTAATTGACAAGGTAATTAACTAATAATATACGTAATTAAGACATAAATATAGTGATTATCAATAAGAATGTAAAATAATGGTTCTCAAGCTAAACGATTCGTCGGCGTTAGCTTGAAGGCCTGGTTAAGCTAAGCTGATTGACGTGAATCTCCACGACCCACAAGGACCAGTCATCTTATGCCTCTATGTACGTGTGGGACACACTTGTCCCCCCCTCGGTTCTCTCTCACAAATTCCATTTTAAATTATATCTATATTTATCTTGTCACCAGTCTCGTAAGTCGTAAGATAAACAAACCAATACGATAACGATCAAAACATATGTAAATTAAAAGAAAACATCATCTTGTCACGAATCTCCTATGTATATCTAACAATTTCCTCATATGTAATATGAATTTTGTATGTGTTTTGCATAGGATTTTTCATTTTTGGGTCAGTTTCTGTTTTTTCTCGGTCCGGGATCAACGGGGATAATATACAGTTGAAGGATAAAAAGGTTAAAAAAGACGAGTTGGAGAATAAAACCAATGAGAGAATGGTTATACATACATTGTAGTGTAGAACGTCTAATTATTTTTGAAGCAGACGTGATTTGACATTAGCCTGTGCACAAACAGGATACGTCTCTAATAATATAAAATTTATTTACGTATCAGTTGACCTTGAGACTTCGTTGTTACGAGAATGATCTTTTTTATGTGACTCTACACATATCTAATGCTTTAGTGGTTAGTTACTTCTCTTAAAAGAAACGGGATATAAATATATTAATACTATTTTCTTTTTGATTTTCACCTTTAATCAGTACAAAATTCTGTCCAAGATTTAAAAAATTTCTACGCTAAGTTTAAATTTCGATTATCAGAAAATGTAGTTTTATAAATTTATTATTGGTAAAAAGTTTATCGAAGATTGAAAATATCGTAGACATAACCGTTCATTGTGGTCTCGTATATTGCGGAGAGTGTTAGTCTATCATGGAGATATAGTACATGCAAAATTGTCTTTTGTGGATCTCAGTGTTTTGGAGAGAAATACATTGTGTAATAATTATTCGTGTGAGCTGTTCATCATAATCACATCTGCTGCAGATATTTGAATATCATTATAATATAATTAAATCAAATGTTTTTAATGATGATGTAATAAACTAAACTAATAATAATAATCACTACATCTTATCATATATTAATAGATATAAAAAAATATGAAAGAAAGAAAACTGTAATACCTCCATTTCGCAAATTTTAAAAAAATTTCTTACGACGTATTACTTCTCGAATTACTAATCAGATTACTACATAAGCGGAAGACTTGACCCATTTAACTTCAATCATGAATATCTGCATTCGTAAGTCTGAATGCGTAAGTAAAATAATTGCTTAGTGAGGTGGTCATCCCGTATCACTAGGCTCAGTACAGAAACGATTAAATACAAACGTGCAAGATATATCAAGTATGATTAATGTAATGCAACGGTTCCACAAAAATGAATGCAATGAAACAAATTCAAAGCAACCACAAACCTCAAACGAAACCCAAACTTGTCATGACACTCAACAAACGCATACCCTTAATCAAACAAGACAATCAAAGCACAAATACTCAAAACGCAACTAATACATAGCCACGATCACACATTCACCTTAAATGCTATTGGCCTGAACTCAAAAGCACACATAAATATGCCAACAACAAACGCCAATCGTCCTAACAACACAAACAAACCGAGCTAAAACTCGATTCCTCAAATGACCCTTATCGGATCCACAAACGGACCAAGCAAGGTCCCTTACCAAACGATGATAGAACTGAGGTTACACACTCAGCTCTTACTTCCTACAGCAACCAAACACACTCCTGAACACAAAATAGCACACAAAAATCGATTAAAAATTGATTCACAAAATCAAACACGAAATGACATCAAAATGACCACACGGGTCACTTACCCCAAACGATCACTTAACCAACCCAAAATAAGCTCAAAATCACCTCAGAAGCTCACCAAACTCATGCTGAAGTTTCTGTCCAGAAACAACAACCACAACTCGATCAAAACGAAAACACCAAATTGTACCCGAAATGACTCCAAATCGTAAACTCTTACCAACGGATGCAAGAGCTACCACCACAGCCTCCAAATGATCACTCCAAGCACTCTCAATACACGCACAAGCTTCTGTTAGAAGCCACACGAAAATTCAGACATGACCCATGCATCAAAATCGTGTACAAAACGATCAAAAGAGGTTTCTTACCAAGCGATTGAAGAACAACAGCAACAACAGCCAAACAAGTCTTCTCTGGTCAGAAACAACTCTCCATAAAACCTACAACACACGCCCAGCACGCTCACCAAAAACGTCCCAGCAAAACGCAACAAAACCAAAGAGAAACGCTTACCCTTTTTGCGATTCCAAGGGGCCAAACGAACCAAGCAACACGATTCTGGGCACACTTCTTCTCACTGATATGAACGACGAAACAAAGTCACAAACAGCCCAGACAAACAACCACAGCAGCCGCAGCAACAAGGGAGAGACGCTTACCACACAAAGAGACCCACGACCACAAGCTTCTCCTCAAAGCCGGCGAACTCTCTCTCTCTTTCTCTCTCGATTTCGGCAGCACTTAGCTAGAAATGAGAGGATGTGCAGTCAGAGGTGAGAGGTGAGAAAGAGAGGTTTAAATAGAACAATTTAGGGTTAGGGGTCTCACAGGCAAAGCTTTAAAACAACACACAAAAAGCCTCCCAAAAATCGCAAATCCACTCGGCCCAAACTCTCCAAAACACGCCATTTTTCTGCATTTTGCACTTGCCAAAAACGAGAAATCCATATGAGGAAAGTTGGCTCACGTCTGTATCCATCGTCCGTATCGCGTCCGTACGAACAATGTCCATCCGTCCGCAGGACGCAGTCCACGTCCGTATCTCCCGTCCGCAGGACGACATCAGGACGACATTCAGCCGACCCATCCGGACGTACCGTGGTACACGATCCTCGCCTATAGCTGACGGCCCAAACACCGACGATAGCGGATCCATCCGCACGTCCGGCTCGCACCAAAAACCGACGATAGCGATTCCGTCCGTTCGTCCGGCTCGACACAAAAAATCCGACGATTCCAAAATCCGACAACCTCTCAGAACACAAAAACGTCGACGATATAGAAACTGATCCGAACATTCAAAACATCAAAACACCGATGATTCACACTGATCCGGTCCAGCCCAAACGTCGGTAAATCCGATCTCTCCACGTACGTCCAGTACACAAAACACCGATGATTCGAGGCTTGTCCGATAAACTGACCGAATCGACAAAGTGATTGTCCGAAGGACGGGTCTTACATAAATCTTTATATAAGAAAAGTAAAAATAAAAACGAAGAAGATTGTACTAAATATATGTGAATTATATGTCATGTTTTGGCAATATATTATACTAGTTATCTTATATATACTTTTGTTTTACTAACAATTGTAGACTACATGTGTAGTATATCCGTATATACATTAATGGAAAATCGTGTCCATTGATTTTTTGTTCTAAAGATGATTTCATGTGAATTTGTTTCTCTGTTTGTTTTATGTTTTTTTTGTTGGTTTAATTTTATTTTTATTTTTTTCTACTATTTTTTAAAAAAGTTTTCTAATCTATTCAAAATTATCTTCTACTTATTTTTTTTGTTTAGAAAATAGAAAAATAAAATTTCTTTGAACCTTTTAGTTGCCACCTGAGTTTGTCTTCTTATAGTTAATGTATTTGTTCATATCAAAATACATAAATGACTCCTAATCAAAATTAATAAAAAATAAAAATAAATGTCATTTATTTTTGTAGGAGTATAAGAGTATAATAACTTGTTATAAAATTAGTGTGAAATGTATCAAAATTTCAGTTGAATTAATAAGAAACATAATTCATACTATTTGCTAAGGTTTTAACGCACAAATTAAAAAATTATTTAATTTTTTACTTTTTCAAAAATAAACATTATTTATTATCTACATAAACGATATTCAACCAACGAATAAACAAACTACAAAATACAAATAACTATAAAATAAAAATAATTAGTTAATTTTACATTGAAAATGTAAAACATCAAATGAAACAATTTGTTTTGCATAAAATATTACTTATTATAATACAAAGGAAGTATGAATTAACATTTTTCGAGTTACACTCAACTACAACACAAAATATACTAAAGATAGAATATATGTATAAAACTAAGAATGTTAATCTAGTCACCACAAAAAATAGAGAGCGAGATACATAAATTAGTGGTTAACAAATCAGCTATATATGTTTGTCCAAATTCCACACGCAACCTAACCTTTTTTGCTTTTACACGGGGTACTCTAATGCTAAAACTGCATGGCCTTGTATCTAGTTATATGCCTTAAACATGATGCTAATTTTAGAATTTACTAGGGGTACGTTCAACTGACATTTTTCACAAAAACAGTAAGATTTGACTGATCTAATTCGATACTCAATGGGTAAAATTTAAATAGTGTCCTAAAAAAAAAGAAAAGATGAACACGTGGCAATATTAGAGAGGCATGCAAAATGATAAGCGAAGGCGTCGTCCCGTGCGCTCCATTTCACACTCTCGCCGCCGCTATATCACGTGCCTTTGCTTCGCCGTTGCCACCTCAACTCTCACGGCTCTGTCGCTTTGATTGTTGGTGAGGTCACCACGTGATTCCAACAACTTTCAAGCTAACTCATATTTATTTTCATTCGTACTCATAGTATATATCAGATAAATTATATGACTCTTTTTTTTTTTTGTCAACTTATATGACTCGCAATGAAGTCGACCAATTACTAGAAAAATATTTTTTTCTTTTACTGCAAAAAGAAAATTGATCAAATAGTACATACAGAGATTACACATGATTTTATCATCAATTACTAAATTTTCTTTTACAGATTTTCATGTCTTATTTTGACTTATTTCATGATTTAAAAAAAAAAAGAAAAAAGATTGGTTGATAAAGATTCAAAATGGACTACGGTCTTAAGTTATTTTGTATAGCTCATTTTTCGTAATTGATAAATTTCATAATACTTCAAATTGACAAAACATTTACTAATTTGTGTAAAAAAATACATTAATTATGAGACAGATAAAATATATATCAAAATCTCCACAAAATTGCTTCATTCTTCTCCTTACAAATCATAAGCAAAATCCAAAACTCCCAATGAACTGGAAAATACAAATTAATCAGTCAAGATCAAAACTATCAAACTCTTAGTTTACTTTAAAAGTTTATACATAATATGCCAAATATTCGAAATGGAAAATGAGAGAGAGGAAGTGGGGACCCCCGAGAATACCATACGTTCACTCTACTAAACGAAGATCGAATCAGTTAAACATGAAAAAAATGCTGTTAAGAGGTGGGAACCACTTCTTGCTGGGAAGTTTGAAGACAGATTTTGTTGTTCCCTTCTAGTGGTGCACGTCTCTCTCCTCCTTTTGCCACGTGGCCTCTTTCAGTACACGTTGTACACCTCCCTAAACTCGAATCTTTGGATCCTATGACTTTTATGAATTCGATTTATAAAGAAAGAAACACGAAAATGTTTTGGAAACACATGGAGGAACATTACGCCGTTAGGGGATCATACGTGGACGATAAGTATGTTGTCACTTGTTAGAGAACTGTGGAAGGGAAATTGGCAATAATGACGATGTTAAAGCTTTTAATTTATCCAATTTGTCATGCTGCTGATTGAGTTTATTTGTTGATTTTAGTGAATCGGTCTAAAACATGCGAATTCTAAATTGATAGCTTTTAAGTTGTGATGACTTTTATTTGTTATATCCCGTCAAACGTTAATAACTCTTATTAGAGAGTAAATAACATTAACGCACAAATGAGATTCCAAGAGTAATTAGGATTAGTAGATTATGTTCCATATCTTTTAAACGTCTGGGTTATCTAGGTTTTATGTTCCATACAATTATTATATTTCGCAAAGTTTGGATAAACTCTACTAATCATCCGGAGGCAATCTTTAGACTATTTACTATGAAAATATTTCTTCTATTAAGTGGACTCGAACTAAGTATTTTTTTCGCACCGTGTATTGTAAATATTGCCCACGTGTGTTGAAAATACGAACAAGGCAAGTGCGTGGCTTTTTTATAACCACTATTTTCAGGGGTCTTTTTCACACCGAAATTTTTTAACTAGGTCAACATAAACATCCATGATAAGTGAAGAAATAGATCATGAAACACTTTCTTAGTTTTCCTAAAACGGTTCGAGCTCTTCCAATATAGATGATCTCTCGGTAGAAATATTCTGTGACAATTGAACCAAAACGTTTTTGGCTATGTTTCAATTGAAAAGCATATGTGTTATTATGGCAAAACAGACACGATAATCTACCGTGAGTGGTCTATCCAGATAACATTTTATATGCTGGAAAATCGCTGATGGTCCACATCAAAAAACTTTGCTTTAACAACACATCATATGCTTCAACATTCCCTCCTTAGTTGTTATTAATATATCGACGGTTAGAGAAGTACATCAAACAATCTTTTAAGGTGGTCTAGCCCTGGTAGGAGGATCATGAGAAACAAAAACTTTTTACGCAAACACAAAGTTGGTAGCAAGTTGTAAGGTGTCACGATTACTATCCGCAACGAATATTTCCTTACAAGCTTTCCGAATAGGTTGAAACCATATGTACACAATCCAAGGTAGACGTTCTGTCACTCATTCGCAAAATCAGGATATATTGTTTGGAAATATTTCCACGCTTCTGCATCTGATAGATGCATAATTTATTCTTATGTTGTATGCTCTGCATGATATCTCATTGCATCCGCTATGCGTACTGATCGATAACCTCTTAAGTCTTTCTGTTACCGAAAAATACCACATCCTTTGTCTAGAACAAAAACTCTCCCAGTAATTTTTACTGGTGCATTAATAAAGTAGGAAACAAGGATAATAGAAAGGGATTAAAGGACCGAATCACACTTTTACCACTAAACTATACACGCTACAATGCAATTCTGTGAATATATTTATTGGTGGACGACCTCACTTTCTAACAAAATTGTTATATCTTTTAGTTTTCATCTTTTCTCCGATAGATTATACAATCGTTTATGTAAACATCGATCATCTTATACGACAATCCAAGACTTCCTACAAATTTATGTACTTCATAGTATGAATCTGGTGCCAAATTATCTTTAAGAAATTGGTCCTAGTTCCAATCTGCTCTAACATCCACACATTTTTCAGCCAAATAATATGTTTTTATAGACATTAATTGAACAACAGATGATAATGGCGATTGTCCATCGCTACATCCTCTATATAACGGTTGCTATGTCGCATCAAGCATATCCAAAAACATGCGTGTTTTTAAATTAGGTTCATCAATCCTAACTCAAGCTTCATCAAACGACTGCATATTTTTTCTATACGTATTATTTACCATCTGAACAAACCTCATATCAAATGCTACTTCAGTTCCTTGATCTTCTACCATATCTGAAACATGAGGTTCACTAGTACTACCATAATTAGGTCATTTCCTGTGCAAATATCAAATCTTACATCCCGATATAAATGCATTAATATACAAGTGGTTCCAGACATCCGCAATCCTAACAGTTTTCTTATTCTCACAACTAGAACAAGAACATTTTAACTCACGTGTTTTTTTGTTTCCGGTTCTTCCAGCCTTCCGGGGCTACAACCATGAACTCTGTAACACCTTTTTTGTACTCTCGTATCAATAAGTTGGTGTCAGGATCCATTTGAGGTTTTTTCATCCAAGAACAAAAATAATTTGAAAACAACATTTTTTTTTTCTTTTGTTAATTATTTTTTTCTGTTCAATGAACTAAATATATAGAGAATATTTATGATGGATTCTCCATGACTACGGTTCTCCGACGAATGAAAGTTGTCGGAAATTCCTGATAGACGTGAGTCCATCAGAAAATCTTCCAACCATCTGTAATCCATCGAAAATTCCCGACAAATGTGGTCATTGGGTCTTCTCGTCAGAAATTCATCGATAATTCCTGACGAATTTTTTTCTGTCGAGAATCGTCGTGTTTTCTTTGTAGTAGTGACGTTTCTTTTGTATAACCAAATTTATGTGTACGTAGCATAAGCAATGTTTGCTTCTGACCATATTTATACCGTATGTATACGAAAATAAAAATGATGGAGTGTTGTTAGAAACAAACCCTAATTAAATATATTGTACTTTTTGGACATATCGGCCATGCATGCAAAAGGTATAGAGTACGTAAGAGTTATAACCAACAGATTCTTTGAAAATAATTAAAAATCAGATATTATAACAACTTTTGGGAAGAAAACAAGTAAAGCAACCTCACGCGATTGTCTGTAAACAATAAATATATATATATTTTTTTTCTTGCAAAGTTACCTCCGCGAAAATGTGCATTTCAATTAACTTAGAACGTCGCCAATCTCTATCTCGTACCTTGGCGTAAAATGATGGATTTAATTAAAATATGAATTTTCTTATTGGCAACGAAACAAATTTAGGGGGGACATTAACTGTTAGTTAAGTATTTGGTTTGTCAAAAATAGTAATAACTTTAAATGGCATTTCTAAAAGTAAATAAACCCGAGTAGAAAAAAAGGAAATTAAATAAGACGTAAGACGTATACTATAGATATGGGTAAGACCGTGATAATTAGTAAAAGAGAGAAAGAGAGATATGTTGTTGCTTGACGCATGCGGAGTCCACTCAAAGCTCGCCTCGTAACTGCAGTGACGTGTACTAAGGGACTGCCTCACGTGACCGATATTGTTATGTTACATTGATACGTTAAGTCATGTTCAAGAGTTGAAGCTATTTCATTTGAATTAATCTGATTTATTTTCTTTTTTCTTTTCTATTTCCTATTATTTGTAGTAATCCAAATGTTAATTATCGGATCATTAAAGGTTCTAACATTATTTTTCTTCTCCTTAATTACTTATACTATCACGTATTTTGGTAATAAAAAGTGTAATTCTGAATTTTGTGTTGTTATCTGTCTCTTATATATCGGTGTAAGGTTATTAGGTAAAATCATTCGGAATTAATTTAATTAGCATACATCCTCTCATGATGGTAATTAATGGTGATTATACCCCGGCCTGGATCGGAGCCCGTTACAGAACAAGCAACATTTTGGATGTCTTTCATGCAACAACCAACGTACGTACGAAATAAGAGCTAGTAAGAGTAATTATACACAAATTTTTGATGTGAAAATGTGATGAGGACGATCATCTCCATCTCCATGTTCACGTGA
This sequence comes from Boechera divaricarpa, assembly GCA_026770425.1. Lineage (NCBI taxonomy): Eukaryota > Viridiplantae > Streptophyta > Magnoliopsida > Brassicales > Brassicaceae > Boechera > Boechera divaricarpa. Next base: position 21,029,572 of record CM049182.1, on the reverse strand, counting down.
TTTTCTGCCTCAAGAATGGACTTGAACGGTAGAGCATTGATCCTTCTCTTGTTACATTACTTTACTTGTTTGTATCCATTTTTTGCCCACTTTTTAATTACCCCACCTTGCTATTCGCTACCTTTTTGTTTTGTTTGTTTTCTTTGCAATTTCTGTGCTTTTGAGACTTTTATTGTCTATTAAAAAAATGATACTACTTTTTTTTTTGGTCAAAAAAAAAAAATGATACTACTTAAAAACGTTACATTTAGACCTAGATGTAAAAGTACAAAAAAAAAGTATCCTGATGGAGTTAAAATTTAGCTATTACTAGTCAATATTAGTGTGGCACATCGACCTTGGACAATAAAAAAGTTATGCGAAGAACCATCTTTCGCGTAAATGTATTATGCGACGTCGGTCTACCAAGCTCGGAAGAAACAAGCGCACCTTACGTAGATGACAGTTGGTGATGGGATTATTGGTGATGTTTAAGGTTTTAACTTGTTAGATCCTGCAGTTATGTTGATATTAAGGTTAGCTAGGCTTTATCATTCTAATCTTGATCATATATTTTTATTGCACTAAAGATTTTTGCGAGAATTTGCGAGGATTTTTGAACCAAAATTCATTGAGCATTTCCTCCTTAGCCAATAAAAATTGAAGTTAAAATGATTTATGAAATTTATGGAATTGACTATATATCAATGCTTTTTTTTTTTAATGACCATTAATGCTTGTTATTTGTTTGATTTGCAGGTGCACGGTGTAACTATTTGGTCTTTATGAGTTCAATTTTAATCCAGTTTCTACTACCGTGCAGTACCTGCAAAAAAGTATTCCGGGTCTAAAAGTTGAGACATCAACAAATTAATATATTTTCAAGATGTTGTTTCCATTTAGTACATCTTAAGACCATTTAATTTTCACAAAGCATTAATTCTAATTAAGTTAGGAAAAAAAAAGAAGAAAAGGTTTATCGACTACGAGGTAATAAAATGAAAAATAGGTAACCAAGTGGTGGTAGTGAAGTGTTCCCTTCTGTTGGTGAGAGTCGTCATGTTGGTTTAGGCCAGAGATCGATTCTCCACGGAAGCAGAATTATAACATTTAACTCATTTGGCCACCGGGGCATTCACATGGTCTCTCAGGACCTTCAGGATTAGTTAGTGTTTGCCGGATTTACCTGAGTTACAAAAAAAAAAAAAATGAAAGATAGGTTTAGAAGCATAAAAACAAAGTAATAGTTCTTTGAATCTATCTTTTTAACGTGTCTTGTAGGAGAGGAATTGGATTGGGCGGGTAACGTACGGTGGAGACGAAGCTAAGATTGATTAAAAGATGCGGAGTTGGTGGAACCACATATCTCTATAAAAATAAGTATCCTTATAAGTGTTAATGCATTTTCATACCACTATGTTTTATTTTATTTGGAAGGGAAGAGTGAGACATTTGTTCCTGGAAGATGAAGTATCCCACACATGCAGTAACCTACGTGCAAATCTATGCACCGTATTTAATAAATATATAATATGAGTGTTGGTGTGTGTGTCTATTATATATCGTGTGCATTAATTAGTTAATATAAACATCCAGAGAATCCAGATTGCGCATGCATTAGCTTCTTTTTATATTACTAGTCGGAGGAGGCAGAAAAATTAGTCACAGGGATCAAAATTATTTTTTAATAAGATTATTTAAACTTTATTAAAAATAAAATATAAATATAAACCACATATTACTCAGATTTTGTAATTACATTGCTTCTTTAATTACAGTATTAAATATATATTTTTAATAGAATAAACTAAAATGATCGAAAAAGTATATTGATATAATTACAAAAGGTTAATTTCACAAATATTCATTGTATAGAAATATTTTTTAATGGTTGCGTCTGTAATGAAAAGTGTCACATAAATTTTAAAATCGATAAACAAAAATGAGATAGATGTTTCTTTGCCTCCACCATTACACGAACAAAATCACCAATTTTTTTAATCTAAAATTTAAAAATATATAAATTCTTATCTAGAATTTAAAATTTAGTTTGATTTCAGTTATTTTAAAAAGAAAGTGGTTGAAAAAGAAAAGCAAAAATTATGGAGAGAATATAAATAATTAAGTTTTACTCATTTTAATGAGCATATTTTTATCTAATATCTATTCTTATATTTATTTATTATGAGTTTTATTGAGCTTATATGTTTATATAAATATTTAATGGGTTGCACTTAAATTAAAATTTGATAGGGGTCAATTTTTATTTTAGGAAAGGATTCTTTTAGAATATTTAATTATAATTACACTACCTCCGCTTCTGTTACTAGTTGGGTATATTCGGGTTAAGTAACAATGAAATATCTTTGCGCAGAAGGAATATCAGAAGCGTGATTCTTGAATCTCGCAAAAATTCAAAGCTCGGTTGATTTATACTTAAATAAAAAATAAGTTTATTTGATGCTTACAATTTTTTTTATAACGTGTAAATATCATTAAGCAATGAAAATTGAGGCTTACAAAAAAGTTACATCTATATATTTTACTATCTTGCCAAAAAAAGATAAAAACAAGGAAGTATAAACAAGAGAATTTTGAAATTCTTAACGGAGCCACAGTTGCACCAATCTACTATGCATTAATACTATGCATTAATCAAATTGCGGTTTACTCCACCGGTGAAAAGAGTGATGTTACAATGTTATCAGATTGATCGAATCCTAAATGGTACACTTGCAAAAAATGATACGTTTTGTGGATTCACTACATATAGTCATATATTATCAAATGTGTTGGCTTCCACTTTCGGTTAACTCTCGGTTCAATTCAAGTTGACTGCTGGTTCGAGTTTGTTGAAATCTAATGAGCCTAAATGATGATGTTGTTAGTCTTTAAAACGACTACAAGACGGGAGAAGTAGAATCTGTATCAAACTGGTTATATTGGATAATGTACTCAAAACAAATGAGGAATTCGAAATTATGTGTGTTCTTTTTTTTTTGGTGAAAACATGTGTGTTCTATGTTTATAAAAAATCGATTCAGATGAGAGATCAAACTTGAGAAGAAATTCGATATTTTTCAAAGTTGGTTTCGGATTTAAAATATTTGTGGATAAAAGTGTGGAATTATATATGTATAAAAAGTACGGCGCGTTATATACTTCGCTTAACATGAACATGCGCCACGTATTCAATCTATGCATGTTTATTTGGTTACATGTTTGTCCGACAATAACTTGAGGAACTATTTTTTTTGTTTGGCTTTATGTAAATGAGAAAAAATTTGTTTGGTCTTTTAAGTATCTGAGAAATGCAATTTTTTCTTTTGAAGAAGTAATATTTTTCTTAATGCGTAATTATTCAAAGAATTACGGATTTGTTTAAACGCAGAAATACGTATGCATAATTCTTGGGATAACGTAGAAATGGGGAATTCAAGCCTAGCTACCCTAAATTTGATCTAACTAAACGTACAAAAGATATAAATATATGAACATGAAGGCATGTAAAAGTGGGGATTTGTGAAAATTTAGCGTAACGAACCATAATAATAAATGGGATTAAGAGGAAGGAAACCAAATACATAACTTAACGTTGTGGCCATCCTTCTAATAATTTAAATTCCAAACAATTATTTTCGAATGATTAAGGTGCAAATTGCCATTTAAAATGATACAATTTGGAACCAGCTTATATGGTCTGGTATCATCAATTGGTTATAAGATCTCAGTTTAAATTCTAAACAATGTATAAAGTAGGTGTTGGTCCCATGTATACATATCTGAAACAGAAAAGAGAAGACAGTAGTACAAAAATATGAAAGAGGTGAGAGAGAAGGCGTGCTTCCTTCAATTTATGTTTGAGTAACATTGAAGTTATGCTAACATTCTCTGTTCATCATTTCTCTTTATTATATTTTTCAGTTTACTCAATTTTTGTTTTTTTACTTTTGTGAATAAATAAATAAGTAAAGTTCCATCGAATCCAACTTCAAATAATTTGGCTACTTGCTAATAATACTGTTCTCTTTTCTCTTTTGTACAATTGTACAGAGGTCTTCTTTTGGGTCAAAGTCAAAATTATGTACCTAGTTATAGACATCCTTTTTTTGTGTGGCTGAGATATTTATAACCCTTTCAGCAAACCCGAAATTAAAGTTAGTGGATGAAGTCAAAGATGAAATAAAAATTTGGTTTAATCGGTACATATTTCCTGACTTTTGATAAAGGAATCCTAGATTTTAGTTTCCCACTCTATATATGTTAAAAAAAAAAAAAAAGTTCCCCACTCTATTATTACATAAAAAACAAGCGCGCGACCTTGGTAATCAAATATCAAAGCTCGAACATTTGAGATCCATTGGTAATCTTTTGTGTAAAAATTATAAAGCAAAGCAATAGCTAACTATATATTTCAAAAATTAGTATGTCAAGTGAAAAAATTAGATTCGGTCCATTTGAAATATAGAAATCGATGGCTCACCTTTAGGAAAAAAAAACAATTTGCTATATATACCTCTATATTCTTAGGACAATTCCTGGTCATACTTCGAATATGTCTTAATGATGTACTCCCTCTATTTCATATTATAATAAGTTTTAGCTTTTTTTTTTCATAATAGTTGATATTTTCACTTATCAAGATAAAAATTGACACTTTTTGTCATTTTACTCTTAGTCAAAAGCTCAATTCAATATAAGTATTTAATGTGATTTCTAAATTCAAGATAGAATATAAAGTTAATATAGATATTTTATGTACTTATTAAATTATTGTGCAAAACCCTCAAACTTCTTATAATTTGAAACTGAGGGAGTATTACTTTAGGTTAAACTCTTAAACTTAAATGAGTTCGGAGCACTTAATTACTAATGAAACAAACCATTAATTTGTTGACCGACGAGAAAGGAAACGTCTATAACATCCCATCTTTTACTTTTTTTTACGTAAGAGAAGACAAAAGTAGTAATTAAGGAAATATTGAGAGAAAACATGGTCACATGATCGACGAGAGGCTGAGAAATTGAAGACGTACGTCAACGGCATTAAGTAAAGTTACAATTAGGGTTTTCACAAGAACGTGATCATAAAACCAAAGCTCCATAGAAGACTCATAAAACATTGCTTAATGCCTGCTACTTTTTGGACAACCTTTACGTGCATGATAAGTGAATAAACTTAACCTCCTTCTAAGTTATCCCCTAATTTTTCCATTTTCATTAAATAAAAACATTTCACTTATCAATTAAAAGTGAATTGTATGCATTAGTTTATATATAGGTTAACTTATAAAAGTGACAGATCAATATAACTGTCCCCTTCTAAATTATATAAATCTATTAACTATGCATTATTAAAAGTTTTGACGTAGTAACAGTAAGAAAAATCCATAATTTTTTAGGGTGACTAAAAATCTGTAAATTTGTTATTTGTTACACTAGTTTTCATTTTATATTTGAGGACAACTCGTTTGGAATGTTTAAGCGACGGCACGGCCACCTCCAAACCACTAAAACTCGTGCTGTTGCTAGCAATGTCAGATCGATAAGAGACAAGTTCATCTTAATCATATATAGGAGACCACCGGTTCAATGATCACTTCTTTTTCTGGTTTAGCAAACGGCTCTGGCCTCTTTTCTCTCTGTTCATTCTCTTATGAGTTTTTTCTATATTTTTCAAAATTGGTTGCAACATTAATTGTAATTTTTTTGGTTGAATAAAGTGTTTAATAGTTCAATATCTCCTAACATGTCGTTTAAGGAACATTCTATTTCTACCTTAACCTAGTGTTTCACCTTTGTATAAGTATATAAATATATATATATATGTAACTCTCTGTAAAATTAATAAGACATCATTTCTACATAAAGTATTAATTTCTGACATATTTACACAGCTTTTAGTTTATATATAAAGTTTATCTTCTGGCCTTTTTAACCTAAACTCGAATATTCACCGAAAACTTGATATACGATATGATATCATCTGAAAAATTTAATATATTTTCCACACCTAATTTAGTTTTGGCGCAGGCTATCAACTGCTTTGCCTTATAAAGCATGGAACCTTCCGGTTGATGTAACATGTTCTAGATGGTTAGTAACTTCTATGCACACTACGCCAAATTGTACTTACTTACTAAAAGTAACACCAACCAAAATTTAACTTATACGCTGATTAATATCTCTAATAATCAATTTGATTTTGGCACAGACCAGATCATCCTCACTTGCTGCGGTTATCATATATTTCTTTTTAACCTAAACTCATCAACCACTTGAAAAGTATGCTTATATACATTTATATACATTAGCGTCATGATATGAACCTACGTCAAAGTTTATTCATCATTTCTTTGTAAGGTCAGCTGAAAACTACAATAGGTATACAGAGACCCTTCGCAGGTTTTAATTTCCTTTTCTTTTTAATATCTAGAAAATATTATTTATATATAAAGCCTGTTTGGATAACTTAGTTTTAATAATGATCGAGGTTCTCTTAACTTAATTAACTCGGTGACGTTATATATTCTATGGTTGGTTACCTCTGAACCGATTAAACTAAATTTAGCATTGATGAAATAGTAAGATAATGAAAATTTGATGCACGCGCAGTAGATCAAAAATGATCTATTAATTAATAAAAATGATGGACGGAAAATATTGATCTATGCGGCGCATAACACTACAAAAAAACACTGCCCTAACCGGCGACTTACCCAACGGAAAACCCGACAAAATAAAACCGACGACGAAATCCCTAGGGATTCCGTCGGCTAAAGCAAGACATCGGTAAAACTGTCGAAAACCCCGACCAAAATCATCCGTTGGTTCCATCACCGGTAAACTCCGACGTACTACCGACTCCTTTCCGGTAGTCCGTCGGGAAACCGTCAGTTATTAGAAAACCAAAATTTTAAAATTTCGGATTCCAATATGATACTCCTTAATTACCAACATGATTGAGTTCGAAATAAATAAAGTATATCATTATTTTGTATTTCGAGTCTCATGAAGCTGGCAATAATGGAGTTTCAAGATTGAAATCCAAAACTGTTAAAATTTTGAACGTCAAATTCGAGATTCCCATGGTTAGCCACCATGTAGTTTTACAGGTTCAGATTTTAAATTTGAAACACCATATTTACCAGCATCAACGTGCCTCAAATAATTAAAATACATTCGTATTTCGTATTTCTGAGTCACGTGAAGCTCGGAAAACATGGAGTTTCAAAATTTGAAGCCCAAAACAGTAGAACTTTTTAAACAAACTGTTATTAAAAAGTTTCTGTAAAAATACAAAACAAACTTTTATTAAAAAATTTTGTTACTGTTTCTGAAAAAGTTTCTATCAAAATTATGGTGATATGAGTTACCGAAGGACCCTATTTATAGGAGTAAAAATACACCCGAAAGATTACCGACAGCCTAGCCCTAGCCATAGGGTTTCCGTCGGTACTTTCAGAAGCCGACGTATAACCGACGGTGAAACCCGCAGACAAGTAACCGACGGGTTTGTCCTAGGCGTTGGTTTTCTGTCGGTAAAAACTTTACCCGACAACTTGCCGACGGCTACAGGTACGACGTCGGTCATCCGTCGGAGATGTCAACTTCGAATTTCAAACGTACCGATGGCTAACCGACGTCGTACTTCTAGCCGTCGGATATTTGACTAGAATACGAAAATGTTTTTACCGCGTACTCAATTACCGAGAATTGCAATGGTTGACCGCCAAAACCCTAATCTCACCTACCCGACGGCTGTCCGACGGTTTGATCAAATCCGTCGGTAGACCGGCGACAAGTAACTGGAAATACGAAGGGTTTGCCCGCTAAAATCATCGGGAGTCGACGCCATTTAATGACTGCTGACGAAAAATTGATAGATAATTTCGTATCCGTCATGTAGTTTTCCACTATATAACCGCTCATTCTCTTTCTCATTTCACCACAAGATAAAAAAAAAATTCAAAAAAAAAAAACAAAAAACAAAACTTTTACCCTCTGAAACTAGTAAGTTTTCTAATCCAAATTTTTTAGAAATCTTAGTTTGGAAATTCAATTTTTAAAATATTAGTTTAGAAATGCATGTTTTAGAATCATAGGTTTATTATTTATAGTTTCGGAATTAAAAATTTGGAATCTTAGTTTAGACGTGTAAATTTTGGAATATTAGCTTTATTATTTATAGTTTAGGATTGCAAATTTTGTATATGATCTTTAAATATTATTGTTTATAATAGAAAGTTTGTTTATTTATTTTTGTGTACATAGCTATGGATAAACGTAGGTTTATATATAAGAGACGCAAAGTGTTTGCGATTATGGATTTTCACTGGGTTGTGGAACTGTTTCTATTTCAAATGTTAGTATTTATTTTAAATACTTATATTTAATTTAAAATTTTTTTTTAAAAAAATAATATGTACTAAATATTTTTTTTTGAATTGCAGATGGCTTCTGAAAGTATTGCTTCGAGCGATGCTCCTGATTCTGGCGCTCCTATCAATGCTCCGACACATACTCCGCCCCAGACTCCGGCTCCACCTACGGTCCGTGTCTCGGATCCAGTCTGTGTCCCTTCTCCTGTCTGTGACCCGACTACGGCTCAAGAAGTCATAAATATTATTGACGAGCTTATGACCGAATTCGGTGAGATTGAGGATCGTGTGGCGCAACAGATGAATGAATTTTGGGAGAAGCAGGCGCAGCTTCACAAGCAGTGTATGGATCTTCTGAAGAGGATCTGCGACGCATAAACTATTTTTTTTTTTTACTTTTTAGGTTTTTAGTATATTTTAAATTTTATGAAATATGACTTTATCTTGTTTTTTGTTTTAATATTTATGTTTTTGTATTTTTAAAAATATTTATAAAAAATATTAAGGTTAATTTTAATTTTGCAATTTCTATTTATTTATTCATTTGCAACACAAAATAATTGATAATACATCTCCAATCACAAAATAATTTATAAAACCTCTCCAACCAAAATTCGTCGGTATGACGTCGGTAATCCGTCGGTTTTATTTACCGACAGATACCGCATCGGTTTTCCGTTGTACCTTTATTCGTCGGTATAACGTCGGTCTATACCGTCGAATAACCGATGAATTTTAATTTTCAACGCTCTGGAACCGACACCCCGTTTTCGTCGGTTAGAGCGATGTTTTCTTGTAATGTAAGTGCAAGCAAAAGTAATCCAATCTTTTGAAACACATATTAGTATTTTGTGCAAGGCCATTTGGGTATTTAAGATTCGGTTCAGATTTTATCGGTGTTAAATTTGCGAAAAATTCTTTACCATAGAAGATGTTCACCTCTGGAATTAGTGGACGTTTCAGCGAAATTTGGATACTCATGGTAAATTTGGATACTCATGGTAAATCTAAGAAAAACATATTGGTTTTCAGGTTGTTAATACCAGTGCCAGTAATACTTTAGACTGATACTTTCTATACCGGTACTTTACGGGACATCATTACTGGGACTAATATTTCATGAGACAACACACTGAATTGATACTTGGCTACTTTTAGGGTAGACACTCGAGATGTTGGCTGGTACGTTTAAGGCTACTTTTCCAGTTTTGCTATCTTACTTTCTGGTCTTTTAGCCTCATTTTTTCAAATTTTCCTCACGCAAGAAACACCTTTGTTTTGAAATGTCATAGTTTGTAGGGAGTTTTTTTAGTTATTTGCTGTTTTGATTTTTTTTTTAATTTAATATTGAAAGGAATCTTTTATGGTATAATTATTTAAGACGATTTGGAGTTAAAAAAAAATGTTTGGATATGGTTAGATCAATTTTTTTTTTTTTTTTGCTTTTTGGTTTTTGTTAGAATCGCAAAAAATATTGTTAGCTCAACATGTTTTTTAATCGATCGATAACTTTACTCCTAAAACATGAGACTACGACAAACAGATATACATCCATCATTATGAAAACTTTATATAAACCTTACATTCATTAATTTGTAAAATATTACACTTTTTAGGAATCATATTCTAAATCTAGTATAAAAGATCTTAAACCATTGATCATTGGGGCTAAAAACTTCCACAACATAACAAATATTAATGGTATCAATTTTGGATGTCGAATTTTTCTTTTTAGTTATTTAGTTTATGATACCCATGCATGAGATTGGGATGCGATTAATCAAGTTGAGATGGGACTGAAAGGTAGACAAATTGCGAGGTTGAGAGTGCCCTTTCATCTAACTTTAATCTACTCGCTAATCCTTTTTTTCATTGACCCGAAATAGAATATATTATCCACTTGCAATCACAATTAGAGCTAAATGCATATGCTAATGACATATGCATCCGCCGCCTTATTAACTTTGGCCTTATGATTTGAATTTGAAAGCGAGAGGCGGTAGAACAGTTAGTTCTACGAGCCATTGTTGCCCTAAATTTCATTAAAATAATTCAACTTTTGTTCAGATTTTAAAGGTCGGTATCTAATTTCGATCTAAATAATTGAACTCGTATCACAAGACTGGTGATTTCATTTTCTACTAACCATTTGTGTATATATGTTGGTTAATATATCCATTTGTCTTGTTGTGAAACATATAAATGGCATGCGGAGTAGTCGGTAATCAGTTGCATATATATTTTATTATTACAGCTTAAGACAAAAACTGAAATTATGTCGATCGACGTCATTTTATTGTTGTTGAAAATATGTCTTAATTTGTGACATTTTTATATATATCTTAATTTATAAGAAAAATCGATGTTGAATAAATTTATAAGAAAAATCAATGTTGAATAAATTAACTTTAGAGTTAGCAACGAATGATTTTTTTTTTTTAAAGATTTTAATATTAAATGACCATTGAACATTTTACTAGTCCCTCCAAAAAAACATTTGAGGGATTTTGTAAGGAAATTTCGAAGTTATAGTTTTTTCTTTAAGCCATGAAATTGCGATTAGTTAACAACATTTATATTTCTTAAGTTTATAAAACCCGACACAATATCAAATTTTTAGTGTCTATCTCCCCTGCCAAGATAATATATAATTACAAAAGTGCGATGTGTGAGCATATAGATATTATTTCGATATTATGTGAGATAATTCCAACAACAAAAGGTTAGTTATGATTGAAGCCTATTCATCTTCAGTTAATAGTTTTTTAACTCTTGGTTTCTTGGTGATAACGACAGAAATTGCCAATCTATATACAGATACGCAACCTACCATTGGAAATATTAAGTCCCGGTACAATGTTCTTTTATATAATAATATATTGACTGCCTTTGTCGACTTCCTTCGGGACATATATCAACATCTTTCTTATTCTATTTGAAATTGACTTTGGATATTGTATTTGATAGGCCAATGCAAGTGTATGTGAGAAGTAAGAAACGAAGCAATGAGGAAGAAGAGTGATGAAGCTGAGCTGGTAAGAGAGGAGTGGATATTAGAAACTTAGCTGGCAATTTGGAGTGATATGATTGGTTGCGAAGAAAAAAAGAATCAGAGTCAATTGCTTGATGTACCATTGACGAGAGATCAAGGTTGGGAGTGAACTCCACGATTGATCGTGTAAACTGGATTCTTCATCAATATAGAGTTGTGTTCTTATCAATATTTTACGTCTATCCTCATGGAACATATGTCATATGTGCGAGTTGTTTAATGAGCTAGAGGTGATCAGTGTGGTTTACGATTTTGCTTTTACATTGTGTTAAAATGATATTTATAGGTAAATTTGTCCAAATTAAAGCTATATATGTCATAGAATCTGCACATTAATCTTAGGTGCAAATGTACGAGAAACGAATTTAAAACAAGACATCTGATTATAAAGACACGAAGCATACTTTAGATTTAGGAATATGTCTTCTGATCTTCAAACCAAACATATTTGGATAGCTACCGTTGTAAACTTTTGGACGCATTTTGAGTCACTCTAATCAAAGTCTTGAATCAAAAGATATAGCACTATCACTATTATTTGTGGCTATGGCTGTGATGGCAAACTGTTTATCTGTAGCCATTGATAGATACATTTTATGGGCGGACCACTGACGGATTATGTAGCTACTAGCGACTGGCGTAGTAACGGATTGTCCGTGGCTAAATGTCTGTGGCGAGAATAGTCACGTATGGCTATAATTCTCCGTGAAAATGCCATGGACCGGACGACCACTAAATACATGTGATATAGCAAATAAAAAGGAAAAAGATTCCTAAACATAAATACAAAACAATGGCTAACAAAATATTTGTGTGATGTATTGCTTATCCTATAATTCGAAAACTGTAAGAGATCTCAAAACAAGAAGATTCGAGCTCTTAGAGCTTTATTAAGATAGAAATATAAGATGTAAAATAAAATAGCTCATTGGAGCCTTATTGTGCAAAAATGTAAAAAGAGGAAAAGATTTAAGTTGTCACCAAGAACACAAAAGAATTCTTAGATTAATTTCATATAAGATGGAGAAGGAAGTTACACAATAGGCAACTCCAACCTTACATTTCTTCTTCTCACTACACAAGTTTATATATGAATCTATCTTGATGAAAACCCTAAACACATGGGCTAATGACATTACACTGGGCTTGTTGGCACTACAATGGGTTTGTGTCTTATGTGTTCTAATAAATACCACGAACGACTTTGATTTCCAACTTCATTTTAAAACTTGCGGATATCAAATAATGTGAGTACTATCACTAAATGAGCAAAAAAAAAAATTCCCAAACTCATGTACCAACACTGTCCAAGTCGCAACCAATATTCATGTGCTACTACATATCCAAAACTTTGCAAACATTAACTCTTATCAACATATAATATAAGCAGGTATCAATTTATATAAATAATCAAGATTGATATACAATATGTTCAGTATGGCTTATGTATTATTAATTACTCTTAGAAAAGCCACATTGCTCAACTAACTCACATAAGCGGCTCAATCGTGTAAGCCAATGATCATTCATATATAAATTACAAGCCTAATTGATCAAATTATATAAGCCACTAGACATTCCTATGAGCCAATGTTTGCTCACATATACACACATAATAGAAAATGTAATAATCCAAATTTTTGTTTCATTAAAATATGATATTCTATATTATATATGTAAACTATCTCTTTGTCAAATTAGTAAGATAGTAGTTATTTTTGTTTCGTCGTTTACGTCATTGCTCCACTCTTCTACCTTCGCAGTTAGAAGTCAACTCCCTTTAGCCTGAGTCATAGCAATAAATGGATTGTTAAGTAATTGTTATTATTATCTGTATATTCTGTTTTAATCTTTGGTTTGATAATGAGTATTCCTGCATTTATTTTCTGATTTATCGAGTACTAATTTAAAAATGTTTTGCTGTATGTTCAAACAGTCTTTCGCGGATTCGAAGTCTGGTTTGTGTGAAGAATATATCCCTCCGTTCCTCGATTTATCACTGGGAATCCCTGCAAGTTAGCTCTTAGGCCTGTTTCGTCCATATATCCAATTCTACCTTTCGTGTATCTTAGTCCTATTTAAGAGGGTCAAGTTTGGCCGAGTCTAATAAACCCATCTGTTTGGCGGATTTAACATCATAAAATTATGTTCTGTTTAGTTTGGTACAAGTATGATTTTGCTTTCTAGAGTAGGTGTAGGTCGACTAAAATGATTATTACACTTAGCACGCAGATTTTTGACGATCATATAGTTATTTATCGGGTGTGGTGTTTTGAGATTCTAAAATTCGTTACCACCGACCCCAATCTAAAATTTTCCCATCATATCGTTAAAAACTCTTTTTTTTTTTTTTTTTTGAATGAAAATATATATTCATATATATATATCACTCTTCAAACTTTACTAAAATTGATGCCAATGTCCAAAATATATAGCATAAATGCAGATATCATTTTTCTTATACTTGTATGTTTTAAATAGGCAAATGTAGAAACTAGGCCTCATGAAACCATATGAAACAAAGAGTAATAACGGTAGGATATATTATTTATTTTAATGAGAAGCCTCGATCTGGATAGTTTATATATATTTAATAACGATTTTAAACTCGGAAGAACTATGCGGTGTTCCAATTAAAAGGAGTAACGAAGAACGAATATTGCCGCACGTTAGCAAAACCGGTCACCTGGCTGGTCGCTCATGTTAGCAGCATTGGGTATCTCGAAGTGCCAGAGTCGACCTGCGGAGTTGACCTTGTACTTCTCACAAAGGAACTCATTGGCAAAAGCCTTCTCCACATTGCGGTCAACGTCATGAAGGAAGACGTGCGTCGTGCCATCACCTTTCCGGTTACGTGCCATGACGGCTGAGGAAAATATCGCCGCCATCCTCCCTGGTGCCAGCGGGAAGTACCCTTTTGGTGCGTCCACCATGATCAGATCCCACTCGGTATCATAGAACTCATCAGGAAGTGAGGTCAACGCCAAGGGACACTTTTCGTTGTAGCGGATCGGGAAAGCATTAGCCGGTAAACACATGGGTTCGGTCTTGTAAGTCGAGAGAAGGCGGCCAGCTTGAGAAAGGTGGGTCCGGTACTGAACATGGTGGGCCCTGAGGGACGGTGCATCCTTGAGGACGGCCTCTATCCATTCAGGATCCTCCTCCAAGAACACAGTGGTGCCACCTGGATTGAGGGAGGCCCACATGAGGGAGTCGCGGCCAAGGCCAAAGACTAAGAAATTGCAAGGGAGACGCTCCTTGAGGACGTTTAACGAGATCGAGATCTCCTCGAAAGATTGTTGAGGGACGGTGTGTGAGGTGGCATAGTGGACGATGGATTGGAGTTGGATTGGGGTGGCTGAGTATTCGGCTATGGACAAGGCCGTGTTCTTAGCCGTGGAACAGAGTGACAAAGTGTTGTCTGTAGCTCGGATAAAGCTTGTGATGAGCAGTGCACCACCTAAAAGACCAGCTAGAGCCACCGCAAGGAACCATGGCCGCTCTAGAAGGGTTTGCTTTGCACCTTTCGACTTGTCTTGAATCATGTTTGATCTTTTTTGGGTTTGGCGAGAGAGGCTGATGGATGAGTCGGGTTATACAAGGTGAGGGGATCGGATGAGAAAGTGGAGAAATAATGCTAATGGGAGAGTCAACGAATGTGAAGCACGTCGGTCTCAATCATTGCACCTAATATGATTGATCAGTCCTCGTTGTTCTTTTAATCTAATTTACTCATTTCTTTTAAGAACATATCTCAAGTCTCAACTGATCAAATATGTTTATTTACATTTTTAATGAAAAAACTTTTAAAATGGGTAATTGTAAACATTTCCATATATGATTTTCTAAATATATACATTATGACATATATATATATATATAAATTAAATAATTAATTACTTTTAGGGTCACATTTGATTCCAGTGTTTCAATTTAGTTTTGTTAAAATGTAATAGTTAACTAAAATAATAATATAAGTTTTTTTCACAATTTTATATAGAAAAATGGTCTATATATAAATTTTCTATATTTTACTTTTTCTAGATCATATCAAATAGTGGTTTATTAATCCCAATATGCACAATACTACTGTTGTTAAGTATGTGAGAAAATGAACAGAAATGCTAAGAACAAACACTTCTTTACGTGGTTCATCAACCTCTATGTCTACGGGGAAAAAAACGATACTACTATAGGAAGAGAAACATATTTTTCAGAATACAATCAGCACAAACATTACTTCTACTCGTAAGTCTCATATTGTTTCACTACGGTGACGGCGGCAAGCAGCGATTTGAATTAATTCACAAAAATCTTCATCTAGTAAGACTCAAACCCTAGACCTCAACATATAAAGTAAACAGATGATAACCACTACACTATATGAACATTTGGTTAACTCTCTACACATCAAATATATATGTGTACCTAAATTTTTCCGGGTTTTAGATTCACGGTTAAAAAAATTACTAGATTAAAAAAATTATAAGTAAATAGTTTTAATTTTATGTAAATTATATATGTAAATGGTTTTAAGTTTTTATTAAATAATTTATAATGTGAGTATATCTAATTTTTAATTACTTATAAGTAATTTTAAGTTTTTATTAAATAATCTATAATGAATAATTTGGGTTGTTATATTGAATAAATGTGTGTCTTTTAGTATAATTCTATATGTGTTATAGACATAGTAATGTATTGTACTAATTATAGTTTTTAAAAATGATATTTTATAATTTTTTAAAAATAATCTACTATTGTGTAATGTTAATTAGCTCGTAGAGTAATAAATACCCGGTGCCTATAAAAAAAATGATTTAAAAGTTAGGACAAAATCGAAAACGTAAGTTATATGTAAAATTAAAAATAACTTAATATAAAATAATAGTTAAAAATTAAATCAAAAGTTAAACAGTATATATTGAACAGATATAAGTGTATAATTTTAATCAAAATTTTGTATTTATAATAATATCATTATATTATTTTTGTTTTCAAAATTAAAAGTTTTGATATCGGAAGTAATAAGAGAAGGAAAAAACTTATGGAATTTATTACAATATGTCTCCGAATAATATATTATATCTTGTAATGTATCGTTTTTTCTATCTTATTTGAAAAAGATTTTGTAATAAAATATGTTTTATTGTATGTATTTCGTTGAATAATAAATATATTACTAATAATCTATTATAATTTTATAGTTATAAAACTATCTTACAATTATTTATTAGTTATCTTATAGTTATCTTATAAGATATCTTATAGTTAGAGACATAATAAATATATTTTTAAAAACTATATATTTCCCACGATTTATCACAATTTATATAGTGGATATGAAAAAATATCCACGAACTGCCACTAATATCTTTGTGGGTCCAGGTATCAACGCATTTATTCATGGCATTTCGTAGCATATCGTCATTTTAATGCATGACCCACGAAATTATACGTGGGAAACCGTGGTAAATATTATCCACGACTGAATTCGTGAGATTTCGTGGGAAACTTTACCCACGTTTTTGCCACGTCTTCCCACGATCTTTAAATTTTCGTGGCAAACTTCTCACGCCTGCCACTTCGTGACTAAACGTGGCATTTTTGTCATACTCACAAAATTATTCGTGGATATTTTGTGGGTATAGTGCTTTTTTTCTATTAGTGTTTTCCATTATGATATCATTTCATTTACATATAATGAGGTTGTTCCAAGTGTTAAATAATTAAAACTTGAACTTTTTAAGACAATTTGAAACTGGGACGTTTTTAAAACAATTTAAAATTGGACGTTACAATAACTTCGGAATTGACACATACCTTATGGACAAAAATGTAACAAACCATGTAGATTAATTTGTTTATTATAAAAGAACCATGTAGATATTTATAGTACGTATTAAAATCAATAAACTTAGTCGACTATACATGGAAGGAAACTTGGGACAAAAAATTACTATGTATATGTAAATCAAAAGTACAAGTGAAACATTCAAATCACCATTCATTAAATATTAGTATCCACTATAACAACGAACGATGGTTTTGAGAAAACGAACTGGAAAAAAATCATATATATAAAAATATATATACATATATTATTTTTTGTCAAAGGGAAAAAAAATCATATTGCATGGAAATACATGAAATAGTTCATTCAAAGCGACAAACTAAGATCGAGATGAGTGGTTTTAAGAAAAATTGATTAGTCTCCTTTTCTCCCATCAATATCCTAGAATAAATTAATATTTATGAGATTAAAATAGTAAAAATCTGTCTAGCTCAGTTGGTGGAACGTAAGCCTCTTAATCACACTACTATTATTGAATAATACAAAAACTGCCTCAAAATAATATTAATCCATTGCGTGTGAAAAATTTAATTTACGAAAACATTCGGGAAGATGATTATTGAAACCCACCATTTTCTCTAAAATTATTTGTTCCTTAAAAAAGTTTAAACTGAAAAGTTATTTACTCATTTAAAACAAAAAGTGATCATTTTTAACATCCGCTACTATTGGTTAGAATGACATTTTTTTTTTCGTTTTCAGAAATTGACGTGGCAAAAATCTATAATATCAACTAAAACCAAATTACTTATTTTAAACAGAATATATTTTAAACACAAAAAAACTCCTAAAATTAATCCTAATCAGTATGTAGTAGGCTACATAAAAGATCATGTTATGAAGATAAACTCGCGGTGTGGTAGGAGATAAGAGTTATTTAATTAAACTAATTAGATAAATGGCAAAAAAATGAAGAATTGGTGAATAATATATACGAAAATACTTTCTTAGAAACAATATACATCCATATTTTTTATTTTTTCATATAAAATGATGCGTTTGTACTTTAAATCTTGTATCCATATATCAATTAGTTTATATCCATTTTAAAAAATTATAAATCATGGCACATGCTAATTTTTTTATATATTTCCATGAGACCGTGACTGTAGGGGTGAAAAAAATATTTGGGATCCGATCCGCGGATATCCGACGGATCCGGATAGTAAAATTTCAAAACGTATCCGGATCCGGATATCCTGATTTTAGAGTCCGGATATCCGGATCTAGATTCGTTTATTTACATTAATTTTTTAAATTATAATAATAAAATTTCGAATATATTAAAAAATATATAAATTAAACTAAATAAAATTTAAATATTATTATAATATCAAATTCTTTTTAAAAAAATACTAACATATAAAATTTTTATTATTATTATTATTATTATTATTTATTTTATTTTTGAAGTTCCGGATCCTTATCCGGATATCCGCGAATATCTTGATATTTCGGCGGATATCCGGATTCGTCCACCCCTAACCCTGAGATTGAATTAATTTATTTAAGTGATTCAAACTTAAAAAGTGAGAGTGGAAAAAAAAATTATGCTTAGAAAAAAGATTTTGTTTCTAAAAAAAGGAAAAAGAGAAATTGTGCTATGTAAATCCATTTTAGTCTATAATACAACTAGGATATATCTCCTGCTATAACACGGACAAATTACAATTTTAAAAAATATCCAAAAATTATAAAATCAGAATGTTAGAAAATTGTATTTCTTCCAAAATTTTACGAAAATTATAATATCAATTTTTATAATATCGAATCTTTGTAATATACGCGTAAATATTTTGTAATCAGAAATATAAAAGCAATATTTCAAACTCGACGATATTAGAAATTTTTTGTTGGAAAAATTATATATAAAATCATAATATTTTCTTTGATTTAACCGAAGAAAGAAGTAAAGTTTTGGAAGATTGCGACATTATAAGATATTAATTAAGATTTTATGGAAAATATTAACCCAGGATATTTTAAGATTAATTTCGTATAATATTTTTTTTGTTGAAATATAATATGTCTATTAGCGTGACTGGATATTACGATATATTGTTCCCAACAGAAAATTTTCGGATTTTTTTTATTTGAATTTTAATTATATCTTGTTCTATTTTAATTACCAAATTTTACAATTTAAATATATTTGAAAATTAAATTACAATGTTACATTGTTATGTCAAATTGTACACCATGTTAAATTAACTCAGATATGAACTAACATTTTTAAATCTACTAAAAATCTAATAATAGATTTGATATTATAAAGAGGAACTAACATTAACATTCCAAAAAAAATCGTAATCTAAATCAAATCTCTTATTTTTGAAAAATTAAATCATTATTTAATTTAATTTAATTAGTATGTTTAATTAAATCAATAAAATCTTCACAAAATCTGTTTTAACTACTTTTCAAAAAATATAAAATTAATTAATTAATTAAAACAAAACTACAATCTACATAAATTCTTCCTTAAATTTTTTTCTTAAAATCGCAATCTACATAAAATCTCTTATTTTTTTGGAAAATGAAATCAACTTTTAGTTTAATTTAATTAGTGTGTTTAAGTAAATCAACAAAATCTTCATAAAATCTATTTTTAACTATTTTTCGAAAAAATTAAAATAAGTTTTCCACCATGTTAAAATAAATGAGATATGAATCAATATTTTTAAATCTACTAAAAATCTGTTAAGAGATTCGATATTATAAAGAGGAAGTAACATTAACAATAACATTCAAAAAAAATTGTAATCTACATAAAATCTCTTATTTTCGAAAAATTAAATCAACATTTAATTTAATTTAATTAGTTAATTAAATCAACAGAATCTTCGCAAAATCTATTTTTAACTAATTTTCAAAAAAATTAAAATAAATTAATTAACTGAAACGAAAATTGTAATTTATAAAGAGGTAAAAAAATTGACAATCTACATAAATTCTTACTTAAAATTTACTAAAAAAAATAGCAATCTACATAAAGTCTCGTATTTTTAGAAAATTAAATCAACATTTAATTTAATTTAATTAGTGTGTTTAATTTAATCAACAAAATCTTCATAAAATCTATTTTAACTAATTTTCAATTAAAATTAAATAATTGATTAAAACGAGAACTATAATTAATTAAATGATCACATAATAACTAATGACTAAAATAACTTTAATGAGATATTAAAATTTGTTTTTTGAAATAATAAGAATGTGATGTAAATATTAACAGTATTTAGTGTTTATTTATAAATATATTTCCCAAATAATATATAGGGAATTGGTTTGTTCTTTTATGAGTGGAGGATTTGTGCCGATGTTGTTTACGAGTGGCCGGAATCTCTTCCAAGCTTTCCACCGACTCTGCTCTATGAGTGTTGGAGAATTTCACACATTGTCTCTGAGTAGACGCGTGTCCTTCACTTAGCTTCAGCGTGCTTATTTCACAGGCTTCGTCATTGTCACTTTGTCTTGGGTTTTATTACCCATATTGTAATACTGTATTAGTAGTAAGGTCTGTTTTTGTTTTGAGTCCAATTTGTAATAGTTTATAATTGTCGAAACTGTTTTATTTCTAGGGTCTAGCCGTCTAGGATTAGGATTCAACCACTTGACTGGCTTCTTACCAGTTTGGTAGATTAGATCAGATTAGCTGCTTTAACTCGCCTCGCCGGGTTTTGTCTTACGTGATTGTGAGTCATATGTAGGAAGTATTTTACGCTTTTGTAGTAGAGCTTTTCTAGCCTACTCGTAGGTTTTCACTCTCTTTCATGGATATGTACTTTTTTTTTTTTGGGGCAAACATCTGATTTTCATTAAACTAAAGAGCCTCAACGTCTAACAGAAGAGGAGGAAATGCATCCAACGCAAACAAAATACAAAGTAGTAAGGCAACAAGTGCCAAAAAAGCCACCAAAAGATGGTTAAACAAAGGATAGACAAGATGCAAATCATAGGAAGAGAACATAAAGACCGACAAACAAGTACGATCTCAACATCTTCTTGATTGACCGCATCCATAGTAACCCGAAAGTTTACAAACTCTACTACAAAGGTAGAGGAGACCATCAACCTGGAGGAAAAACCTTGCAATACCGACGAGTCTTGATCATCCAGACCAATCCAAACAAGAGGAAATTTTGGGAAGAGAAACTGCTTCAAAGAAGCAAAACAAGCATCTAGGAATGCTTTCTTGAGCGCCAAGCAGTCTTCTACAAAAATTGAAACGGAGCATCGTCGAGGCGATGACTTTTTTGATATGAGGTGACTTCGAAGGTCTTCGAAACACCAATCCTTTCGGCTAAGGATAGAACCATCAAACAGGAGAACTTCAAAGGAATTGATGAAGGACCATCCCATGCCACTAGATGACAAGCCTACCAACACGAAAGGACTTCATCCCTGCAACTAAACATTCTCCACACAGGAAAATTGATAGAACAAACATCTCCATAAAGGAGTAAGAATGGCAACGAAGGCCCAAACATAAGCAATCGAAGCAATTAACAAGATCCTTGAGATAAACCAACGCTAAGGGGACCAAAAGAGACTCGCATTCCAAACAATAGATCCTAGCAAGACTTTTATCCAAGACAACAAACAATGTTTTTCTAGCACAAGCGGGAAAGAAAACAACAAGACATGGACATACTTGTACGAACCCGAAACGAAATCGGGATTAGATCTGCACACTGCAGTAGGATGTCGCAGAGATGCGATAAGGATGTCACCAGAGGACACAATGGTTTCAACACGAGAAATGGTAGCGAAAGATGTCAGGGAGAACGACGTACTGGAGAAACGGACGATGAAGGGTGAAAACCCTAATCGTCTATAATAGAGAGAGTTTTTTATTCGGATGGTCCATTAGTTTAAACAATAACATTATTCATGGTAAGCTATGGATATGTACTCTCGCTTACTGAGTTTGTACCATCTCAGAGATTTTTATTTTTATTTTATTTTTAATCCTCTATTGAAAACAATAGGTTTTAGAATTGGCACCTCAAGTTGTAGTCTTTGTATGAATCTCTATCCATGTTAATAAAAAAGTCTGTTGCCGACAAAAAAACAAAATAATATATAAAGTTTCAACTCATGACTTTTAATAGCGGTAAACAAAGTTTTTAAAATACCAAAACCAATTACACATAACTTTAATAGAGTTTTGGAAATTCAAGATTAAATAACATTAAAGTCTCTTTTTTTTTTTTTTGTCAAAAACATTAAAATCTTTAAGATTTTTAAATTTCAACTCTTCAAAAATCTAAACACCAATAAACCTCCCTTAATATTAAAGTTTTTTTTAATATTATTATTCGGGCTAATTTCTCCAGAGTAAATTAGTAAATTTTCAATGGAAATTTTTTTTTTCGTTAAATTATAAAACCATATTGTCAAAATTTCACCTCATATTTCTCCTCCCGTGTCGAACTAAATCTTAGGGCAAAGGTGTTATTGCCGAGGGACGTCTAGCCACCGCGCCGCCTCCTTCTCCGGTTGTCTCGCTACTTCTCAGACCATTCCACAGCTATGTCACAGGTAACACTGCCCACTCTATTCGACGGTCCCGTCTTATAGTGCTATCCCTGAATATCGCAGATCTGACCACTTATTCGACACGGAGCTCTGCTTTGTGATCGATTTCTATGGTTACAGTTACTAGAACCGCATCGAATCATTCAATTTCAATTGCGCCACTCTGAATCAGTTTTGGAGATCATTCCTCGTACCACTGATCTGAGTGTCGTTTGATTGGTGAATTTTGACTTATTTTCTCTGAATTTTTAGGTAGACAACAGAAATTCATCAGCAGCCAAGCGTGCTAGAACTGACGGTATGACTTTTCTTGCTTCAAAAACTATACTCTTGTGTTCTGAAGAGTATAGTTTGGGTAATCCGATTCCATATACCCGAAGATAGTTTCTGTGTGTACATTGCATCCAATGTCTTGCATGTTTTTTGAATTAGAAATTACCCTGTGTATCAATTTATGTCTACCGAGCTTTCGAGATAAATGACATATTCGAAAAATTTGCCAATTTGTTTCGTTTCGGCTTTATTGAGTCTATAGTCAATTTCTTTCAGCGCATACTAAGATCTTCGTCTCAGTAGTATATGTTTGTAAAGGATTTTAGATTCCAAACTGTATGTTTCTCATACTACAAATATGAATAGCTGTTTGGTTTACCCTTTTGGTCGTGGATAGGGGGGCGCAGAGAAGATGATTGGATCTGCCCCAGTTGTGGCAATGTCAACTTTTCATTCAGGACAACTTGTAATATGCGTAATTGCACTCAGCCTAGACCTGCAGATCATAATGGAGTAAGTCATTTTGTATTGAAATATCAAGTATACATCTTTCTGCTTTGAAACAGTTTGTGTTTAGTCATATTTGAAAATTGACAGTCATTGGCTACTTGGCATGGGGCTGAATTTAGAGCAGTTGTCTCATGTCATGATGTAGAGCCATAATCTTTATGTTATCAGTCTTAGCAGAGCTCTTTGAGTCACACATATATAGAGAGTTAGGATGGTGAGTAGTTTTAGTAAGGATTTTCAGGTGTTTGTTAGTGAAAGACCAGCCTTACTGTTTTGTCTCTAGTGCAGTATATTGTGTCTCAAGTGCAATATATTGAATCTACTGTAGTATGTGTGAAAGAGATTGTAGCTGTGTGACGGCTGCAGTGGCAGCTCAGCACGAACAGATGTTGCTGGAAGTTGATAGGTTAACTAAGGGATTAGCAGAATGTGAAGGGCATTCAGGGATTTTCTTGAGTGTTGTTGGGTACATCTGGTAGAGCCAGGATTCTTCTGAATATCCCTTGGTTCTAGGTATGGTGCTTTGATACCATTTGAGGATATAGAATAGATTCTTTCAAATTTAGAACCCATAAGTTGTCCATCTTCCTACAAGAGCAGCAATATGTAGAATACCACTGGTGATTTATGAACTCTTTTAAACAATTATTTACTTGATTTTGTTTTATTACCATGCCTGTTGATGACATATTTGCTGCATATCTGTAACAGAAGTCTGCTCCCAAACCTATGCAACCTCAACAAAGTTTCTCATCACCCGGGCCATATTTAGGATCTGGGGGTCCCCCTCCAGTATATATGGGCGGGTCACCGTATGGATCTTCTCTCTTTAATGGGTCGTCTATGCCTCCTTATGACGTCCCATTTTCTGGGGGTTCGCCTTATCATTTTAACTATAATAGCCGAATTCCTGCCGGAGCTCATTACAGACCACTACATATGTCTGGACCACCACCATACCATGGCGGATCTATGATGGGAAGTGGTATGTATTTTTAATCAGTTTTTGGTTTCTGGCTATATCCCAATTGGTGTCAAGTCTTCCAATTACCATCATGTACCTGTGTCTAATTTGGCTGGTGCATTGTTGGGTTTTTTTTTTTTTTTTTTTTTTTTTTTTTTTTTTCAGGTGGTATGTATGGAATGCCACCACCAATGGACAGGTATGGCCTTGGTATGGCAATGGGTCCTGGTGCTGCCGCTGCTATGGTATGTATAACAGTAAGATGCTTGGTTATGATCACAAGCAAGATCTTATAAGTCCCTGGGCTTGTAACATGAGCTGAAATCTTTTCACAATGTGTGCGCCATTCTTTGCAGATGCCAAGACCAAGGTTCTACCCAGATGAAAAATCACAAAAGAGAGGTATGTGCTAGACGGGTTATCTTTTTCCCTTTCCAGAATATATCAGCTGTAAAGCTGGCCTTTATTTAATAGTGATAGTCAACTTGATATATTCTGTTGTGTTCACTTACAGATTCGACTCGTGATAATGATTGGACATGTCCGAATTGTGGTAACGTAAACTTCTCATTCAGAATTGTATGTAACATGAGGAAGTGCAACACTCCAAAGCCTGGTTCCCAGGTTTGTGCTGCTTTTTTGTTTCAGTTTGATCGTCTCATAGAGCGAACATATACATTATTTTGAATTCTAGGGCTTGACTGATTAATTTCGCTATCGTAAAACAGCTTGCTTAATTAATTGTAGATGGCTTACTTGGATAGATCTTGGGATTGTTTTCTTGATTTCTGACCCTTAAACTCTTATAATTGCAGCAGGGTGGAAGCTCAGATAAAATATCCAGTAAGCCCCTAAACATTCCTAGATATTGCAGCTTACTTGATGAACTTTGAGACTGACATAGGGATGTGTTGTTGTTTATCAGAACAAAATGCACCGGAAGGGAGCTGGAAGTGTGATAATTGTGGAAATATAAACTATCCATTCAGGAGCAAATGCAACAGGCAAAACTGTGGAGCTGATAAACCAGGGGATCAGTCGAATGAATCTCCTTCCCATGCACCAGAAGAGAACGATCAGGTTGGTCAGATGTATCTTTGTGGTCACATCTGTTTGTTAATAAACTGTTTGCCTCTGAAACTCGTATATGTAACAACCGGTGTAGATTTTATGCCTTTTGAAAGCAGCTGTTATTTGTTTATGAAATATTTGACTCCGACTATGTTAAAAATTTTAAAACCCAATTTAGAGTTGGGTGTCTCTGAACGGTGTGTTTCAATTTGTGGTCTGTTCCAGTGAGTCGTAGACATGTTTGGGGGTTGAGAAGGGTGAGTTTGATCCAGCGGGTGTCGTAATGTCAGTCAATGTCTCGTCAGGTCGTCCATGTTGAAGCGGTCTCGCAAGTTGCTTCCATGCATTTGTCTCTTTACCACTCTTGGGTGGCTATGTTGTATTAATAATGCATAAATTGTTTTATCGACTTTGTGGTCGTCGTGGATCTTGTCTTCCTATAGAATTGTCTTTCAGGTCGTCCATACTGTTTACATCCTAATCTTAGTTGGCACTATGGTTATATTCTTTGTAATACTCCTGGTCATTTTTACATTATTACCATTTTCGTAAAATTAGAAACACTTAGATAGTTTTCCGGGTAATAGAGTCTATCTAGGGGATGCAAGTGGTCGTTGGTTTTAGACGAATAAAATTTTCATTGGTATCTACTCATTTTTTAAGAAAAAACTGACACATGAACTAATTTCAACTAAAAAGTAAACTATCTCGCTACTAAAATTGCAGTATGGAATGAAAATATTTATGTACCTTTCATATTTCATTCATTTCTATCTCGTTAATTTTGTGTTCCTTACTCTTATTGTATTTACCATATGGAGCCTAATATAGTGCTGAAACTGTTGCTTATTAACTTCTAGTTATGTTAGGCGCTAAGTGTTCAACCACCATGATATCTTGTAGGCGATGAGATTAGATGGAACCGTGGAAGAGTAACTTAAGTGGTCATAGATGGCCTTGATGGCCGATAGTCGGGTTTAAGTGTACTAACAACATTTAAGGTATTTTGGTCATTCCATCATTAGTTGTGTAGCAAGCATTTTCTTGCCAAGTTCTTTTTTCTTGTATTGATTCATATGATATGTAAACTTTTATACATATGGGAAGATTGTGGTCATATTACAGTCTTCTTCCAATATTTATTTGCACACAACACATCACAAACACAATCATTCACATCACGAAAAGGCAGAAAGATCTAATAAGCAATTATTTCTAGCAAGTATAGCAGTTTGTGATGCAGGCTTCAGCGACCGCGAAATAACACTGTGATAGTGTCATACCAGAAAGTAGCAAAGGAGGACGTAGTTCCATGTGATGTTGCCATTTCATTGCTTATCTGAGGTACAATAGGTATACCTATTTCAGTTATATCAAACGTTATGTTTGGCAGACTGTTTTTTTTATCAAGATATTCTATTATATCTTTCATAGTAGGTCTGTTTTCTGGATCTCTCTGTGAACAGAGCATGCCTAGCTTCAAAAGTAACATGGCCTCTTCAGTTCTAAAGTTGCCTGCTAGTTTACTATCAACGGTATCCATTAAACAACCTCTTCTCCCGCAACTAGCAAGCCATTCAACCAAAATTATTTGTTCGGGTGATCTCTCTAGGTCTAGTGGCCTCCTCCCGCAAACCACCTCAAGGATGAGAGCTCCAAACGCATACACATCAGTTAACTCATTAGCCACACCAAGTGTAGAAACTTCTGGAGCCATGTAACCAATGGTTCCTA
Organism: Boechera divaricarpa; assembly: GCA_026770425.1. Classification (NCBI taxonomy): domain Eukaryota; kingdom Viridiplantae; phylum Streptophyta; class Magnoliopsida; order Brassicales; family Brassicaceae; genus Boechera; species Boechera divaricarpa. The sequence goes on along the minus strand of CM049182.1, from coordinate 21,002,213 downwards.
CCACACGTGTGGGTTGGAGAGTTTCGCCACGATCATGGAATCTAGCAAGCCCAAAATCTCCAACTTTCCCATTTAAATTAGAATCCAGAAGAATGTTGCTAGCTTTTATATCTCTATGCAGTACAACTTGTCCCCAACCTTCATGTAGATAATGAAGGGCAGAGGCCACTCCCGTTATTATATGAACTCTCTGAGACCAACTAAGAATGTTGCCATTGAACAAGTAATCAGAAAGACTTCCATTTGGCATGTACTCGTAGACCAATAGCAATTCACCTTTCCTTCTGCAATAACCACGTAGCTGAACCAAGTTCTTGTGACCTAGTCTGCCCATAGTAGCAATTTCCGAAACATACTCTTGCATACCTTGTTCTACACCATGAGAGACTCTCTTAACTGCAATTTGAGTACCATCAGGAAGATCTCCTCTATAAACCTTGCCAAAACCTCCTGCTCCAAGTAACCGGTTCTCCTTGAAACCTTTGGTTGCTCTGTAGAGGGTCCTAAAGGAAAATCTTTGGGGACTATATTTCTGTTCCCATTGTTCAAACACCTCTGCATATCTTTTTTGGTGGTAAAAGTATGCGATTCCGCATGCTATTACTAAAAACGCAATTGTTGCTGCAGAAGCAAGTATAAGCGGTATGTGATTAGGCGGTGGTTGAGGGAGATCCAAAACTTTAGAAATGTCAAGGCTTTGTGCTTTTCCGCCTATAGCCAATGCCCATCCAAGGACGTATTGGTGACTCCTGATTATACCTGTCGAACCCGAAAAACCGAAATACATTTGCTCTTTGAAGATTTTAGAAAGATCTATAAATCTTGACAAAAGAGGCAAACTTGGTTTTGGGGTCTCGATTGGAGCAAGAGTTACATTTAGCAATCTCTGCTCACCATCATATTCTATCCATATATGAATTCTTTGTTTGCTCGCAAGCACAAGGGTTTTCCTCAATCCTTCGGTGTCATCAAAGTAACTAGCATCAACAGAGTAGACCGACACTATACTGTTTATATCTATCCCTACATGGTTATCACTTTCTTCAAGTGCTTCAGGGCTTGCATTAGTGTCAAGCTCGACGGCAAGGATATGATTTTCTGGTTTGTTATCATTCGTCCTATTGAATATCCCTAGATAAGATGATGCAGCACCATACCTCAGATCAATGCTAGGAGATATAAGAAAAGCCATTCCTGAACCGTACCTGGTACTCTCTTCTGGGACGACTGCAAATACGAATTCAGTTGAAAATGAAAAAGATGTGTTTGTGAAATTTATGGGTGTTTTGTGGAAGGCATGCCCGGTGACTCTCTTTGAACTATTAGTAAGTTTCAACCGGCCATCTTCGATCGTTGCCATTCCATCTACGTACAGATCTGCTTTCCTGAAGTCGTAATGCACAAATTGGTTACCATCTTGAGCTAATGCCATCGAGATCACATGGACTGAAGCTATCATCAAGAAACTCAGTAATTCCATAGTTACAGCCATATGAAACAACTATGATACTTCTCTCTCTCTCTCTCTCACAACCCCAGTTAGTCTCTGGACGCTCGAACTTTTTTTGTAAACTCACTTTCTTTTCTATTTTTTATGCATGAGAATGTTGGTTGACTAACTAAAATAACTTGCAGAAATTGTCAGCACAGATGAATCAAAGAAATTAGAGAGAAGTATGAGAGTTGACTATAGATGATTTGATTTGTTTGAATTGGTCTTGGGTCACTGCTTATATTTATATATGGCATCATAGTTTTATCTTAAATATGCTTTTTATTTATTCTCGAAATGGTAATTGGTTAAACGTTAACTACTATTTATAAAATAAAAGGTTTTCTGCAAAAAAAAATTTTCTATTAGTTTGAATTGGTCTTGATTCACTCTTCTTATATTTATATATGGCATCATAGATTTATCTTAAATCTGCTTATTTATTTATTCCCGAAATGGTAATTGGTTAAACGTTAACTACTGTTTATAAATTAAAGGGTTTTCCTGCAAACACTACTTTCTAATTCGTCAATTTTTGCAACTATATATCATTCACTTCCAAAAAATGCAGGTTAATTCGCAAAATAAAAAATAATACGTAATATAAACTATATTCGCTACTGTCAAGTTTGTAAAATTCTGATAAATAATATATCAAATCGAAGTTCTCACGACGAGAAGTCCAAATCTAACTTTAAAATTTTAAAAATATATGTATATGACCGTGAACATGTTTAGAAAATACATATAAGAGTTATATTGTGTATTATTTTTGACTTTGCGGATGAACCTGCAATTTTTTAAGATGAAGGATGAAGTTACAAAAATTGGCGAATTAGAATGTTTTTTTTTTTTGCAGAAAACCTGATGTATATATTTCTATTTAGAAGGAAAAAAAAAATCCCTCTAGCTATTAACGCCGACAAAAATTGTTTTTGATCTTGCAATGAAGTCTTGGTTTGTAGTTTTACATTTCTCTGGCTGAGTAAGAACTAAGAAGATTAGGACAAATATTCCAAGGCCCAATCTTTTGTTAGAAGAATGAATGGGCGCTTTCCCTCCCTAAAACTGAAAAATATCTCTCAAGAACGTTATATTATTGCCTCTCGAAAACCGGAGCAGTCGCTCCTCTCAATTTCTACTACATGGACCAATCCGCCACCAAAGTAATCTTCGTCTTCTCCTTACGGCTTTCTTCTTTGTTGTTCTTTGTTTCTGATGATACACACGAGAAGCAGAGGATTGATGATGAGGTGGCACCAAGGAAATCACAGAGGCCACGTAAGCCAAATAGCAGATACTTGGTCTGAAGAAGTCATGGTCTTGACTTCGTCTTTACTTTCAGTTTCAGAATTAGAATTAGTCATCCCTTTTCTTTAGGAAAGCATTCACTACTTTTCTCACTTCCTGTTGTGTCGGAGTAGTGACTCCAGTTTCTGTTGCTGTTATTTGCTTCATTGTATTCGTCTATTTAAGTAATGAGAAAGCCATAAATAGGTAGTCAAAACTACCAAACGAATCTCTGGTGTTATCTTTACAAATTTCTTTGCTTTGAGGAGGGACCAACACAACAGTTTCTCTATTATTGGTGTTTCTTCACAAGTTTTACTTATATGTAAAGAAAAGATTTGAAGTAGTAGAATGAATTTCTGATTAGAAGATCTTTTGTACCTTAGGGGCTGGAAGTGGTGGAATTGAACTGTAGTGATACAAATATAAGAAAGTGTTGAGAAAGATTAAAAATCATAATCTTTGTTGTCGGTTTCTTCTTTCGTTTTAAAAACAAAAAGGCCAAGTAAACAATTACAAAAACGAGTTTAGCCTATGTTAGAGTAACTTATTGACGACTTAGTTGATGAGAAATCTATGTGAGTACATTTTTTTATTGATTGGTGACGTGAACCATGATGCAACTATTTGTTTGATTTACACATGCATGAGATATTTTAACATCTTAGACCATTTACAATAGGGTAGTTGAATCTGATACTGTTGAATGCTTGCAGTGAAAAAAAATTTTGTGTGTTGAATCCACTTGGATTCACGAGTGTTGAAAAAGTTCAACACGATGAATTACAAAAAGATGACAAATAACTCTATTCCTTTAGCTCAAATTTTTATTTAAAAAAAAATAAAAGAAAAAATTTATACCTGATTGGTTATTATGATTTTATGTATTTTATTAAACAAAATCATTGTAGAGTATAAAAGTAAAATATGTGTTGAATGATTAGGTGTAAGAGAGAAGATAATGTGGATAAAAAAGTAGGGTGTTGAATGTCCAAACCATTTTAGATAGTGTTGGGACATATCCCCTTACTATTATTTGAAGAATACAAATTTGAAAATAACTTTAACATATGTTAATATTTATTTTCTTATACCATTAATATTAAGACCATTTGCTAATTTTTTTATTAAAGTTATAATTATAAATTTAATTAGCATCTAAAAACATAATTAAATCGGTTTAAATTCTTCTTTAAAATCTTCAAAAAAAAAATCGCAATCTACATCAAATATCTTATTTTCAAATTTACGCTAACACCAATTAAAGAATATCAATAAATATTGACGACATATAAAGAAAACTAACCATATCCTCTATGGTCGCCAATTTGATTATGGATTCATGATTAGATTTAACGACATATAAGAAAGTTACAATATATATATATATATTTAGATTTAACGACATATTATTAATTTTTCAAAAAATATTAAAATGATTTTTTTCAAATCAAATATTTACGAAAATAGAATTTTCATACTCATAGTCTCTTATTATTTAATAATAACACATCATAAAATTAATATAAATATATGTTTCTTTAAACAAAATTAAATAGTTGAAGATAATATCCTCTTACAAATATTTGGAGAGTATGGTTATTGAATTAACATTTAATTTATTGAATAAAAATAATAACCTAACTCAAAATTATTATTTAAATATTAAAATTATTGCAATATTATAAGTCTATAACCAAAATTTTAGAATAAAAAAACTTAAATCTAAAAAAAAAATAATTAGCGCGGGATAAAATCTAGTTTGTGATGATTTGACCATGCGTAATTGGATCAACAATATCTTGAAATCTTATCTCATTTCACATGTTAAATTCATTCATGCACTATGATAAATATTTTTCTATTTTTCTTGTCACAATAGGATGATAATTATCTCTGAAAAAACAATCTCAAAACTATAAATCATAATTTTATGGGTTTATTAGTTTATTTTTGTAAGTACTGTAATATACATAATTAATAATTTGATGATATTAAATATTTTAGAGAAAATACAAGTAATTTTAGTAGTACAACCAAAAGTATCACTGTGTTCCCACCATCATAATTAATACACACGAGAATCGTACTAAAGGAGCCCTAATTCTCACATCCTACTTCGATTCTGCATTAGGTGCTGTCATTTTTTTTTCCTTATCCTTAACGCGTGAGTGTTTTTCAGCATCTTAATACCTGTTCTTCAATTCTATTGTTCAATTCAATTATTGCGGTTAATTGCATCTTTGTTATCGATTTTTGGTTTAATACTCTCTGATTTAGAGACTTTTTTTTTTTTTAATCTTTTGGGCCCATTAACAGGCCCAACAGAGATTCCCGCTCCTCAGCCTACAACTTTCCCGCGCTTTCTCGACGAACCTTTTCCTCTTTGGCGCACACTCTTGCGCTTCAAGTGCTCACGAACAGAGAACAGTGAAGAAGCAGAAGAAGAAGAAGCAGGAAAAATGGAAGTGGTTGGGTTTCAGAAGCGAACAGTCTCCAACGACGTCGTTTCAAGTCCCAAGCTTCCCCTCTACCTTACAGCTCCACCTATGGAAGTCCGCCTAGAAGAGTTCGAGCTCTTCGCCATAGATCGCTTACGAGGTTTCAATCAAATTCAATTCAAAATTGGTTGCTTTCTGAGGAGAATCTTACTGGGTTTTTGAAAAAGTTGTTAATTTTTGTGATAGTTCTGAAAGGAGTCTCAGATGGATTAGCCCGTGGACGAAACCCTAATGAAATGGATGATCTTGTAAGTTCATAAAATTTTGATTTTTAGTGACAATTTCCAGATTTTGTTATTCACTCCCATTTCTTTTGATTGTAGGTAGATACTTTGTGGAAAGAACATATGAGACTTTCGGATGTTTCAGAAATGGTCAATAAAGATATAATCTCACATTTCGTATTACGTCTCGTTTATTGTAGATCGTAAGCTCTTGCCTTGTGCCTTAGATTTTGTTTATCTTTGATTTTACTTTCCATATAGTTTATACTTTTTGGATCTTTGATTTAGGGATGAATTGAAGAAATGGTTTCTTAGCATGGAAACCGCACTTTTCCGTCATAGATTTCGGCTTAAAAAGACTGAAGAACAGGTACTCCTGCCTTCATTTTTGTTCGATGCGTCCGATGTGGACTGGTGCCTAAATTTTGCTTTTTTTGTTTGTTTGTTCACAGAGAGCAATTGTGGGAGAATTTGGACTACCTTATAAGGCAGTCATAGGGGCAGAACTTGAGGTAATTGTTAGAGTCAGAGTATGCAGAAGGCTCATTGTTCTACGATATTCCAGGATTATGGTGTATTTTCTTTCTTTGTTGGCGGTTTATTCAGAATTCAAATGATTTGAGAGGTGAAGAATTGTTCTTTGACCATTTGCAGAGTTTGAAGGAGAGGTTGGGGCTAGTTGCACGTTCAATTGGTCAAACCCCATCTGATGGTAATGATCAGATAAATCTCAGATTCCTTTTCTGTCTCTTAGCTCTGGCGTTTGTCCCGCCTTGCATGTGGTGATGTTATCCTTTAGTATTAGCATAACATAGTAGTGGCATATTATATTTCGGTACGATTTTAGCTTCATCTAGTTGTAGAAATGATGTCTTCTTCACCTCTGAGCTATTTAGCTGTAAGACTTGTACCTTTTCTAATGGAAAATTTCTCGTCTTTCTTATCCTTTGCAGTTGAAAACATATACTACAAGGTACCTCTTCTTTTGCATTTGTTCATATACTACAAGCTACAAATTCATTTATCCGATCAATTAATATTTTCACCTGAAAAAGGTTCCTTTTGAAGAGGTTCCTGACCTTGTAGCTGGCCGGAGAGTTTTATTACAGAAAGGGTATGCCTTTGTAGCTGGCAGTCAGGCAAGTCATTTCCGATTTCAATTTGGAAACTTAATATCTCATCAGTAGATAGTGTCTCCTTTTATAACTCAGATTTTCTTATTTCTCCTAACAGTTGGTTTCCCTTGTTGACACACATTTTCGATCTCATTTGTCGAAGGCCCTCACTCTGACAAACAGGTTATTATGGCTATATGAATATATGAATATCTGTCAGACCTTTATAAACAAGATTTTTCTTTTTGTTTGCAGAAAATGGACAACTACCATTCGAGAACGAGAAAAAGACAGACTAACTCCAGTAAGCACGGCGCTGAAATCAACTGCTTTATTTCATGTCCCCTGTTTCCTTAACTTATCATTGTTCTCATTCAGATGGTAGAAGCGTTATCTACAAGCTACTTGGGTCCTGATTATTCTCAGGTGAGGATCGTTCTTTGAAACTTTGTTATAACATTTATAGATTTGGAATCATTGAAGTTGTTAATATGCCTCCACAGTCAAGTGAGTACGCTGACATATCACTGAAGGATATTGATCAAGTTTCCAAGAGTTCCTTTCCCCTTTGTATGAGGCATTTATTTGAAAAAGTAAGTTGCTTCATGGCTTTCAAATCTTCGATTCTTCATAAGTTATATATCCTGCTCCCATGCAACTGTAACATGTGAGCGTTTACACACAGCTTCGAGAAGATCACCATCTAAAACATGGAGGAAGAATGCAACTGGGTCTTTTCTTGAAGGTTTCATTTTAACCTCTCCCCTTGTCAAGTTTATTTAGTCGCATCTGAATGCGATATGATGCAGATAGATTCACATCTAGATTTGAGGCTAGAAGTAATAATATTTCTATTGGTCAAACATCGTAGTAAATTAGCACCAGTTCTTGTTTCATGTTCTGTATTCTATTTGTACCTCTTTGAAGTTTTCTATCAACATGTAGGGTGTGGGTCTGAAGCTGGATGACGCCCTAGCATTTTGGAGAGAAGAATTCACAAAAAAGGTAACTTGATTAGCAAATGTTTTATCTGTTAATTTCATATCCGTTTTATGTCTCTCCTATAGGTTAATGTGCATTATGTCCAGTTTAGAACCAACTCTCTCAAAAGAAGCCAGTTTGTAGTGGTCACCCACCTTTTTCCATGTTTTGGTGTGAGCTAGCAAATTTGAATAAGGAGATGGTGGGTAGACTTTTGTCTGAAGTAATACTGAGCTATTAGATACTTATTTCTTTTTTTCCTTTTTATCCTCAGGTTGGCTCTGAGAGATTTGATAAAGAGTATGCGTATGCCATTCGCCATAACTATGGGAAGGAAGGCAAGAGAACAGTAAGAACCTAACTGTCCTTTTTAGGCCATTTTCAGAGTTGTCATCTCTTCTTTATGTCAATGAAAGCGGCAATGATCAGCTTCTGATACCAAATTCACATTGCAATTTCAGGATTATACCCCTTATGCTTGTTCAAAGATAATCACATCGGCTCCTGGTGTTGGGGATCATCATGGCTGTCCTTATCGACATTTCAGGTCAGTTTTCTCAGTAAAAATATGTTCTGTTTCTGTGAAAGAAAAGGGATAGCGATATATATTATTCATGTAGTATCTGTTATCTATCACCAACATCGCATATCAACACTAATAGCGGCTGAAAATAATGGAGTTTTTGTATATACTTTGATTAGTGAACATAAGGAGAGCATCTTTACAGACACGGAAACTCCTTCCTTGAACTACATATACATGTGTGCAAAAGCGAATTCGAGTGCATTAGTGGCTTGCTTCTTTTGTTCAGCAGAAGTTGTTGCCCTTGGTCTTTGTCTAGCTATAAAGCGAAACAATAATACATATGTAAAGATGTGTGAATGATTAGGTGAACTCCAAAGTAATGTATCTTATGCATTCTGGTGCTTGGTGACAGTGAGGATAACCTGAAAGCAGCACTTAGTAGGATGGGACTGAGTTCTCGTGGGATGGAAGACGTAATGGATAAAGTGCGAAACAAACATTATCAGGTGATTGATCTCACTAAACCTTTAAATCTTTAATTCGATTTTAGCAATAACTAACAGGGTCGTCTTCATATGCATATGGACTCTTCAAAACTAAAGCTCGCATGCACCTTAACCTTTGAAGCTGTTTATGGTACATCCTGTGATGCTGGGATCAACCATCCCAACCAATACTTTGAGGAGAGTCAGAAGATTTTGAAATCCAAGACCCCAACTGCTCCAGTTTAATCTCCCTATGGTTCACAATTTAATCTGTGACAAATATGAAATTTAAAATCTTAAGTTAATTAAAATCTTAAGTTTGATGATATATATATATATATATTACCATATCTTAAAAAGCTAAGCATGTTGACCAAAAAATAAATAAAAAAAGCTAAGCATATGTATATTAGGTCCGTGATATCTTTATTGATTTTGCAGAAAACGACAAATAATAATTAGAAGTGTCAATTTAAATAATGATCATGTTTCTTTAATTATTCAAGGAGATCAATGAAAATGAAGTGTTCACACATCTGTCCTCGTGACTTGCGATAAGATATTCAATTGAATGGTAAGCAACATCTACATAATGTCACAAGTTATAAAAGTATTTAATTTAATGGTTTAAGCTAAATGATATCAAATTCAACATAAGAGAGCTTTTCTGCACGCATGGTAGATTGACCACAAGCCATTGTTGTTGTTAAAGATGTCCATTCAAGATTATTTCATGCTTATACTCGTTTTGTTTATAGGTTTCTCCTTAATTTATCTCTTAATTCTGTTTTCTGTAAAACGAAAAGGAAAAAAATAATAATTTGTAACTCCTGAGTTTTGAATTTTATGATAAAATTTATAAGAGAAATTAATAGACGTATCTCTCACATTGTAAAACCACTGCAAATTGCACATACATTAATTTACTTGCTCGAATTGTATAGTATAATTCATGAGATGGGATTTTGGATCTAAATTCATACACTCTCTTATTTCACATTAAATTTAATTTTTTATAAGGAAAACACATTTTTGTATCAAATTGCCAATTCTCAATGAGTTAATTTTTTTGAAATATTTGTACTTCATATATGCAAAAATAAAGAGGCTCACCGAATTGTAATTAATTTACATGGAAACAAGAAGGACAAGATTGAAGGAGATTGGTAGGTATATGTGATTTAATGTTTCAAACTTTCATGATATATGTTCATACTATTTTCTTTGCATGCCCCTCATCGTTCACACAAATTGCCAGATAAGATAAGGGAAAAGAGAATACCCATTTACGGTGGGTCCTAACTCATATTAAAATAGAAAGTACTGAAGATGACAATGGAGGAAAAAAAACAAGTAGTACCATAGAGCCAGATCAGATTGCTTAAAACTTTTAACTCCTACAATAATTTTATTTTAAGTTCAATAATATATTGATTCATCCCAAATTGGGCTCAACTCCTAGAATCATGGATGCATAAACCTTACGCACACATAAAAAACATTGAATGGGATGACAAAATTACATCATATTAACATGTTATATTATGGATTACATATATAGCTAGCAACATATAAACTTACATAGAAACATATAAAGAAAACATGTATATAATAGTTTTGTAGTAACTAGTAAGGTGTATATGGATCCCATATTCCCATTGGATCGTTGATAATGCAAGTTTAACTTTATATATGTATTAACTACCAATACTCAGATAGTCAGATCCATTCAATGAAAATCATTACCATTTTATGATAATAGAGAATCGAGTTGGTCTATCGACATTAAAAAGTTGAAATTGTGTATATTTGCTGAATTCTTCGTATATACAACATTTTCAGGGTTTTAAATTAAATAAGTCAAGTTCTTCACTTAAATCATCATGTATTTTTTTTTTTTTTTTTGAGAGACATATCACCGTCTATAACTTTATATATAAAGAGAGTATTTGCACTTTATGACAACGGGAAAGTCATTATTTTAAGAAAATAACAAGGTTATTCATACAGCGAAAATAAAAGTAAATTTTGACCATTTTGAATAATTAACTCTTTGTCACTTAACTGTTATGGAACATATGATTCTTTTCCATCATATATTATTTTGTGTACGTCAATGTTTTAAAAACCGTTAATCATTAGCTAGGTGTTTGGTAGGATCCTAGCGCCTAAATCGATTAATTGGAGATTATGTATTACTAAATGATTTATTTATTTTTTAATATTTTCATAATTTTATAACAAAACATATCTATAAAATATGGAATGCTAAAAATTTACATATTCTAACTTGTTATATATATTCACACCTAGTTTATATGAGGGGTAAAATAGCTTAGTCTCAATACATAAATAAAAATTGTGACTAATTAAATCATAATTTACAATTTTAATAATCAAGCATCTTTTTTTTTTTCACTTGTTTAAAACGATGTCATATTTAAAAAATCTAGGCACTAAACTGACAGATTTGACTAATTAATACCTATTTTGAACGTTTAAACCGGTAAACTGATGTGATTCACTAATTTTACTAAAATCAGAGCGTCCGAAGACTCATGAGTACCTAGGTGGGCGCCTAATCGCCACTTATACTGATTTTTTGAACTTGAGTGTACATACACATCACATTTATCAAATGAAGCTTTGATATAGGTTTATTTTTATCATTTACATGTTGCGGGATTCATATTTTTTTTTCTTAATCATAACTTTGAAAGAAACATTTAAAAAAAAAAAACATCTAAAGTACATAATACCACCTTTTTTTTTTTGGTCATTTTCTTAAATACAATCTTATCACCAATTTCCTAATTCAAGAAATGTTATGTAGCCACTAGCCAACATCATTTTCAGAATATTTTAGAATTTTGCACACTTTTTTCTCCTTTAAATTGATGTGGATGTAACAAGAAGGTTAATGTCAAATAACAAATTGACAATTATACGGAAATACCCTCAAGTTTCTTTACTGACGAGTAGTTTTTTTGTTCTGTCGGGCCGAAGTGCTCTCTAGTCTCTACGTAATCAAGTCAAACGAGATTGGGGCTAATACCGTAATTTGCTTCCATAACCTCATGACGTACACGTGTTAATGTTTATTTATTTATTTTAATCTATTTTGCCGACTCCTTAAATTTTTTTAAAAAGTTGATACTCTAATACATGACACGTGGATACCAATTATTAATGAACTAATAATATCCCTTCAATAAACATGGGAAGCGTCGCAGAGGATTAATACCCCTACCTGTGCATAGCAACCATCTTCGTGGCTATCTGTCGGAACCCTCCTCTACTTGTTCCTTTGAGATTCTTATTTCGTCAGCCCATAGTCAAATTTTTACACCATCTTTGTCGTTTTTTTTTTTTTTTTTTGTCATTCGTACTCGGTTAACGACTCCTCTCTTTCTCTAGTTCTGATCCTTATCTCTCTCCCGACCAAACTTGATCTCATGTTTATGTTGATAGATTGAATTACTACTTCAATTTCGTCTCCAATCGATATGCAATCCGGTGAGTTTTTGAGGGTTTTCTCCATTTTCCCTCTTTTGTCTCCAAAGTATCGAACTTTGTGTATTTTGATGACTAAAGGTTAAACCTTTCGTTTTTTCTCAGAATATGATATTAGTACTCTGTACCAAGAAGCTCAGACTCGTTGGTTGAAACCTCCTGAGGTTCTTTTCATATTGCAGAATCATGAAAGATTGACGCTTACACATACGGCTCCTGAAAGGCCTCCAAGTATGTTTGACTTGCTTTCTGACTTTACTGGTTTGGTTTTGAATTTTTGATTCAAGGTTGATTTGATCAATTTTGGTAAACTCATGTCTCTCAGGTGGGTCTTTGTTTCTTTTCAATAAAAGGGTTCTTAAATTCTTCCGTAAAGATGGTCATCAATGGCGGAAAAAAAAGGATGGTAGAGCTATTGCAGAAGCACACGAACGACTTAAGGTATTACGGATAGTGAACTTTGATCTCAGAGACTTCTCACATTGTTTCTGGATACTCTTAGACGTTATCATGGCTTAATGTTTTTTTTTTATCATGATCTTAGATGTCAATTTGCTAGTTGTTATGACTATTCCAGTCTCCAAAGATATCGTCTTTTGCAACTTAAGATAGGCTGTTCTTAATGTTATTAATGACTATTCCTGTCTCCAAGATATTGTGTTGTGCAACTTTAGATATGTTGTTCTTAAGGTTGTTAATGACTTTTTGATCGATGTGTTTGTGAACAGGTGGGTAACGCCGAGGCCTTGAATTGTTATTATGCGCATGGAGAGCACGATCCCACTTTTCGGAGACGTATCTACTGGATGTTAGATCCGTGAGTCATGTACTCATACTATGTGTATACAATTTACTCCTATTTTTTTTTTCTCAAAAATGAACTTAAAGTTTATTGCTCTTTTTTTTCAGGGAATACGAGCATATTGTCCTTGTTCATTATAGGGATGTAAGCGACCGAGAAGAGGTGACTTCTCCGATAAGAAACATTTGTTATACTTAAACGGAGCTTCAGTATAGTTTCGTTTTATGACCTCATGATTGGCTTAATTTTTCAGGGAAATCAAACTAGTGGACAAGTTTATCAGTTTTCACCAATTCCTGCGACTCTCTTTTCAAGTCCAAGCTCCATTGGGACTCAGAATGCAAGCTATAATCACTACGTTGGTGATTCTACTGACATACATCAGCATTCATCTACTTCGCCTGGCACTGCAGAGGTTATCTCTGACCTGGAAGGCAGTGCAAGTTCTTCTGAGTTTGGGCAGGCTTTAAAGAAGCTTGAGGAACAACTGAGTATCGGAGCTGAACACGTTAATTCTGTAGATCCACCCTACATTCAACCGGAAAGTCTCGACAGTCTCCAGTTTTTAGAGTGTAGTGACATAGATCACCTTGCTCAACCAACAACTGTATATCAGAGATCAGAGAATAACAAACTAGAGAGATGTTACGGAGGCAATTTTGGAGCCCAATACAATGCCAAGCATGATTCTAACAAACTAGAGAGATGCTATGGAGGCAATTTTGGAGCCCAATACAATGCCAATGATTCTAACAAACTAGAGAGATGCTATGGAGGGTATGTTGGAGCCCAATACCATTCTAGCAATCTCATGCTCGTAAAGAATGATTCAGGTACGCCAAAGTTATACAGCATTGGTTTTTTCTTTCAATTTCCTCACTATATGATGTTGACGCTACTCAATATTCAAAAGATGATTAGGAAAGTATTTATGTTCATTCACAGTAAGTTTCACTAGTCTGTCTGAGAAGGTTTCATTGGTCATTGACTGTAGCAGACTTTATGGACGATCTGTAATTTATTCATCTATATGAAGTAGCTTCAGTATGCCCTTGAAGTCTTGTCATGCTTCCTTGTTTGTCTTGTCTGTGCGCGGAATTGAAAAATGATATATAGTTATCAGGAAGAGTAAGAAGCAATCATTTTACAGGTGGTACAGGAGGGAGTGGAGATCAAGGGTCCGAATCTTGGAAAGATGTGTTGGAGGCATGTGAGGCTTCTATACCTATTAACTCTGAGGTAACTCTCTCTTATACCTAAATAAAATATGAGGATCAAACAAAAAAGAATGTCTTGTATCTATTAATTATAAACAGAAGGAATCCTAACGTGACTTCATACAGAGGAACACGGCGAATGAACCAAATGTATTATGGTTTTCTAATCTCTAAGAGTTAGCTATTAATTTTCCAAACTAATAAGTAAAAAGTCTCTTATGAAGGAATTTATTTACTTTTCGTTGAAAGCAGGGATGCACACCAAGCTCTGCAAAAGGATTGCCAGCTGGATTACAGGAAGATTCTAACTGGAGTTACAGCAATCAGGTTGACCAATGTATGTCATATTCTTTGCTAAGATTACTGTTAGGCTTCATACCTTGTTTAAAGTTCTCAGTCCTGATAGTTGTCTTAAATTTCAGCTACATTATTGTTTCCTCAAGATCTTGGTTCTTTCAAAATTCCTGCTTCTTATTCTGCACTGGGAGCTCCGGAGAATAATGGTGAGTACTGTAGAATGATGGATGATGGGAAAAAGGGGCTGCCTTTCGAGCAAGAAATGAGACTGACAGGTGCACATAAACAAAAGTTTACTATCCAGGACATATTACCTGAATGGGGTTACACGAATGAAACCACGAAGGTCTAATCTCTTACACTTGCGTGAATGCCTGTCATGATTGATATACATGAAAATATGTTATTTTCTGGCCTTGTTTAAACAAATGTTGGTAATCAGTTGGATTTTCCGTTTTGAAATTTCATTTTGACAATGCAGGTGATAATCATTGGATCATTTCTCTGTGATCCAGCAGAATCTATGTGGTCTTGCATGTTTGGGAGTGCTGAAGTTCCTTTTGAGATCATTAAAGAAGGTGTTATTCGGTGTGAAGCCCCTTCATGTGGTCCTGGAAAAGTCAATTTATGCATTACTTCTGGAGATGGACTCTCGTGTAGTGAAATAAGGGAATTTGAGTATCGTGATAAGCCTGACACATGTTGCCGTAAGTGCAGTAGGCCACAGACCTCTGATATGTCCACAAGTCCAGATAAGCTTTTATTACTTGTAAGGTTTGTGCAAACACTTCTTTCAGACCGACCATCAGTAGGAGAGAGTAACTTAGAGTCGGGCAATGATAAGCTGTTGAAGAAACTGAAAGCCGATGATGATCAATGGAGCCATGTCATAGAAGCGATCCTAGATGGCAGTTCATCGTCAACAAGAACAGTTGATTGGCTTCTACAGGAATTGCTTAAAGACAAGCTGGATGCGTGGCTGTCTTCAAGATCCCAAGATGGAGATTCTTTGTCAAAGCAAGAACAAGGCATTATCCATATGATTGCAGGCCTTGGCTTCGAGTGGGCTCTCTATCCAATCCTTGGTCATGGTGTCAGTGTTGATTTCCGTGATATTAACGGATGGAGTGCTCTTCATTGGGCTGCACGATTTGGGAGGTGAGTAGCCGATAAAGAAAAGACGCACACCGTCATTTCAAATTTTTTGATTCGAGTAGAAAATAGTGTCTTAATGTCTTAGCATCATAAGTAAAAGATTGTTTTCACTTAGTCAATGTAAAAAAGAGTGTAAGATGGCATCTTTCGTAGACAATAGCTTCAACTGAATCTAATAACTGATACTGTGTTCTTTGCTGTGGCAGTGAAAAAATGGTGGCTGCCCTTATAGCTTCAGGGGCATCAGCTGGAGCAGTGACTGATCCCAGTCAGCAAGACCCGAATGGCAAAACTGCGGCTTCAATAGCTGCCTCTAATGGCCACAAGGGTATTGCAGGTTATCTATCAGAGGTGGCGTTAACAAACCATCTCTCATCGCTCACACTTGAGGAAACCGAGATTTCTAAAGATTCTGCTCAAGTGCAAGCAGAGATAACTGTGAATTCCATCTCAGAACCAGGTCCCTCCGGTAATGAGGATCAACTTTCACTGAAAGACACGCTGGCCGCAGTACGAAATGCAGCTCAAGCAGCTACAAGAATTCAGGCAGCTTTTCGTGCACATTCATTCAGAAAGCGAAAGCAGAGAGAAGCAGCTATGGCTGCTTGCTTACAAGAGTACGGAATCTATTGTGAAGATATCGAAGGGATCTCAGCCATGTCAAAGCTAACGTTTGGAAATGTCAGGAACTACCATTCAGCGGCTTTATCTATTCAGAAGAAGTATCGTGGCTATAAAGGTCGAAAAGAGTTTCTGGAGCTTCGCCAGAAAGTTGTAAAGATTCAGGTATTTTAACAGCTTTAGTGAGATGAACATAGTTGTTTCCCATTAGCCTTTGTCGTCTCGTGCAGCTCTTAATGCTCTTCTATTTCTGGCAGGCTCATGTGCGAGGTTACCAAATAAGAAAGCATTACAAGGTAATCTGTTGGGCAGTAGGAGTTTTAGATAAGGTTGTACTCAGGTGGAGAAGAAAAGGAGTTGGGCTAAGAGGGTTCAGGCAAGACGTAAAAAATACAGAGGACAGTGAGGATGAAGACATTCTCAAGGTGTTCCGCAAGCAGAAAGTAGATGGTGCAGTGAACGAGGCTTTCTCTCGTGTGCTATCAATGGCCAATTCTCCAGAGGCTCGCCAGCAATACCACCGCGTCCTCAAGAGATATTGTCAGACAAAGGTGAGTAGTCTACAAGAGATGAATCAACGTTATAAATAATCATGGTGGACTTGTATTAGTGTTTCTCTTCGTAAGTTAGGATAAAACGATATGAACCTATTCGATAATAGGTTTTATAAACTAAGCCCAGTAAAACCGATAAGTAGAAACAACCTAACAAATATAGCAGTGTCCATGTGAATTTTAAGACACTAGTTAGTCTCATCTCGAACCACTGCAAGAGATTTTGCTCCTCTGCCTTTTGTTCTTCTCCTACCAAACGCTGTGTGTTCGAGGATTGTATGGTCTATAACCAAACCTAATAAAACTTGTAGGTAGATATTCTACGTGAAATCTAACTTTAGAGTCGAGATGTCCATGTGAATTTATAATGCCATTTGCGACCAACGTCTAATAGAAAGTCAGTATTAGAATTGAGGAAATGCTGAAGATTTTTGAATGAATCTTTGCAGGCTGAGCTTGGAAAAACAGAGACATTAGTTGGAGATGATGATGATGGGTTGTTTGACATAGCTGATATGGAATTTGACACTTTGTTTACACTGCCTTGAGGGAAAAGATAGGCAAGAACAGTTGTGTGGGTTTATAGGTTTATTAGTCTGTAGACTTGTGAAGTTTCAAGAGTGAGTAGCTTAGATTTAGAGTTGCAAAGAAAAAACAAGGAAGAGCCATTGTTAATAGTGTCTGTAAAGGGTCTTATACTCTTATGGGGGCTAACTTAAAAGCTTGAACGCTTTGATGTGGTTGAAAAACAAAACAATGTAAATACAAATTTGTGATCGCATTTTTAAATATTTACACCTCGATATATCAAGTGAAAAGTTAGAAATTAAGAAAATGGCAATGATGTGATTTTGGAGAAAAAGGGAATGAATTTGCTTTTTGTTTAATTGTTATGATAATATGTTTCTTTTTAATGTAGACATCTAATTTATAAAATGGAATTATTAGACTGATATTCTGGTGGGGCTTTGCTTAAACCGAAGCCATAGCTGTATGACCTTTTTGATCTTACTGAGAGATAAATTTTTGTCCTTAACATGGACATTTTATGAAACTGAGGTTAGGGTTTAAGATTTTGAGTTTAGGGGTTTGGTTTTGTTATGACGTTATGACGTTATGCAACAAATTAGATTGTTGTGTGATAAAATTCGATAATCATGTGCTAAAATTGATATTCACATAACAAAATAACATGTTACTTAAAAGAACACATTTCTTGTAACAGCTAAATGAATGACAAAATATTAAAAACACTATTTTATGACAATAATATGTCATCATTGCAATTTTCTGAACTTACATCTTTCTTATTCCCATTTGGCAAATTCACCTTTTGTGTTCTGTGTTTGTAAAAATTAGTTGTTTTATATTTTCTACCTAAAAATATGTATTATGATTCGTGAACAAGTAAAATAGTATGTTGTGAGTCTTTTTTTGTTTTGTTTTGCAAATAAAACTTAAACCGTCCCACGTGAAATTTGTATGTGAAACCGGAGGAAATTTAGATTACTTAATTATGAATGCTAAACCCTTATTTGTAATACCATAAATTAATTGAATTAATTTGATAAATAATAAAGTAATAGTGTAATTTATTTAGCTAAATAAAAATTTGTCAAGTTGCTGTTTTTAATAAATAAAAAAAGATACGCATTCCAAAATATTTAAATCACGAGTAAGAAATGTATAATTCTCAATTTATATCAAAAAGCAAAATATCAAATAAACTAATAAAGCACATTTTATGCGGTTCTGAATAGTGAACAACATAAACAGGTGACACGTGCGTCATTCCTACCGTTAAAGCTACGCAAAATGAATTGATTTGATGATTTTGTCGGCTTGTGACTCTTGTCTCTATCGAACCCTGGCGCACTTTAGCAATCACCGCCCCTATCACGGATGCTTCTCATTGATGAGATTGAAGAACTAAGAAGAAGAAGAAGACGCTTCTCAGATCTCTCTGTTTTCTCATCGCTCACCGATCTGTATGTTTTCTTCTTCTTGCTCAATCCAGATTTCTCACCAATTGTTCGTGTTTTTTCGCTGTATCTAAACGATTTAGCTTTCATGATCTAGCTTTGATTGAGCTGTGTGTTTCTCGAACGATTTCAAATTTTGTTGTAATCTGAATCATACTCAGTGAAATCAGGCGATCTAATCTTAGGTGACGTATGTGGGGACTGCAACGAGAAACATCCTCGATGTACAAGAGAACATCATCCAGAGAGTATTCGTCGATGCTTGACGTCGAAGATAGCTCAGGTTCGCACGCACATGTCTCATTTTTTGTAGAAATTAGCAACTTGTTTGGTTTTGAAGTTTTAGCTAAATCTTCCAGTTTCGAATTTGTGCCTTTATCTTCAGGTCGTTTAGAGAATGAGATGAACAATGAAATGGAAACTACAAATCCATCATGGAAGTGTTCTCTCCCACATGTCCTTGTGGCTACGATTTCGTCGTTTCTATTTGGTTACCACTTAGGGTTCGTGTGATTGATTTTAACTCTTCTTCTTCTTCAAGTTCAACATTTTTAGTTACTTGTGTTGATTTGATTCAACTTTTTTTTTTTTGTTGCTACAGAGTTGTTAATGAACCTCTTGAAAGCATTTCTTCTGACCTTGGTTTTAGTGGAAATACATTAGCAGAAGGTATTCATTACTTCTTATTTCTATTAATTTCATGGCAGTGATCACCACCTTTACTACTTTTATAAGTTCTGTTTGCTTCATATGTGAAGGATTGGTGGTTAGTGTTTGTCTTGGTGGTGCATTTATCGGATCTTTATTTAGCGGCGGAGTTGCTGATGGACTTGGAAGGCGGAGAGCCTTTCAGCTTTGTGCTTTGCCTATGATTTTGGGTGCTTTTGTAAGGTAACTTCAGAATTTCCTCCTCGTTCTGTAATACATTCATCAACTCCATTCTTCAGAATTTCCTCTGAGCTCTGCTTATTTAACTGTAGTCAGGCTTTAGACTATCTCCTAGAAAGATCTTTTTGAGATTCCTAGCTAGTGTTTCTTTAGGCTAGAATTGCGAATTGGTCATGAAAAAGCTTTTGTAATCAAATCCCAACTAGGCAATGTTATACGCTTATAAGTGTTGACCATTTCTTTATTAGAGATACCACTGATACCTGCAAATTTCTGGTGACTGTTAGAGTACATAACCAAAATTTACAGAGGCAATATCCTATTTCAGGGTTACAATATGTTAGGTCCAGATTCGATTATTCTCTTTTATTCTCTAAGAAAAGACGTACAGATACAGTGCTGAATGAAAGATAAATCTTGCAAATAACCAGTAATCTAGGGTTTGTTGTAGAGATCCCTAAACTCTCCTAAGCCCTCTAAGGCCCCAAACCAACAAAGGGTAACTGAACAACCTTACCTCCTCTCAATCCTTCCCTATTTATCCTGATCCCACTTTCTGAAGTAGCTGTTATCACAATATTATGATTCTTTAGCAGGAGTTGACCTTGTTTCCATTAGTTTGATTTGTTGCTAATGCTAAAATGTGTTTCTCTCAGTGGAGTTAGCAACAGCTTAGCTGTCATGCTTTTGGGAAGATTCTTGGTTGGGACTGGCATGGGTCTAGGGCCACCTGTGGCAGCACTCTATGTGACAGAGGTATATCAGTGCAGACTGATTATGGATATAACTCTGCAAGAAGTTTGGAGCCGCTTGACTTCTAACTCAAATTTCCCAAATTTTGACTAGGTATCACCAGCTTTTGTTAGGGGAACATATGGAAGCTTCATACAGATAGCTACATGTCTGGGACTGATGGCAGCCCTGTTTGTAGGGATCCCAGTCCATAACATCACTGGTTGGTAAGACAATATTACCTTTTGTAGAACTTATCATAATCTTTAGTAGAATCAACTTGTAAAAAAGTTTTGATCATCTATGTTGTTATGGTGCCCAGGTGGCGTGTCTGTTTCTGGGTATCAACGATACCTGCTGCAGCACTCGCTCTGGGAATGTTCCTCTGTGCTGAGTCTCCCCAGTGGTTATTCAAGGTCAGCTTCATAATTCACGATTTACAATGCATATCATCACAGAGACTTGTGAACTCTACACCAATGTTGTGTCGTTGTTGAGCCTGAAAACTGCACATAAGTTTACTCTAGTGCTTCATTTTTCTTTCCTTTTCTGATTGAACGGCTCATCGTCTTATGCAGCAAGGGAAGACAGCTGAAGCAGAAGCTGAGTTTGAGAGGCTGCTCGGAGGGTCTCATGTGAAAACAGCAATGGCAGAATTACACAAACTAGAACTAGACAGAACGGATGAACCAGATGTTGTGACCCTCTCAGAGCTGTTATATGGTCGGCATTCAAGAGGTATATCTCTTTCCCCCGCCCCCCCCAAGAAAGTAACTGCAAACATGTATGTTGATTGTTGTGTCTATTTGTTTCCTGTATAGTACTTTGTTATTCACTTGTTCCTTTTGCAGTTGTTTTTATTGGATCAACCCTGTTTGCTTTGCAACAGCTATCTGGTATAAATGCTGTTTTTTATTTCTCTTCTACCGTTTTCAAAAGTGCCGGAGTACCATCGGACCTGGGCAACATATTTGTTGGAGTTTCAAATCTCTTGGGTACAGTACTTTTTTGTTTTCTTCCTTTTTCTTTTCAATTATATGGATCTTGGATTGTAACACTGTTCTCTAATTTTCAGGATCTCTGATCGCGATGGTGTTGATGGATAAAGTAGGAAGAAAGCTTCTTCTCCTTTGGAGTTTTATCGGCATGGTGTGTTGTACATTTCTTTCCATTTTTCTTATCATCAATGATAATATGATTTTATTGTGTATCAAACCTATTGTTTTCTGTGTATAGGCAGTAGCAATGGCACTTCAAGTTGGTGCTACAAGTTCATACTTGCCACATTTTCCGGCGTTATGTTTATCTGTCGGTGGCACTCTTGCGTAAGTGTTTGTTGAAACTGAAATTTGTTTTGCATATTTATTGTTCTTAATGCAATTGTCATTTCTTATTACAGGTTTGTGCTAACATTCGCCTTGGGAGCTGGTCCAGTACCAGGTCTACTCCTCCCTGAAATCTTCCCAAGTCGAATTAGAGCAAAAGCTATGGCTTTCTGCATGTCTGTGCATTGGGTAATAATAATAAACTCATCGATTCTTATAATCTCACGGATTGTGTTTTCGTTCCTAACGTTGCTTAACCTTCGTTGGTTCTGGTTGGACAGGTGATAAATTTCTTTGTGGGTTTACTCTTTCTGAGGTTGCTTGAGCAGCTTGGTCCTCGGCTACTATACTCAATGTTCTCTACGTTCTGTTTAATAGCAGTGATGTTCGTGAAGCGGAACGTGATTGAAACCAAAGGCAAAACACTTCAAGAGATTGAGATCTCTCTGCTAGCCAAACCATGAATGTATTTTCATTCTCTCCCTATGTCTTGTTTCTCACTGTTGTATAATCAAATAAAGATTGGGTTTTCGGTAGAGTTCGTTAAATGTTAAATTTCACGTAAACGAATCAAATGTCAAGATTTGAATTATTCTTAATTCTCTATATTTGACAACTCTTGGGTTTAAATGGTAACATGATATATAATGGCTGAACTGAATAAGTGACTTTATTTTGGCTGACTTTGCTTTCTGGCTCAATTTGCTGAAACATGCAAAAACACATAAATTAGGCTGAATTGGTTTAGCTGACTTAATATGTGTAATGTAACAATGGAATGTCTAAAACTAAAAACTTGTTGAATTGTTTGACGCATAGGGATGTAAGTGTACAACAAAATAATCTAAGCATACATCCAAATTATTAAAGCCTTTAAACTGTTATCACCTACCCAATTTTATATAATAATTCTTTTTCAAAGTAATTTTCTCTAACATTTTTATTTTTGGGTTTCCATGACAAAGTTAACGCTGGAAGCCTACGTGAGAAAAAGAAGAAATATAGCTTGTCATTTCCTTTTTTCTTAGAGAACCACCACACAAAAAAAAAGACAATGTATCGAGGAAATAATTTGCCAACCACTCATTCCAATAAAAGAAATGTCAAAAATAAACACAAGTCAAAATAAAATTTCTCAAATATATAAAGCATGTTCACCAGAAACAATCATCAACCAATTTAACCTGAGAAATCATTTCTTATTGTCCCAGCCAAAACAGTAACAAAAATAAAGTTACGAAAATGAAAGAGTCAAGAAAACTCTTATGGATATTATCCATCATTGTTTTGGTGGCAGCCGTTTCTAAGGCAGTCTCAGAGCTAGACAACATTTCAACTGATGATGATGGTTCATTAGATGGCATGAACAAACGTGAAGCCATCGAAGTATACCCACCAAAAGCTGGCAAACGCAAAGGTAAAGGTGGCCGTGCAGCCGTCGCCGCAGGACCTGAGATGAATTGGCCAGGAAAATGGGAGTTATTCATGAAGAATTCTGGTGTATCAGCCATGCACGCGATTTTGATGCCGTTGATCAATAAAGTCCAGTTTTACGACGCAACCATTTGGAGAATTTCACAGATCAAGCTGCCTCCGGGCGTACCTTGCCATGTTTACGACCAAAAGGCTAATAAAATTGATTGTTGGGCTCACTCTGTCCTTGTCGATATCAACACCGGAAACATCAAGCCTCTCGCGGTAACAACATTACTATTTATTACTCCCTCCGTTTTTTTTTTCTTAATATAATTTTTAGCTAAAAACACGAATATTAAAAAAATACAGAAAAATATATATATTCATTTTTACATGAATAATCATATCATTATATACTTAACTAATACAAAACCAACCATTAAGAGAACACTGCATAATACATGCATGTAGTGAGAAAATATTAAATATAGTTTTGCATGGAAACTTTAAAAATCAAATAAAATAAAACAAGAAAAAATCTCTAAAACGTCTTGGAACAAATGAAGTTTTGTTATTATTATCAGGCTACTTCAACATTATGGGCCATGTTCATGTTAGAAAAAGAGTTGAATTATTTTTGGTCTTAATTAAAAGACACCAATGTTAATTTATTTCGGATTCACACAGCTTGCACATGTGTAAATATAACCGTGATTAGGGATGGCTGATCTGATGGATTTAATGGAAACATGACAGCTTACGACAGACACATGGTGTTCGTCTGGAGGTTTAACCGTAAACGGGACATTGGTAAGCACCGGAGGATTCCAAGGAGGAGCAAACACGGCAAGGTACCTTTCGACCTGCGAAAACTGTGTATGGGTGGAATATCCAAAGGCACTCGCTGCAAGGAGATGGTACTCAACACAAGCCACTCTCCCCGATGGCACTTTCATCGTTGTTGGAGGCCGAGACGCTCTCAACTACGAGTATATCCTCCCGGAGGGACAAAACAACAAGAAACTCTATGACTCACAACTTCTTAGACAAACAGATGATCCAGAAGAAAACAATCTATACCCTTTTGTTTGGCTCAACACTGATGGTAACCTCTTCATTTTCGCCAACAACCGATCCATTCTTCTTAGCCCGAAAACAAATAAAGTGATCAAAGAGTTCCCTCAACTCCCTGGTGGTGCTCGTAACTACCCCGGTTCTGCCTCCTCTGCTCTTCTCCCCATCCGCCTCTACGTTCAAAATCCCGCTGTCATCCCTGCTGATGTCCTCATTTGTGGCGGCGCAAAACAAGACGCTTACTATCGTGCTGACAAAAAGAAGATTTACGATTGGGCCTTGAAGGATTGTGCAAGGATAAGCATCAATAGTGCTAAGCCTGTATGGAAAACAGAGATCATGCCAATGTCACGCGTGATGAGTGATAGTGTGATCCTCCCTAATGGAGAAATTCTTATTGTTAATGGTGCAAAACGTGGATCCTCCGCTTGGCACTTAGCCAAAGATCCAAATTTTTCGCCAATCTTGTACACGCCTAACAAACCTTTAGGCAAACGTTTCAAAGAGCTCGCTGCTTCCACTATCCCTCGTATGTACCATTCGATCGCAATCGCTCTTCCTGACGGTAAAGTTCTTATCGGTGGAAGCAACACCAACGATGGATACCAGTACAACGTTGAGTACCCAACAGAGCTCCGCATCGAGAAATTCTCACCACCTTATCTTGATCCAGCTCTTGCCAATATGAGACCAAGAATTGTAAACACCGCCACACCAAAACAGATTAAGTATGGACAGATGTTTGACGTAAGAATCGAGCTTAAACAACAAAACGTGGCTAAGGAGAATGTAATGGTGACAATGTTGGCACCATCATTTACTACTCATAGTGTATCAATGAACATGAGGTTGCTCATGTTGGGTATAAACAATGTCAAGAATGTTGGTGGCGATAATCATCAAATCCAAGCCGTTGCTCCTCCCAGTGGAAACGTTGCTCCTCCTGGTTATTATCTTCTCTTTGCCGTCTACAATAGTGTCCCCAGCGTTGGAGAATGGATTCAAATTGTGTGATTTTGATTTTGCATATATAATTTATGCTCAACATATTTTTGAAACGAAACTCTTATCCTCCTCACCTATAACATGTTTGTAAATCAATTTTCTTTTTCTTCTACTTACATGAATTTATATTCTTTGATTCTTTTAATTATTATATCTTTGATTGAGATTACAAATTTGAGAAAATTGTTATAAATTTGTGAAATCACTTATAGAAGGTAGCACTTTTAGGAAAACATCTCTACACATATTGCGGTTATTTTTCCATAATCTTACTACAGAAAATGGTCATTTATTAATAAATAATGTTATGACATTTGTTTCTAACACATATTCCTTTTTTTTTTAAATATTTTTGTTGGTAAAAAATTATATTAGAATAAATACTTTACTCAATAGTTAACATTCACTTATGCGCCAACAAATCGCATTATCCCTCATAACAAAAATTGAGTTATAGATCAAGATATAAAAAAGTTATATTCCATTTTAACATTAAAAAAAAATTCATAAAATATGAATATATAACATATATAAAAAAATAATCGATTAATTAAATAGTAAGTGTAGTGTAACTAATTAAAATAATGTGGATCGTTCAATTTTGTGATTTATAAAATAAAAAATAAAAAAGCTTTATTTATCTCAACCGTTGTTGTCACTTCCTCTCCGACGGAGGAAAAGTATCCACCGCTTGAAGAAGAAGATTCCACCACTGAGCTCTGAATCTCGAAGAAGAAGATGGTGAGGATCATTCCCATGGCTTACTCAATCCGACCTTCACTCGGCTGCTTCTCCTTTGCATCTCCTCGCCTCCCCGTTTCCTACCTCTCGAGAAATCTCTCTCGCACTCTCCGTAATCATCCTTCACCTTCATATCTATCTTTGACTAAACGATAGAGATAGAATTGAGAATCAATCATTGTTCAATTGATTAGTGAGTTCTAGAATTAGGGTTGTGGTGGGCTGATGTGATATCGTCTTTCAATTATCTGGTTATGTCATTCAGAGGTTTTTAAATTCTTTAGTTTGGGAATCAATCATTGTTATAGAGCTGAAGTTGAATGAGTTTTAGTTTACTCTTGAAATTTTTAGTTTATCATTCTTTTTCAATTTTGTTGCAGATGTTCCTCAATCACAGCTTTTTGGTTTAAATGCTCATAAGCTTTTGAGAAGAAGTGTAAACTGTTTAGGAGTGGCTGAATCTGGTAAAGCAGCTCAAGCGAGCACAGCTACTAGTCAAGATGATCTTCTCAACTGGGTTAAAAATGACAAGAGAAGAATGCTTCATGTAGTTTATCGTGTTGGCGATTTGGACCGGACTATAAAGTACGTACCTTTGACCTTTTTTTTTTTTTTGATATGATCTTAAAAGTCACATTCGGTGGAGCATTAAGTTTAACAGAATCATCTGATTGCTGCAGATTTTATACTGAATGTCTTGGAATGAAGCTTCTACGCAAACGTGATATACCAGAAGAGAAGTATACAAATGCTTTCCTTGGTTATGGACCTGAAGATTCACACTTTGTGATTGAGCTCACTTATAGTAAGTCATATCTGTATCCCCCTTTTATGCTACTGCCAAGACTCAGTGTACTGTAGTTCATATAGCTCCAATGAGCTCAAGACTATGCATTTAATATTTTGATTGTTGGCTTAGCCTTCTCGTGTAATTTTGTGTACAGATTATGGAGTTGACAAGTATGACATTGGGGCTGGTTTTGGTCACTTTGGTATTGCTGTCGACGATGTGAGCATCTACAATCTATATGAAATAATGTTCTCCTTTTTTTGAAACAGTGTTTTATATGTTTGGCTTTACTCATATCTTTCCGCTTAATGGTCTTATATCTAAGAAGTGAATTTTTTTCCAAAAAGGTGGCGAAAACTGTAGAGCTTGTGAAAGCCAAAGGGGGAAAAGTAACCCGGGAGCCTGGTCCTGTCAAAGGTGGCAAAACTGTGATCGCATTCATTGAAGATCCTGATGGTTACAAATTTGAACTCTTGGAAAGAGGTCCTACACCAGAACCTCTTTGCCAAGTTATGCTCCGTGTTGGTGATCTCGATAGGGCCATAAAGTTCTATGAGAAGGTGAGTCCTATGAAATTGTTTTGAGATGTGATAGTTTATAGCGTGAAGTAATTATTTTGTTCTGATATATTTTCTATTTCTTTTATCAGAATGCATTCTTATCCTCTGATCATATGTGCTTGCTTTCTTTTTAGGCTTTTGGAATGGAACTTCTGCGAACAAGAGACAACCCAGAGTACAAGGTAACTTGCAATGCCTTAGGAATCTAATCCTAACCCATGCAACCTTAACTTCCCTTGTCTATATGTTTTTACCTGCAAAACCTGCTACTATTGTTTGTTTGATCGGTTTGATTTAGTTTTTTGTATAAACTCACTTACCGTAAGTAAATATTTGCAGTACACAATAGCCATGATGGGATATGGTCCAGAAGATAAATCTCCTGTCCTAGAGCTGACATATAACTATGGTGTCACTGAATATGATAAAGGAAATGCTTATGCTCAGGTAAGAGAAATTTGACATTCCGTTCGTCTAAATTCCTTTTCAACTGGAGGGTAGCCATAGTTTTAACTTGTTTGCTTGTATTTGATTACTGTTAGATTGCAATAGGGACGGATGACGTGTACAAAACTGCAGAAGCTATAAAACTCTTTGGGGGAAAAATCACGAGGGAACCTGGTCCTTTGCCAGGTATTAGCACGAAGATCACCGCGTGTCTGGATCCTGATGGTTGGAAATCGGTAAGATATTGGTGTGTTGAGATAGATTCATATTGATGGAAAGAGTTCTGAATATCGCGTTTTGAGTTTGCGACTTTTGGCTTTACAGGTATTTGTGGACAATATTGACTTTCTCAAAGAACTGGAGTGAGAGGAGAATGGAGAAAGGAGAATGGAGGCAACAAATGTATGAAAATGGCTTATGAGTTTGAAGGAGACAAGAGGAGAGGCGTTGTTGTGTTACATCAGTTTGGGGTTTGATATAATATCTCTCAGTGCTGAGTATTTGTTCAAAGTGAATAATTTGTTTTTCAGAATCTAGTGTAGTTGTTTTACAGGATAAACCCCATGTTGCGTCTTTGTATATTAGTTCCACACTTCCACTTAACATTAATTGCCAATAAATAAAATGATAAGTGAATAATAAACAAGAAAAAGTATATATTTCCGAACTTATAACAATAAAAAGTCATACAGGCTCTTTGGGGACATGTGAAAACATAGAACGTATGTAAAGCGATTACAGAATTTTAATTTCTTTTCCTCCAAATCTTATGCCTAGTCGAAGTTATGAGGATCCTTACACTAAAAGAACACCCACTTTGAAAATCGAAGCTTGACATCAGTTCTTGAATGTCATTCCTTTTTCTTCCTTAATTTTGTTTGATTCGGGAATTTATTTACAAGAGAAGCTACAAAAATGTATGTTAAAGTTTATGGGAACCAAAAAAATTACCTTAGACAAAGCAAAGATTGAAACATGCCAAACGACATCGTATAATATACTAAAAGATTAGATTGGTGTTAGAGAAACTTGTATACGATATCGTATGGATCTTTTTATAGATTTAAAAGTTAATTTAGGCAAACAAAATTAAAACATGCCAAAAAACATCGTACAAATACTAATCTATTCGTCGTCGTTTGACATGTTTCAATCTTTATGTCGCCTAGGTTAACTTTTTGGTTCTATAAAAGGATCCAATTCACAGCTTTTTATGTGTTCATATCGGCCATATTTTTAATAGCAAACATATCCTAAGAAAGTTTGTGAGATTTCGATCGCATCAATGAAACCTCGAATTCGGTTAAATTCTTTTGCAAAAGGTATGTGCTAATAAAACAAAGTTTAAGATCTTTTACATTCATTCGATTTTATTTGAAGTTTTTAAATATTTGCATAGTTTTTTGGTTGTCTTATTTTTGAGTACTCTTTGATTATCTTATTATTATTATTATTATTAGGTTGATTGCTTGATATTTATGTTTTGACTCATGATTTTTTTTTCAATGAAAAGATAAAAGAATTCAAATTCGGTATTAAAAAATCATCTAAATTTAATATAAAGCATCTTCGAAAAACATAGTAATTCGATAAATATACATTATCTTTAGAGGTAGAAAAATTATCCGAAATCTAATTCAATCCGATCCGAAAGATGATATAAGAAACTTTCGGATCTGGATCCAAATATTTTAATTTTGAAAAGCAAGATATTCAGATCCGACTTGGATCTACTTCCAGAAATAATTTTCTTAAAATATATATATATATATGATAAATATAATCTATAAAAATATATTGTGATACCTTTGAAAATAAAATAAAATTTTTGTGTATTTTTAAGAATAACCCTGATAAAAATTTTATGTTTTAAAACACAAAATGTTTATAAAATATATTTGAAAATTGATGAAATTGTTGACAAAAAAATATTGATGAAATTTTTAATAAAATTTTATTTTAATGTAATTTTCTAAAAGTTCTAAATAAGGGAAACTATATGAAAATTCTTTCAGATTTTATCCTTTTTGTAATTATTTTCAATTTTATGATAATGCTCTTATTGGTTCAGAATTTGGGATTTTGTAGAAAAATCTTTTTATTTCTATTTTGTAGATAAATTGTCATAATAAAATACACAAAATAGACTTTCACTGGAAATTTATATACATATACATATAAATGGTAAAATAAAGAAAATAATTTTTTTGTTTGACTTGTATAATAGGATGGTAGAATAATAATTAAGAAATAAATCTTTAGAAAAGGGAAAAAATCTAATCATTCTTTAAATTATTTAATAATTTTCCAAAGTATCACCACTAAGTGCTACATGATTTGACCAAAAACAAGTTTTTTTAATGAATGTCCATAGATTTTGCATAATCTAAAGATTCTTTCTTAATTATTATTCTACCATCCTATTATACAAGTCAAATAGAAAAAATTACCTTTTCTTCATTTTACTCATTATATTATATAAATTTTCAGTCAAAGTCAATTTTTTTAAATTTCATTATGCCAATTTTATTTACAAAAAAGGAAATAAAGGATTTTGTTTCTATAAATCCAAAATGTAGAGCTTTAGCATTAAATAGAAAACAGTCAAATAAAAGGATAAAAATGTGAAAACACATATTAATATTTTGACTATTTTTTTCCCCCCTCTTTTTGAATTTCTAAACTATTATATAAGAAGAGGGAAACACCTCTCAGATTCCACACTCACTTCAACTTTTGTTTTCTCGTATTCTCTTAATTCAATTCTCCAAATCTTCCTCCTAAATTGCTTCATTACTCTCTAACCCATTATTCAAATCCATGTTCTCCATCGATTTAGTTCTTTAGACTCTCTATTATTCCCCAAAGTTCGTTTCTTTCACTGTAATTTACTGTTGTTATGGCAAGAAAGCGCAAAACAAATCCTGGTGTTAGAGTCGTCGGAGGAAGAATCTATGATTCCAGAAATGGCAAATCTTGTCACCAGGTGAAACATTACGATTCTCAAATTTCATTTTGTTTCCCTCGAATCCATCATCCGTGTGTGTGTTCTGCGTTGGTTTTATGCTAAAGGCTTGATTTTGTTTGGTATTAGATGATAAAGTTTCGTTTTTTTTAATAATTTAAATGTTGTTTTGTTTGCTTGTAGTGTCGACAGAAGACTATGGACTTAGTTGCACCGTGCAAAGTCATGAAGAAGAAGAACAAGCTATGTCCCATTAAGTTTTGTTATAAATGCTTATCAAACAGTTTCGTTTTTTTTTTTTCGTTCTTTATTTATTTTTCTTCTGAGATTATGTGTTCTTATTATGTGTTTTTTATTTGCATCATAGATATGGTGAGAATGCAGAAGAAGTAGCAAAGTTGGATGATTGGGTGTGTCCTCAGTGCAGAGGCATCTGCACATGCAGTGTGTGCAGGTAATTACATGTCTTTTGAGATTTGCGCTTTATCAATGAAAGAGAGCTTTTAAAAATGTTTGTGAGGATTTTACAGGGAAAGCCGAGGACTACATCCCACTGGGATTTTGGTACACAAAGCTAAAGCCTGTGGATTGGCTTCAGTCTCTGAGCTTCGTAAAGTTGAAGGGCCTGATAAGTTTGCTTATCTGAGGAAGCCAAAACTGGTACTGAAATAAATTATACAAATCCTGGTTTTAGTGATCTTTAGCTTATGTCTTTTATTATGCTTACTTGATCAATATGGTTTATGCAGACTGATGCTTCCAATGAAGGTAGTAGTGGCAATAGTGAATCTGTTCCAGGGAAAGAAGTGGAAATATTTGGTGAGAACTAAAGATTTGTGTTTTGTAAGTTGTCTTATTTAAAGGAGAGGCTAACGATTTTTACGGTTATAAAACATATGTTGCCAAGGAGAAGAAGAAAGTTGTGGGCAAGAGGAAGAAAGCCAAATCCAGTGACAAACTGAAAGAGGAGATTCAGTTTGAGGCTCAACTTCCTCAGGGTACAAGCTTGAGTACTGTATCAGGTATTGATATACCCACTGAAGAAACTGACAGCAGCTGGTTCACTGCTATTGGAAAGATCCTATTGCAGTCAGAAGTTTGAGTGATGAGTTCCCACCTGAAACTTTTGTAGCGGGTGTTGCTGCGTATGAAAAGATGAATGCATCAAGAAGGCTCAAGCTTCTAAATTTCTTATGTGATGAATCACTTAGCACATGGTATGTGAATCTTTATAAGCCAATATCAACTTTACTTGTAGTTTATGCTTTGTTATGAGTTAACTTATGTGTAAAATTTTCCCAGGGCAATAAGGAATTACATTAAAAGCCAAACTGAAGAGTGTGAAAAACAGAAAAAAGAAGCTAAACAAAAGGCTGCAGCCGCAAAGGAAAATATATTTTCTAAAATCTGTAAGATAGATTTATATATCAACTCTTTGTGCTAAAGCTCGTTTTGTCTTTATAGGAGAAGCTTCTCAAACAGAAGATGCAAGGTGATGTTGCCAAAGCCATTATGGAGAAAAACAGAGCTCCATTGTGCATTGAGGAACATAACTTAATTATGTCTCAAATAGCTGAAGCTAAAGAAGCTCATGAGAAAATGATGGAGGCAAAGGGAATGATATCTGGAAGTAAGTCTAAATCCTTAGTTTCTTTATGTTAATTGTCTAACAAATGTTGTCTTATATTTTTGTTTTTTTAACCTAATGAAATCTGTTTGCAGTGACGCGTATATGTGATGCGCGTAGAACTGAACCGATCATGTTGGATGATAATGGTCTTGTTATCTGAAAAATGAAGTGCTATGAAGAAGAACCAAATTTTTTGCTTCAAGTTTTGAAATTTACTAAACTCTTTGGTTATGTTTCTTATGCAGGCGTGTTTAGTAATTCTCAATCTTATTAATGCACAGATCTAGGAACATTTGATAATTTATATCCACATGAAAGATGGTTAGCTTTTAAGCCTGAACAGAAACCAGAGATAGAAAACTATATCCCTAACAAGAGGTAAGTCATTCATAAAAAGGCTATTAACAGTGTAATATTTGGATTTTGTAATGTTAAAATAAAACTAATTGTTGCTTCGTTTTGGTAGAAGATGACGATGATGATGAAATTATGTAAAAGAAGGTAAAATGTAAATAGTACGAAGATGGTGATTTTATGCTTACATTGGTACGACTTCTAGTAGAATTGAATTGCGTGCTTTGGATCTCTTTTGGTGATGTCAGAGTTTGGGTATGTCAAGCTTTCTATCTTGAGAGAGTTTAGAAATCTTAGATTGTTGGTATGTATTAGATTATTAATATGTTGATATTTGTAACGTACATTTTGGTCTTTTACACTAGGGTGCTAAATATCTTATTAGGTTCTGACCTTTTGTATAAATAGAAGCTTAACACTTCATTGAATAAATAAGAAAGATAACTTAAAACCACTTAGTTCCTTTTGACATGGTATTAGAGCCACTTTGGCTAATGACCTAATTTCTTTTCTTCATTTCACAACCATGGCAGATCCTAATCCTACTACAGCTATTATAACAACTGTTGCTGTTGCTGATGAATCTCTTATCCAGAGAAGAAAGATTCATCCATACGATTTGTCGGCAAGTGATAATCCAGGAACTTTGATATCTCAGGTTCTTCCCACCACTAAAAACTATGATGAATGGGCTCGGGAATTATGTATCGCTTTACGAGCACGGAAGAAATTTGGATTCATTGATGGATCTATTCAAAGACGCGGTGATGACTCAAGTGAGATCGATGATTGGTGGACTATCAATTCGTTGCTCATCTCTTGGATCCGAAATTCCATCGATGCTTCACTTCGTCGTGAAATCACATACTTTGAGGTTGCGAAAGACCTTTGGGATGACATAGCTGAGCAGTACGGATTGATCAACGGACTGCGTACATCAATTGAGGTATGATCTTGTAACCTGCAAACAAAGAAGCTTATCTATCAAATCTTATTATGGAAAATTGAAGAAAATTTGGGATGATTTATCTCGTGCAACGGATGTCCTTATGGAGCAAAGATTCGAGCCAAAAAGAAGCAAGAAACTGACAAAGTTCATTAGTTCTTGATTGGTCTCGATGAGGCAATTTATGGTGGTCTTAGATCGGCGCTTCTAGCTTGGGATCCACTGCCATTTCTTAATCAAGTATACTCCACTCTTCTGCAAGATGAAACCGCGCGTCAAGGAGCAGTCTCTCCCGCCGAAAATCGGGAGCTTTGCGGTTCAATTCGGTCAGCAGACACATGACTCAACTCGGACTCACGGGAAAAACAGCATATGTTTGGCGTGTGGGAGAAAAGGACACAACGCTGACCGATGCTTCTCTGTACACGGCTACCCGGTCTGGTGGAGAGGTCCGCGCGTCACCGGATCTGGCGGAGGAGTGCGCCGGCCAGAATCTTTGACAATTGAATCGTTGGACGCTGGAAGAGGAAGAGTAAGGGCAAACTCTCTTTCTTTGAGTGGGCCGAATAATTTTAATTCAGGTGAGCCTGTTTCAAGTGTCCTGCCAGCTGGGCCTATTTTAGGTTTTAATTCTGATGGACCGAATAACAGTGGGCCTGTTTCTGATGGATCATTCTCTGGGTCAAATAATGAGCTGAATTTTCAGCACTCTGGGCCTAAGTATTTTACTCAACCTGGGCCTGTTTTTATCTTTTCCAATTTAACATTTGGTCAACAAAATCAGTCAAATTTGGGAGGATTTACAAAAGATCAGTGGAAGCTTCTCCTTCAGACTTTTCACTCTGGAAAGGCTGGACCTTCTGAAACATTGACTGGTAAGACACAATTTCTCCCTTGGATTTTAGATACTGGGGCTTCTAACCACATGACTGGTTGTTTGGTGGTTATGACAAATGTTCGGGACATTGTTCCTTGCTTGGTTAGTCTTCCTGATGGACGACATACTATTGCTACAAAACAGGGAATTGTGGTCCTTGGTAATCATATAAAACTACTGGATGTTCTGTTTGTGAATGGTTTGAGTGGTCAATTGTGGTCCGTGTCTCAGATGATTCGTCAGAATAAGTGCTTTGCTCACTTTGGTGATGGATATTGTGCTATTCAGGACCATTCGCGGATTCTGATTGGAGCAGGTGAAGAACATAATGGTCTTTACTATTTCAGAGACGTGGATGCAATAACAGCTGGTGGATTTCATGTGCGTGTCTCGCCTGATTTGTGGCATCAGCGGCTTGGACATCCATCTTCTTAAGTTCTTTCTTATATTCCTGATGTTAGTAGTATGAGAAAAAAATCTGATTCGGTGTGCGAAGTTTGTTTCCGCGCTAAACAAATCAGAGATTGCTTTCCCACCAGTAATACTAAGACTACTGAAAAATTTTAGCTTATTCATTGCGATGTTTGGGGTCCATATCGTACTCCTGCTTTTTCTGGTGCACGATATTTTTTTACCATAGTTGATGATTTTTTTCGTGGTGTTTGGTTATTTCTCATGACTGAGAAAAGTGAGACGTCTACGCATCTAAAAAGATTCTTATCCATGACTGAATGACAATTTAATAAAATTGTCAAAGTGATTCGCAGTGTTAATGGAACTGAGTTTATGTACTTGCGGGATCATTTCCTGGAAATGAGAATTTTTCATGAGACTTCCTGCGTTGGTACTCCCCAGCAGAATGGGATTGTTGAGCGCAAACATAGACACATTTTGAATGTTGCTCGGGCCATTCGTTTTGGTGCTAATCTTCCTATTAGGTTTTGGGGAGAATGCATTCTTACAGCAGCATATCTTTTAAATCGAACTCCTTCGATGGTGCTTGATGAGCGGACACCATATGAGCTTCTTCATGGTAAACCTCCTAACTTTTCTCATCCACGAGTTTTTGGCTGTCTTTGTTTCACGCATAAGCAGCATCATGGAGGAGATAAATTTGTTGCTCTCTTGACGTTGCGTCTTCTTGGGTTATCCGTCTGGAAAGAAAGGTTGGCTCGTATATGATCTTGAGGATGAATGATTTCTTGTTTCTCGTAATGTTATTTTCTGTGAGACTTCTTTCCCATTTGCAGAATCCCCTGCTTCGTTGAACGCTCCACATCACCAACAAATTTCGACTTCTGTATACTTTCCGGAGGAAGTTGACGCTCCCACTGTGGAACCTGTAATTCTTACAGAGTCTCCACCTACTAGTGATACTCAATTTCAAATGTTATAGCTTTGCCCGAAGACTCTCCGGACATGGAGCCTCTTGGTCGTGGTTGTCGGAGGAAGATACCTTCTGTCCTACTCAAGGAATATCTAGTTGGTGTCCCTACTTCAAGTTTACCATCTGCTAATCTAGTTTATCCTATTGCCAATTATGTGGACTGCCACAGATTTTCAGCCTCTCATCGTGCATTTCAAGCGGCGATTGTTGCTCAAACTGCGCCTACTTCATTTGGTGAAGCAATCAAGGATGCTAATTGGTGCAAAGCTATGAAAAACGAAATAACTGCTTTGCAGGATAATGCTACATGGTACCTTGAGGATTTACCACCTGGGAAACAAACCCTCGGTTGTGGATATTTACTCTAAAATATCGCGCAAATGGCTCTCTTTAGCATCATAAACCTCGTCTTGTGGTATTTGGAAATCGAAAAATTGAAGGTATTGACTATAAAGAGACTTTTGCCCCTGTTGCTAAGATGGTTTCAGTCCGTATTTTCCTTCAAGTTGCTGCAACTCGTCATTGGGAAATATACCAGATCGATGTTCACAACGTCTTCCTTCATGACGATCTCAAAGAAGAGGTTTATATGAAGTTACCACCAGGTTTTTGGGCTTCTTCCTCTTCTCGTGTTTGCAGACTCAAGAAGTCATTGTATGGTTTAAAACAAACTCCTCGATGTTGGTTTGCGAAACTAACAGACGCTTTGTTGACTTACAAGTTTTGTCAATCTCGTTTTGATTATTCCCTATTCTCGTTCATCTGCAGAGGTGCTCAATTGTTTATTCTTGTGTATGTTGATGATTTGGCTATCATGGGAAATGACAGTGATGCTATCAGACAATTCAAAGATTATTTGAGTTTGTGTTTTCACATGAAGGATTTGGGAGTACTAAAGTATTTTTTTTGGGATCGAAGTTGCGAAGAACCTAAAAGGCATTTATCTATGTCAACGAAAATATGCTTTAGATATCATTTTCGAGACTGGCCTTCTTGGTGCCAAACCAGTGAGTTTTCCTTTAGATCAGAATCATCGCCTTGCTCTAACTACTTTAGAGCTTTTGTCTGATGCGGAATGTTTTCGCCGACTGGTTGGCCGCTTGATTTATTTGGGTGTGACGCGTCCTAATTTAGCCTATGCTGCTCACATTTTATCCCAATTTATGCAGCTTCCTCGTCAAGATCATAGGGAAGCAGCGTTAAGGGTTGTTCGATATCTCAGAGGAAATCTAGGTCAAGGAATTCTTCTTCGATCTGATTGTGACCTGCACATTCGAGGTTGGTGTGATTCTGATTGGGCTGGTTGTCCTTTGACGGGTCGATCACTTATGGGTTGGTTTGTACAGTTTAGAACTTCTCCTATTTCTTGGAGAACTAAGAAGCAGAAAATTGTCTCTTCCTCGTCGGCGGAGGCAGAATATAGATCCATGGCTGAAATTACTAAGGAACTACTCTGGATCAAAGCATGTTTACTTGATTTTGAGATTGATCATGCTTTACCAATGACGTGATAGTAAAACTGCCCTTCATATTGCTGCTAATCCAGTTTTACACGAACGCACAAAGCACATTGAAGTTGATTGTCATCGAGTTCGTGATGAGATACAACGAGGTGTCATCGCCACACAACATGCTTCCACTACTACATTGTTGGCAGACATTTTTACTAAAGCTTTAGGTGCAAAATAATTCGATGTCTTTCAAGCCAAGTTGGTCATTTTGAATCTCCATGCTCTAACTTGAGGGAGGTATTAGATTATTAATATGTTGATATTTGTAATGTACATTTTGGTCTTTTACATTAGGGTGCTAAATATCTTCTTAGGTTCTGACCTCTTGTATAAATAGAAGCTTAACACTTTATTGAATAAGTAAGAGAGATAACTTAAAACCACTTAGTTCCTCTTGACAGTATGATTCAGTTGGACCCATGGATCTTTGGTCTCTGAGGGTGTGACCAGATCATCTCCAAACAATATGCAACTAGTGGTTGCTTCGGTGGTTATCTTTTGTTTCATTGGTTGAACCATTTGGTCGTTGTTATAGTTCTTTTTTGGGCATGGCTGGGATTAGCAAACTGATGCAAACACCGAAGTACGCAAATGTGGGGAAGAATGCAAATGCAGAAGCATCAAAATCATCACAACCTTGAAGCTTTTTATTTATTTATATCTCTTGTATATCATGAAAAAGTAGAGTACGAGAATAGGCCATTATGTAAATTTTCATAAGTCTGAAAAGTTTAACTTATATTTATTTGTCTTCTATGGTTCAGTTCGGTTGAATTATATTGTATCGATTGTAATCGTTCAAAAAAAGTTGTCAAATGAAAAGTGAAAATTTAAGTTGAGTGTGATATGCTTGTTTTATGTTTCACATCGTACTAGTTCTTACATCTTTACTAAGCTCAATTGTGGCTGTTCCATAAATATTAACATCGTACTAGTTTTTACTTTAAGTCACAACCAAAAAAATTAACTTTATAGTAAACAAGTTTTATTGCTCCGGTGCTATAGCACCGGAAAATAATATTATACTAGGTGATTTCTACGTTATACGTGGGATAAAATATTTATAATATTTTTTAGAAAATTAATAAATTTAATAAATATTTCTAAATATTTTAGTAGTATATTATTGTATAAATAATTAAAATCTAAAATTAAAGTTTTTACATATTTATGTTACTAATTAATTATTTAGCTAAAACAATATATTTTTAAAATAAAATTTTAAAAATCAAATTTATGCTATAATTTTATGAAATATTTACTTACTCGATTTTCGATAAATAAATAAAGCTAATTTAAGTAAGATTATAATCTTTAAAATAAAGACAGTTTATATATGATTGATCTAATGACATATTATGTAATTAGTCTAGTAATTAATGTCCTATAAAATATATTCTCTGAGAATCACTCTGGCGACGACACGTCAGCATGACACTGTTGTAATATTCTACGTAAACATAAGGTTATTTTGTTAAAATGATT
Organism: Boechera divaricarpa; assembly: GCA_026770425.1. NCBI lineage: Eukaryota > Viridiplantae > Streptophyta > Magnoliopsida > Brassicales > Brassicaceae > Boechera > Boechera divaricarpa. Next base: position 20,963,325 of record CM049182.1, on the reverse strand, counting down.
CTCAATTAATATATAGGAGATTATATTTTATCTATATTTAAATGAAAATATATTTTATAAATAGATTTTCGCCAAATTTTTAAGAAGAAAAAATGCAAAAAACTTTGATTTTGTATTTTCTGTGAATAATCATATAAATTTGAAATTAAATAAATATTTTAAAATAATATTTTCTACAAAAATCAAGTAAATTAAACACTACACACTAATATAAAGAGTCTGAACAAACCATATTAAAATAATATTTTAATAAAATACATTAAACACTAATATAAAACATCTTCTAAAAATATAAAAAGATTTGTTAAAACAAATTATTACCTTTTCATCAACCAATAATAACTTTATTCCGATGAGTATATTATTTGCTTTGATATTTCTTGCTTTCCATTTTTAAAGCAAGCGTACTATAGTATGACGATAAACACGATTTTTGTCTAATTGATGTAGGGTACTAAATTCATTTTTCTGATTTAATATGATGAATAACAAAAGCTAAAAGATGAATGAGAAAATGATTTGTTAAGAATCTATATTTTGGTATTTATAACCAAACTCCTACAATATTAATTTGGAAAATGAACATAATTCTAATGTAAAATATTAAATATTTTGCTAAAACTCACAATTGTTTTTTTTTATGATACATTAATAGTAGGTTGTCTTTTCTATTATTTTCATTTTTTGCTATTTACATTTTTACTTAAACTCACAAAAATCTTTAATGATTATCTATTCTACATTTTTATATAAAAAATTATTATTACTAGAAAGTTCAAAATTACTAAAATTCCTGCTATTGACAGTTTTGCTTAAACTGATAAAATTCTTAATTAATTATTTATTTTATATTTTTATATAGAATATTACCATTATCAGAAAGAGATACGTGTCACAATCTAAATTAGTGATGACACATGTTAAAATCTAATAAGTTATCACTTTGACACGTGTCACGCTCACGTTAAACACGTTCAGCTTTATATAATAAGATATTGAAAAACAAGTATCAAATAAATTAATTTCACTCTCTCGAATTTCATATATGTCAAAACTTAATTTAAGAACGTATAAGAAATTTCTACTTCTATATTATTTAACTACCAGGAAATAAAAGTAATATTGAAATAGTTTAATAAAAGGAAATTAACAATTTCTCAGAAAATATGAAACAATAAATAACATAATTTTTCAAGTAGAAAAGGAAGTCTTTTTAAGTATATATGGAAACGTATATTAAATAATCAAATTTAACTTTTTTATAAAGCAATATAAGATTTAATTAGTCAACAAAAAAAAGTAATACAGATATGAAACTTTCAATAAAATAAATCAATTGTTTTTGACTATAATACATGCCAATATACATTAATCATATGCCAGATTATTAGGGACAAATGTTTAAAATTTGGTTTATTTAATTATCTTCAAACAAATATGTGAAGAATGGGAAAACATTTTAGTAAACAGAGAGAAACGTAGTTGATGAACAATATTAAACATATTTTCTAATAAATAAATTTAAAATTTATATGATTTAAAAACTTAATTATTTTACTGTAATATAAAATTATTAATTAAATAAAATTTCACTCTTTTGAATTTCATATATGTCCAAATTAAATTTGATATTGAATTTATAATATTTTTGTTATATATTATATAACTAACAAAATATATAAATACTTAAAAAATAATATAGTAAAAGAACATTTCAAAACTTCTCATAAAATAAGAAATTGTAATAAAAACATATAAAATTGAAAAGAAAATATTTTAAAGGAAATATGGAAAATTATTTTGAAATAGTCAAAATTAAACAAATAAAAATATAAATGCTTTTCCACATTACTATATATATATATATATACAGTGGCGGATCCAGAATAAAATTTAACCTAGGACACATAATATAAAATAATTTATGAAAAATAGAGTATTAATATAAAAATACGTTTTATGACGAAAAAATAATTTTTTAAAAAGTTATACTACGTTCTTCTATATTTTGAAACCTTTTCACCACTATTTTTTTGTCACTTTATCAAAAAATTTCTTTCAACAAAACATACTAGACAATCGTTTAGAAACTGATCATCTGTTCGGTTGCGTAAGATAGTTTTTACAATATTCAGGTGTTTTGCATGATATAAGACACAAAGACTTGAATTAAAATAATCGAATTTACTTATGTTTTTTTTTCTGGTCAACATCTATGTGATTCTAAACGCTTTCAAATTAAAGTGTTTGTATTACTTCAGTAACGGTAATTATCTCCTGAATTAAAAAAAAATTCAAAATCGTGTTTTTCTTATTCTCAAGAATATTTTTTCTAAAAAAAACTATTATTCAATAAAAATCAATCGTGTCTTTTACAAGATATCAAGCCACATATTTATATTTGCAAAACTATAAAAAATAAGTAAATCTAACTTAAAGAAAACAAGAAAACTAACTTATACAAAAATAAAGGAAAACTGTAAGTTTTCCATTTCAAAAAAATAAAGATACGCCCTATCAAATATACTATAACTTTTATATTTTTAAACTATATAAAAATGAAAAAAAAAGAGTGTGGGGTCCGTGCCCTCACACCCATTAACCTATGTCCGCCACTGTATATATATATATACTCCCTCTGTTTTTGAAATAGTGTCATTCTAACATTCATCACACAAATTAAGAAATAAGATTAAAGTTCTATTCTATCCCTTAACTATTCATATAATTACAATTATTTATTTCATTTTATTTTAATGCATTCATCATTAATGAGTCAGTAGGGAAAGATCAAAAATAGTATTTTTTTTGTTAAAAATTGCATTGATATACTAAACCGACATTCTTTTTGTTACAAAATTTTAGTGCTAGAATGACACTCTTTTAAAAACAGAGGGAGTATATTTTAAGATGGACAAAGATTACTCAAACAATAAGTATATATTTTGTTTAGAACAGATCATAGTATATAAAACACATAAAATGATGGTTCCGATTGGTAACCACTTTTGAAGAAAAAAATGAGGAGGAATGTCATGTTCTTTTTTGTTCTTCAACTTATTTTTTACCATTTATAAGAATTTTTTTTCAATTTTAAGACATGTGGGCTCTACATTTTTTCTTCTTCGTTCTCATGAAAAAAGAAATAATAGAACAAAAATATTTTTTTCCAAAATTGTAGAAGAACAATGAGGAACAAAAATTAAAATTTCGTTTTTTATTATTAAATAATTTTAAAATAGGTTTTTTTTTTGATAATATTTACATTTTATAGATGAATACTTTTCGTATTATTTATTATAAATTTATATGTATATATAATTTCATCAAAAATTTTACTTTAACTGAATGATATGATTTTATTTTAGATTAGTATTTATAATTAAAAATATATATATATATATTTTTAATAAGATATTCAAATTTCTACTACCATTTTATTTTAATTGCAATTTTATAAAATAAATTTACTAAATGAATCTTTTTTAAAATACTTTTTATGTTAAATATTTTTTAAAAATATCTATTCAATATTTTGGTTACCATTTACTATAACCATTTGTTCAATTTTTCATTTAAACATTTGTTCTTCTTGTTCCTCATTTTGGTCATTTTTTTTTTTTTTTGTTCGTTCTTATTTATTTTCTTTTTTATTCATATTGTTCTTTTTATAGTCTCCAATCGGAGCCGATATAGAATAGAAAAAAATATCAATTTTTTTTGATCAACTTTTTATTTTTGTCAAAAGAAATAACATTAAAGCATGTAGTTTGACTATCGATAGATGAGGTGACAAGTGGATAGACTATTCGTTAATCTAGAGCTCCAACATTATGTGTCTAAATGGTAACAACAGAATTTGGCTGAATTTTATGGTAATTTCTATCTCAATTTTGCGAAATAACTAAAAGTGTAAATGATAACATCTGAATCTGATGAAATTTATTTGTAATTTTTGGCATTATCTAAGAAAATAATTAAAGGTTTGAATGGCAGCAACAAAAGAATTCGAAAAATATGGTCAAATAATTATAAATATAACTATAAAAGCTGATGACAAAAATAAATTTATGAATATAACATAATAATTTAAAAAATTATTTAAATTAGTTAATAAAACTATTGGATGGTTTAATCGACGAGTGGATTAATAAACAAAATATTAAATTATTTAAAATTTAATCTTAGCATAATTAATATTTTGATCTGTCAAAATTGAGTTATTCTTGCATGATTTTGATCTTGAATTAATAATAATTAATAAAACAAACTTAGTAAAAATATTGGAAAATTGAACTTTAACATTAACATTTCAATATTATAATATTACTTAGTAACTTCATTTTTTTTTAATTCTAGTAGCTTGATTAATAATAGGATTAGTAAGAACATTAGTTAAATTCCTATGGGCTCACAAGGCCCACTAAGAGGAAAATCGAAACTTGTCCCAACTTAACTTTGTGATGTGGTCGTCGGTTGGTTATAAATTCGTGATGATGGAGGTTGGAATGCGGCGAAAATGGGGGAGAGCATTCATCGTAAAAGCCTCAAACATCATGGAGGGCAGAGCACAAAATACCGGAAAGGAGAAGGCTGAAAAATATTTTACCGGCGACGAGGACAACCCGGCATAAGTTACAACAACAATCATAAATATTCTCATAATTAAAAATAGGCTTCTTTCCTAAAATGCCATATTTTGAGAATTTTTTCTACAAAATACCATTGGGAGGCAGAAGTTCGAAAAGTGCCAAATTCGGTATTGTATATTGAACTGTAGGACGTGCAAAGAGACATTTTTACCCTCAGAAAAAAATTGCTTTGCTTGCCTATTTGATGCCAGTAAACTGATTGGTCATTATTAGATAGTGGATCCCATTGAATAAACGCAAATTGCCCACCAATGAGGATGGACATAACAGGGATAAGTCCAATAATGATAATGGACAAAGACACGCATCGGGTGGATGAAAACGACAGAAATAAAGCAATATGGCACCTGGTCCACAGATGGTAATGGACACAAGGAAGACCTATTTAATTTTGGTGGACAAAAGACGAGGCTCGTGGAATTTATCCACAAATAAAGGTGGACATAACGACCATCAAGTGGACCAATAATTATAGTGAGTGGACATAGACAAAACGACAGAGTCAACGCAAAACGCGTGGACCTATTAAATTTTGATGGCCAATAATAAAGCAATCTAGCACCTTGTCCACAAATGATAATGGACATGACGAGGACCTTATTGAATTTTGGTGGACATAAGATGAGGATTGCGATATTTGTCCACAAATAATGGTGGACATAACGGGAATAAAGTGGACCAATATTTATAGTGACTGGACATAGACAAAATGACAGAGTCAACGCATAACGCGTGGACATATTGAATTTTGATGGACAAAAAAAACTCACCTGGTAACTTGTCCACAAATGATAATGGACATGACGAGTACCTATTGATTTTAGGGGGAAAGAAGACGAGGATAACAGAACTTGTCCACCAATAATGATGGACATATCGACAATCAAGTAGACCAATAATAATTGCGAGTGGACATAGGCAAACCGACAGAGTCAACGCAAAACGCGTGGACCTATTGAAGTTTGAATGGCAAAAAATAAAGCAATCTGGCACCTTGTCCACAAATGATAATGGACGAGGATTTTATTGAATTTTGGTGGACATAAGACGAGGATGGCGGAATTTTTCCGCAAATAATGGTGGACATAACGAGAATCAAGTGGACCAATATTTATAGTGAGTGGACATAGACAAAACGACAGAGTCAATGCATAACGCGTGGACATATTGAATTTTGATGGACAAAATAAACTCACCTGGTAACTTGTCCACAAATGATAATGGACATACGAGGACCTATTAATTTTAGGGGGACTGAAGACGAGGATAACAAAACTTGTCCATCAATAATGATGGACATATCGATAATCAAGTAGACTAATAATAATTGCGAGTGGACATATGCAAACCGACAGAGGCAACGCATAATGCGTGGACAAATTAAATTTTGATGGAGAAAAAAAATACAAGAGAAGACGAAATTTTTTAAAATATTCACAAACCCTAATGTCCACAGAAAACTCCCGCTATATAGATATGATGACATCAGCAGCTTCTTAGGAATGAGTTGAGAACAACTGAAGCTTCTTGAGAACGCTTATGTTTAGGGGTAAATTAGTCAATCCAACTGGACTAGAAAGTTGCATTGTGGCATTATCCGAGGTTTTGTTTTGTAGTGGCATTTTTGAAAGTTTTTTTTATATGAAAATAGCATTTTAGGTAATATTCCCATTAAAAATCCATCTAGCATCTCACACGCCATTCATTGTAGTGTTAAAGTTGATATTTTTACTTGTAAGAAACTCCATATACATGAGGTATTGTTATATATGGGAAGTAATACATAGAAATCATCTTATTTCAGCATTGCCATTTAAACCAGCTTTTAAGATGCACTTTCTGGTATTTCTTGTCAAATGACATTCATCTGTAAATTTTTGTTGCAATGGATCCAACGGTTCCTTCAAATATCTAAAGAGTGACCCATCTGTAATAGGATAGGATTTCAGGTTTTGTTGGCAAATAGATATGGTGTATATACACATTCTTTTTTACCTTTTGCTACAACATTTTCTAAGAAGAAAACAAGTGTTTGAGTTTGCAACTTTTGTGGACACCAAAGAGACGGTGACCTAGTGATATTACTAGAGGGTTGGTTCCTTGTGCCCCGTGTTTAATCTCCCTTTGGTATGGAGAGTATTTTTTAAATCGGAATATCTAAAGTCTGACTTCGGGTATTGGGGAGATTATGGTCCGAAGGGCTAGAACTCCCATAATTTAACCAAAAAAACAATTTGTGGACAACATTAATTTTTTCAAATAGCTAGAGTGGAAAGAGAAGAAGAAAATAAGTGAATGATAAATAAGAAATCAAAGTAAGATATATATATATGGGAGGATTGCTAAAACAACCTCCATTTTTAAATTTTATTATTAAACCGACCTTAATATTTGGATATTACTTAAACAACCTAATTTTATTTTAAATGGCCGTTTGTTGACAAAAAACGTAATTACGAAAATGCCATTAATGAATTTCTACCACGTAAGCGCGCCAAAACTTAAGTTTACCAGAGCTATGACGGTAGACTTAATAGCTCAGTCGGTAAACTCTACCAGAGCTATGACGGTAGACTTCTGTTTTGATGCAGTGGTAGACTTACATAGAAAAGTCTACCAGCTTTGACGGTAGACTTCTATTAAACAAAATGGTAGATTTTAGTTAAAATGTTACGGTAGACTTAGTTTTCTCATTTATGGTAGATTTACGGGAAGAAATCTACCGTTGTGACGTTAGACCTTATTAGGAATACATGGTAGACTTACGTTGTCATGTTACGGTAGATATTATTTTCTGCGTAGTGGTAGATTTACGGGGAGAAGTCTACCATTGTGACGGTAGTTTTTTCTACCAATGTTGACTTGTTGATTTTTTTTGGTAGACTTCCCAACTTTTGGTAGATTTAACTCACTCGACGGTAGATTTTGTAACCCGTGGTAGTTTTATCTCGTTGTTGATGGTAGACTTTCCTGGTGAGTTGGTTATGGTAGAATTTTTCCTCACACGGTAGATTTATTGAGTTTTGGTAGACTTTGGTTACATAGTGGAAGACTTTAGATTGTAGACTTTCGAAATTTTTGTAGACTTTATATTTCCGATGGGGTAGATTTGAATGTTAATTGTGGTAGACTTTTTATACTTCCCATGGTGGTAGACTTTTTAACCTCCCATGGTGGTAGACTTTAACTTCACATTGTGGTAGACGTATTTACCTCCCATGGTGGTAGACTTTTTGTCGCCCATGGTGGTAGACTCTTTTGTACCTTTAGTATTTTTCACCAGCTTTGAATCCAAGATTTGTTTTCTTTACAACTCATGAATGAAAAGTCATTTCAAGACCAAGATCTACCTCCTTAATTATTGAGATTTGGTTGATACACAAAGTGAATAGAAGTCAGTCAGTCTCATTAGGAAGATTTCGGTAAGATTTAGGAGCTAGGGGAAGCTTATTCGTGACTATGAGTCAGAGGAGAAAGAAGTGGAATCATCAGGAAGACTCCATTGCGAGAACTTATTGTGTGTTTACTAGACCTTTGTTCCTTTAGTAGTCTTGTACTTTTTCTGTTAAAAAGTCATTAACATTCCTTACATAGAATAGAAATGCCGACAACAAAAACCAACAAACATAACATAACAACATACTTATCTACTTATCAAACAAAAAGACAAAGACGGCCACAACAATCACATCAATAGCAAGATTAAACATAAGCTTCATCTCATTGTCATTGCCTTTACGTTTTGTGGCAACAATCGCCTTAAGCTCATGGTAGTTTTCATCAAGCCCCTAGTACAATTCTTTGAGATGACATATCTTGAGTCGATGATTTGCGATATTTTGCCACATCATTGGCGGATCAACCAACTCGTCATTGTCTCCAAGAGTGAAGTATCTCAACCGATCCTCTAGTTCCAAAATTTCATGCTTCAAGTCATGAAACTCCTCCATTATTGCCTCATCCCACCATTTCCATATATGGCAACAACCATCCTAAACAAAAAGACAATAAGAAGAACCAATATTTTCCTAAAATTTTAATAAAAAACAACATAAAACTGAATTTTGCTTACATTGGCTATCTCGCAAGTATATAATCTTCTATCCGGATTCGTTCCGGTGAATGAGGTTGTGATTACTGTTTTTCCACCATAAAAACAGCGCTAGCGAATTTCATACTCACTTTCACTTCGCGCCTTAACCCTAGCCCGTCGATCCATAATCTCGGGAATGAGGTTTTCAGTACTGCTGTCACTGCTGTCGTCGCTCATCCTTGCTCAAAAAGAGAGACCTGTAAGTCTACTATAACATATATGTGAAGAATGGGAAAACATTTTAGTAAACAGAAAAACGTAGTTGATGAAAAATATATAAACATATTTTCTAATAAATAAATTAAGTCTACCATAATATGTAATAAAGTCTACCATTACATACATTTAACTCTACCATAATATGCAATAAAGTCTACCATCTCATACAGTTAAGTCTACCAAATGTACCAAAATATCCAGAAATCAAGCGAGAGAGAGAGAAGAGTTTCAGACGAACAAAACGATAAGAGATCTTACGTGAGAGTCGTGAATGTCATAGAGGAAAAAAGGATAAGAGATCGGGATGTAAAGAAGACGAAGAAGACGAAGAATATGAAGATGACGAAAAAGATGAAAAATACGAAGATGACGAAGAACACTAATAAGACGAAGAATACGAAGAAGACGAAGAAAACGAAGAATGGCAACTTACAGTAAACTCGAGAGTCATATGTCGGAGAAGACGAAGTTTGAGAAGAGTCTAGATTCGTATGCCGGAGATGAAGAATAATCGATAATCGAGAAGTTTTAGTAGAAGTTCCGCAAGTTCACATAAAAACCCTAATCCTGGAGAAGACAAAGAGATATCCTAATTATTTAAAGACGCATCCTATTAAGTCTAGCAAAGTCTACCGCGTTGTTACGTTACCGTTGCTTTTAAACTCTACCGTAGCTTTGTAAACTCTACATATATGATAGAATTTTGTCAATAGATACGGTAGACTTATTCGTTATGACAGTAAAAAATGACCATTTTGTCCTAACCGAACTAGGGTATCATAATTCTGTATTTCGGCGGCCGATGTAGTCTCGTTGATCCCCTTTCTTTTCTTCGATACAGTGACATAACGGTTACAACTAAGCTCTCTCAAATTTTGTTCATTCTCTTTCCTTTATCCGAAATTATCTTCATTCCCTTTTTCATGGAGCAAATTATATTAGTCTGTGGTAGTTAGAAAAGGGAGAAAAATCGGTGGATTTTCAATGTTGACAACACTAGAGGGTATAAACTAGTAGGAATTAATCGCGATACTATCTATGTCAATTTGGTTGACGTGGTTTATGATGAATTTGGCTTGGATCAAAGGAATTATGACCTCAATTGAGCTATATGTTGTCGAAGAGGAGTTTCCCAAATTTGCCAGAAGATACACCGCCAGTTTTAGTTGGTAGTTATCGTCAATTAGAAGGTTTTTTGACGCAATCAAAGACAAGCACAATGCATCTCTGTGTGGAGCTTACAGAGAAAAGAGGAGCAAGTCAACAAATCAAACAAGAGAAGGATACGAAGGCGAAGGATGAACAAGTCAACCAAGAAAAAGTTGTAGAAGATGATGAATACAGATTTGGTTACTGCGATGATACGGATGGGACAAGCTCTGATGATGACTACGTTATGGGTAAAAAATATATAGATGAGGAGGATGAGAAGCATATTCTCCCACCCAAAAAAAGGAAATTAGAAAGTCTACCATAACATAAAATAAAGTCTACCATAATATGTAGTAAAGTCTACGATACCATAATAAAGTCTACCATAATATACAGTCAAGTCTACCATAACATAAAGTAAAGTCTACCATAATATGCAGTCAAGTCTACCATAACATAAAGTGAAGTCTACCATAACATAAAGTAAAGTCTACTATACCTTGTTGTTGTTTTTTTCCTTATCCGACTCGATAAGGACCTCAATATTAGAACGTGTGCGTCCGCCTTTCCACCGTATGAGAGGAACTCCAGAACACTTCAACTCATCTTTTCTCCCTGTGGATTCCCCAAGTATTGGAACAGCCATGTAAGCCCATATTTGCATTGCATGCACACATCCATGAATTTACATTGACTTTCCACTCAAATCCAAAGTTTTACATGGAGTGTATAAGTTTCTTATATGACGCCGACCCTAGGGTACTTTCTCGAAGGCTTCATCATCAATGACATGTTTTGCATATTCCAAAGGAAGTCTGCTACCGCGATGCAGATCATACATGCCTACTATGAGCACATACAACAGTCCCACCTTTCTCTTAGTCGAATAATCCCAATTTTTGCATTTATCTAGAACAACATTACTCTCCTCCCATGAGGGTCCATGAATAGGTAGAACATCCAGTTTCCCCCACAACTCGGTGTGACCCCTTGAAAAGAATCATTAGGGTCAATGGGATCACATTTGAGGCATATCACATTTGAGGCATGTAATCGCCTCGAACTCATACAGGGAGAACATGGCCGGTTGACCTGCAATTAATGACCAAAATTCGAATAGCCTATTAACAGCTAGTTGGCGGGTACTCTTCTGTGGACATTTCTATTGCCATGTCTGTAAGAAAAAAGAAACAACAAAATCAAATAAATCTACCAAAACAGACTTGTAAAGTCTACCCATACATTGCGGAGTGTCTACCACAACATACAGTAAAAGCTACAATAACATAAAGTTAAGTCTACCAGAATTGAATCAATAAGTCTACCAAGACAAACAGTAAGTCTACGATAACATAAAGTTAAGTCTATCAAAATTGAATCATTAAGTCTACCAAGACAAACAGTAAAGTCTACGGTAACATAAAGTTAATCTATTAACATTGAATCATTAAGTCTACCAAGAGAAACAGTAAGTCTACGATAACATAAAGTTAAATCTACCAAAATTGAATCATTAAGTCTACCAAGACAAACAGTAAGTCTACGATAACCGGGAAAGTTAGGTCAATCAAAATTGAATCATTAAGTCTACCAAGATATACAGAAAAGTCTACCAGAAATAAAGTAAAGTCTACCAGTACATAAACTTAAGTCTACCATAGCAACTATTACAAATATTTTCATTTTCTTCGGTGTGTTTCTTTTTTTGATTACTACCAAAATCTACCGACGAAATTCATATCCAATATCAAAAAATTCATAACCAGAGAGAGACGAAGATACGGTAAGAGAGCTTACGGGATTTTTTACACCCTATTGCCGAAGAAGACGAATAAGACGCTAGAGAAGACGCGGGAGAAAATGAATAAGACGTCGGAGAAGACGATAATACGCCGACGAAGAGGACAAGACCCCAGAGAAGATGAGAATACGCCGGCGAGGAGGAGAAGACGCCATAAAAGACTTGAAGACGCTGGCGAAGATGGAGACGGAGAAGACAGCGAAGACGGAGAAGATGGAGAAGACGGCGAAGACGGAGACAAAGACCATGAAGTCGGAGAATACGGAGATGGAGAAGAAGGAGAAGACGGCGAAGACGGCGACGGAGACGGAGAAGACTGAGATGGAGAAGATAGAGAGAATTTTAGAAGAATCGGTTTTTTATTTTCAGAACCTAATGCCGGAGAAGACGAAGAGGCCCTATTAATTTCCCCCCAAAATTTGTAAATGTAACAGTAACTGTAATTAGTTTACGGTTTCGTTGTTAAAACTCTACCGTTTCTTTATTAAACTCAACCGTTTCTTTAATAAAACCCTAGTAAATTAACAGGGAAAATTAAACCGATTTTATTCGTTTTCCCTCCAAACATCACATAACTCTACCGTAACTATATATTATACTCTACCGTATCGATGTCTTCTAAAGTCTACCGTTATGTTAACTGTAAAGTCTACCGCTATTACATCCCAAAAGTCTACCGTATCCGTATATTATCCTTAAGTCTACCGTCTCGAAATTATCAACTAAATGCCCGACAACACAGACAAATGTTCAACTTTATCTTCCTCCTCAAAGTTTTCGTTCAATGGTCTTTCGTGGTCGTCCTCCACCGTCAGTATCGCCGTCGGCGATGTCTTCGTCAACGGTAGCGTCGCCGATATTATCACCTATTGTCACGTCGACGCAGACGAAGGTTCCAATTCATCTTTATCCTCAATCTTTCCTTTAACTGGTCTTTCGCGGTCGTCTTCCAGCGTCGGCGTCCTCGTCGATAGGAGCATCGGCGACGTCGTCGGTCTTCGTCGTCGGCGTCCTCATCGACAGGAGCATCGGCGACGTCGTCGGTCGAAGAAAGATTTGTGTAAAAAGAAAAAATTAAATCATTAATGGCAGTTCTGTAATTATACAATTAGGAACTGATTTTTATGTCTTTTTACTAAATCATCAAACGCATATCATAACACAAAGTTGGTTTATGAAGAAACATGTAAGTTGTTTGATGCAATTATCTCTATATATATTGTCTCTTTGGGAACATGTTAAAACATATAATACATGTAAAACAAATCTAATAATAGACCTCTAATGTTTTTATCTCCAAATGTTATGTATAGTCGAAGTTACGAGGATCTTTACACTAAAAAATACCTATTTAGAAAATTGATACTTGACATCATTTTTGAATGTTTTTTTTTTTTTTGTTTGATTTGGTACTTGACATCAAAATTGATAAAGTATGTGGATAGATTAATCCCCAATAGATTTAGTAATAAACTTTTTTTTGTAAGTTAGATCCTATTACATAACAAAAATTTAACTGAAACTAATGGAGAATATGTCAAACGACGTCGTATAAAATAATTTTTTTATACGACGTCGTGTGACATGTTTTGATTGTTGTGTCGCCTAGGTTAATTTTTTTGGTTCTATAAAAGGATTTAACTCATAAACTTTTGTGTGTATATGCCGAATTTCTTTAGAACAAAACATTGCGAAACATATCTTAAGAAAGTTTGTCTAAACTTTTGATTCCATCATCGAAGAGACCTCAAATTCGATTCAAATATTTGCAAAAGGTATGTGACAATAAAAGAACGTTTAAGTTTCTTACATTCATTCTATTTCATTTTAAGTTTTCAAATATATTCATAGAATTTTTGGTTGTTTATCAATGAAGATTCTCTGATTATCTCTTAATTACTTTTTGCTTGTTCTTTTTTTTTTCTATTGTTTGATTTTTATGTTTTGATTAATGATTTTTTTAGATCAAATTGTAGAAAATTCAAGCTTGGCGTAAAAAAATCATCTAAAATTCATATAAAACCTCTTTGAAGAAAAATCGTTCTATAAATAATATATCATCTTTAGGGGTTAAAGAATTATCTGATATCCAGTCTAATCCAATCCGAAAGGTAGAGTATATGAATTTTTCGTTTTATTAGGTTTATATACAAGGTTCTCCATATGGATCCAAACATTTTGATTTTAAGATTATGATATCCAGATCTGATTTAGATCTACTTCCAAATATTTCTTTTAAAAATTGTATGCAATGATAAATATAATTATTTAAAATCTTTTGTAGTATCTTAGAAAAATGTGTGGTGTTTTATAGAACAACCCTAACAAATATTTTTAATTTTTTTTTAAACATAAACTGAAAAAATTAAATGAAAGTAATTTTTTTTTTTTGTAATTTATATTATTCTTTTAATCATTTAAGCCAATATCTACAAACCTAAGATCTTGGTACCCGTGGATCCGACCTAGATATTTTTTAAGATTTTTCGGAGTGTACAGTTCGTACACAACTCTAATCATTCTTCATTATTTTATGTAATTCCAAAGTATTACCAATTATAAAGCTTTACATGAGTTGACCAAAAATAAAAATATAAATGCATAAGCACAATTTTTGCATAATTAAAAGATTTTTTATTATTATTACTATTCTAGCATCATAGTCAAACCAAAATATTATTCTTTTTTCTATATTACCATTCTAGTAAGTTTCAGTCAAAGCCTATTTTGTTTTTGTATTTCATTATGCCAATATATTTACAAAAAAAGAAACAAAAGATTATGTTTCTACAAATTCCAAATGTTACCAATGAGAGCCTTACCAAATCGAAAATTAACATTTGACTCGTATAATAAAATTTTTTATTTGACTCGTTTAATATGAACGACCATTTTGAATATGTTTCCCCTTTTTGATTTTTTCACAGATTATTTAAGCAGAGGTAAAACGTCTCAATTTCATACCACTCAAACTTTTGTTTTCTTATCTTTCAGTTCCCAAATCTTCCTCTCGCTTTATTGCTCTCAGATTGAGATTTTGGGGTTTTCTGAAATCCTTCTTCTGGTTCAGATTAGTTCTTTAGACTCTCTACTATTCTCCGAATTTCGATTTTTTTTCAAAATGTTATAGCTATTGAGAGTGAGAGAGCAAAAGAAATAGCAACGATGAATCATTTGATATGTCTAAAGTGCAAAGGAATCTGCAACCGCAGTTTCTGCATGTAAGTTTATTTCTTTAATTAAGATTTGTCTCTTATCAATTAAGAGTCTTTATTAAATTGTGAGGATTTTACAGGATGAGTGGAGGACTAAATCCCCTGGGATATTGGCACACAAAGCTAAAGCCTGTGGGTTGGCTTCAGTTTCTGAGCTTCTTGAAGTTGAGGGGTGATAAGTTTGCTTATCAGAAGAGGCCAAAACTGGTACTGAAAAAAATCACAGATATCCTGGTTTTAGTGATCTTTAGCTTTTGTCTTTTATTATGCTTACTGGATCATTATGGTTTATGCAGAGTGATGCTTTCAATGAAGGTAGTCGTTGCAACGATGAATCTGTTCTTGAGACAGATTTCAAAGCAGCTGGTGAGAAATTTAAGATTTGTGTTTTGAAAGTTGTCTTATAAAAAGTAGAGGCTAACGATATTTACGCTTATGAAACAGATGTTGCCAAGGAGAAGAAAAAAGTGTACCAGAAGGTTAGCTTGTGCAATAGCGTACCTGTCTCATTGGTAATTATTGGATGCCTCCTGCTGCAAGGTCAGCCGACAAAGTTTTCGATCCTTGAGTGATAGCTTGTGCGCGGTAGTACTTCAAAATTGGTAGCTTTGGAAATACATATGCATATAAAAGGACGCAAACCAACTCAAAAAATGCGGATATTGCAAAAAATAAATGTGCAAATATTGTCAAACAATGATTTGAAGGTCCAAATTAACATATGTGACATGTATTTTACACATTCGTTTAATACATGTCACATATATCATTTTGGCTCTTCAAATCCTTTTGATTATAACATTGTTTGACAACAGCTTTATTCTTTTCAATATTCGCATTTTTTGAGTTGTTTTTGTGCCCTTTTATATGCATACGTATTTAAAAAGCTATCGATTGTGAAGTACTACCGCGCACAAGCTGCCACTCAAGGATCTAAAACTTTGTCGGCTGACCTTGCAGCTGAAGCAATCAAGAATTACCAATGAGACCGAAGTTGAAGTAGCTGGTGAGAGTTTAAGATTTTTTGTTTTAAAAGTTATCTTATAAAAAGGAGAGGTTAACGATTTTTACAATTATATTCAATTACCCACTGAAAAACTAGAAATATAAGAAAATAAGATATGAATCTTTGTAATTTATATTATTATTTTAAATCATTTTAGCGAATTTCTATGGATCCGGATATGAATAATGTGGATCTGATCCGAATAGGTTTTTTTTATATGAATTTAAATATCAGAAATTTCAGAGTATTCGGTTCGTACCCAGTTCTAATTATTCTTCAAATTATTATATATAGTTTCAAAGTCATACCAATCATTAAGTGTTGCATTAGGTGACCACAAAGAAAAAATGTGTTACATGAATGTCCATAGTTTCTACATATTCTAAAGATGTTTATTTTTAAAAGTTATTGTTGTACCAATATAGCGCATTATGAGTTGACCGGATTAAAAAAATAGTGTGTTACATGAATAAGCCCAATTTTTGTAAAATCAAAAGATTTTTTTAATTATTCAACCATCCAACTCAAAGCTCATCATTTCTGAACAACCTTGAAACTTTTTTTTAATATCTATATATAATAAAAAGAATAGAGTATGAGAATAAGCCATCATGTACGTTTCAGAAATCTGAAATGTTTAACTTATTTCTTATTTTCTTTTGTCTTCTCTGTTTCAGTTTGGTTTAATTATATATATTGTATCGATTGTAAATGGTCAAACTGTTTGGTCTCATGAATAGCGAAAACTGAAGTTGAGTGTGATATGCTTGTTTTATGTTTCACATTCGTACTAGTTCTTAGTTCTTACATCTTTACTAAGCTCAATCGTGGCTGTTCCAGAAATATTAACATGGGTTAAGAATCTTAGTTTTTACTTTGAGTCACAACTAATCTTTGATTATATGAAGCTGAAAGTTTTTTTCATAATAATACTGTAACTAATATGTATAAAAATATCTGTTAAAATTAATTTTGATTTTGGCATGAGCCAGAAGTTTAGATTTGTATTTTCATCAATAAAAATAATTTTGAAACAGTTATACAACAGGGAATTAATTATATATTTTGAAAATAGGAAACATTTTATTGAAAAGGGAATTTAATTATATTTTATATAAGAATAGGAGACTATAACATACTGAAGTCAAACAATGTGAAAATGGGGATAACATCTTACTAAATAGAGAAACATAGTTGATGAAAAGATGAACTTTTTTTTTCTTAATCTAAAAAAATAACTTGATTGTAAATATTGAAATAAATTTCAATAAATTAATTTCACTCTTTCGAATTTCATATATGTCAAAATTGTATTTTATTTTGAATGTATACTAAATTTCTACTTCTATATTATTTAACTAACCTGAAATAAAATAATATGAAAATAATTTAATAAAAGGAAATTAACAATTTCTCATAAGATAAGAAACAATAATAACATAGTTTCTAACCGCACATTTGGACTTTGTAGAAACATAATCTTTTGTTTCTTTTTTTTTTTTTTTGTAAATAGACAGTTTTTTAAATTTATTTTACCATTATATTATACTAGTCAAATAAAAAATTTATTATTTTTTTCCATTATACCTTAAGTTTCGTCAAAGCCTATTCTGTTTGACTGAAAATTTATACAATGCAATGATAAAATAGAAGAAAAAAAATTATTAGACTAGTATAATATTATGGTAAAATAATTAAAAACAAAATATTTTGACTATGAGAAAATCTTTTGACTCGTATAATGGTAGGCTAATTATTAAAAACTATTTTGATTATGCAAAAATTGTGCTTAATCATGTACACTTTTTTTTTGTCAACTCATGTAAAGCTTTATAATTGGTAATACTTTGTAATTACATAAAATAATTTGAAGAAATGATTAGAGTTGGGTATGGACAATGTAGAAACTAGTTAAAATTATTAAAATAATAATATAAATTATAAAATGAAACATTATGTAAAAAGATTTTTATTTCAAAATTCAATTTATTTATATATATATATTATTTATTAAGGTTATTCTTAAAAATACCGCATTTTTTTCTAAAATACCGCAAAAGATTTTAAATAATTATATTTATCATACATATTTTAAAATTATTTATGGAAGTAGATCCAAGTCAAATCTGGATATCCTAATCCTAAAATCAAAATTTTTGGATCCACATGGACAATCTTGTATCTAAAGCTGGATAAATCGAAAATTTCATACTTCACATATGATTGGATTGGATTGTATTGAACCAAATATCAGATAATTCTTACACCTCTAACGATGATATATTTATAGAATTAATTTTCTTCGAAAAGATTTTTATGAAATTAAGATGTTTTTTTATATAAGACTTTTTTTTTTTTTTACCTTTTGATCTAAAACACACATAAAGATAAAACAATAGAAAAAAAAACGAACAAAGCAAAAAACATCAAGAGATTATCAGAAAATATTCACTGATGGAAACAACCAAAAAATTTTGCAACTATTTAAAAATTTAAAATGAAATCGAATGAATGTAAAAATTTTCTTATTAGCACATACCGTTCGCAAATATTTTGATTGAATTTGATGTCTCTTCATATATGTGATCAAAATTTCACACAAATTTTATCAAGATATATTTGCAATGTTTGCCTAAAGAGATTCGGCGGATATAAAAACACAATTTTATGAGTTAGATCCTTTTTATAGAACAAAAAAATTTAACCTAGGTGACGCAATGATTAAATTGTCACACGACGCCGTATAAGAAGAATACTTAATACGATGTCGTTTGTCATATTTTCAATTTTTTGCGTTGTCTAAGTTAAATTTTTTGTTATGTAAAAGGATCTAAATCACAAATTATTTTTGTTATTAAGGGGGGGTTTATTCAATCATGAATTTTTATGGATTTGAAATTTTTTATAGGATTTGGAAATCTATGGATTTTCATTGATTTTAAAATCAAATAAAGTGGATTTAAAAGTTAAATAACTTATATTTAAAAATCATACAAAAGAGATTTCAAAATCATTAAAAAAGATTTCAAAAATAATCATTATGATAAAACAGAAATATAGTATATAAAAATTAAATAATCTTTCATGTCCCCATTTATGACCTCTTAGTTGAATTTTTTCACATATCTGATGCTATTGTATCTCTCCACTAATTGGCATATTCTCTTTGTTGGTCTTGAGATTGTAAGAACTTCATCAGTATTGTCGTTAATTTCTTCAAAAAAAATTTGCACTTTCGTTTGAAAAATTGTATAAAAGATGTTTCTATAGATATCGAGAAAAATCATGAAACACATTTGTTTTTTATATGCAATAGTTCAAGGAACTCTTTAGAAAAACTTCCTTTAAAGAAGAAGCGTAGAAGTAATACAAACAATATAGGTGAACCAACCGTTCATAGTGAAGATGCAGAAGAAATTCATACTGAAATTAATTCATTGACAACAATCACTCAAAAACTTTTCAATCTAACACAAAAAAGAGAAACAGTACAACAAAGAGAAGCTGAACAAAGAAAGGCTGAGAAAAGAAAAAATGTATGGAAAACTATCAAAGAAGTCTCTAATTTGGAAGAAAATGTTCGTTATGATGCGGTTAAAACGATTCACCAATTAGGGATGGAAAAAATGTTTGTTAGTATGTCTACTGATGAGTGTTATGTTTGGATTAAGCGTAACGTTATAGAATATTATAAATTATTATTTGTTAGGTTGGATTAATTATTTTTTGTTTTCTGGTAACACGTGTTTTGGATCTTGATTTTTTAAAATAATAATATATTCTTTTGTTGCAAATCCACCAAAATAACATGGTTAGAACTACAGATTTCAACCTCTCTGTTTTTAAGTAAAATAGATTTTCAAATTCATTCAAATCCAATGTGAAATCAAATTCATATTCAAATCTGTAATATTAAATAAAAGGTGATTTTAACTAGTATTTGCAAATTATAGAACCAATAACATATGATTTTGATAAAAAAATTTAAAATTAATGATTGAATAACACATGATTTTGAAAAAAAAAAAAAAAAATCAATGATTGAATAACACATGATTTCACAAGGATTTCCAAATCCATTAAAATCCATGATTAAATAGACTCCTAAATCTATTGGGGATTGATCCATCCATAAACCATAATATAGGTTTCCTAGCCTCTACTATAAATAAAATCACCGAATCAAACAAAGTAAAAAAATAAAAAAAGAAATACATTCAAGAATTGATGTCAAGTTTTGATTATTAAAGGAGGTATTTTTGTTTGTGTAAAGATCCTCGTAACTTCGACTATGCATAAGATTTGGAGAAAACAAATAATTGGTCTATTATTATATTTTTTTTACATGGATTTTATGTTTAACAACCCCCCCCCCCCCCAAGAGACAATATAGAATATACCTATTTTTTTTCCTATTTATCATTCACTTATCAATCCCCATGACGTAACACAATACTGAGCACTGAGAGTCTGAGAGATAACAAGACCTCATGTCTGTGGAGTTTCTTACAGGTAAAACTATCAACTCTAACACTTAAAAGGAATGACTTGCGAGGCATTAGATATTCAAATTCTGAAAAAATTATAATTGTTGTTGTAACTAATGTTATTTCACTGAGGAAAATACCAACTCTACTCACTATAAGAAAATAACCAATTTGAGACTGACATATTAGTAGCAAAATACAGTTGGTCGCAAATTAGTCGCACATTTTGGGACGGATTTGCGATGATTGGCCATTTGCCACTTCTCGTTTTAGTCGCACTTTGGTCTTAATCGAAAATTGAGACCAAAGTGCGACTAAAACGAGAAGTGGCAAATGGCCAATCATCGCAAATCCGTCCCAAAATGTGCGACTAATTTGCGATCAACTGTATTTTGCGACTACATTGCTACTAAACAGGTTGCTACCACTTTGCGACGTAAGTGCCACGTCAATACATTAGTCGCAATATAGTGGCAAAAGTTTGCCACTAATTTGCCACTACCAAAGGGTGTACGTAGCAAAATAGTGGCAAAACTTTGACACTAATTTGCTACTATTATGAAAGGCAATCGTGTAAGTCGCAAAAGAACGGCACAAATGTGCGACTAAGTTGTGACCTCTGGCGAACTCCGTCGACCACCGGTCGCGGCAGAGAGCGTTATGAATTAATTCAAAAAATTATATTATGTAGGATTCGAACTTAAGACCTTAAGGCATAAAAATAATCAAATAACCACTGGACCGCATTGACATTTTGTAAACTTTTCGCATAATAAATATATATCTAATGAAGATGTCGTCGCAAATTAGTCTCATGTTAGTCCCAAATTAAATGTAGTCACAAAACAGTCTCAAATTTGAGATTTAATCTGCGACTACACAATGTTTTTTAAATGTAGTCGCAAATCAGTAGCAAAAGTGATACGTTTTGCAAATTGGTATCATATATGATATATATACCTTAAACTATATGTTTTATACATTTTTTAACATTCAAAATACTTATATTTGAGATAAAACAAGTAACAATGACGTTTTGCATTGTTATTATCAAAGTATTTTGAATATCTACGTCGGAAACAAAAACAGTGATAATACAAATACAAAATATGTTAAATGTATAAGGTATAATAGTGTTGATATTGTATATGTTAAAAAGTATTAATACGTACGCAAATTTTGATATATACGTGTATAAAATATATATTTCAATTTTTGAAATTAAAAAATGACTCATTATAATGAAAAAAATAAACATAGTCACAAAACAATCTCAAAAATTGAGAGTAACGAGCAACTACACTTGATTTTTGCTACTAATCTGCGACTACACTTTTTTGCTAATAATTTGCGACTACGCTTATTTGCTACTAATCTGCGACTACGCTTATTTGCTACTAATCTGCGACTACGCTTATTTGCTACTAATCTACCATTCTTTATTTTTTCTGTAACCAATCTGTTACTATTTACCGGCGTAGCAAATACGTTGCACTTTAGCCGCAATGTAGTTGCAAAACCGCTACTAATTTGCGACTTCTGAATCTGCAAACTGATCTGCGACTAATCTGCTACTACATTTCTGTTGTCTCATAATGGTGGCATATAAGTCACAGATTAGTCGCAAAAAAGTGTGACTATAATATTAGTCGCTCATTGTAGTCCCTAATTGGGTCTTTTCTTGTAGTGACTATAAAGTATATCAGACAAGTCTTCAATGAGAAGACAAAATTGATGAATGGTTTTGCAATGTAGATGTGAGCACATCAACCATAATACAATATAATTTACTAATTTCAATTTAAGCTGGAAATGTTTGCGTGGAGCAAGGGCTCAACATTTACAAAAATGTCGCAATTTTTAAATTATGTGGGATTATACATTGTCACGTTTCATTATGTGTAGCTTTGGACTTTCGTGGAGTTGTGGACTTAACTAAAATTTTGCATGGTGTTGTACCCTATCGACCCGATTTTAAAATCCTAAATCATGTTTTTCGTTTAATTTTTAATTTTAATTCCGGTTTACGAGACGAGATTTGACGAAAAAACATTAGTAATTAACAAAAAAATGGGTTAGAACTTCGTGTAGCCAGAGCCAGAAGCTCAATTTTTGAGGAGCTATGGTGTTAAGAGACCAGCTACCTCTCAATATAATTCCTCACTTGTGTTTCTCTCTGTAACTTTAGATGTCTCTTGTTCACTCAAACTCTCAATGCAACAGTTAATTTCAATAAGATAGTCTCTTCTTTTCATAAACCAAAATGAGTACAGAGGATTATTTAAGAAACAAAGATAGATAGAAATGAAAAACCAAAGCCAAATCAGTGAGTTTCTCCCAGAGAAACCTCACTGTCTCTAACTCCCAGAGTTAGCCACAATCCACCCCCAAAAAACTCCCTCTCACACTCATGTACTATTCCTTTATATACAGATGGTGCCTGCGCTCCCCTAGGGTTGTGCCTCTGAAGCGCCCCCAACGTCTCCCTTCTTCTCTCTTGCGTCATTGTCCTTGTTGTCTTCTTCTTTTTGCACCTCCATCTCTTGTGCCTGAAGTCGTTTGTCTGTATCCTCTAACGGACTGTCTTTATTCTCAGCTTTGTAATTAATGACATGTGGCTCCAAATATGCACCTTTGTTCTCCAACACATCATCATTTACCTCTGCCACGTCACTAGTCTTGTCCCTCTTTCTAAAATAAACCTTAAGGGGCTTGACATATGGACTTAACTAAAACTTTGTGTAAGGATGTACCCAGTCTTGATTCGAATGAAGGACAAGATAGAACTATTGTCCGTGAGCTGTTTGCCTGTTTGTATAGGGGCGTAAAACATACAAACTATTTCTGATGCATTTGGTACTGCTTTTGGAGATTCCTTATTGCAGTCAGAAGTTTTAAGTGATGAGTTCCCACCTGAAACTTTTGAAATAGATATTGTTGAGTATGAGAAGATAGATGCATCAAGAAGGCTCAAGCTTCTCAATTTCTTGTGTGGTGAATCTCTCAGCACATGGTATGTATATATATGTCAATATCAACCATTCTTGTAAATTATTTAAAGTATATCTCTTATTATGGTTATTTTATTAATATGATTTCTGCAGGATGATGCTTCCATGGAAGGTAGTAGTGCAACAGTGACTCTGTTCATGCGACATATATCGAAGTAGCTGGTGAGACTTTAATATTTTTGCTTCGTATTTCTCTTATAAAACAGAGAGGTAAATGATTTTTACGGTTATTAAACATATTTTGTTAAGGAGAAGAAAAAAGTGGGGAGGGTATAAGCATGAGTTCTATATCAGGCATTTGAAATACCCACTAGAAAGCTGGAAACGTAGGCCAATTTTTCACTTTTGCTTAGCCTTTGGAAATTACCATGAAAATCATGAAAAGGAGTTACTTTCTATATTTGTTTAGATCCCGGTGGTTGGAAAAGGATAAGATTTTGGTTGTTGAAAAAGATTCATTTGTTGGAAAAAAAATCTGAATATCGCCTTCTAAGTTGCTGCCTTTTGGTTTTACAGGTATTTGTGGACAACATGGACTTTCTCAAAGAAGGAAAGGACAACATTAACTTTCTCAAAGAGCTGGAGTGAGAGGAGAAAGGAGAAAGGAGAAGAGAGGCACCAAATACCCCAAAATGGCATAAAAACTTTATTCCTCTTCTCTTAACAAGAAGGGGATCCGATTTTCATACACCTCTAGAGGGCATAAAATATTTTATTTCTCTTTTTGTTCTTTAGATATTGCTGATTATACCCTTTAAGCATACTTTCGACCGTTTTCTGGTCACATCTTTTGACCATTCATAGTCATTTCCACTTTAAACACATTTTTTTATCTCTCTTTTCCACTCTAAAAAGCTTTCTAAACCTGCAGATACACCGTGAACTATCCTTTCCGGCCCGGTATGAACAACCTTTTACTCTACCCATTTTCAAACTTTCCTCACTCCCTTTACTACTCTTACTCGTGGTCTTCTTCTCTTTGATCTGTTTTCTTACATGAGTGTTGGAGAGTCGTCAGAAAACACTTCTCCATCGTGTTTTCTGGGCTCTGACGTGTTTATTATGTTCGCATGAGACCTTGTAAAAAGCAATCCCTAAACACACACACGTATATAATTATATATATATATATTGTTATATGTTATTGATATATGTTTGACCGTCTCCATGTATATTTTCTTTTTATTGCTTTTATCATTTTATGTATATAACAATTTAATTGACTTATTATTTACTTTACTTTTATAATTTGAAATTATATGGGCCAACTCTTGTAGTTTCGTTAACTAACCCATTGAGTTTAATGGTTCAGACTTAGAGTTGAGCCCGCCCATTGAAGAATTTAACCCAAATGTCAATGGGTTTTTTTTTTTTTCAAATTTAAATCCATCAATAATATATGGATAATTAAATTGTATCATGGTTGCTTAATGGGTTTTAGGAATCCATATATTTTTCAGTGTCTCCTCATTTTAAAATCCAGTCCATTGTTTTGTAATTAATTACCCATTTGGTGTTCATATATAAAATCAAACGGTTTATTTTTAAAGCGAGAGATCAAAACAGTTTTTGTTATAAAACATCCTGTCGACTCATTAACCGGTCCCATTAGGTTCATTAGGGTTTTATCTTTCCCTTGTATCCCGAGACTCATATATATACATTCCCTTATCTCATTAATAAGTTGGATCAGTTTACAACACGTTATCAGCACGAGTTGCTCTCTAAAACCCTAAAAACACAAAACGCCGTTACTGTTCATCGTCACTGTTCATCGGTGTTACTGTTCATCCGACATTACTGTTCATCATCACTGTTCATCGGTGTTACTGTTCATCCGGGGTTACTGTTCAAAACCGAGGTCTTTAGCTCCCGGTTCTAGTCCGTACAACCCCTTAAGGTGAAAGGTAAATCCGAAACCCTAAAAAGCTAAGAACCAACCATCGAATTCGGACTAGAGAAAGTGTAACCATTAAAACGAATCTTGATTGATTAAGCGATTGTTATTGCTTGTGTGATCTGATTGCTTGACTCGTTTAAGTTGCTAGAAAAGTTATTATTGCTTAAACCAAAGTCGCAAATTCGAAAACACTTAGCCATGACCGAAACTTTAAAAACCTAAAACCTAAATCGGATCAAATCCGAAATCCCTAAAGTATAATCCGATTGATTGAAGTTGTCTAGGTTGTTTTAAATTGATTGTTTCTATGATTGGTTACATGCTAAAATTGCCAGAAATCAAAACCTAAAATCGCATGAACCCTAGAAACCTAGAAAAGTAAGAATCCTATTGTAAATAGGAAAATCCTAAAAACCCTAAATCCTATTCTAAATAGGAAAGTTTAATCAATAATCAATAAAAGGAAAACCTAAATTATCAAATCCTAAATCCTAATTAAATTGGGAAATTTCGAATCCTATTCAAGACAGGGAAACCTTATAAAATAGAAATTTTTCCAAAATAGAAAGTTTCCCAAAAATAGAAAGTTTATTTTTCAATCCCATAACCCAAGAATCCTAGATTCATCAAAGCTATTTTTCCGAAATGAATGATCACTTAATGAAATCAATTGCATGTTTTCAGATGTTGAACATTCAAAAGGTTGAATTCGAGGCACTCAATGTCTCAGGAGATAACTATCTCCAGTGGGCCCTTGACATTAAAATTTTCCTCAACTCTAAAGGCCTAGGTGAATGCATCATCGATGGTAACACCGCATCTCTCAAAGATCGGTTCCAGGCGATATTTCATATCCGCCATCACCTGGCCGAGAGCCTCAAAAATCAATATCTCACGATTGAGAATCCACTCGACCTTTGGGTGGCACTGAAAAAGAGGTATGACCATCAGAAAACGGTCCTATTGCCCCAAGCCAAGTTCGAGTGGAAGAACCTACGGTTCCAAGATTTTAAATCCGTTGACGCCTACAACTCCGAGTTATTTCGGATCGTTTCAATCATGAAACTATGTGGCGATGAAGTGTCTGACAATGAGCTGCTGGAAAAGACATTGTCAACATTTCATACTTAGAATATTGTGCTTCAGCAATAATACTGCGCGATGAAATACGCGACATATGAGGATTTGATCTCTTGCTTACTCCTAGCAGAGAAAAATAATGAGTTGTTGATTGATTTCGACATTATGAAGGTGACTTCAAAGATGACAAGGCTGATCACATGGATTACCAGACCTCAGACCTTCTTGATTGATTTCGACATTTAGATATTTGCTTTATATTGACAATATTTATTTGGGCTTTGTTTGATTTTGATTTGTGTTCTTCAGAACTTATTTTTTTTTTATGCACACATTATTTTATGCAATGGTTTATTTAATTACTTATTTAAATCGTACCTCTTGTCTATTAAAGTTATACCATACTAAAAGACAAGAGATACTTCATAAATCTCATAATAAAAACCGCAAACATTAGCACAATAGCGGGTACCTCGAGCCTAATAGAAGGCCACGACCAAGCCCATGTGTTGTTATCAAACGGCACACATCTAGAAATACTAGATGCACTATACTCACCCAGTTCAAAGAGAAATCTATTGAGCTTCAAAGATATAAGACTAAATGGTTTCCACATCGAAACCCAGGGTGAAGGGAACAAAGAATCCCTACTGATTACTAAGATCTCACACGGCCATAAACAAGTTCTTGAGACTATACCCGCACTATCTACTGGCCTTTTCTATGCTAAGGTCAGTATGATTGAGGCTAATGTTACTATTAAAGCACGATTCAAAGATCACACTATTTGGCACGACCGGCTTGGTCATCCCGGTACGAATATGATGCGTAAATTGATTCAAAGTTCTAAAGGGCACACCCTTAAAGAAAACCGATTTTTCCCTCAGCACCTCACGTGCACAGCTTGTTCACAAGGGAAGTTGATCACTCGGCCTTCACCAGTCAAAGTGTCTAAAGAGACCTTGAATTTTCTGGAACGAATCCAAGGAGAAATATGTGGTCCGATCCACCCACCTTGTGAGACATTTCGGTATTTCATGGTTCTAATTGATGCATCGACCCGCTGGTCGCATGTTTGTCTATTGTCTTCTCGAAACCAAGCATTTGCTAGGTTATTGGCCCAAATCATCAAATTGCGAGCCCATTTTTCCAGATTTCCCACTTAAGACTATACGTCTTGATAATGCTGGTGAATTCACTTCCCAAGCGTTTAATGAGTATTGTATGGCCATGGGGGTAAGGGTTAAACATCTCGTGGCACATGTCCATACACAGAATGGATTGGCTGAATCATTCATTAAACGAATTCAATGGATTGCTCGACCATTACTCATGAGGTCGCAGCTCCCGGTCTCAGCTTGGGGACATGCAGTCTTACATGCTGCTGAACTAATACGCATTCGGCCATCTAGTGAGCATAGATATTCACCATCCCAATTGCTAACGGGTCATGAGCCAGACATCTCCCATATTAAGACATTTGGGTGTTCAGTCTATGTACCCATTGCACCACCACAGAGAACTAAAATGGGACCTCAGAGGAGGATGGGAATATATGTTGGTTTTGATTCTCCCACCATTATCAAATATCTTGAGCCAACCACAGGAGACCTATTTAAGGCCAGATATGCGGATTGCCAATCTGATGAATCGGTATATCCTGTCTTAGGTGGAGAGACACACAAGCTGGTAAAGGAAATTTCATGGAATCAAACATCCTTACAATGGCAAGATCCTCAGACTCTAGAATGTGATTCAGAGGTCCAAAAGATTATACACTTATAAAAGCTAGCTAATCAATTGCCAGATTCCTTTGCTGACCCGAACAGAGTAACCAAATCGTACATACCAGCTTGTAATGCACCAGTACGAATAGATGTCCAAAAATGACAGACTCAAGTTGCTACAGAGTCTACATCACGTAATAAACGTGGTAGACCATTAGGTTCCAAAGATAAGA
Source organism: Boechera divaricarpa (assembly GCA_026770425.1). Taxonomy (NCBI): domain Eukaryota; kingdom Viridiplantae; phylum Streptophyta; class Magnoliopsida; order Brassicales; family Brassicaceae; genus Boechera; species Boechera divaricarpa. The sequence continues at coordinate 20,934,749 of CM049182.1, read as the reverse complement.
ATCCCCGGAAACCAAAGAGAGGTGCAACGGTTGAAACCGAGATTCCTGAAATAACAGACATAGCCGCGGCTGAGATTTACTCTAGTGAACCGATACAAGAGGTTTGGGACGCCAAATCTCAAGGTTCCGAAGGGATCAATAATAATGAAATCTCTATCAATTATAGCATGTCTAGAACTCAATGGAACAGAAAAGATGTCGACATAGATGCAATCTTTGCATACAAGGTAGCACTTGAGGTTGCGCACACGCAAGAGGATCTAGAACTGACGTCTATAATTGAGTGCACTCGTAGATCAGACTGGCTAAAATGGAAAGAAGCCATAAACGTGGAGTTAAACAGTCTAAAGAAAAGGAATGTGTTTGGTCCGATCATAAGGACACCATTCGATACTAAACCAGTGGGCCACAAATGGGTCTTTGTGCGTAAAAGAAACGAACTCGGTGAAGTCGTTAGATACAAAGCACGGCTTGTAGCACAAGGATTCTCACAGAGACCCGGAATCGATTATGAAGAGACTTATTCTCCTGTGGTGGATGCAACTACTTTTCGATTCCTCATAAGTCTGGCCATAAAAGAAAATTTAGATTTGCGGTTAATGGATGTTGTAACCGCCTATCTCTATGGACCACTGGACAATGAAATCTATATGAGATTACCAGATGGCATCGAGCTTAAAGATAAGCATGCATCTCGAGATCAGCCTTGCATTAGGTGAACAAATCCTTATATGGACTGAAACAAAGCGGACGTATGTGGTATAACCGGTTAAGTGAATATCTCATCAAAGAAGGCTACAAAAACGATCCGATCAGTCCATGCATCTTTATCAAGAAATACGAAAACAAAGGATTTGTGATCATAGCAGTATACGTGGATGATTTAAACATCCTCGGAACATCCGGTGAAATCGTCCAAACAGTAGAATGCTTAAAAGCAGAATTTGAAATGAAAGACACAGGCAAAACTAAATTCTGTTTGGGGCTACAACTTGAGTACATCAAAGATGGAATCCTTGTGCATCAATCAGCATACATTGAAAAGGTACTCAAGAGATTCAATATGGACCAGGCCCACCCATTGACCAGCCCAATGGTTGTGAGGAGCCTCGGATTGGACAATGATCCATTCGGTCCAAAGAAGGACGATGAAGAAGTTCTCGGTCCTGAAATGCCATACCTCGGTGCCATAGGAGCATTAATGTACTTGGCTAGTCACACTAGACCGGACATCTGTTTTGCCGTGAGTCTCCTAGCTCGCTTTAGCTCATGTCCAACTAAAAGGCACTGGAACGGTATTAAACACATCTTAATGTACCTACAAGGGACTAAAGACTTAGGATTGTTTTACACTAACCAACACAAGGATGGGCTAGTTGGTTTCTTGATGCGGGATATCTATCGATCCGCACCGTGCCAGTCTCGGATCAAGTTATGTTTTCACGCATGGAGGAACAGCTATCTCATGGAGATCTATGAAGCAGACAATCGCTGCCACCTCATCTAACCATGCGGAAATCTTGGCCATTCACGAAGCTAGTAGAGAGTGTCTGCAGTTGCGGTCCATGACTCAAGACATCCGATCAAATTGTGGTATGAACGAAGATAAGGAGCCAACGGTTATGTTTGAAGACAACGCGGCTTGCATTGCTCAGCTCAAGGACGGTTATATCAAAGGGGATCGGACGAAGCATATTCTGCCCAAATTCTTCTTTACTCATGAATTACAGAAGGATGGTCAGGTCAAAGTTCAGCAGGTCCGATCAAGTGAGAATTCAGCCGACCTATTCACCAAATCATTGCCGACTTCAACACTCCGGAAGCTCATTTATCAGATTGGGATGCGTAGACTTAAGGATCTACAGTGATGCTCAAATCAGGGGGAGTAATGCGTGTTGTACTCTTTTTCCTTCACCATGGTTTTTCCCACTGGGTTTTCCTGGTAAGGTTTTAATGAGGCAGCATTCCCCAGCGCATTATAGAGATCACGGTTGAGTATCAGGCACGGTTATTTCGTCCAAGGGGGAGTGTTATAAAACATCTTGTGGACTTATTAACCGGCCCCATTAGACCCATTAGGGTTTTATCTTTCCCTTGTATCCCGAGACTCATATATATACATTCCCTTATCTCATTAATAAGTTGGATCAGTTTACAACAGTTTTTATTATTTTTGAACATAAAGTTATGTTTTTGTTTTTGTTTTCTATTAGTGCTTCAATCTTTTCTTTTCTTTTTTGTAGAAATTTTGGGGCATATATATTCCTTAATTTTCTGCATAAAACACTTCAATATAAGTACCGATTGACTTCTATTAAAGTCGGATAAGTTGATTTAAATTCAATGCTAGCCAAAGGACATACTCTTTGAATTTAACAGTGATTACGGTGCAAAGTAAGCATATAAAGCGGACAAAGAACACTCGATTTGGACCGTATGCTTCTTCGAGAATATGTAAATCGTGTCACTGAGATGATTGACAATTTAAATGTATACTTCATACAAAAAAAAAAAAAAGAAGAAGAAATGTATACTATTTCTCTTCGGTTAGCTCCAATAGCATGTCCTTATCACACCTTATCTTGGGGTTTTTAGGATGCTTCTTAAATGTATTTGGAGTGTTTTATGTACCTTAAGTTAAACGGACAGAAAAAAAAAAAAAAAAAATAGCATATGAAAATGAATTCGGATCCAAAAAAACACACTTAAGAAGATTGAGATCGAATTAGCGGATTATCACCCCCTCCTCTCTAAGCCTCTAATTGATTCCACTCGTAGAAGGAAGCAATTCTAAATCGTCTTATATATGGATCACTCAACTTCCTGTGAAATCTCGAAGAAGGAACTCACTTAGATTGATAACTTGTTATTTATATTTTGAGAAAATTCAAACCTGATCCATTTTGAGAAAATTCGACCGGTTCGTTTTATTTTCTATATAAACTCGTTTTAAAAGACACAAAGCCCCTAGTTTGATTTTGTCTAATTGAGTAATGTAATTAACTTAGAATAATAAATTAATAATGATATATACTTGGGAACATGTATCACAAAAAAATAATTAGACTCCCAACAACTCGTTGCGACTGAATTATTTATATATTTTAATGATAATTTTAAAAAGTTTATCTAACAAGAAATGTAATGTTCATTGTCCACCTTAGAAGAGGCAAAGAGCATGCCCTTCACGGGATTATCACATGCGACCGGTCTCCGTACATTACATGTTTTATATATAAAACTCTATGCTGTGTAACACTTCGTTTATTTTCTAAATAGTTAAACGATTATTTTATCCAGTTTATATTATTTTAACCCCTTGAATTATCTATAGACCCTAGAATAAGATGAACAAGTAAAGAGACAAGAAAGCTTCGGATACTTTTGTCTGGATCCGAGGGTTCGAGGTAATGCGATAAGTTTAATGGCGTTGTCTTCTATTTATCATATCATTGGGGGTTTTTAACTTTTTATGTCCCCACGTAACATGGTTACTTTTTATTAAATATATCTTACATCTCTAATCATTTGTCATATATTTTTCTATATACATATCATTGGTATGGTATGTATACAAAATTTATATATGTAGAAAGGAAGAATTTTCTTGAAATTATTTTGATCAAAGACGCCATATCTATTGTAAATTTGAGATAGTTATTTTTTTCCAATTAATTAAATATGAATTATATATATACACACACATAGTAACTCATAAAACAATACATTGACACTAACAGAATGTTATACCTTTAACAGTTTTCTCAGTAGAGATTATCATATCTCTTGCACTTGACTTTAGCTGATTAAGTTTTTTATTTACTTAATAATAACTTTTTTTTTTGTCAACAGCCTAATATTCTCGGAGTTCGAACCTGCAACTTAATGTGATGAATTTTTAGAGGTGGCCACCATTATGCCACTTGACTTTCACACGTAATAATAACTATATACCATAATATTGTATTATATTTGATTTTGATTATGGGGCAAAGATTGCAAGATAGTACAACCAAGCCCACGCGCATAAACTATAAATAATTAGGTATTTTTAGAATTAACATACTAATAATGAGCTGACGTGAAACTGGAAATTGGTAAGTAAGTTGAAAGTGACAAAAGAAAGTACGTAACTTTTTGAATTAAGAAATGTTCACTAATCAGCACTATGCAGAGGATTAATTAAAGATAATCAACTTGAGAATCTTTGGAAATTTTCTTGGCCCGCTAGGCTTCGTGCAAATAATCAAGTGCCTAGTATCTAATCCATTTCCATATTATTATTACACATTCTTAAACCCAACGGGTATTTCACTTTACTCTATTTGTATTAATTGACGGAATATTTTGGATATCTATCTTTTGAGCATTTGTTAGAAAAAACTGAGCATCCACAAAACGAACTCTTTAAAATAAAAATCCGTATTAAAATGTAATAATATGAATAACAAATATAATTAAGAGAATTTGTGAAAAAATGTTTTGAATTGGATATATATATATAGATATCCATATCGAATAAATTTATGAATATTTTTATCCACATCAATAAATCCGCCAATATCAATAAATCAAACTTTTGTAGAAATTTACTCGCAATCGTATCCTCGCAATTACGTCGCTGACATATTGTCTGAAAGTTGTCGAAATAGTTTCGTAGCAAAATTTTCGAAAAATATGGTTGGAAAGTAATCGCAAATTTTTGTAGGAAAGTCCTTGCAACCCTACCCTCGTAATTACGTCGCTAACATTTCATCTAAAATGTTTTAGTAGGAAAGTTGTCGAAAATTTTTGTAGGAAAATCCTCGAAATATTTTGTAGGAAAGTCGTCGAAATAGGTTGTTGAAAAATTGTCGACAACTGAGTGATGGAATATTCTCGAAATAATGTCGAGTCCTCTAAATGTCGTCGCAACGTTTCAACGATTTTGATACGACATGAACAGTATCCACGACTTATTTCAACAACTGAAAAATAGTCGAAAAAGTGTCGAAATATGAAGATTTTAAAGAGTTTGCGACGGTTTTGGCCGTCGCCTTTGGAATTTTTTTTGTAGTGTTCGAAGATGAGATTATTAATATCTTAAAATCTGAAACAGATTGAAATATATGATAGAAAAATTAGGATAATTTGTCCAATTCTAATTAAATCAACCTTTTGAAATGAACATCCAGCCCACGAAATTGGGTCTTTGTGTCTCTTGATTAGTATGTAAGTGTGAAAGCGTTATTTCCTTTTCAAAATATAGGTATTCTATCTCTATGTATTGATGTAGTATGTTGTTGATTAATATATAAATATATAAGTTTCAGAATTACAGCTCCTGACAAAAGTAAAAACCATTTCAATATTTCATTGATTGTTGAAAACATATTAATAAGCTCATTGTTTTTTTTTCCCTTTAAAAAAAAAAACAGAAAGTAAACGTATTGTGGAGTTATTGTTCTGCCAAGTAAATCTATTTAATGAATCAACAGTTGCTATTTTAATAACCAGAGTATTCAGATCTTTGGTTAATTAAGGGTTGGAGATGTCATTTATAATGGATCCAACACACGATGACAATGACAGCTTCCAAAGTGTCAAATACAAGAGAAAAGAACATAATGCGCGTGGGGTTGCTTAGATTCCTTTGTAATCTTGCTACTTCTTAAAAATGTTGATATGGCATACCCTTAATTAAGAGAGATGTGGCATACCCTTAATTAAGAGAGATGTAGAGAGACTTTTTTAAGTTTCGAATTTAAATCTCAAGTTCTTTTTAAATTAAAAATAATAACATTTAATGCATGATGAGAGAAAGTATGGGATACAGTCTCCTTGTTACTTATTTCTATTTCTTTTCATCTATAATGGGTATGAATCATACCGTATGATGCATACATATTTGCCTACCTACATATATAGTATATAATTATATATGCATGTAATATGTATGTGAGTATATATAAGTTAAGTCTTACTCAGTTTGCACAACATCTCTGTGTTAAGGCATCTCTTTCTCTCCCTCTCACTCACAGAATCTCTCTCTCTCTCTATAGTTTGTTATCATGAAAGACACCAAGAAGAAGATGCCATGCAGCAAAAAGCTTGGAGGATACTTGAAAGAGCAGAAGGGAAGGCTTTACATCATCAGAAGATGTGTGGTCATGCTCATTTGTTGGCATGACTAACTTTGCAACTTTTATGCGTTATATAGACATGCATATGTATATGTGCACATGCATATAGACAATATCTATGTTGTAGTACAACGGTTTGATTGAAGAAAGGGATCGGATCTTTGTGGTTGTGGCGATTTGCGTTGTAAGCGGAGTTCGCAAGCTGGAGATATATCTCCGAGTTGTTACTCGATTATGAGTTAGGATAAACTTTTTGAGTTAGTATGAAAATTTACAAGTAGAATCTTCTTTAATGTTAGTGTGTGATATAGAGTAAGGAGAGACAAATTATACTCAAAGTTTGTAAATGCTTACAGAGAGTAGTTGTTAGAGGAATTTCCTCGTTTCTAACTCAAGTCTCCCATGTTGTTATGGCATTTAACAATAATAAAAATAAAGATTCCAAGTAAAAATTATAAGAACAATAATCAATAAATTGATGTAATTTCATCAAACAATGATTTAACACATTTTAAAAAGAAATATAGTGTTTAGCAAGTACCCATGTACACAGATTCTAAATGATATATATATATATGCCTAATGGGTTAATTTTATTAAAACAAAAAGAAGTTTACAAATGAAAAAATAGGTGAATATATATATATATATAAGAAATAAAAAAAAAGACGAAGGGTATTTGTCTCGTTAAAATTTTGTTACGGAAAATCCAATTAGGATAAAACCGAAAAAAACTATATTTAAAAATGGTATTCAGTACCATTCCTATATTTAAAAATATATGTAAATTTACCAAATTTTGAAAAGAATTAATTTGGCTGACGAATTTGAAAGAAATCCGCTATCAATCAGATCAAACTTTTTCATATCTTGCTCCTATTTTTGAACCTTCGAGCACATGTGTTTGTTTGGACCCAGTGACTTAAATTCTCTAGCAAAATTATTAAAGGCCACTGTTTTCATTTTTGTTTTCCTACAAATATGACCATATATCATTGACAGAATTAGAAAAAGGCATTTCATGAAAATAACAAGTCTCGTTTGTATAGGAAGTAAAAAAGAAAAAAGAAATGAGCCAATAGTCATTACTGTTTTGCATTGTGTCTTATTACCACGTTTGGGTGATATGTAATGAAATAATGCATTACTTCATATTCAGAAGAACTGACAAGATATTCAAGCCTGACCAATGAGAACGTGCCAGAGGATACTCTTAGTGATGACAGCTTTTATGTCTGCCCACGGGCAAAGGCCAATGTTCTGAGACCCACATACCATCCGATCGGATCGCCACATCATCTCTTGTTTGTGTTTTCGATAGGACCCCACACCTTGAGATAAATTACACATTTTTAGTCACCATTAGTCGTGGCCCCAAAGGACGATTATAATCTCTTTCAAGCCGGTGGTTTAACTTTTACTACAACTAGATTTATACTTCTAATTTTATACAATTAGATATTATTTTAGTTCTAATTCTAGGCCGTTGAAAACAAAATGTTTTATGAAGAAATTTCTATAAAACACTACTTAAAATTTGCTTTCCTTTTTTTTTTTTTTTCCTCTCTTCCCTCAATTATTTTTCTTATGAAATGAATCTTCTTTTGTGATATTCCAATTGTGTGTGCACATATTTGTGTCTTCAATCTCAGTGTTTTTTCATCAAGGTAAAGAACATTTGCTTTAAGATTAATACACTTACCTGAATGAGTCAATTTCAGAAGCTCGATCATAGACCTCGAATAGTAGATTTATTCAAACAAGCTTCCAAAATTGATTCCTCTTGATGAAGAGTATTAATCTCAGTGCAAGATTGAAGACTCGTCCAATTTCACATTCGCCCAACTCGTTCTCCACCATTTGTAGGCGAGTCTTGTTTTTCTTGTTGAATAATTGATCTAACGCCTGCCAAATGGAACTAACGAATGTACACCTTGAGACATGCTCATATAATCCGAAGATACTAAACAAGCAAACTTTGCTTTGGCTTTTCTCGATGTTCACTTTTTTGTCACTTCCACATTTGCAGCATTTCCGGTTAGTGGTGTAATGCTACTTCCACCAACGACATCCCATAAGTTCTTATCCACAAAGTATGATTCTATAAATTAATTCCATAAGTACTGGTAGTAAGATGGTTGAAAGTTTTCATTCCTAATCCAACTACACGACCCATAGATTCCACACTTAAATGAACCCGAATTCTCTTTAACCTTCGATCTTGATGAGCACACAAGATTACAAATAGAAGAGAAGGGAGATATTTATAGGTTCCAACACTACAAAATATCTAACAAATATTATCAGGTCTGATTCGAATAATCAAAGTAAAATAATCATGATCCATACATATGTTGTACATGTACTTGCTCATACTCATATTCAAGATCATGGACATTTAAAAATTCGAGATAGAACTAAAATGGTTGTGGATCTTCCAAATAAATTTGTTCACCCCTACTTCACATTGCGGAGTTAGATCACAAAACATTCGTTAATGGGTCGTTAAAAGTGATGACAAATTTACTACTCAAAGCGTTTCAGCAGCCCATCATTATATCCACACAGCCCATCTACCATTGTTTCATTTCTCCCCTTTCCCTTTTAAGCCATTTTTTAATTTGTAAATTGATTACATAATAATTTAATAATTTTACATGAAAAACATTTTAGAAAATTTAGAAGATATAAACTCTAGATAATTGTTTTTAAAAATAAGCTTATAAAAATAAATAAAGTAAATTATAAGAAAATTTTCTATTTTAATATTTTATTACCGTTTATAGTTTGATTATATATACAAATAATTCTGTTTTACATTTCAGATTTATTCGATAAATATTATTAGAGAACGATCAATAGTGTTTTTGTTTCATAAACGAAAATTTGAAACTGCCCTATAATAGTATTTGAATTGGATCGTGATTTTAAGTATAATCCCAAAAATAATTAGGCTTATATAAATAAAAAAATTTAAAAATAAACTTGTTATGTTTTAACTTACCCGAAAAGAGTTAGCCCGGTTGGTATATCTAGTTCCACGATGGCTTACATTCTACTATCCTTGGTCAGCGTAACACTGTCCTTCTAAATGTTCTAGGTTACCCGAATTGTATTCAATATACTTAACTTATCTATTGACCAAATACTTTGACCTCTGTACCTACATAGCGTTCATTCATATACATTTAGTATTTTATTCATTCGTTTACAGAGAACCAATGTTCAAAATAGTGTTCGGCGCTAATCTAACGTTCAGAGTGAGAATAACATATGACTAGTTATTAGTTGGAGATTAACCAAAATTATAAATTTTAGTTATTAACATTACATTTACTTAATTAATCATCAAATAGTTTAAAAAAACATTACACCAATATTATATGGCTTCTACATTTTGCTAACTATTTTAAAAAGATTTTACCTCTAGTTGATGGACCAAAAATGGGAATAGAAGAGAACGGTCTTTAAAATCCATACTATCGAAAGAAATATTCGATGATAGGAATAAACGACGATCCAGCATTCCAGCGAGATGTCGATTTTGGATGTTGTTGGCGATGTAAATTTGTTACCAATATTGAAAGTCTTAAGATGATTGCTCTGTAAAAGAAAATATAAAAATGAATTATATGAAATAAATTGGTAGCCCCTAAGAGTTTATGCCTCGTAAAACCTTATTAAACGAAGATTATAAGAGAAATAGGTACATCTATTTTTTATAAACGACCCCACATATTATAACATTAAATTTGAAGAGACTTGACTAAAATTATAAAAAAGAAATGAAATTTTCGCATTAAAAAAAAAAAAAAAAAAAGACTCTCTCGTCTCCACCATTAAAAGGCTCATTCTCCAATCTTCCATCCACAGAAAGTGTTCGAAATTTACACATAGTGGGATGACTTCACTCTATATCTTCCTTCCTTTTCTTTCTATATATACTCTGTAAACCCTAATCTCCTTAATACTTGTTCCACAATTCCTCAATTTGTTCGCTACTTGGTACTTTTCAAATCTACCTTTTTTAAAAAAAAAAAAAAAAAAAAATCATCGATTTTTTAAGAGATTTTTCCACAATTCCTCATTTTTTTCTATCGTGGATGGCTTGTTTTTACCATTTCTCTCACACACCTTCTAACCTTCCGGTTTACTTTTCATAGTCGAACCATATTAACTTCCCTTAGCTTCAATCCTCTAAATCACGAAACCACTAATATGTTGCAAAACCTAGGGGGTAAATATCTGTCAAAATAATGAACTCTCCTCCCAAGATAAAATTTTGGGGATAAACTTTTTCATAGATTCGAATTATCCAAAACACAAATTAATCAATAAAAACTAGAGTAGAAAATTAACAAAACAAAATAAAATCTACTCTATAAATTTTAAATTCTAAACTCCAAACTCTAAAATTAAATACTAAATCCAGAAACTAAAATTTAAACCCCATCTTGTCCTCAACCCTAATGTTTTAACCTTGAAACCATTAAAAATATCTATTTTCTTAATTTTTGAATGATTCGACTTATTTTTTGTACTTTAATTAAAATCCAATAAATAAGTTTTCTTAACTTTATTATCCTTTAAAACCATCGTATTTTATAGTTATACTTTTGATTAAGATTAATAATATGCTAAAATACTATTAGGTTGTAGAGGTGGACGGATCCGGATATCCGGGATTTTTAGGATATCCGGATCCGTCGGATCCGCTTGAGCAGTATCCGGATCCGGATCCGTAATCCCGGGATATCCGGATCCGAATATCCGTGATGAAAAATTAAGATCCGCGGATATCCGGATCCGGATCCGAATTTTGCCTAGAATGATAAATTTTACATTTTAACTTGAAAACACACAAATTTCATTCCTAAGCAATATTACAAAAACAAAGAAAAGAGAAAAAGTCTTGATAAAAATATGAGTTGGATCAAGGCACAACTCAAAACACAGATTACAAAATCCCACAAGTTAAGTTAAAAGTCTTGATAAAAATATGAGCTGCATTTGGCCTAGAAGCCAAATGAACCTCCTTGGCAACTCTAGCAATGTCTCCACTTATATCACGTACTTGCAAAATTCCCAATAAGCACAACAACCTTGTCAAATGCAAGACATAAAATTAAGCATTATATAAAATTCAAGTCTGAACACAATTATGAACAAATCAAAATATAGAAACTCACATGTATTTATGAACACAATTATCATCACAATTTAGGATTCAAGTCTGATCCTAGCTCAAGTCATAAAACTCTATCATTCTAAAACAATTTACAAGGTTATCCTTACCTCATCCATATTAAACAAACTCATTTCAAGCTTGATCCTGGCTGAGTTTGCAACTTCGTCACTTCTATAACATATAAAAATCATTAGTACTCATATAGCTTAGATTCATAAACCACAAGATATAAAACAAAACATGAATACCTAATTCAATACTTTCAAGCTCAGCTACCAACTCTTCTGCAACTAAATCTCCATCATCATCACGATACCAATCTTGAGTGCATATAAGAGCTTCAACGGTTCTTGGTGTTAAGGAACTGCGGAAACGATCTAGTACTCGACCTCCTGTACTAAAGGCAGATTCTGATGCAACAGTTGAAACAAGTATAGCAAGCAAATCCCTTGCCATCATTGATAAAATCTTATACTTAGAACCCGTTGTCCTCCACCAATTTAGTATGTCAAAAGTTGGATTCTTCCTGTTCTCTCGAACATCATCCATATAGGACTCTAGCTCTGATTTTCCAGAATCTGATTCATTACTTTCTTCAGCATCATCAAACATTGCATCCATCAATGAATGTGTGCTCTCTTTTTTCTTAGAACATGACTCTAAATTTCCTTTCTCTGGCTGAGATTTCAGTGAATCTTGTGACTCTAGCTCTAATCTATAACATGCATATAACCTGTCCATAGCTTCTATGATCTTTTGAATCAAACAACTAGCCTCATGCATAGGGTAAGTTCCTTCAATCATCCACTTTACCCATCTCATTTTGTATCGGGGATCAAGAACTGCAGCAATATAAATCATCAGATTTGTATTATCTATGTTTCCCCAATACTTATAAAACTTGACTTTCATTTTCTGAGCCATTGCTTTCTTGTGTCCATCCTCCATCACGTCCATCTTCATTATCATCCAACCCACTCCAAATATCTCTTTCATATATGTGTTCCCAGTCACATATTTAGACCCATAAATATTCACAGTAGCATCATAAAAATACTGCAAGATATGAGATAATGCACTAACATAACACCAATCAGCATCACTTGGTGTACCTCCACAAATTCTGGTAAGTTCTGAGCCATACTTATCATCTTCTAACTCAAGCATATCAAATCCTTTTTTCAACTCCAAAGCAGACTGTAACATCAAGAAGGTTGAATTCCATCTAGTTTCAACATCTAAGCAAAGACCAATTTTACTTTGAACCTTCTGAAGTTCTAAATACTCTTTAAACCTTTTCAGTCTACTAGGAGAAGATCTAACAAACCGAACAGCAGATCTAATCTTTAAGACTGAATCATGCACCTCCTGAAGACCATCTCTCACGATCAAACCCAAAGTGTGGGCACCACATCTCATATGAAGAAATTCAGTATTCAAAATAGTTGTTCCCCATGAAGTCAACTTTCTTTTCAAGTAATTTAATGCAAGATCATTAGAACTTGCATTATCTACTGTTATGGTGAACACTTTACTGATTCCCCAAAAAACTACACTTTTCAACCATTTTACCAATTGTTTCACCAGCATGATTATCCACTAGGCAGAAATTGATGATTCTTTTGTGCAACTTCCAATTCTCATCGATATAATGAGCTGTTAAACACAGATAATTCATATTTTGTACGGATGTCTAACAATCCGTAGTCAAAGAAACATTGCCTTTATAGCTTCTAAAAAACTTTCTCAGTTTACTCATTTCTTCCTCATAAATTTCCAAACAATCTTTAGCCACTGTTTTACGACTAGGGATTTCAAAAAGAGGTTGAACAGTGCTCATGAACCGTTTAAATCCCTTATGTTCAACAAACCTAAAAGGCAGCTCATCCATGATAATCATTTCTACTAATGCCTTACGAGTCGCAGCCTGACTAAAAGTCAAGAAAGACGATACCTTACTCCCTGAACTCCCATCTATCTGATTTCGGTGATGAAGCGTTGACTGTTTTAATCTTTTACCATCTACTTCAGCATCATTGACTAATGGACGTATTTGTTTGCATGTTTTAATATGTTTTTTCATTGCACTAGTTGTGGAACCAGTCTTAGCTCTACAACTAATCAAAGCTGAACAATGCATACACCTAGCCTTATCAGGTTTCTCAGACTTCATAAAATGCAACCAGACCTCAGACTTTTTATTTGTTACCTCAGAATTTGTTGAAGATTCAGTCTCTCGATTTTTTCCATGAGTTTCTGGTGCAGAGCTTTCATCTGCAACACCACAATTGGCCGTGGATTTTACAGCATCTTCAGTAGCTTCCATCTAAGCAAAAAAAAAAAAATCAAACTTGTACGGTTAAAGAGATCTGAAGCTTCTGAAGCTAATAGTTAGGACTTAGGATTATTCTCAAAACAAGAACACAAAACAGACACAAAACAGGAATCAACAAATAACAAGTTATCTTCCAAGCTTAAGTACAAATTTGAACCGATTCCTCTCCAAAGATTGATACTTTCACCATAATCTAACTTCATTACCACAAAATCCGCAAAATAAATCAACATTGAACCAATAATTATCAATCCCTGGGTACTTTTAAATACGAAACCCTAGGAGAGAAATCAGACATAAACGAACTAAAAAATCTTACATAAGCAGCGCAATCAACATTGGTTACTATAAATAAAACCTTAATAGTTGAGATCAAAGTTCAAAGATTGAAACAAGGAACGAAACACCGTACCTCTGAATCGAAAACCACGGCCGAGGAAACAAAAAAATATGTTTCGTATAAGAACTGAAGAAGAAGAGAAGAAGAATTGAAGAAGAAGAGAAGAGAAATTTTACAAAAAGAGAAGAGAAATCTTCTTCTTCGCTTCGTTTAAGAAGTAGGGAACTGAAGAAGAAGATAAAAGAAATTTTACAGAAAAAAAAAGAAGAGAAGCGTATAAGAGATTAAGAGGAAAAGAAGAAAAGAAAAATAAAATAAAATAAAATAAAATGAAAAGATGGAAATTCTTTGGGCCAAGCCCAGCGGAGGTTTTTGTATTATGAACAACAAACGCCAGAGTGTGTCGAGAAAGAAAAGGAGAAGAGAATATTTAACGGGCCTATAAATATATAATAAGTCCACGGATAACGGATATCCGGACTAATTTTTTCATACTATCCGGATCCGGATCCGGATCCGTCGGATCCGCAATTTCACTATCCGGATCCGGATCCGAATTTCTCGGATATCCTAAATTCCGGATCAGAATCTGGATATCCGCGGATCAGATCTCGGATCCCGAATATTTTGTCCACTCCTATTAGGTTGTGCATAAAAAATGGGTTTGCATAAAAAATAGTGCAATAATATTAGGTTTTGCCCACAGATATAGAAGAACAACCCTTGACTAATAGCTAGGGCCTAGGGACGTCAAAAGGAAATTTGAAAACGACAAATCTTTTCACAATCTTCAATCCCACAGGAAACCAACTCAGGTCACATAAAAGCTTTTTTTTTCTTCTTCTTTCAACAAAACCCTAAATAAAGGGATAATTATAATGTTTATGTTATATGCACACTACATTTGTTCCGTATCTATAGTTTCGTTAACCAGTCAAAACTTTCACCCACAAAAACATTTTTTTTCTTTTTGTAGCTCGTAAACTCCGTTTGATGTAATTTTTTATGTAAACTCTGTTATTCTGATATAGCTTCTCCAGCTTCTCTAATATAATTTAAGATGTTGACAAAAAAAACATGTTTTCTTTCTTTCGTTCTTTCTATTTCTGTTGCTTGTACAAAATACTAGTAATTAAAATTATAATCCGCTGGACAAAAGAATAACAGATCTTTTTATCAAAAAGGAAAGAATAGCAGATCTTGTCTGAAATCCAGACAAAAAAAAAAAAAAAAAAAACAAAAAACAAAACTGTGAGATACTGTATATTGAACATCGACCGCCTTCAGTCCTGACTCTTAAAAGACTGATTTTTATCATCGAAATGGAAACGAATCCCTTCAGATGTCGTCTTCTGTTGTTGAATTATTATTTTTTGGACCATTTCTCGACTTTATATATGGGCCATGTTAATTAGATATTTGCCTTTACGGAGCACTCATACGAAGGTACGTACCTACTTGTATATGTATACGTAGTAAAAGTAAATTCTATGATGATACTAAAAATTGTTGAGTTTGAGGTTAATCATCCCCAGTATATATATATATATAAGCTCATAACTAGATATTAGATCTGGAATTGGAAACCCTAGAAAAAGTTGTAAACCCTAATCTGTAATTGAGTGAGAAAGGAAGAAAGGATATTTCTAAATCAGACCCAAGAATCATCTTTCCCAAGCAGATCTTCAGTTAAGAGTTACAAAATCATGTCTTCATCACTGTATACTTAACCATTTTTGTTTACATCTCTCTCATTTATACACACCATTAATATCTAGCTCTAATAGTCTCTGTCTCTCTCTCTCTCTCTCTCTCTGATCGGGATCTCTCTTTTTATGATGTGAAAGCTATTGTTTTGTTTCGAAGAAAAAAGTCATATTCTTGATTCTTGATTCTTGATGATTCTTGGAGCTTCTTCTCAGGTCGATGATGATGTCGTCTTCCAACAATGATTATAATGATGGTAATAACAATGGAGTATACCCTCTCTCGCTTTACCTTTCTTCACTCTCTGCCCATCAAGACATCATCCGTAATCCCTACAATCAACAGTTAACAGCATCTCCGGGACAAATGGTATCAGCAGTTCCTGAGTCTCTGATCGATTATATGGAATTTAACTCAAACAATGCTGTGAATCAGCAAGATTTCGAGCTTCCAGCTGAGGTCTCGAGAGAAATCAAGAAGGCAGTGAAGAAGGACCGGCACAGCAAGATTCACACGGCACAAGGTCTTAGAGACAGGAGGGTAAGGCTTTCTGTTGGGGTTGCTCGCCAATTCTTTGATCTCCAGGATATGTTGGGGTTTGATAAAGCCAGTAAAACGTTAGACTGGCTGCTCAAGAAATCGAGAAAAGCCATCAAAGAGGTTGTACAAGAAAAAATCCTCAACAATGATAATGAAGATTCTGGAGACAACGGAGGCGATTTAGAAGAAGAGGTGGAGGAGAAGGATGGCAATAAGAGCTTCGTGTATGGTTCGAGCCCCGAGTCCTGCAGGGAAAAAGTGGTATGCCAGGTCAAGAAGGCAGAAAAGAGAATGAAGAAGAATGAGTTGAGTAACATCTCATCAAAGGGATCAAGAGCCAACACTAGAGGAAAAGCAAAGGAGAGAACAAGAGAGATGGCATATGATCTTCCAGAAACCATCTCCGATATCACTCAATCTGAAACCATGGACTCATTCAAGAGGTCTATATTCTTTAACGAAGGAGAAGACCTGACACATTTTTTCGACAAGGAAACAATTGAAGAGTTTGATAATCCAGAACCTATCTTAACCAAGATGAAGATCAATATGCCGACGAATATATATCAAAGTTACAATCAACATACTGGAGCATTTATGTTGATAGATCAGGGTTCTAGCAGCAACTATAATACCATTGATCTGCCTCTTTTGGATTATAATTATGAGCAAAACCCTTTTGTTGACCAAACCTTTTGTGCAGTCACCGACACAAATTTCCCTGGAGGTACAGTTTGGATTCAAGATTCTTTTCTTGCCAAAATTATGATTCATATGTTTATGCATTTGATGATATGTTTCTTTCTCTTTTTCTTTTGGCAGGGTTCCCATAATCTTGATATTTCGAAGGACTAGGCAACAAATTTAAACATGTAAGCAAGAATAATATTCATTCCTCTTGAATGCATAGTAAATCTATAGTTATATATGTGTTCTTTTTAATATATGCATGTTATTCGATCTTCTGAGCCAGTGATCAAAATTTATTTTTTAAGATTCAGTTTGTGTACCTTGAAATGTCTTAGCTACAATTTTCAAGAGGTATTGTTACCTTTAAAAGTATTTTGAGATAATCATCCAGAAACCTATATGTACACACATGTAATGTTTGATTAAGTTACATTGCAAATTGAAGTGAAACTGAACAGTAGTGTTTGGGGTTTAAGTTTGGTTTTTTGGAAAAGAGGATTGTTAAACCTCTACATTTAGTAGGATTTGTTTAAGGCTTGTCAGTTTAAACTCTTTTGTTTATAGATTTAAAAGTTTTTGTATTTAATTTGAACAACTAGTAAAAGAAAATTCAGTGTTTTGAAGTGATCTAAGTAGCTATTAAATATTCAGTTAGATAATATATAAAAGCATTGATCAATTCATTTAGTCATTATCAATTTATTGAATTGGATCATGGAAAATTGAGTATGGTATTAGGGTCCAAATACACGCTGACATGAACCGATATCGATCCAACCCATATATAGTTGCTCGATTAATCTGACACACATATTGATCTTTAAATGGATTTGGTAAAGATGAATTGAATGACTAGAAAAACCATCACAAAATGAAGTTTGTTCCTAACCGTTTTTTCAAAATAAAACATAGGTTCCTAACCTTGGAAGGAATCTAATCTCAACAGGGACTTTAGATTCATTTGGCTACAACCACACATATGGCCATAAATATTTGGAGTGTTAATGCAATTTGCAAATCGTGCTCTTTATATCTTTTAATAATACTTTTGAATTTTACTTTCTATATACAATATATTTATTCTATATGAATTTATAATTTTATATATTTAGAAAAATCATTTGATGTATTCTAAAAAAAACAAGTTTATACTACTTATTTTGAAAAAGTTAATCCAAATAATTTATTTTTGTCTTTGTTCATATAATTTTTGTTCTCTGCAAAATTCCTAGTTTCTTAAAGTGAGAGAAAGCAAATGATAGAAAATAACCAAAGAAATCATAGAATAGAGAAAAAATGCATTACATGTTTGAAAAATCTAATAAATTTCAATCATAAGTTAGTTGATAACTAAAAGGATAGAATAAACATGATTAAAAAACTCATAAAAATCAAAAACAAATAGAAAAGAGATATTAATACAGATAATACAAATATTGATCGAATCAATGTTGAGAAATTTAAAATGAAAGCAAGAAAAAATATATAAACTTTAAGAAGTCTTCATCCACCAAGCCTTCGAACACGTCAACATTGATTCGATAAGTTAAACCAGTTGATCTTGGTGTTTCTTCGATTCATCCCTAATTCTTTTTTTTTTTTTTAAATGATTGTATTGAGTACGTACAAAAGAAAAATATATCGATCCGGTAATATATTACGGTGCGTATAGTTCGGATTATATTCGTTCTAATTACCACAATAGTTTTTTAGCAGTCTTGAATTTTGCTTTCTTCTTGTTTTTTCATTTCGTTGTTGTTGTGTATTCTTTTCTCACTTCTTCTTTTTTCTGATTAAGTAAGAATGTACTGACCTTAGTATCTAGACTTGCCTCATTGTTTATTCTTTTTTCTTTTTTCTTGTTCTTCTTCAAAGCATGTAAGAAGTGTACTGACATTAATATGTAGCTAGACTTGCCAAGGTCGCTGGATTAGTTAGGTACCTATGAATAATTTACAATATTTAATCAACAATACTGACTGGAAAGTGATTACCTTGAAGATTTTGTAGCAAAGTGAAAGTAAATTTATTATATAAAATTTCATTTGTCAGATCCTATGAAGTAAACTCGCCGGAATAGCTAATTTTAATATTCACATAACATCTTTTCAACATGCCTTCGTGGTACCATTTGTTTAATTTTTTTTTTATTAGTCTCACCTTGAGTTGACTGACCTTCACCGTGTCCAATCTTTTAGGGTGTCTTTGCTTACCATAAAATATTTACTGATTTACATTTCTTGAATAAAAAAAATACATAAAAAGATTACAGAAAGTAAACAAAAAAAAAACAACGAATACGTTGAAAATAATAATTCACATATTAATTTAAAACCTGAAAAAAATTACATCACAGTCATCGTCCAACTTCATTTCTAGAAAGCGTGAAAATATTTTCACCAATCTAAACGGGCCCAAATATAATATAAATGCGAGCCCATTATTAGACTTGGTCTCTTGTGTTTTTTTGTTACTTTGCTTGCCCCGTAAGCCGCAGAGGAAGAAGAAGAGAAACAAAGAAAGAGGAAGAGAAGAAGAAGAAAGAAGTAAAAACAAATGGACTCTCAGAAGAAGATAGCTCATGAGATCGGTGGTGTCAAGAATGATGCTCTTAGATTCGGTCTCCACGGCGTTAAGAGCGACATCGTCGGATCTCACCCACTCGAATCCTCTTACGAATCTGTAAAACTATCATCCCCGATTGAGTTTTTCTTTGTTTCTTAGGTTGAAATTGATTCTGTTTCGATCTTTTTGTTTCTCGGGAAAGTGAGAAATTAGCTTAAGAAAGGAACTTAAGTATGTTTGATTAGGATCATTAATCTCTTCTATCGCCTAATTAGTTTACTACTTCGTTTTGCAATTCCGTATTTATGTTTCATTCGAGATTCTTGGTGTTTCAATCTTACTAGGTTTCTAAATTGGCTGAATCTTAGGGTTTTGTTCCTACTCTCTACATCTTGAATCTTTGTTGATTCATCAGTTACCCTTGTTTATTATGTTTCAGGAAAAGAAATCGAAAGAGGCGATGAAGAGGACGGTCATTGCGCATGCCTACGGGACTGCTCTTCCGTTGAAGATGGATATGGATAGGCAAATTCTCTCACGGTATGCTTGTTGTTGTAATTGCAGTACTGTAACCTAATTTCTCGGAATCTGGTAATACTACTTGGTGCTGTTAATAATTTGGTAATGTCGTAAAATTATGAGTTTGTACATTAATGTAATTGCTGTAATGGGAAGCTAGTCTATGGTGTAAAGAAAGATGACACTTAGTTCCATTTATTCATGTTTTCAATGGCAATATGATAATTGTGTGCATTACTGGTATCTATGTGTTTACTGGAACTTCTTTGTCCGTGCTCAGTTGCAACTTGAAACTATCTATGTGTGCATTGGGGAGCATATGGTCTAAAATGTTTGCTGCATGATCTGCTGGTGGTTAGCATTCTGAAAAAACAACATTTGTTTGTACTGTTCTCATCCTATCCTTTTTCTCTGGAATATTTAGGTTTCAGAGACCAGCTGGACCAATTCCTTCGTCAATGCTCGGTTTAGAAGTCTACACAGGAGCTGTGGATGACTTTGGTTTTGAGGATTACTTGAATGGTAATTGCTCTTTACTCTTATTGCATGTGTCTCAGGGCAACATTCTCTTCTCTAGATCAGCGGAAACCAATTTGATGGTATATCAGTATGCAATAGCAGAAAAGTATCCGATGAAAATTCATACTTTAGTTCTTCTTTGATGTTGCAAGAAGCAAAAGATTAAGTTTTTGCAATGCTTAATTTTCCTCAAAGCGTCATCTTGTCAGTATTCTCTAGCCCCTTTTTTTTTTTTACAAAGCTCTAATCCCTTTAGAAGTAAGTAAGTTGTTTTTTACACCAATTGGTTAGATTAAAATGAAAAGGGTGTAAAATTTGATATTGGGTATCTGAATCTAGTTTCTTCATGCCTTGCAGATCCTCGTGATTCCGAGACATTGAAGCCAGTAGACTTCCATCACGGGATGGAAGTTCGTCTTGGCATCTCAAAGGGACCAGTTTACCCGAGTTTCATGTAAGGCCCCGTCATGGTGTTTAATTGGTTGTAATGTCTTAGCTTTTAAATCATGTGACTCAAGTGAGATTGTGTATGAACTTATTTCGACCTTAGACTTATATTCTCTCTTGAATTAAGTTTGAAATCAGATGAAACAATGATGGATATGAATGAATAATCAATTCTAGTATGTTAAGTTTGCGAATTCATTAACCTTTTAGTATAAGTGGATGGATATACCCAAGGCCTCAAAATTTTGAAAGAATATTTGTCAAATGAAAGAATCATCACGTATACGCTCAGGGATTGTAAAGAATTGACAAGTCTCCTCGGATTGGCTAACACACTTACGAAATTGAACTGAGAGGGATTCAAACGTATGAAAGTGAGAAATCGAGAGGAATTCAAAAGAATGGAATTATAGAAATCCCGAATAATGAAATGAATATGCATAATTTGTTTGTATTTGTATATGTCTAAGTCGTGAAAAAACTCTACGCATTCCTCTAAAAATGTTGAACTAACTTCTAAAAATGTTGAACTAATTTCAAGCAAAAATAAAAATGAAATGGAAATATATTTATCTAACTTTTATGTACTCTAGCTTTTACCCCGCGCTAAGCGCAATTTCATATTTTAAGTTTTTGTGGTTTAACTTAGTAAGTCAAACCAAAAATATTTATTTTATACAAATATGTTCGAACAATTGATCTTTGGAAGGTATTATAGTTTTGTTAGTGTATCATCTACAAAAAAAAAAAATTTGTAATTTTCAAATTGATTTGGGTATATTTAGATGATTTTAAATTGTTTTTGAATTAGATTTTCTGATAATTACTAAGATATTAAGAAGACTTTAGCAGATTTTCTAATCCCAAAAATATATATAATTGTGTTTGGTTGCATGAATTGTATGAATTTTTTTTGAAACTTGTTTGGATATAAAAATAGAGATTAGAAGATTTAGACATTTTTTATCGTTAATATATTGTTTTTGTTTTGTTCTTGGTTACAATGGTAATTAATGTAATATTTTACACTTGGTACTCATTTTTTGAAATTTATTTCCCAATTAATATTAGTAGGATTTGGAGTGAGTATTTTAACCAAAGCGAATTGAACCAATCCAACCAAACTCTAACTGATAGTGTACATATAATTATAACCCATTTGGTTAAGCTTTCTTCAACCCAAACCAATAACCCAAACTGTTTAGATTTACTGATTTATAACTAATTTAATTAATTAAATAATATTATAACTCTAAATCCATGTTTGATTATCTTTTTAATATAATTATTTAATATAATTTTTTTTTAGTTCTTTCCATCCTACCGCCCCTAATTCTAAGCTATGGTTCTACAAGTTATTAAAAAAACTGTTCGTATCTCATTCATCTCCTCTTATATTTCTTATTATCTTACAAGATTTTCTCTTGTTATTCAAGCTTTTTTTATGATTAGATCGATTTCATTCAAGTTTTTTATAACTATATCGATTTTTCGTACTAATTTTTGATAGCCATGGATAATTTGTTTTTAGTATATAATATTAGCAATACAATAACGCTAGATAGATTAAATATGACTAATTAATACTAAATCAAACTAAACCGAAATAAATTATTTTGAACTGAAACCAAACTGAATTAACTTGAATTGAACTAAAACCAAACCAAACTACACTAAACCAAACTAATTTCGGTTTAACTTTGGCTAGTGTTTTTTTAAACCAAATTATCCGAACCGAGCCGAATCCAAACCGAACTCAAAAATAAATTGAAATGCCCACCTCAATACATTCATCTCTAGTCATTCATTTTTGTCTCATTTATCATTTTTCCATTTTACCATTTGGAGTGAGTTTGACAACAATGACTATCCTTCTATGGGAATAACGGTAGGAGGAAAATTCTTCTCAACTCAACCGGTGAATTCTTAGAGGAAAAGACAAGGAAACATGTTTCTTCAGCTGACAAAAATGGAATCCCAGTCACGCCCAATATTTTTTATCATTAATTTCTCATTTCAAAGATGCTTTATGCTAACGTCTTCTTTTAAATTGATTTCCAACAAAACTATTCCCTTAGAAAAAAAAGAAAAGAATATTATCAACGGTCACAAACACGATTGCATATTGTAATTTGTAAACGCTTTTAACTCGAACGTTCTTCTCACGTAGGCCCACTAAGACTCCATTACCCCTTCATCACTTCTTAATGCTTATTTATCATGCTTTTTTTTTTTTAATTTACTTTTGTCACCAAAATTAAACCTTTTTTTTCTGTTCCATATATCACCAAATTTATCCATTTCAATTTTTTTTTCCAATAAAAAAATCTAAAGTTATATATTATTGTCATCATCGTCATATAGTGGTTATCTTTTTTGTTTATGTCTTATAGTGGTCATCTTCTAGACATAAAATGACATCTATATTTATTGCAAAAATGTACAGTTATTATTAAATTAAAAAATAGAGGTATGGTCTAATTTGCCAATTATTTCAATAACAAAGTAGTTTTATGAAATGTTAAAAATATATATGTATTCTACACGTATATACGATGAGGATTTATATTAAGGATTTATTGTGAGGTGGATGATTATTTTGCATTTTTTTGGAATTGGGAAATATATTTGTAAAATTAAAAGCTGCGAGGGTCTTTTTTGAAAAGTTTCCAGTAGCTGCTTTTAAATATCAAATAAATGGTTTTTCCATCTCTTCTTAAGCCGGCGAGCAAAAAGAGAAAATTGGTGTATAGAAAAGTACTACAAAAAAATTGTATATGTTTGCAAAAAAAAAATGTATATGTTGAAATATGCCAATCTCTAATTTATTTTTGTTTTTTATTGACTTGGAGAAGTTGGAACATTAGATTCCAAGATTGAGGAAGAGATAAATAAGAAATTGGTCCAACCATAGGAGCCGCTGTAAAAACTAATATTAAAAATAATATATTCTACTGCTCTATCTTTAACAAAAAACAAAATACACATTCAAAATACAAGTAATTATAAGAATTTAAGATGCATTTTCTTAGGTTGTATGTATGGATTAGATATAGATTAATATATTCAAAATGAAAAAAATTATAAAAATCCAAGATATTTACCAGATAGGTGATTCTTTCCTCAAGCTCACTTGCTAATGTATCTTCAAAAAAAAGCAAAAAAAATAATCATTTTTTTTTTATCAAATTGAAATAACAAAAAATAAATTCAGCTGATTTTAGCATAAAAATAGAAGAAAAAAAGAATGTAAAACAATGATTTCCTTTAATGGCAATGTAAAACAATGGTTTCCTTTAATAACTATATGTCGTTTGTAAATTAATCATCATTTTACTCTTTCAAGATTTGCCTTTATAGTTCAAGAATCTTTGAGAATGTTATGGCTTTAGTGTCTTCTGTAATTATGGAGGTGGAATTGTTAACTGTGAATAGTAATTCTTGAAACTGCAGAATTTGTTGGAACATGAATCAGCTTGCTGGAACAAGCTTGAGGTTACTTGATTGATGCTGATGTGGCTATTGGAATCGAAGATAAGTATCAAGAAGATATTTGGAGATATTTGGAATGTTAAGATAAAGGAAAACATGCACTTGAAGATATATGTGGAAAAAATATGAAAAAAATATTCTTGAAGATTTATTCCTTTTATTTAGAAAATTATATTTTTCTGTGGGAAATCTAGGGTGACTTATCTCTTAGGTATATGAGTATATATACAAGGGAGAGGTGTGCTGCTAGGGTTAGCAGAAAATAGAGAAAGAAAACATGTGTATTATTGGTGTTGAGCTAAGGTGTGTATTAGCGTCGTGTAATTCCAGGTTGGAGCTTACTAGATATTGATTGGTGATGAGCTAAGGTGTGTCTTAGTCTTGTGTAATCCCAATGAGTCATGTTCTTGTTGTAAGATTGACTATAGAAATCTAGTTGGTACTTTGAGGACGTAGGCATGTTGTCGAACTTCGTTAATCTTTGTGTGTATCATCCATTTACTGCACTTACAATTAGTATCAGAGCGGGCATCTGTACAGAGTCTGACTCAACAAACGGATGAGGATCTTGAGGAAAGAGATGGATGATATATTTCGAGAATGGCTTGCAGTTAAGAGTCTTACGCTAGATGGAGAAAATTATGGATATTGGAAGGTGAACATGAAGGCAATCATACAAGGTATTGATGAGGATGCTTGGACAATGGTGGAAGATGGCTATGAAACTCCTAAGCTTGTCGAAAGAGACGGTTCTATTGTCAACAAACCAAAGAGTAAATGGACAAAAAACGAGAAGAGTATGTCGAGGTATAATGCAAAAGCCTTATCTACTATTTTTACTTCGGTTAACAAGAATCAATTCAAGTTGATTCAAAGATGTTTATCTGCCAAAGAGGCGTGGGATAAGCTAGAAAAAAGTATTTGAAGGAACCACAGCCGTGAAGAGATCAAGAATTGACAGGTTGGCTTCTCAGTTTGAAAAACTAAGAATGGAAGAACATGAAAGCGTTATAGATTTTAGTGCTAAGTTGTGTATTATTGCCAATGAAGCGCATGTGATTGGGAAGACGTACAAGGATAAGAAGCTTGTCAAGAAGTTGCTACGTTGCTTACCTAATAGATTCGAGTCAAAAAGAACAGTTATGGAGGTTGCTCTTAACACGGATGAGCAATGTCACAATAAAGTTTCATATATTGAACCATACCCCACTTATGAGCATATTTATCCCCTTAATTCACTTTGGTGGTTTTCAACATTTCATGAACTTATTTTCTTCCTTCTCGATTCTTATGAGTTATAACTATTTTAAATAGAAGGTCATGAAATCACAAAACGCAATATCATAATAAACTATGATATATTGAAACATACATCACTTATAAACATATTTATCCTCTTAATTCACTTTGGTGGTTTTCAACATTTCTTGAAATCATTTTTTTTCCTTCTTGATTCTTATGAGTTTTCGCAATTTTCAATGAAAGGTCACGAAATCTCGAAACGCAATGTCATAATAAAGTATGATATATTGAAACACACACCACTTATGAGGATATTTATCCCCTTAATTCACTTTGGTGGTTTTAAATATGTCGTGAACTTATTTTTCTCCTGCTCGACTCTTATGAGTTATCACTGTTTTCCTCCGTTTGATGAAATAGTGGGGATGCTACAAGCATATGAGATGGATTGTAAGGATGCTGCTTTAGAGAATCCAAATACATCAGTTCTACATGATGTAAGAGAAAGAAAATGTGGACAGCGGTGCAATGGATGTCGAGGATATGGACATATCAAATATGAATGTCTGAGTATTAAAAAAAAAAGAAGTTTCAGTGCTCAGGTTGTAAGGGATATGGACACACAAAATTGGAGTGTGTTAACGTTATGAAAAATAAAGAGAATACCCACATAGACAAATGGCGAGAGTGAAACAGATGATGGAGAGGAGGTACCCAATTTTGTGGCAATAAGTGGATTCGTATAAACCAAAGAAAGAAGTGACAACAAGTGTTCCAACACAAACATCGATTTAGAAAGTGATTCTGAAGTAGTCGTAGATGAATCAAGTGAAGAAGAATCAGGTGACGAAAAGGAGGTCGATGTGGACGGTGAGATTCGAAAATTGTATGACCATTGGTTGCTGCTTAGTAAAAAAAGGATATCCCTGATGAAAGAAAATCTGAATCTTCGAACCGTGAATGAGAGGTTAAAAGGAGAACTAAATGCACAGGTGGAAAAGATCAGAGCTCTTACTCAAGAGCTGTCAGAGACAAGGAAGAAGATTCATATGCTGAATAGTGGTACCAAGGATTTGAAAAACATCTTGGCTTTGGGAAGGGTTGGGAAGTCAAATTTTGGACTTGGTTATCATGGAAGTGAAACGAGTGGGAAGACAAGCTTTGTCCGCGACAACTCAGTCAACCCGGATATGGATCAGACAACTGAAGGTATGAATTAAGGTCTAAGTAATCATAGAGGTGAAGCTAAGGTGAAGACAATTTTTGTTCAAGGAAATTTGTCAAAGTCTGCTGGAACATGAGAGAAAATGTTCCAGAAAACTGTCAAGAGTGTCATCATAAATTCGATGGATGAGAGCAATGTAAAAGACAGTAGAAACACTCCAAGTGTTACTGGAAGGGATACTACAAAATTGTGTCATGGATACAATAGAAGTTCGTCAAATATAAGAACATCATATGTCAGCTGGAACAGGCAAAATCCTGTTGGAACAGAAAAACTGAAATTTCACCAAAAGGTATCTTGTACTCTGAATTGTTTTTATTGTGGAAAAAAAGACATATCAAGGCCTACTGTTATAAATTTCTTGACAAGATTAGTTGTGCACTAAGGCAAAAATGATATGTTCAAGATCCAAGGAGATTTCAAAAGGTTTGGGTTAAGAAAATGGATTTGTATGGAGATGTGTCTTGTAAGTCACCAGCAAGTATTTCAAAAAAGACTATATGTTGCATATGTGGATGTTTAGAGCACACGTCAAGTGGTCAAAAAGGTTTGAGAAGAAGAAGTTCAGAATTAAGAATGAGAGTTATTGGAGAGCTCAAAAAGGAAGACGATTCTGATCGAGGAGAACATTCCAACAAGTATGTTTTTGAATTTTTAACAGAGTTTTATCACTCAAACAGGGAGAGAATGTAGAAGATCCATGGAGAGGTAATTATCATGATTAAGGGAGAATTCTTAGATCATAAATTCTTGCTGGATATGCGCGATGGATGTGGTGAGCTTGAGTTGTAAAACTCAGTTAAAAAGGGGGAGAATGAAAGTGCAGAACTTGTTGGAACAGAAATCAGCTTGCTGGAACAAACTTGAGATTACTTGATTGATGCTGACGTGGCTCTTGGAATCGAAGATAAGTATCAAGAATATATTTGGAGATATTTGGAAGGTTAAGATAAAGGAATACGTGCACTTGAAGATATATGTGGAAAAGATATGAAAAAGATATTCTTGAAGATTTATTCTTTTTATTTAGAAAATCATATTTTCCTGTGGGAAATCTAGGGTGACTTATCTCTTAGGTATATGAGTATATATACAAAAGAGAGGTGTGCTGCTAGGGTTAGCAAAAAATATAAAAAGAAAATGTGTGTATTATTGGTGTTGAGCTAGGGTGTGTCTTAGCGTCGTGTAATTCCAGGTTGGGGCTTACTAGATATTGATTGGTGATGAGCTAAGATGTGTCTTAGTCTTGTGTAATCCCAATGAGTCGTGTTCTTGTTGTAAGATTGACTATATAAATCTAGTTGGTACTTTGAGGACGTAGGCACGTTGTCGAACCTCGTTAATCTTTATGTGTATCATCCATTTATTGTACTTACAATTCTTATTGTTGGATCTTTTAAGTTTACACTCTAATGTTTGTGCTTCTACTTGGTTGATATGGTAAAACAGCTTTTTGAATACCAACACAATATGAGTCTTCTTCTGATCGAGAAAAAGGAGTGGAGTTCCAAACATGAAGAGCTTCAACAAGATTTTGAAGAGGCAAATGAGTGTCTTAAACGGGAATGTAATGCACATCTGATTGTTATAACAAATGTTGAGAAGCGGGAAGAAGGGTTAAGGAAAGCTCTGGGGATTGAGAAGCAATGTGCACTTGATGTAAGATTGTTGGAGGCAGTTCTTAAAGCAAGAGGATTTGATCTAGTGATCTAATGCTGGAGGCAATTCTTGAAGCGGAAGTAGCATACAAGGCGAAAAACTTTTTTTTGTAGAAGCCGAAAAAGAAACTCCAGCTTTAAAAGGTGAGGCAGAACAACTTTGGTTTCTTCTGCGGCAACAAGTGATCTAAACTTGGTCGAAAGCAGTTCACTCTTTGATTTTGTAATTAATGGGTGCTGTTTTATAGGTTTTAGGGAAATTTAATTCTTCTAAATCAAATCACTACATTCTTATTGTAAAAACGTTGTTTTTGTTGTTTGAATATAATTTAACATTTATAAAAAAAAAAATCACTACACTCTTCTATTCTACTAACTGATCTAAAGTACATTCTATTGTTTTTTGTATAACCATCTTTATAAACGGTTAGTAATCACTGCATTCGTTAAACGTAATGACATTAAGCTAATGTCTAGGGTTATATAACTAATTGTTACTACTTCTAGATTAAACCAATAATCTCCAAAATATTCACATCCCAAATGTCGTAATCCATAAATCCTAGTCACTCCAGCTCTTAGTCCAACATAGGTCTCCTCTTCCGCAACATCACCATCGAAACGTGATGGAGAAACCGCCGAATAAGATTTTGAATATATTAGAACTCTGGATATATCCAGCTCTCCTTCGTCTATGGACAAAGCCGGCCATGAGTACAAGGAGGCCAATGCCATGCTTGCGGCCATAAATACAATTTCGGTCAAACTTTTCCAAAAGCTTCATTTGCGGAATTGGACACTCACATACCTGAATTGTTTAAGAGTTAAGAGTTCGAACCATTTTTCAATTGTATCACTTGATTTATTTATTTTTCTTTTAACTCTCTAATATAGATCCAAATTATTTTTTTTTGTAGCCTATTAAATATCAGGTTCGGCTCTGTCTATGAATAAAAGTAACTTATTGCTCTAATATAGACCCAATTTTTTTTTTTCTGCTTGTACTCCATTAAATACCAGTGTGACTCTGTCTATAGATTAAAGTAGCTTATCGAGCTTATGTTGCTAGGTATGGATGAAAGGATTGGTAATCAAAGAGAAAAGGATGGAGATTGCCTTGTTTAGGTTACATAAAAAATGGAAAAAAAAAAAAAGAGAAACAAAGAAAGACGATGTTGATTCCGAAAGGCGCAAATCACCTATAGCAAAAAACACAACGGTAAGACTTTAGACTAAATTAAGTCGGAGACATAATCGCACTAGGGCGAAACTGATACACGAAGACCCTCGTCACATAGATCTCTATCTACAAAGCTAGATAGAAGTTTTTAAATCTTAAGCATATGTAAAGTATATGGGTTTATCAGATTAAACCCATAAATAACTTAAATTTGACATTATCTTTCTATATTTTCAAACTAATTCATTTTTACATACATTTGAAAACTAATCTATTTTCATGATATTATTTGCAATATATTTATTAATACAATAATAGTTTGATTTGATCATATATTAATATAATAATAATTTAATTTGATAATATAATAATTGTTTGTTGACAAAAAAATATATATATAATAATTGTTTAATTTGACTATATATTTCTGGTATTTTCGTAAATATCTAACTATCGAAAAGTAAAAAATAGAGGCAAAGTATAATTTGCCCATCATCTCTTAAGTTAAATATAATTGGTGGTGAGCGTCTAATTAATGTGGTAAAAAGACGGCGGCAGCCAACGACCCTAAAAAGAGAGAATTCCGAGTGTGACTAAATTCATTAGTGAGAGTAATTTTGGAGTAGAAAATCAAACTTACTCTAATTTCAATTTTTTTTTTTCTGTCAGTCAGCAGAAAAGAGAGAAAGAAAATTTCAGTTAAAAACACACAAAAAAGAGAGTAAAATATAAGTTTATAAAGCAATAGAGTAAAGTTTACGGTAAAAGTTACTTTTTAAAAAACCTATGTTCACTTTTTTTTCTTCTCTATTTTACTCTAATTTTCAGCTAATTACCATCAATCTTATCCTTCAAATTTATGGATTATGAAAATCGAATTAACCAGTTTAATTTTTTTCTTTGTTACATTGGCTTTTTGGCAGGTTTCCATTAGATTTTCTAAAGATATTTTACATTATTTTAGAATCATAATTATCAAAAAATGATACAAATAGCAAATATATGTGTCTCATCTTTTGTAATTATTTCTTTATCATCTTGGAACACTTTTCTTTCTCCAGCATATTCTTGTTCATTATACTCCAGGCGAAGTTTCATCTCATATTCCTATATTTTATTGCTTTGTTTCTGTTTTAACTTTCATTGCAGTATATCCTTTTTAAAACAGTTAAAACAGACTTATACGGAACCATTATTTATCTCATAAAAAATAAAATTAAATTTTTAAAAACTCAATTTCATAATCTGAACCATTAATAATTTATGTTAATAAAATACAGTTTTTTCATTTATTAATATAGTTTAGGAGTTTGTCAACAATCTATTAATTAAGTTAATTAGAAATCTGCTATTGCATAAATGAGCTTTTGTACACAAATTACTACAAAATTTTAGAGTTAGTAAGAAAATTAATTCAATGGATTCTTTTATTTTATCTTTGCTTGTTCAATACAATCTATTAGTAAAATTTAAATTTTTATTCTTTGGTAATCAATAAAATGACAGTCCACAAAAAAATATTTTTAAGTATTCAATAGAAAACAATTCGGTTTGGCCCAGACTTGGACTTGTCTTCAGTGACGACTCACTAATTTTTTTTTTTGGGTAATTATTTAAGAAATGACAAATGAAATGTGTTATTAAAAAACAACAAAAAATATTGGTTAAATTTAGGTGAAACTAACATAGTGTTTGTTAAATGTACCTTTAAATATATATATATATATAGATATATTATATATTTATTCGGTTTTATCATTAAAAAATATACCAATATAAAAAAATTAAATAATAAATATAATTTTCAAATAATAGAGCTTGCGCCATTATGACTAATACAAATATCCATTTGAAGTTCTGCATGGAAAATAGTATGATACAGAAAAAAATCATTCATCTTGCAATAATCAAATAATAAAATTAAAAGCTCATAAAACTTATATTATATAGATTAGATGTTTACATAAAAAGAAATTGCAGAAAATATGTATTTTATAATAATTAAATAACAAAAAATAAAACCGTCTATCTTAATCTGTTTTCTGTGTTTGGATCTAGAAAAATAACATTACCATTTCCTTAGTTATAATGTCTATTGCGTCTACTGCAAATATTCTTTTAAAATATACCAAAAATTAATCCAGAAAGAAGAAGACAGAGTTAAGAGCACAAATACAATGATGGGGGCACGTGGAGACAGAACATATGCTTGCATCCAAACACTATACCGCAGCCATATGCACAACAACCTGCAACTTAACAGCTCTTAGCCACCTTGGCTTTCTTTTTTTTTTTTCTTTTTTTTTTGTTACTTTATTCCCTTTTCTTCGCATTATCCACATTCCAAATTGTACATGAGTTTTTTTTCATATTTATATAATCAAAATGGTACCAGTTGTTTATAATCACACCATAACTGACTTTCAAACAACAAAAAATATATTATAAAATCTAATTGCCTAACTTTTTATGTAATTTTACGACAACTTTGACGATAACTATTAAATTCAGAATTTTTATCCAAATCGAAAATATTTTTAATTTTTCTATTCATCAAAATAATTTTTTTTTATTTTTGGCAAATTTGCGGATGAGTTATCCTTTGACAAAAAAAAAATCTCCTAGGGATAAGAGACATAGAGCTAACCATCACACTATGGGAATTGGCCATGCCCGAAGTCGTTACTTTAACCGCAAGGAAGGGGGTGCCAAAAGCAAGGCTAGTGACTGGAGTGAAGTCGTAACAAGGTAGCCGGCCTTATATTCGCCATTGGAAACTACGTTAATAATAAGTTGTTACACCCCTTCCATGTTTGGGAGGAGGCAGAGAAGATGTCTCCACTTTCCCAAAAGGGTCAAAACCCTCCACGCCCCACGCCGGGTTTACGGGTTGGACCTTTCCGGTTATTTTGTAAACAACATCGAGGAAGACTTTAAGGAATATCTTCTCCTGGAAATGATTTTATGGTAAGATGATAGTCAAATGTCGATTTAAAGTTTTTTGTGGATTATTTTATAAGAATTAGTAGTAACTAGTAACTGATGTTTAAATCGTTATTTATTTAGAAAAAATTTCGACACAGAGAAATAAACTAGTTCATTAGATGTGCATGTTCTCTTTCTATATTTGCTCATCCAAAAAATCACATATTGCTTCAGCGACTACTTGGATGAACCAATTAGTGTTTTCTTCCTATTTTGTTTATCACGAAAATATAGTTTCAAACATATCTTTGAAAATGTTCATATATACATAGTAACTAGTAATTGATGTTTAAATCGTTATTTATTTAGAAAAAATTTCGACATAGAAAAATAAAATAGTTCGTTAGATGTGCATGTTCTCTTTCTATTTGATCATCCAAAAAATCACATATTGCTTCGGCGACTACTTGGATGAACTAATTAGTGTTTTCTCCCTATTTTGTTCATCACAAAAATATAGTTTCAAACATATCTTTGAAAATGTTCATATATACATAGAAATGGCCGTTTGCGTTTTATCCCGAACTGCTCATATCATTAAAACAAGTTATTGTGTCTATCTCCACTATGCTAGTCACGAAAGCAAAGGTAATGTTGCCCCAAAAGAATTTTTATCTACTATGTTAATCACATTTGTCAGATAGAACATTGTTAGCATAGCCTAAGATGACAATAATATCTCTCTATGTGCTAAAATTTAATTGCTTGTGGTTTGTTAACCCGCGTGTAAAGTATATTTGTTGAATTTTCAGGATGCGAATGAGAAAATAATACATATCCTATTAGAGCTCTAAGAAAAATGATGAAGCATTCAATTTTCTAAAGAGAAATTTTTTAGAAACGATCACATACATACGAAAAATATAGAATAATAATCTGTTAAATAAAATTATAACTAGTTAGTCATAAAAAAAAATCATCATATAGTTTATTTGATTTTTAATATTACATTTTTAATTTTTTTGTTTTTTGATATTTAGAAAATAATTTTATAAATTATATATATTATATTTATACTGTGTAATTTTATGTTTAACTACTATCACATTCACTATCAATCAATTAAAATTGCCCCACAAATACACCCATTTTTTAACCACTATTTTTTTTTGTCAACCCATTTTTTAAACACTAAATCAATGGGTATAAGTAGTTCAATAACATTTAATATCGCCGTCGTATATACTTCCACATCCATACACAAACTATTGCAATTAAATCAGTCAAGCAAGCACCAACTAAATCACCATCATAACTATTTTAAGGGTAGTTTCGTCTTTAAACAAAGGTCCACACTTGCACAACGCATAACCGTTGTAATACCTCAACAAAATTCCAAATATAACCTTAAGGAACCTTTGAGCAAATCTCTAAGACGGCGGCCATAAATGTAAATAAAGTTAAAAGTTAGGGTCCACTTATATAAAACAAATAAAATAAAGAAGAACGTGAAAGATCCGCGCGAGCCACACAAAAAGGTTCTTCCAGCAGAGAGAGAGAGAGAGAGAACTTTGCTTAAGAGACGTTGTCGGACTTCAAATCAGTTTCGGTACCGGAATTTAGGAACTCCGTTTAAATCCGGAGCCATCTAAAGGATAAAGCTTTCAACTTTTATCTATTAGTTGGAGAATTCTCAGAGAGACTCAAGTCGAAATAGTCAGAGGATTTGTTCTTGGGTTTCGGTTTTTGGGTATCTGGGTTTTTGATTTCTCGAGTTCAATTTCCGAATTAGGTAAGAAAGTTAGGGTTTTTTTTGTTTTGACTCAGAGATCTCTGCGAATTGTGAGGGATGACCACGCCTTTGAAGGTGTGGCAACGTTGGTCTACACCAACGAAAGCGACGAATCCAGATTCCAACGGGTCTAGTCACGGAAAGGGTTTAGACATGGTGACCCCAGTTCCGGGTCGGGTTAGTGAGATCCGGTTCGATGATCCAAGAATATTGCCTGAGAAAATATCAGAGCTTGAAAAAGAGGTACGTTTTTTTCTTTGTGATCTGTTCGTTACTTTTCTCTTTTTGTTTTCTTACAGTTGGGATATTGAATGCCTTATGGTTTATAGGTAATGGCAATGTAAAACAATGATTTCCTCTAATTTACTTTGTCGCTTGTAAATTAAATCATCTTTACTCTATTAAAATTTGCCACTATAGTTAAAAAATCTTTAAGAATGTTATGGCTTTTGTTTCTTCTGTAAATTATGGATGTGAAATTGTTAACTGTGAATAGTAATTATTAATGTTGGATCTGATAAAACAGCTTTTTGAATACCAACACAATATGGGTCTTCTTCTGATCGAGAAAAAGGAGTGGAATTCCAAATATGAAGAGCTTCAACAGGCTTTTGAAGAGGCGAATGAGTGTCTTAAGCGGGAACGTAATTCGCATCTGATTGCTATAGCAGATGTTGAGAAGCGAGAAGAAGGGTTGAGGAAAGCTCTGGGGATTGAGAAGCAATGTGCACTTGATGTAAGATTCCGTTTTGCTTAAGTTTCTAAATTCTTCTTTATGATCCCTTATTTTACTTTGGAAGGTTTTACAGTTAACTTTTTACCAAATATTTCAGCAGATTCGTGCACACACGTTGTTTACTTAATACATAGTTTCAATATGCTTATAACTGTTTTCTCTAATTGAAAATACTTTTTTCGCCATAAGCATCTTTTTAGCACATATAAGCTTTATGACACTTTTAAACTGTTGCAGCTGGAGAAGGCTCTGCGGGAACTACGCTCTGAAAACGCAGAGATCAAATTTACAGCCGACTCAAAGTTGACTGAGGCAAATGCATTGGTAAGAAGTGTTGAAGAAAAATCTCTCGAGGTTGAGGCAAAGCTGCGTGCTGTCGATGCAAGACTTGCTGAAGTTAGTAGAAAGAGTTCAGAGGTGGAGAGGAAGGCAAAGGAAGTGGAAGCTCGTGAAAGTTCTATTCAAAGGGAACGATTTTCCTACATTGCTGAGTACGTACTGGACTTCTTGCCTTGTATCTTTTTTTTATGTTGAATCATTTATCTTTGTGTCATTTCCTTGCTTCTCTTATTGGGGGATGACTCAACTTGTTTTGGTTTTTTCATTTTTCAGACGAGAAGCTGACGAGGCAACTTTGTCAAAGCAGAGGGAGGACTTGCGTGAATGGGAAAGAAAGTTGCAAGAAGGAGAAGAAAGAGTTGCTAAATCTCAAATGATTGTAAAACAGAGAGAGGATAGGGCAAATGAAAACGATAAGATTATCAAGCAAAAGGGAAAAGAACTGGAAGAGGCACAAAAGAAGATTGATGTTGCTAACCTTGCTGTGAAGAAATTAGAAGATAATGTCAGCTTGAGGATAAAAGATCTTGCTTTGAGGGAGCAAGTAAGCAGCTCGTTTTTCCTTGTGGTATTTTTGTTATCTCAAGTGCTTGGAATATTTTCCATTTACATGTTTCCTCTATATGCAGGAAACTGATGTGTTGAAGAAATCCATAGAGACAAAAGCGCGAGAGCTACAAGCTCTGCAAGAGAAACTGGAAGCCAGAGAAAAGGCAAGCCTTCTCTCCCTCACTATCTCTCTCTATACAAATATAAATGTATTTCTGTGTCACCCCCTTCTGTGGATAAAATCTTATGCTAAGTAAGTCCCTAGCTTTGATATTTGGTTGATGAAATTGCTTGCTGACTATAGCAGAGGGTTATCGTCTTTGTGCAACTGATTACGTATATTGTGTCCCATTCTGAACTTAGTTCTCTGGGCAGGAAAAGTTATCAATTTCCATCTCGATTTTGCTTATTTGCTATTGTTTCATATTTTGTATCATTTTTGTTTTTCAATATTTCTTTATATGTATTAGTAAATTCTTATATTCTTGTGGAGGTTGATATCACGTGATTATTACTTGTGTGCATTTTGGGTGTTAACTGTTTAATGTTGGCTAATTGGCAGATGGCAGTTCAGCAACTAATTGATGAACACCAAGCTAAATTGGATGCAACACAGCGTGAGTTTGAGTTGGAAATGGAGCAGAAAAGAAAATCTATTGATGACAGCTTGAAGAGCAAGGTTGTAGAAGTGGAAAAGAGGGAGGCTGAGTGGAAGCACATGGAGGAGAAAGTTGTTAAACGTGAACAGGCATTAGATAGGAAACTGGAGAAACATAAAGAAAAAGAAAAAGATTTTGATTTAAGACTGAAAGGCGTAAATGGCCGAGAAAAAGTCTTGAAAAGCGAGGAGAAGGCATTGGAAACTGAGAGGAGAAAACTGCTTGAGGATAAGGAAATTATTCTCAATCTTAAAGCTGAAGTCGAGAAGATAAGGGCTGAAAATGAAGTACAGCTATCAGAAATTCACAAAGAAAAGGAGAGGCTTAGAGTTACTGAGGAGGAGAGGTCTGAGTATCTTCGTCTGCAAACCGAATTAAAGGAGCAAATAGAAAA
The DNA here is from genome assembly GCA_026770425.1 of Boechera divaricarpa. Taxonomy (NCBI): domain Eukaryota; kingdom Viridiplantae; phylum Streptophyta; class Magnoliopsida; order Brassicales; family Brassicaceae; genus Boechera; species Boechera divaricarpa. Next base: position 20,897,586 of record CM049182.1, on the reverse strand, counting down.
GTGCAGGTCTCAACAGGAGCTTCTTCTGAAAGAGGCTGAGGATCTGAAGGCCCAAAGGGAAAGTTTTGAGAAAGAATGGGAAGAACTTGATGAAAGGAAAGCTAAGATCGAGAACGAACTAAAGAATATAGCTGATCAGAAGGAAAAACTAGAGAGACACAGTCACTTGGAAGAGGAAAGGCTGAAAAAAGAAAAGCAGGCAGCAAATGAAAACATGCAAAGGGAGCTAGAAGCACTTGAAGTAGCAAAAGCTTCATTTACAGAGACTATGGAGCATGAGCGTTCAATGCTTTCTACAAAATCTGAGAGCGAAAGAAGTCAACTGCTTCATGAGATTGAAATGCGTAAAAGGAAACTTGAGTCTGATATGCAGACTAAACTGGAAGAAAGAGAGAGGGAGTTGCAAGCGAAAGAGAAGCTATTTGAGGAACAGAGAGAGAAGGGATTGAGCAATATTAATTACCTAAGAGACCTAGCCAGAAGAGAAATGGCGGACGCGCAGAATGAAAGACACAGAATAGAGAAAGAAAAGCTAGAAGTTGATGCTAGTAAAAATCATCTTGAAGAGCAACAGACAGAAATCCGGAAAGATGTTGATGACCTTGTTGCCTTAACCAAGAAACTGAAGGAACAGAGGGAGCAATTCATTAGTGAGAGAAATCGCTTCCTTTCTTCCATGGAAAGTAATAGGAACTGCAATCCGTGCAGTGAACTTCTTTCTGAGCTTTTACTTCCTGAAATTGATAACGTGGAAATGCCTAATATGTCAAAACTGGCCAATATTCTTGATAAGGAAGCACCAAGGCAGGAGATTAGGGATATATCCCCAACTGCTACTGGCTTAGGATTGCCAGTTGCTGGTGGGACGGTGTCATGGCTCCGGAAATGTACTTCAAAGATTCTTAAGCTGTCCCCAATAAAAATGACAGAACCCTCTGTTACTTGGAATTTGGCTGATCAAGAACCTCAAGCTACTGACCAAGCTAACGTGAACAGTGGGCCATCAACTACGCCTCAGGCAGCGACGAACTATTCCTTTGATGTTCAAAAGGCCGAATCTGAAACTGGCACAAGAGAAGTCGAAGTTACCAATGTAAACTCAGACGGTGATCAAAGCAACATCAACAGCAAGCCTCAAGAAGTTGCTGCAGATTCTTTGTCCAATCAAAATGCTGATGGTCAATCACGCATGAGAGGGAAAGGGAAAGCCAGAACCAGAAGAACACGCTCTGTCAAAGATGTTGTTGATGACGCTAAAGCCATATATGGAGAATCTATAGACCTATGTGAACCCAATGATTCAACAGAAAATGTTGACGACTCTGCTAAAGCAAATGATGGAAGCACGGGTGAACCTGGTCGTTCTGATAAGGCAACTTCAAAGAATGGACGGAAACGTGGGCGTGTGGGTTCTTTGAGAACTTGTACTACTGAGCAGGACGGTAACGAGAGTGATGGAAAATCAGATAGTGTCACCGGAGGAGTGCATCAGCGGAAGAGGCGGCAAAAGGTTGCATCAGAACAACAAGGAGAAGTGGTGGGACAAAGATATAATCTCAGGCGACCTAGAAGGTTACTTCAAATCCCATTTACTTTCAAACACAGTCCCTGAGGATAATGCGTTGGAGCTGTTTATTCGTCTTTTTAATAAATGTTTCACTTTTGGGTTATTAGGGTAACTGGAGAAACCACACTTAGTAAGAAGAAAGAAGAGACTGGTGGAGTGCAACAAGACGAGGTGGTTTACTGTGCTCAAACCACCGCCACAGCATCAGTAGGTGTTGCTGTTAGTGATAATGGAGTAAGCACAAATGTGGTGCAGGTAAATGCTCTCACAACTTAGCTGGATTTTTGTTTTTTCCTCTTATTTCGATTCTCTTTCTTGACAAATCTGTTTCTTTCAATTGTCTGTTTCAATAGCATGAAGCCACAGCAGACTCTCAGGATACAGATGCTGGTTCGCCCAAAAGAACAGGTGAGAGTGAGGCAATGAGTGAAGATGTGAACAAAACACCCCAAAGGGTTGACTCGGATGGTGAAGATGATGAATCAGATGCAGAACATCCCGGGAAAGTCTCCATTGGTAAGAAGCTTTGGACTTTCTTGACGACGTAGCCCAACCTTGATCAGAGGATGTAGTTTGGCCTATGATGAATTGATGAGCTAATCTTCTTCTGTTGACAATATTAGTGTTTTGCTTGTTGATCTTTAGCTACTTAGGAGGCTTGTGTTAATTTCGTTTGGGTATTTTTCACCAAAATGTAGTGTTTTCTTTCTAGCTTTCTACCACTTAGTTGCTACCTTGTTAAAGAGATCTTCAAGAATTCTCAATTCTTTTGGTATGTTTTAGATGATGATTTTTTAATTTTAAGAGAGTTGTCTACTTGTAACCACAAGTGTTTGCATTTATTATGTGTTTTTGTTTGTTGTGAGAAAATGTCCTAAAGAAACCTCGTCCTATTCTATTTCTGTAATCTAACCGATTAAAACGATTGACTCATTACTTCTTCTAGATAGATGGAAGATTTGCAGTAACTGAGGATGAAGTGAATATGAATGTAGTAGACAGAAACGATAATGCAAGAAACTAATCGCATGACACAGCTATCCACGTTTAAACTTGGATACAACTTGTGTAAAACAAAACAAAACAAAACAAAAAGAGAGAACAAAAAATTATTAAAAAATATGTCAAAAATCCAATTTTCTGCATTTAAATATATGGTATAATAACATATAAGTATTATTTTTCATGGAAAATCTTAGAATAACAAAAGAATAATATATGTTACACAAAAGGAATGATACATATTGTTACACAAAAAATGTTTATGTTACACAAATAGGAAAAAACATATCAATACCAAACTTATTTTCTCCCTATTGAACACTCGAACAAAAAAACAACACCCGAGTCTGAGCACTGTTGACAGTAATGAAAAAACACTATCAGAGCACCTAAACAATATACAAATTCGTCCTTTTGACTCCTCTTTAGTGCCTTACACCTTCCTAATCAAGTGTTCCTTCCTATCTCTGAGAACACGAGAGATATCAAGTTAAAAAAGCTGAAGTTGTAGAGAAGATCATAAACAAAGCAATGGAAAATTACCTGCAGCACGGTACGGGGCAATTGAGATCTTGGCAATGGTGAACGTGAATCCTTATTGTCTGTGACAATTTGTGGCAAATCTTGCAATAAGCTCCCATCTTTCTGGTTTTGCATCGTACACTGTGATTGAACAATGCTTTAACTTCTATGCATTTTGGGTATGAGCACGACTTAGAGGCCGTGGGTTGACACAGAAGTGCATGCGACAATGCGTTCAGTATCTGAAGAACCTATGGGAGTAATAAGTTGCTTAATTCAGTAAACGGGTCAAAAATAAAACCAAAGAAACGAAAGAAACAGATTTGCTTTCAAGAAACAGAGCAATGCTCTGTTTTTGAACATATACTTACCATTACGGATCTAGGCAGCGCTCCATTAGCTGAAGGGAGTGTTGGGAAAATATGAAGATGACGAAGGATTGTGTTTTTGGTATAACATCCAGTGCAAGCTCGGTAATCCGGACAGAGCAAACAAGGGAAGTAAATCGTTGTCGAAACATCTTTTTTGCAGGCCGTGCAGGTGAGAATGCTAGAGTTTTGAGAGCGATGATGCTTGTTTGAGGTGTGAAGATGGTGAAGTATCATCATCGAAGAATGCTTGGCACGTCGAAGCGTGTCGAAGTTGTAATTATGCTTTTGAGAAAAAGCTAAGAACGCTTGTCTGCTATCGAACATATTGTTTTCTTGGATGATATCATTATCCTCTGTTGTAGACAGTATGCCGTTCACCCGATCCTGTGGAAGTAAAACCAAACCCAATTCAGTAAAATGCGCTAATTTAATTTCCTAAACAAGAAAATCGTTATGATTAAGAAGGCTAATAACCTTTGAGAGCTGATGCTTCTCTTTGTTATTCGTATTATATATGTGTTCCCCAGGAAGCTCTTGTTCTGAATCATAGCAGCTTTCACACAATTGAAGATTCTTGCACTTCCTGCAAAACCATCTCAATCCCGATAATATGGCTTTCGAACAGCGTGTGCATGAATAATTCAATTCTACCACCATGAAATCCTCCTTATTTTGTAACAACTTTTTTTCGAGCTACACAAAACAGAATTGTTAAAGATTAAACATCCCCGAAAGTTACCAAAAAAGGAAGAAAGATCCACATTTAAATTCTTAAGTGCATTCAAAACGTAAATGATTACCTTTTCCATCAGGAGAATGTTTTTAACATCATCAACATCAACACAACCCGTACTTTTGTAGCTCATACCCTGTAGTTTTCTTCTAGAAAGCGATTTAACCTTAATCTGCAACTCATTATTGCCTTCTTTCTCGATTTCTTGAATCAGAAGCTCAGCATTATCGGACCAGAAAGATCCTTCAAAGTAAGGCAACCGCGCAGCTGTCATATTGCAGGTAGATTCCTCTGTCGAAACGAAGAACCGATCATACAAGTTTGTAAAATTCGTCACTGCCCTCTGCTCGACTGCTTTTTCAAGCAGTGACACATACCTGCATTAATGTTGTTAATGTCAAATCCAAATTTCTTCACAAGAAGAATGACCAAAGGATAAAGCCGGGATCAAGTGGAGAAAAAGGAAGAAAAGACTTACCATTGGCGAAGCTTCTTAGTGTTGGGGGTTTGCTGAGTCTTAGGATGAGAATACATAATGTAGTCTTCTCCTTTTGGAGGTGGACACGCCCATATATAACTCGTCGTGAAACCCCGAAGCTTACAATACTCAAGATATCCAATCTATCAGAGAAAAAACACAGAAACATGTTAATATCAATAATAAATAGGTTTTAATTAGCATTATTTAAGCACGATGACGAAAAAGAGAAATGAATATTTACCAATATTTCATGATAAACGAAAGTTCGAAGAGCTTCTCCTGCGAATGTTAGTCTCTCAGGTCTAAAGTACTTGACAGAATCGAGATAGAAGATGTATGTGCTGCGTTGGTTTGGTTGGCTACATTCTGATCCAAACTCTTGGACAAACAACGCAAAGATGCATATATCAACTCCTTCGACTTTCTGAAATAGAAGAATAACCTGAAACATCATACAGTAATGACAAGTAAGTAAGGTTTGAAATACGTAACTGGATCAAACGTAAAATATTCAATTGTGATACTGAATTCTCACCTTTGACCTGTAAGGGAATTCATTAGGAAAGTTTTCTTTGTGAAGAAAATCGGCAAACTGTTTGTTGACGGTTGAGATTTTGTCAGCCGAAAACACAACTCTGAGAGTAAGACCCTCTGGTTCAGATACCTGGAAAGAAAAAATAGCAAGTTTAGCATAAAGAAACGGAAACCTGGTTTCAAACTGAATCTCAAATGACAGAGAAACCACATCATTCTTACTTCATCGACGCTCTTCCCAGTAGCCTTTGCGGTTTGGTGTCTCTCTTCCTTGAGGCGCCTGACTAGCCTTTGCTCTATAAAGTAGCTGAGGATGGTTTCAGGCAAATCTTTTGCTCCCAAATCCGTACTGTCATCGAATCGCATGTTGTTGTTACTTTTACGCTCCTCTAATAAACATTTGGGACAAAAATAGTCTGCATTTTTGTCTTCGTCCTTATGCTTATTGTAAAGACCACATATCTGATGTTGCCATTTCTTGCAAGATTCACATTGAACCCACTGCTCCAACAAAAAGTAGCTAATGTATTTAGTAAAATTTCATGAAATGAGAGATTAAGACAGAGAGGAAGAGAGAGAGGGATGAAGTTTACCTCCTCCGTAATTTGGTTGTCAACGTTATTCCTTTTGATCATTTTGGTTTTTGAGATAGTGATTCCAGATAACTTGAACTTGGTTCTACACTTAGTGTGACAAGGACTGCAGATTTGATGTTGCGCATCACTTAGCTCTTCCCCCGGGGTGTAATAGAAAGCTTCGTCTTTGATGCGGCGGCTGCATAATGAGCAGTATATTGGTGGTGGTGGAAACGAGAGTCTGCCATCACCACACAATTGACATGGTTCCTCCTCCTCGAGGTCACACATTTCTCTGATTGCGATCTGTGGAACAAAAGTATTAATAACCAAACAAATTAAATGACACACAAAAAGCAAAAAGCAACGAGAAGGCCAAATAAGTTACCTGACTACTTGGCTTCGTAAGACTCATTATATGCAACTTTATTTCTTCTACTGTAAAATGTTCGACCAGTGAAACATCTCTCTTGCTACGTTTGTGCAGAGACATTGTCCTTTCCTCGGTTTGAATCTTTTCTTCGTTGGGCGTAAACAGATCCCCGAAAGAATAAACCTGGGTAAGTTTTTTTTCTGATTTCATATGAAAACATTTCTTCTCTGCAATGACCTTAGCAGGGTGAGTCGAGCTGGGATAGGGCTCAAGAGAAGGGAGTCTTGATGAAGCGTTCCAAGGACCAGGAACAGTTCTCCGCTGCTTTGATTGATAGCAACCAATATCTGACGGTATTGGGACTTCCTTTTGATAGTTAATATCTGAATGAGATTTTCTCGATCCAAGATACTGGACGTCTTCATCAGATGGAACATTCCACTCTGGTAGACTGTTCAATTGCTGATTGAACTCACAAAAATCTTCTGATTCATCAGGCTTGGTGTTAAGAAAGTTAGGCATCAAGTCCCTTTTCCTTTTACGCGACGACGCCATCAGATTATGATGACCAAAATACTATAGATAAAATTCTGAATGTTCCCTGCACAATTCAGTCAAATAAACATTAACATGTCAGGATCATGCAACGTGCTTATAGTGTCACAACAAACATAAACCAAAAAAACAGAGAGATGTTAGCAGACAAAGAGACCGAATTAGCGCAGGGATTAAAACTTGACAATAGAGTTAACTTGCAACAGAGTAACATACGCCAAATAAATTTCATACAATCTTAGATTGTTTTAGCTTGTTGCACAAGTTATATATAAATGTTGGAATCAGAGTCTTACATATAAAAAAAATCAACAGATCCACCTGAAACTAATCAACCAAATTCACACTCGATCTCACAGTTAAGGTTATATAACACTCTGCGATCCCAAAACAAAACCTATAACTTCAGATTATGCTTAAAATTATGATTTTTTGATGAGATCCCCAGATTGATTGCGACAGTCTTCCAAAAATCTCAAATTCCTCAGTTCGATACCCTAATAATTATTGCTACGCATTGTAAAATAATAATTAGCTGCATCAGCTACAATTTAACAACGGATCCTCAAGGAAATTCACGAATTGGTCGAAGAAGAACCCAAAACAAAACCCTAATAGAGTAAAAAAGAAGCAGAGAGGAAGAAGAAGAAGGTAGAAGAACCTTTTCTACTCTGCGTAAGCGAAGAAGACAAAAGAAAGATACGTAGAAAGAGAGAAGAAAGCCTCTGACTTCGTTGCTCTCTCTCTGTTGTTACCTTAATTAGGGCTTCGCAAATAACAATTTAGCATTTACTATTTATTTAGATATATAGCTAGGAGTGGGCATTGGTTTAGTTTCAGGTTCAACCGAACATAGTTCGGTTTAGTTTTTTAGTTCGGTTCAGTTCATTTTAATTTGATTTTATTTTAGTTCAGTTAAATAAAAATCAGATAAATAATTGATATATCATATTATCATAAAATACAATACAACATTAAAATACTGCTGTTTGAAATCAATATATTATATAGAAAAAAAAATAAGTTGTAACTATTTAAAGAAAAATAACCAAACATATTGTGTCATGGATTTATATTAAGTAATATATAACAGAGAATTTAACTGAAATTGCCATTTTCAGTAAGAAAATTAACTAAAATGCCATGGTTTTACAAATCTCAGAAAATGCCATAGCCACGTGCTTAAACAAGGAAGTAAAAGATCAAATTGTCCCCACTGTCAGGTTTGACAAAATTATACGGGAAATTCGAAGGCTGCGTTTTCCAAAGTAAATAACATCCCAAGAGAAGTGAAGTGACCACCGGCAGGAAACGTGTGGACATTTTGATTTTGAAGCTGCGTTTTCCAAATTAAATGACGTCCCAAGAGAAGTGAAGTGACCACTGGCGGGAAACGTGTGGACAATTTGATTTAGAAATTTCGATATTTTGTAGATTCTTTAGAAGAGTGTAAAAACCTCGTAAAAACCTAGAAATGTCATTTGCAGACCCACATAAAAATCAAAAGAGGGGAAACGTAAAATAATGCAATTGATCAGCTATGTGGCAGAAGGTAAGATAAAAAAAACAATTCAATTTCTGCTGGGGACACGTTAAGTATTTAGTGGTTTCCAACAGATGAGATAGAGTATGATGTCCGTTTTTCATGCCATTTGTGTTAACAGGATTTGGTGGACAAAATTGTTTACATCATCGTCGGGGAGTGGACGTGTGATGAAGACATGGGCTGGCGGTTCGTTGTCGCTAAAGAACAGATGGGAGATGTGTGTTTTTAGCGGACGACATGTCTTTGTCAGACTTCCAGGGATAAGTAATCAAGGTCTTCGAATTGGATGATAATGAAAAAACTTTGGAAATGAGTTTCTGGTTCGAAGATGAGAATTGTGTTCTTACGCAGAGGCGGATGCCACCGGTCGCAATAAAAAGCGACGTTGATCTGGCGAAATTTAAAGAGAAAAAACAGCAAATCTGGGGCCTTAAAGTTGATGTTGGAAAAGTTCCAGATTTAGGATCGGATAGCTGGGCAGAATGGTATTGCATGCTAGAAGACGATGTTTTGGTTGAACACGTAGAAAGGCTGGAAAATCAATTTAGGAAGAAAGCATCGCTTACAGCGAATGGACCTAAAAGACGGGCAAATCTTCAAGGGATCGATGGCGATAAAGATGTAGACAAAAATGGGGAGGGTGATGGGGTGAATAACGCCATAATTGGCTTTGGTGGAGGACGAATCTATAAAGACAACGTATCAACTGCGAGAGAAAAAGACCAAAAATGCAGTGGATTGGTGGTTTTGGAACATCCACCGGTAAACATTAAACGTCTACAAAACTACAAAGAATTGAGTGGACAAATTGTGGTGGACGATGATGGCAGGGATTGCGATGTGGAACGTCTACCGATGGACAATGCAGTTGTAACGGGATGCAGTGACGAGACTGTCAGGATACCTGGTCTGGAACTCCTGCCGATTGGTTTTGATCTAGGTATTGAGGAGTTGGAAGATGATGCAAATATAATAACCGCCGAAGAAAGGGATGCAAGGTTGCCAAAAAGATGACGGACCAAAGAGACGGAATATGTGTACGAAAATACAAAGTATAATGATGTGGACAACACCCATTCAAATGACAAAGAAGAGGACGACTTACGGATACAAACTGTTGGGGACGAAACGCACAGGGATTGGAATGTTGAACGTGAACCGATGGACAAAGGAGGTCAGAGAGCACATCCAGTGGGGGCCACCAATACAAGTGATGGGTTGAAAAAGTTTACTACTCAAGGCTGTAGACGTGATTGGGGTCCAATAAGGACACGGGAGAGCAATTGGGGAGCTCGCATTAAACATCCACTTGAAAGTGTGCAAATGGTAGAACCCCATAACAGGACGGTTGTCCGAGGGGCTCCGAATTGTACCTAACTCACAAAGGGGCTCCGAATACGTTCTGTTTGTGGACATAAAACATTTTACAAATTCGAAATTTAAAAGTCAATCATGAGCATAATCAAATGGACATCAGAAGTGTACAACAAATTCCTCATAGACATCTATAGCAAAATTCATCCTTATGTCGTCCACCATCTCGTCTGTGAAGCCAACAATAGGAATTTGTTGTGAAAGTAACTCGATGAACTTTACAGAAATAGGTCCATAATCCCCAGTTTGCACATTTTGATAGGGCAGAGAAATCCTTTCAAAAACAAAGGCACCAGGGAGGGGGTACAGCGAATCATCAATACTCAGAAGGTCTTTGATAGCAAGCGGGAGTGTTTCCAACAATGGTTGCATGATTTTGGGGATTTTCCTGGTGGGAGTATGTTCAATAAAGGGGTCCAAAATGTATATTTTTCCCTCTTTCAAACTTATGGCCAACCCAACCCAGTGGCATTTCCCCCTTTGCATTGGAGCATAGACTATATCAACCTTCGTACCCCAACACATATTTTGAGAGCGGCTGTGAACAATTCCACGAACATAATTCCTGATCAGACTGCTCCATGCGAAAACACCCTTTGATTTTCCATTTATCATTCTTTTGTAGTCATCGCACAAAATATGGGTAAACCAGGTGTCCAAAATAGCTACACGAGCCTGCAATAATGTCTTCCCCAATTTCCTCCAAATAAGAGCAAGCAAGGCTTCCATATGCTAAGACCAAGGATACATACGAAGTGTCAGGGTTAGAATAAAAAAAACAGAATGACATACCAGTTAACACACCTGGGGATTCAAACGGTTCATTGGGGTGAATAGCTCATGAAAGAAGGATTTCTTTACATTTAGCCCATTGACCACAATATCTCTATTCAAAACAACAAATACGAAAAAATAAGTCCACTGTCAAATTCTGTTAGAAAATATTAGAACGTATATGATCAGGGCTTACTTCCCGCGGTGTGCAGCGATTTTATCTAAAAACTTCTTTCGCTTGGCCGCAGGGACAACGGGAATAAGAGGGTTGCTTTCCTTTGTTGCACCGGCTTTAGATGAACTTTCCTGTATAAATCTTCGGCTTTGTCCTGATCCTCTTGCTTTGAAGTGGAGAAGAAGGCTGACATTCACCTGCAAGCTTTCTCTTGTAAACTCTTGTAATTCGTCTTGCAACAGCAGCAACGGCAGGCATCTCTTCACAATTCCTCTCCTCCGTCTCCTCCTGTTTAAGCAATTTGTTAGGACCTATAACAAACATCTACTTAATAACTCTATGCATTACTGTATATCAAAAAGGTCAACATATTCCTCTCCTCCGTCCCCTCCTGTTTAACCAATTTATTAGGACCTATAAAAACGTCTATAAAAAACGTCTACATATTTATTATTTGTGTTATTGTCTATAAAAAAACACCAGCAAAAATTTAGGAATTAGTGTGCTAACAGAAACTTGAATCCCCATTCTAAAATCCTCTTTGTCACCAGCCTCTTTACTCAACGCATTCCCTTCCTCCAGAAAATCCTCATAAAAGAATACATAGCACAATAATTTAGCGTCATGTATCCCAAATGACAGCAAGGACGAGATTTTTTTCTCCATGGTTAACCATGTGTACTATAAATTGTCCATATGTAATTTAAAATGAGACACTATAGCGTATGCAAAGGGCTTGCCAAGTTGGGTTCCACATGGCTCGTCACAGCTTCTTCAATCGTCTGGTTTTCCACTGCATTTTCTTCCTCCGTCGAATCTTAGGTAACCTTTAAGATAGGCGAATGAGCCTCTTCATGGCAGAGTTGATCCTAAAAAGCCTTAGCCTGCGTCTCCAAACAAAAAAAATACAAAGTGTGTCAGGCTTGGATGCATCGGATCATCTTGTAGACACATAACTTAATGGCGGTTGGTACCTGCGCCACTCCGACCAAGCCTATTTCTTCATCATCATTTTTCTTACCACCCTTTTTATCTCCAACCATCACTTCGTCAGGTTGATCATGTGTAGTCATGGATAATATTGAAAACTTTTAAAGAATACCTGGATTTGTTACTAATATGCTCATAACTAACTCATGTAGGTACATACCATTACGTCATCGCCATTTGAAGGCTCGCCCTGCCCATAATCCAAATCCTCCTCCATCTGGCGATCACACCTTCCTTCCGAGCTGAGCTCCTCAACAGGCCCAGTTCCAGCAGTCTGAAAAATTAGGGTAAGCCGAGAATGTTGAGAATGCCAGCCAAAAACAATATAAACAAAATAAAGGATAACATATGTTAAACCTAACCACTTTTACCGTTGGAATTGCAGAGTTGGTATCAGGCGAGTTGACTCCAGCGCACGTGTCCTCTAACGGACAACCATAACATCCACCATCACCACCTCCCAAAATCTCATTTGAATTTTTTCCCTACAGGGACCAACCAACCTTCGGATCCGAACAAGCCTGCTTCACATTCCTGAGTATCCCTCCCAAATCTTGGGCTATATTTGCAGCCTCTGGTAAGACCTCATCTACTTGTCGTACTGATTTTTTAACAAAGGGCTTTCCACACGGTCTTACAGAGATTGAACAAAAAACATCTTCAAGGATTTCATCTCTAATGCGTTTTTTTCTAACTCAAAGGTTCTAAACATCTCGCCAACAACATCACTTATCCTCCGGTCAACTTCTGAATATATATCTTCGGCTGAGAGGATAGCCGCATTCTCTTTGTGGACATTCTGTTCGCACGCAGCACTCTGTCTACCTCCCATTTTCTCTGCAACATCCTTCTTAATTTTAGGTAGGCAGGCTTGTTCTCGCCCTGTCGTCTTACAAGGATGCTTCTTAGTCTCCTTTTTTGGCAACTGCTTCTTAGGCTCCTTCTTTACAACCTGCTTGTTTGCCTCCTTCTTGGCAGACAAATCTACAGTTAAAAAAGGATGCAAATCTCGACCGCCAACCCAGTCTTCTTTCCGAAACAAGTGCCCATCACATATCAACTGGTACAAATGGTCTACCTCTGGATCATCAACCTCATCCGGCCAGTCCACCCTTGAAAGGTCGAGTGGGAATCCACACTGGATTATGGATTGAACAACATGCTGCATTGCACAAAAATAACATTATTGTCTATACACTTTGGATTTTGTGTAAACAAAAGGCTTGAGAGCGAGAAATAGTCACTTAAATTTTCATCTGCTTCAGCTTCAAGAATATTTGAAATGTGAAATGGCTTGTACTTAGGGAGTTTCAAGACATCCCGGTTCGCAAATGTAGACAGATCGTCTGGGTCCTGAAGGTACGTCTCTAATAGGGGAACGCAGCTGAACATTAGCAGTTGGTATGAGAGAGTGAACCCGTGAATTGCTACATGGGAATGGGACAATTTGTGGGCAAGGACTTTTGCGTTGGCATTTTTCTCGCCAACTTTAACCATCTCCACAGTCGCCAAAAAGGCTCGCTGCCCCCATGTGTACTGCGTGAAAGACTTTAAGTCCTTAACCATCTCAACTATCTCCCTTGAAGCCTTCACAAATGATGAATTGCATAGCAAAATACCTTCTACTATAACAATGAGGCAAAGACGTAGCCTCCGGCTGCCATCCATTTTTTCTTCTGGTTTTAAACGCTTGTCGCGCTTCAGGATACTGACAATATCGTCAATGGTGCATGACTTATCCTTACCAATTAGAATTTTCCAATAAGGATCTTCCCCTGGAACAGGGGTCTGCATTGCTTTCAGCTTGTTCTCGGGAGGCAATTGATCACAGTTAAGCCCAGTGAGGAGCCCAAATTCTCTAAGGGAGAATCTAATAGGTTGGCCTCCAAAAACAAACCACATTTCATAATTCTTTGCAGTAACGAGAGATCTGCAAAGAACATTGTGAACCAGTTTCCGAGACAGAGAGCAACGCCTAGTGGGCAATTGAAATAGGGGCCAAAAGGGACTTTTATGCAACCATTCCAACTCTGGACTACCGTCTAGTACTTCGAAAACCTCAAGGAGGTATTTCGGTTTGGAGTAAGAGTTGATTCGACCTTTAGGAGGGTACTGATCAGTAGCAAACAACCGCATAGGTAAGGCTCCTTTTTGTCCCACTCGAGTCTGCTCAGTCGGCTGCTCAGAATATGAAACTTGCAAAGGGGGAACGTTTTCCGACTGTCCGTCTCCATCAGGCTCCAGAGACCTGAAACGAAATTAATTCTTAGCCAAAGATTCAGCAATTGTCCGTATCAAAACGTTCACAGATCTGTGGACCTTGCGTGTTTAGATCTGTAGACATAAATTAATATGGTTGTAGAGACAAAAGAATTGTTTCCAAATAAACGCAGATCTATGGACGTTTTTTAGAAATAGAACACAAACCTTTTCTTCGTGGGAGACATATGCTCGCGTTCGGACTGTAGACCAAACCGTCGATTTCTTTCTTATTTCAGATGCACCACCGCCACGGGTTTTTCCCGAATTTGCCTTCGGGGACTGATGAATAGTCATTTTGTAGTCTTCTCTTCGGAACTTACGGTAAAACTTGCAGAGCTTCCGAAAAAAAGAAATGACTTTTTCTATCTAAAAATATGAACTTCGGTTGATGAAAACTTTAGTGTCTCTATTTTAATTTGCCTCGGGAAAATGGATGATAATAGCTTTCTCAGTACCATTAAATTGCTTTCTCTGTACCAATAAATTGCTTTTGAATTTGATTTCAACACTTTCCTGCAAAAAAAAACCGTCACATCTCCCAGCCATTAAAAAAACAGTATCGTTATACAGTTTTGTAGGGGCAAACTTGTCTTTTTGGGTCCGTTGCATTTTGAAAAAGGTCATTGCATGAAAGAAAACATAACCAATGTCATTTTGTTTAATTTCGGCAAAAAAGATGGCAGTGCGCGTAAATTTTTCTATATAATATAATTAATAAATAAATAAATAATATACTGGTTTATTGAAACCGTTCGGGATGAGAAGAAACCGTTGGTTAGTACTCGTGCTTTCATGCTTTATTTATAAGATAAATATTTTTTTCGTTTGTAATAGAAAAAAAAATCTTAAGAATTTATGGAAACTAAATTTAAAGATAAGAATTGTAATAAAGACTTTTCATAAGTTTGAATGAAGAAGTTATCAATTATTAAACTACCAAATTTCGATTTATTTATACGATATTTTTAGATATATAGCAAAAAAAATTCGGAAATTTCAATTTAGCATTTACGATGTATTTAGATATATAGCAAAAAGTTCGAAAATTTTGATTTAGCATTTACGATTTATTTATATATATATAGCAAGGAAAAGTTTATGTAATAGTGTAATATTCAGAGATTTTTTAAAAAATTATTTTTAAAATTTGATTTCTTATTCAGTTTACGGCTGGTTAGTACTCGTGTTTTCGCGCGTTATTTATAATAAGATAAATATTTTTTTTTTGTTTTTAGTAGAAAAATAAATCTTTAGAATTTATGGAAACTAAATTTAAAGATAAGAATTGTAATAAAGACTTTTGATAAGTTTGAATGAAGAAGTTATCAATTGTTAGACTACCAAATTATTTCTTTTAAGTTTGTTCAATGGATTACTAAGTGTTTAATATATTAGCACATACTTATCCCACACTATACATGTCTTTCTTTATTTTAAAGAGAAAATTACAAATTTATGGAAACTAAATTAATAGAAAAGAATTGCGATAAAGACCGTTGATAAATTTGATTGAAGTTACCAATTATCAGATTTCCAAATTATTTTCATAAAGTTTAATCAATGGATTAAAATGAAACATAAAGGGAGCTTAAATGGGGAGATCCATGATCCGCAGTTCGAATTATGTCATTTAATAGTCAATGTATTAGGGACATGTATTACCAAAGCATAGTTAATATTACCAGAAAGATAACAAGATTGATGTTGTTATCATTGATGGCTTGTATGATAGTGTAGCATTATTATACTTCGAACGAATTTAATTATTATGAGTGCCGAGACGAACTAGATTCACTGAGATAATCTATATTTTAGTAGAGACAAAAAAAAAAACCTTACACATTTGGACATGTTACAACACCAAACTAGGCTTCGGCCTGAATGTTTTATTCGGGCCTGAATGATTAAGCAAGAGCTTTGAGCTTATCGATGCTAAATCTAAGAAAACTTAATCCCTAAACGATACCGTATATAACACACTCACTAATTAATTCATCTTCTGCTGCTAAATCTAAATGGATCACTATCCTCCCTCGCCCTGAAATCTGGATCATACGAAGAGTAATAATACCTCTTAAGTCTTTCGGATTCCGATATTTCGGATCCCGGACTTCTTGGTCCTGAACCGAACCCATGATCATATCTAATGCCATACCTTGGAGGATAGCTTGAAGACAGTTCAACACCTGGAGGGCCCATCTGGTCTCTATAATCCTGTGGTCGACGGTGATCATCATAATAAGTATGTCCTGTGTTATTCCTCTGTTGCCATAGCCACGAATCTGCGTTTTCTGGAACGGGTGCGTTAATCCCGGGAAACCCGACTGTCATTATCCTTCTTGGCTCTGGAGGGCTTGCTTTTTCCAAGATTTCACCGTCCTCAATCTTAACTTCTTCCTCTTCTTTAGTCTCTTCCTCACCATATATAGTGATTCCCGAGAGATGATCTTCTTCTACAGCTAAGACATAAACAAAAAGCAGCGACAACCAAGTCATGAACAAAGATGCCTTTGATATGATGATGATGTTGTATGATGGTGATGGGAGATTAGGATACTTTACCTAAATATCCCGGTGGATAGCCAATCTCTCGCATTCTGTGTAGCCATGGAGGAGGGTCGAGTTCCTGGACAAGACAAGAATCGCGTAATCAGGAAGCTCATTTTCTCTGGTCTAATTCCAATACAAGAGAAGAAGGTTGAAAATTACCTTTAGACCGAGAAGCTGACGTGTCTCTGCATCAAGTGAGCCGGGCTTCAAGCCATCATATTTTCCACCTTGAGGGATCTCATAATATCGGGACGGTAGACGGGATCTAGGAGTCTGCTTTCTTTTGCTTTTATGTTTCCTCCGAGCATTACTAACTGCTGATCGATCAAAAGGCTTTGGACATTCTCTCAAGGAATGACTGTAAGCGCCGCAATTGAAGCAGCGTGGAGGATCATCAATAATCTCCAAGCCTCTAGAACAATAAAGACAACAAAAAAAAATAAAAAGACTGCACACGATAGATACTAGAGTATCAACAGCACATTCACTGTCACAAGTAAAACAAAATAAGATTGAAGAGGATAAAACTAGAAACAGTAGGAAATACTAAAAAACTAGATTTGTTTACCCTTCCAAGTTATTTGAACCATCGGCTGAATCTAAACCAATTGTAAATCCACGGTTATAAAGAGGAGTGGTGCTACTTTCCATAGGAACTAACTTCTTCGAAGAACTGTCACCAGTTTGGTAGTCGAACCAAAATGACTGCACATGCAAGAATGTATTTATCAGTAAGGATTACGGAAAACCTGAAAACTTCAAGCTTTGATATGCTCGAAAAAAAAATTTCACTCACTACAGATGATGTCTTCTGCAATCCCACAAGCAAAGCAGGAAAATATGTCTCATCACCAGATTCTAGTACTTGTTCTTGATCCTGATCATATTGCAAACGAAAAGTTTCTAGCTTAGGTTATAACATGAAATAGTTAGCAAACAAGTGTCCATATCATTTCTTGCACAGTTGCTAAATTTCATTTACAATTATTCTTTCAATTACAACTTGAAATTGATCGACTTTTGCAAAACAAAAGAATTCAGTACTGGCTATAAAAATCACTTCAGAAGACTTCAAAAATTGTAGCTACCTCGGATAAAGAATTTTGTTCTGCCTCCCATTCTGACCATTGCTGTAATAAACTTTCCAGCTTCTGCTTACTAGCTCTGAAAGATGCAGGACAACAAGAATCAAAACAAGTAATAATCATATAATGCAGCAATGTTTGAGCATTCAAATGTTAAAATTTACTTGTGGTCGAGTTAAGTCTTCTTTTCTCCTAACCTTGTTAAGTGATTATAAGTAACATGGACTGAAGGTTGCTGTTCCTCGAAGGTTGTTCTGGGTCTTTTAACACCAGATTTAGCTGACACATGTAATTATGGAAAACAAAGAAAGAATACATAATCACATGCATTCAAATCTCAGAGCATATGATGATAGAAACATGTTCAAATATTATGTCAATCCTAAAGTGTAACTATACTCGAAGCAGAGGTTTAAGAAACGCAAGCATTAGCAACCTCCAACATAAAAAGAAAAATAAGGATACAACTAACATCCACTTTAACACTTTCAACAATCATATTGACAGCATCCCTAACCTCCACTCTCGATGTTTCCCCTGAAAACTGGCCAGACACATTTCTGAAATCATCTTCTGTTAGATCCATGTCTTCCTCCATGTCTATATTCATTTCCCCATCCACAGCTGATAAATTCAAGAATAACAAATAGAGATAAATCCCAAAAGCTCTTCCTTATTCAAATTAAAACGATCAGACAAAACCCCTCGGAAAATCTGATAAACAAAGCTCAAAGCTTTTCCCTCAGTTGTAAACCGATAAAATCTCCAAAGATCTCTCTAACTTGAGTCTCACAAACGAGACGTCCTCCTTATTTATAGCTAAACGTAAAAATAAAACACTCTAAGAAAAGAAATAATGAACTGGAAATTCGATACAACTTCCTAAATCAGTAAACACAAAGAATACATATCAACAAAAGAATGGACCTCAGGTGATCACCAGAACTGAGGTCATGTTTCTGACCGTCCAAACCAGAGCTGCTTGAAGCTGCCATTTTAAAAATAAAAATTGAACTATTTCTCCTAGAAAAGTTTCACTAATCATCCACCAAAGATAACCCTGCAAAACAAAAGCAAACACCAATAAGCAAACCAAAAACTAAACAATAAATAGTTGCAATTCCAAAAACTCAAAACAACATTCAGAATCCAAATGTACAGCTAATGTAATTGTTAGGAATAATCAAGAAACCAATTCTCAGTCTATACAAAATCCAGCTTCTTCGAGCTAGTCAACTCAATCACAGCTCATATTGTTTTCACCAAAAAATGAAAAATTGAAGCAACAAGAATCAAGTGTCTCACTTTAAAACCCTTCCCTATTCAATCAAATCTGCGAAAAAGGCATTAAGTTGCAAGAATCTGTGAATCAAAAGTGTTCTGTCCACACTCCATACCAAGAATCTCCCTAATATCCTCAATTCGATACGTATAGCATAGACTAACTGAGAAATGCCCAATATATAAAACTATGAAATTGAAGGGAATATGAAACGACACGAAGCTCACAAAAGAGAAGAACACAATTGGTTTAAATAAAATCCAGCTTCTTCGAGCTAGTCAATTCAATCAAAGTTCATATTGCTTCCCCCAAAACCCAATTGACAAAAAAAAATAAGAAAACTTGAAGCAACAAGAATCAAAAGTGTCTCACTTTAAAACCCTTCGCTATCCCTTTTCAATCAAATATGTGAAAAGAAAAAAGCATTAGGGCTGAAGAGTTTACAAGAACAGTGACCAGTTCACACCAAGAATCGTATAGCGTAGACTAAACGAGAAATACCCAAATATATAAAACTTGGAAATTGAAGGGAATATGAAACGACACGAAGCTCAAGAAAGAGAAGAAATCAATTGCTATAAATTACGAATTAGAGGGAAGGTAAAAAGATTGAAGAAGGAGACGAGAGAGAAGAAAGGCTTAACCTTTTTTCAACGGGAAACAAAATTGTGAGTGAAGAAGAAGAAGAATGGCGATAGATCTGTGGGGGATTCAAAAGAGAGGCTTTTATTGGTCCGCCCAAGAACAATGACAAAATCATCCAATGCGACCAAGTTCACCGTAACTATTATATTCCAATTGAACCACGCTAGTCGCTATACTTGGTGGTTCTCTTACGTTTTTTCAGCAAATCCTACACAAGAAAGTTAGAAACAATAATAAAAACATAAAGTGTTCTAATTAGGTAGATAGCCAAATTTAATTTGAAATTGGTAAAAATCGAGGCACAAAAACTCGTAGTTATGGGAGATAGTATTTTGCGGCTGATTATGATAAATAAAGGAAATAATATATAAATTGTATATCATACCAAAATACTTAAAACATCTATGTCAATTTATGTTGAATTTGGGATAATGATAATTTTTGTTGTCAATTTATGTTGAATTTGGGATAATGATATTTTTTGTTGGCTGACAAAAAAAAAAAATAATAATAATAATAATTTTGGATTGTCGAATTGTAGTCTCCGCAAAGTTTCAATTCTTGGTTTAGCCTACGAAACTTTAGCCTTTTTCTCTAGCTACACAAAAAAAAACTTTGACAATGTATAACCCTACATAATTTGAATTTCATGTTATATCCACTGTTAATTCCAAACGTGTTTCGTCTTATCCATAACTAAACTGGATTAAAATCACAATTAAAAGCAGAATCCAAGCCTAACTCTATTAACGGACAATGTCTAGATGTGAAGAAGGATGACCAAACCACTTCAGAGAATGGACAATCAAAGAGAATGTGCAATCTAGTTTCCAAGTGCAACCACACAATAGACAATCGGATAGAACATGTGGAGAAAGATCTCACATCAGAAAGATGAGAAGGGACTTGGATCAATCTACTCATTGTCAATTGGTTTTGAGTTAGAAACCTATGAAACTTAACATTATATAAGAGCCTGAATACACGTTGTCTCACTAATCCGGCCTGAAAAATTGCCCGATCACCCCCACTAATAGATGGCCCAAAAAAGGCTTAATTCCGTCGAGATAGCTAGAAGAGCATTATCTCGAGGGGGCATGATGGATTATGTCGAGATTAATGGCTAGAAACTATTATCTCGAGGGAACGTGTGGAGAAAGACCCCAAATCGAAAAGATGAGAAGGTACTTGAGTAATATATAAGGGACATAGACCAATCCACTCATTGTCAATTGGTTTTGAGTTGGAAGTTCATGAATCTTAACAAAACATTAAGTCCCCAACTCCTCAATCTATCATGTGTGGTCAACCTATCACGAATGGTAACCTATAAGATGAAAGCATGCTTAGGAATTCATTCTAGAAACTATTGAAATATAGAAATCGATCTTAGAACACTTTGAGAATTGATAAGAACAACTTTTCTTATTAGTTTAGAAAATCTCTCTCAAAAACTAAACTTATTTCTCATAACTTTTGACACAAACTCATCAAAGTTATTTATAGGAAAGACTACTTCCGAATCCAAAATCTCCTAGAATCTATCATAACTTATCTTGACTTAATAAACCATATTTGACTCTAAACCACAACTTGGTTTAGGATCAATCGATTAATAAGCTAACATAAGTATAAACTCAGAAACCACACAGTATTATGCCAAGGTACCACAAGTCCTCGAAGTTGAAAAAAATCCAAGAAGGTCCTCCATTGAAAAAATCTAATTCTTGAGAAGACGAGTTTGGAAGATGTAGTGGAAGGCATTCGCGAAAAAGAGAAAAAATTGGGTGTATTCCTTAAAGAACCAGCTAAGAGGAAGACAAAATAATAAAAAATTTTAATTGATGTTTTTAACAACATAATAAAATCTTAAAATCCCTAAGTTGTAACCCTAATTTTATTAAGAACATGAACTTATATTTGGATCCTCTTATGCTTGTTTTATTTTTGAGGACTTACATCTAACAACTTCAGCTTAATGACTCTCTACTTTTTTTAATTCAAAGTCTTTACCAAAATAAAAAGTCTCTCAGCAATAGACTAATAATATTATAATAAGAGTATTTTACACAGAATACTAAAAGTTTTTTAAAACTTTCGGGAAATGCCAAAAAAATAAACAACCTCGAGATATGCCATAATTCACTGTATTGGTAGATGCTAAATGACAATTATACCTTTAATTTTTAAGAAGTTTCGCAACATTTAGACATGCCATTTGCGAAACAAAGAAAATCAATATAGGATTTTTTTAAAAAAAAGAGATGCTGCCAAAGAATCGAGAAAACATAGTTTAAATCAAAATCGTCAAAAAAAAAAAAAACTGAACTACCGACTCCGATTTTTGAAATGAGCAATTCATGTCCAAAGGCAATGCCTTTATTTTTCATGGTGGCAGTGAAGGCATCTACTCCTCTTCTCCCTCTGATTAACTGAACTACCGACTCCGATTCTGTTTCTTTTATCTGGTAATTTTAGGGGTTTTGTTAGCTCTGTGAATTCCATTTCTTTAAGTTAAGGGTCAACAAGTTTCTAATTTTAAATATACTTAGGAAGATCTGATTTGTAATCGTAATTTATTAGGGTAATGTTCGTCAATTCGGTCATTATTAGTTGCAAAATTGAAACATTACGGCGTTAGATCTTGTAGATAAACAAGTAATTTATTCTTCGTAGCCAGGTTTCAAGCTAATTCAGTTCTTTGATAAAAAATAATTTTTTCTTGTGTTTCTTGTTAAAGTTTCTTAATATGAGGAAAATGGCAGCGGCGGAGATAAGGGGGAGAAGATAGAGATGGAGATGCCACCACGTTTTCAGGATTTACGAGTGTGCCATATACTGTGCAGCCCTTTGATTCAGTTCTTTGATACAATATGTCCACTTGGAAGATATGGATATCCATGATATAATATATCCACGCTCACTCCTATTGATGTCCTCGTCAATATGTCAACAAGAATGATATGGATGTCCACGCGATCTTTTATGACCACAACTTAAAAAGTCCATACTTAATTTATGTCGATGATACAATATGTCCACCGAGAAGGTATTCATGTCCACGATCGAGTATGTCCAAGCTCAGTATTGTTGGCACAGTCATAAATTAAGTCCACAATTAAAAATGGCATCGATTAAATAAGTCCTCGAAGTAAAAATATGTCCACGATACAATATGTCCACTTGGAAGATATGGATATCCACGATATAATATGTCCACGCTCACTTCTATTGATGTCCTCGTCAATATGTCAACAGGAAAGATATGGATGTCCATAGTTAAGATATGGATGTCCACGAGCTAATATGTCCATACGTTATGTCTTTGATTATTTGTGTCCTATATTTATCTCCACGGGATAAATACTTATGAACATATTATTCACTGGACATACGTCTACGCCGATGGACATATTATACGCTTGGATGGACATAACATTCAATGGACATACGATTGTATGGACATATTACTCGCTGGACATAATATACGAAGGACATATTGGTCTAGTAGCCAGTGTTAAAAGTCTGCACTAGGCAGCCCCCAGACTTTCTCATTCGCAATGGTGGACTTATGTTCGCTGTATGTATATGCTCGCGTATGTCCAGGATCATATATATCCACGTACTAACTCGCCATGGCGAACATGATATTTAGTTCACATACGTCAATGTACATATGCCACGCTTTGGTGGACATAAAAATCAATGGATATAATCTGGGATGGACATATTATTAACTGGACATAATATTCGAAGGACCTCCAGACCCAATAGCCGGTGTTTCTCATTCGCGTTGGTGGACTTAAGTTCACTCTATGAATATGTTTGCGTATGTCCAGGATCATATATGTCCACGTACTAATTCACAATGATGGACATGATATTTGTTTGACATACGTCGATGGGCATAATATTTGATGGACCTATGCCACGCTTTGATGGACATAAAAATCAATGAACATAACCTGAGATGGACAGATTATTCATTGGACATAATATTCGAAGGACATCCATATCCAATAGCCGGTGTTTCTCATTCACAATGGTGGACTTGAAGTTCGCTGTATGTATATGTTTGCATATGTTGATGATCATATATGTCCATGTACTAATTCGTAATGATGGAGATGATATTTATTTCCACACAACTTGATGTATATCTGCCAATTAAATGGTGTGAGTTGGGCATATGACTGTACTTTTTAGGAACAACATTCTCGTATCAGCATGAGAATCAACACACTGGATGTATAAACTAGATTAGAGTCTTCCAAACTGAACATACATTTATAAACGTTTGTGATTATCAAGCACAAAAGAAAAGAAAAGGGCATCAAAAACCAAAATATTTACTTCAAATGAAACAAAGTAGTCAAGGCTAGTGTTGAGCACCCAAAATTCTCACACAAGATAATTGACACACAAAGCTACATAAGAAGGAAAAAGAAAGAAGATCATATCTTATCTCAATAACCATTAGCTATAAAAAAAAATCAAGACTAGTAAGTGTCTCCAAAATCAAGCGTTGCACCCAAATCAAGAACCATGCCTGCCAAATAGACATCAAAACTTGAAAAGAAGAGCAAATTGAATGAGAATTGATTTCAAGCCTCTCATGATGTCAAGCCTTCCATACCATACAAGTCATATATTAGCCTGTATCGGATTTTGCCTTTATGAGAGTCTTTTCCATTATCTCTAAAGTAATTCCTCCTACCGAGTTCATGATTAAAGAGAAGAAGAAGAAAAATTAAGATGATACCAACATATATATTTTTCAATTGCCACCATTTAAAACCATTTCGGTAGTGTATATTAAGTAACAGATGATGACCTTAACGTCCATCTGAACGGCGGTAACGCCATCTTCATCAATCTACTATAAACAAATCAAAAAGTCAGCATCGGAATCCCCAGGTTGGCGGCGAAAGAAGAAACAAATTAAGAAAGCTTAAACCCTCATATGACCCAAAACCAACCACGAAAAATCATCAATATATGTCTGTTTCAGGATTTGATTCATCAGAATCGATCAATCCAACTACAAACACAGAGCTCAATCATAAATTAAAGGAAGAAACACCCCCAGATTATATCCCATAAAATTAGGACAAAAACAAAGAAAAATTAAATCACGATCGTACATGGGCAAAGATTTTTCTGAACAAAAGAAGCATATAATAGCCCTCCCCAAACCAAAAATAAAAAAGGCAAAACCTAATTCGAACCTGAATTTAATTTCAGAAGAAAATGAAGTAATTAGGGGAAGAAACCTCCTTCAATGGTTGATTTTGCTTTCCTCCCTGGTTGTAAGGTAAAATTGGAGAGCTCCGAGAAGAAGAAAACCAGAAACCAAGACAAGAAATTTAATCAAGAAGAGTCAACTTTTTCAGCAATCGAAAATTATTTATCTGGATAATAAATTCGGAGCTAAACAGCAATCACACAAAAGAGAAAAAAAGAGAATCTTCAATCTTACCCTGAGGTTAAGGGCCAAAAATAAGAAAGAATAGAACGGTCATTACACAGATCGACTACAGGAATTTAATGGCATAATTTGAGGTCAACGATGCTTTATGGCATTATACGAAGTCAGCAAAAGTTTTATGGTATTTGCCGTAATTTTTTCTTATAATAAATATTTAAAATAGACGGAACTAATTTCAACCAATCCAGATTTTTAAGAAATATTGAAAATTACTGAAAGAGAGGTCAAGTTATCCGTTGAAAATTGATGTATTTTTGTAAGGAAAAAAAAAATAGACGAATCAAGAATTAGAAAAAACTAACCAACTAGACTGATATTTGATTTTTTTTTTGTTCTTATAGATATTTGTATATATGTTGACATCTCACTAAAAGAGAAAAATATATACAATAGATGTTTGCATTATGATGTACACAACTGCACATGTATCATGCTTCTAACTAATTATTCAAAATAAAATACATTTTTCTTTTGTCGATAAAATTAAAAAACTTTTACGAATATGAAATCAGAAGTCGCGTCGTAAGCGAAATTTTCAAGATCACACATTCACACACAATTGTCAATTCTTTTTATGCCTTCACAAAATTGCGCATAAGAAAAACTACTAGGTATTAGGTATTTTCGTTGGTTGGGATCCTAACAAATATTATATTAATAAACTAAAATCATTTTAGCCAAGAAAACACTTGATCGTGAAGCCAAGAAAGCCCTCTAAACGCCAAATACGATTGAAATCTTCCATTTCACGTAAAATTTTTCACAAAAGTTTTAGCAACTTTATTAGATGATACCGCGACTAGGTGACAGTCCCATGAGAATGAGACGAGCCTATTATAAATCTCTCTCAAGATAGAGCAATAACTTGGCCATTCCTTGGGATTATTGCCTGCGTCCATAGACGTAACATTTTCTGATACTAATTCCACCTGATTAATATGCAGGTTGCATAGAGCTTCAAGTATCTACAACACACAGTTTTGGAGTTCAACAAGGTCCAGATAAGTTCTCCGTCTCTTTCTCAGCAAAACGTACTTGGCAGCAGCTGAGATCGACCCGGTCTCAGTTGACCTGGTACTCTAGAGTGTGGTTCAGACATGCCACACCAAAATCTACGTTTTTAGCATGCTTGACAATGAGTAATAAACTTTCCATTGCATCACAAATGGCAAGCTGGAGCTCGGGATTATCCTCAACATGTGTCCACCTCTGTTATCAACACTCTGAAACTAGAGACCACCTTTTTTTTAATTGCACGTAGTCAGAGACAGTTGCGAAGACTACGGTTAACGGTCTCATCCAACCAAATTACTCTAGCAACTAGGACAATTTGGTTCAACAGATCACTCCAGCCCGTAATGATGAAATCTGTTTGTTTCTTCTGAGATTTACTTTTGATACACGCCTGGCCTCAAAGATTCAGAAACTTCAAACGTTGGTGTTGTTCTTCTTCAAAAGAGATGATCGTCTTAAAGCAGAACTGATGGAACGATGTAAGGCCATACAAGATGCAGAACTCTTATGATAAACACGTTGAGAATCTCAAGTATGAGAGTGTAAGTACTCGATCAAAGCAAGAGAAGAACAAAGGGAGCGGCTGCTGCCTTTAGAGAGAATAAACTCGAATTTTTTTAGGATAAAACTTGTGTATATTATTAGGCTCGACCTGGGGGTTTTATAACACAACCCTAGGCATAAAAACGTCACAATAATTGAAAACAACAAGTATTTCAAGCAAAAATAGCAAGACTTGCAAAAATAAGGAAATAACTCAAAAATGGAAAGTTTGTAATAAAATGAGAAAACTTGTTGTTTCTTCTCCCTCTCACTTGGCTCGTGCTTCTTCTCAGTTTCTGAAGTGTTCTTGGACTTGTGAAATATGTAATTGCCTCGTTAAAACCTTTCTCAGAAAAACCCAGTGAGAAAACTGAAGATAAGGAAAAAGAGTACAATGCCTTAGCACGTCTTTGTGTGTCTTTACTATAGGATGACAGTAAAGACACTAGACTCACGTGTCTGGATGCTGAGAAGTGGCCAAGGTGTTGTTGAAGCCTGAACAGAAATGCAGCTTGAAGAAGGATGTTGTTGACCCTCATTTGAGTCAGATTGAGACTCGGTGGTTTTTGTTGATGTCCTGGACATGTCGTGGTGCTTTCCTTAAGTAAGAGTGATGTAATTGAAGTCTCTTAGGTCTGATGATGAAGATTGGTCCAGCTTGATCCTTCGGTCCTCTCCTTGGTGCTTGTTAAGCAGCTGGTGCAAAGTTGGCTTTGTTGGTGATCCTTTTTGTTGCAATGCTGCCTCCACATATCCATTGCACTAATGCCTCAGTGCCTTAGCTCTCTGATGTGTAATAGGACCGGTTAAAATGTATGGAATTGGGTTCTCCACAGGTTGATCTTTTTTTCCATTCAGCTCAAAGGTGATGTCCTCATCATTCCCACCCTCTTCAAGAGGTTTTGACCTCAAAACTGATTCATCACCTGCATCAAACAACTTTAAGTCAATAACATTAAAAGTAGGAGATATATTAAACTCACCTGGTAGTTCAAGTCTATAGGCGTTGTCGTTGATCTTCTCAGCTACTCTAAAGGGTCCATCTCCTCTTGGTGCTAATTTATCCTTCCTCTTGATGGGAAATGTTCTGGACGCATATGGAGCCACACCTAATCTCCTGGTTCAAATGTAACTTTCTTACGCCCCTTTTTAGCTTGTTTAACATACATCTCGGTTTTTTTCTCAATGTTCTCTTTAGCCTTCTGATGGATGCTCTTGATGTAATCTACCTTTTTCTGACCCTCTAAGCTCACGATCTCAGCTGGTGGCACTGGTGAGAGGTCTAATGGCGAGTTTTGATTAAAGCTATAAACAACTTGGAAGGGTGAAAACTTGGTGGCTGAATAAACAGCCCTGTTGTAAGTAAATTCCACAAACGGTATGCACTCTAACCAGTTCTTTAGATTTCTTCCAATGGTTACCCTTAAAAATGTAGACAAGGTCCTGTTAACAACCTTAGTTTGCCCATCGGTCTGAGGGTGGCACGTGGTTGAGAAGACTAGCTTTGTTCCAAGCTTCTTCCAAAGTGATCTCCAAAAATGACTCAGAAACTTGGTGTCTCTATCTGATACAATTGTCTTTGGAATCCCATGTAGTCTCACAACTTCTTTGAAGAATAGGCTGGCTGGTTGAGAAGCATCATTAGTCTTAGCACACGGAATGAAGTGTGTTATCTTAGAAAACCGGTCCACAACCACAAAGATTGAATCTTTACGCTGAATCTTGGGCAGTTCAAACACAAAATCCATTGATATATCGATCCAAGGAGCTGTAGGTATGGGTAACCGCATGTATAACCCATGTGGATGAGACTTAGACTTCGCTTGCTTGCATGTCACGTATCTAGCACAAAAAGCTTCTACTGATTTTCTAAGATGAGGCCAAAAGAAATGCTCCTTCAGTATACTCAATGACTTCTCAGCCCCAAAATGACCCATAAGACCACCCCCATGAGCCTCTCTAATAAGCAAATAACATAGAGACCCCTGAGGAATACACACCCTCCTTTCTCTGAATAAAAACCCATTTGACTTGTAGAAGTTGTTATAGGCTCCTTTTCCATATTCTAAATAGATATCCTTGAAATCTAGATCTGCTTCATACTGCTCCTTAATCATTTCAAAACCCAAAACCTTAGACTCTATCGTTGTGATCAATGCATGTCTTTTTGAAAGTAATCAATGGGATGTCTATACTTGATGGTGATGTTGTTAATCACCCTACAGTCCGCACACATCCTCCACGTCCCATCTTTCTTAGGCACGAGTAAAACAGGAACGACACAGGGACTAAAATTCTCTCTCACGTAACCTTGTTCCATGAGTGCCCTTACTTATCATTCAAGCTATTTTGCCTCTTCTGGATTCACACGGTAAGCTGGTCGGTTTGGCAGCTGTGCACCAGGAATGAAATCAATCTGATGCTCCATGCCTCGGCTTGATGGCAGTCCAACCGGTATCTCATCAGGAAAAACGTCCACAAACTAATCTAGGAGCTGGCTTATCTCCTTAGGTAACTCCACATCTAAAGAACATGCGCTCAAAAGCTCCTTAAAGACCATTAGTAGCACAATGTGTGAAGTAGTTTTTAAAACCCTTTTAACTTCACTAGTGTTAAAGAGAAAGTTAGGTTTTGCACTAATACTCTTATCTTTAAACATTTTCAATTGCATCTCGTGAACTTGCTGTGGTGATAAAAGAGTCAAATTCACTTTACGTTTATCATGCAAAAATGAGTATAAATTAATTCAACCATTATGTGTGGTTTCCTTATCAAACTGCCATGGACGTCCCAATAAGAGATGGCCAGCTTGCATAGGAACCACATCACAAACCACTTGATCGTTGTAACGTCTCATACTAAAAGGAACCGTCACTTGATCAGTGATCTTTAACTCAGCTTTATTATTGAGCCACCTCAACCTATACGGTCTCGGATGCTTAGTTCTCTCTAGGTCAAGTTTTTCAACCATATAGAGGCTTCCAACGTTGGTGCAAGAACCCCCATCAATTATAAGAAAACATACATTTCCCTTGAAAGTGCATATGGTATGGAAGATGTTCTCACGCTGAGCACTATCTTCTGGTTCTATCATGGTGCTGAGAATGCGTCTCATCATTAGGAGCTCTCCGGTGTCTGGAAATTCTGTAACCTCTTCATCAGCATCTTCTTGAGTCTCCTTTTCATCCTGAGACTCATCATCTCCAGATTCAGTAATGATCATCACCCTTTGATTTGGGCAATCCCTGGATATGTGACCTCGGCCTCGACATTTGTAACAGGTAATATCTCGGCTCCTTTGTTGGTTATGCTGGTTCTGTTGTTGATAGTCTCGCCGTGGCTCTGTCTTGGTATCTCTGGATGATTATGGTGCTTTAGGCTTAAAACAAGACTCCACAATAACAGCTTTTCCTTTATCAACCGGTTTTGGAGCTGAATTCCATGTATTTTTGTTACGGTTGTAACCTGAGTTCTTTTTCTTGATTTGCTGCTCAGCCTGGATTGCTAAATGCAAGAGATCCTCCATTTAATGATATACTTGCATTTCAACCTTGGTAGCAATCCGTTCTTGTAACCCATCCAGAAACTGTGCCATGAGTGTCTCGAGTGCTTCTTCTAGTTCAAGACGGTTTCTGAGGTGTTCAAATTCTTTATAATAGTCCTCTACTGATTTGGTGCCTTGTGTGAGCCTTCTGAATTTCTTTTGTGGAGGCACGTATCGTCTCTTCATCAACTGCCTCATGTCATACCAAGTAGCTATGGGATGGTCTTGATAACATCTTTTATCAGCAACACCTCTGTCCCACCAAGTGAGGGCATGGTCGGTTAGCTG
Source organism: Boechera divaricarpa (assembly GCA_026770425.1). Classification (NCBI taxonomy): domain Eukaryota; kingdom Viridiplantae; phylum Streptophyta; class Magnoliopsida; order Brassicales; family Brassicaceae; genus Boechera; species Boechera divaricarpa. The sequence goes on along the minus strand of CM049182.1, from coordinate 20,867,313 downwards.
AGCTGCTGCAAAGGCTACTTTCTTTGCCTCGGTGTAAGTATAGCAGCAAAAAAATTTATCCATCCTCCTTTTCCACTCTAAGTAAGCTTCTGGATCCACTCTTCCAGCAAAGGTGGGTGCGTTTAGTTTTAGGTCCGGTGAGTGCTGAAGCGGTGGTGGCTGATAGTCGGATCATGCTCTCCATAGGCATGTCTAGCTCGTGGTGGTGGTGGTGGTGGTAAATCACCCGGATCATGTGCTCTCTGATTCTGATATGCATGTGGTCCATTATATCTCCCTGCGTGTACAAGAGGATTCTCCGTTCTGTCCATTCGGTTTGTCAATATTTGTAGCTGAGAGTTGATGTTAGCCAACATCTGAATCATCGCGTTGTTGGTCTCAGCTTGCTCGTAATTCTCAGCCATAGGGACGTTCGTTCCTTGCACAAAACAAAAATAAAAGCTTAGCCTCCAGAACAAGTAAAGAGATTGCAAGGAAAAGGAAAATTCACTAAAACATAAAAAAAAAAGGAAAATTCACTAAAATAGAAAAAAGAAACTGCACTTATTCTATTGAGGTCTTAATTTTCCTGTTTTAATTTTCGTCTTCTCTAACCTAGCAGCCACGAAAATTCAATCTCTAATGAGGCAAACAACAGCTTAATATGATGATTCAATTCAGTTCTAAACGATCAAACAGGATGCAATCAAAACAGTTCACAAAACAGAAGCAAACACACTAACAAGGTGAAACACTCCAGCTAGTTCTATTTCTTCTATAGCTCTACCTTCTTTTTCTTTTCTTTTCTAGATTACTTAAACAATAAACTAACAACTTAACAAACTGAAGCAAGAATTTCGATTTAAACAGAATCCATAAACGATCAAAACAAAAGCAAACAACAAAATAAGCAAACAAAAGCAGCGACGAACAAGTTATCGGTTGAAACAACCTAACAACTCAGTTCTTCTAAACCTTCTACAGCAAATCGTGAAACAGAAAAGTGAAGATAGGTTTAGACACAACCTGATTTAAGGAATTTTAGCTCTAATACCAAAGATGATACACGCCTGGCCTCAAAGATTCAAAAACTTCAAATGATGGTGTTGTTCTTCTTCAAAAGAGATGCTCGTCTTGAAGCAGAACTGATGGAACGATGTGAGGCCACATAAGATGCGGAAGTCTTATGATAAACACGTTGAGAATCTCAAGTATGAGAGTGCAAGTACTTGATCAAAACAAGAGAAGAACAAAGGGAGCGGCTGCTGCCTTTAGAGAGAATAAACTCGAATTTTCTTTAGGGTAAAACTTGTGTATATTATTAGGCTCGGTGTGAGGGTTTTATAACACAACCCTAGGCATAAAAAGTCACAAATAATTGAGAACAACTAGTAGTTCAAGCAAAAACAGCAAGACTTACAAAAATAAGGAAATAACTCAAAAATGGAATGTTTGTAATAAAATGAGAAAACTTGTTGTGTCTTCTCCCTCTCACTTGGCTCGTGCTTCTTCTCAGTTTCTGAAGTATTCTTGGACTTGTGAAAGATGTAATAGACCGAGAACACGTCCAACTTTGCGCACTAAGGATGTTGCCTCGTTAAAACCTTTCTCTGAAAAACTCAGTAGGAAAACTGAAGATATGGAAAAAGAGTACAATGCCTTAGCACGTCTTTGTGTATCTTTACTTTAGGATAATAGTAAAGACACTAGACTCACGTATCTAGATGCTGAGAAGTGGCCAAGGTGTTGTTGAAGCCTGAACAGAAACGCAGCTTGAAGAAGAATGATGTTGAGCCTCATTTGAGTCAGATTGAGACTCGGTGGTTTCTGTTGATGTCTTGGACATGTCGTGGTGCTTTCCTGGAGTAAGAGTGATGTAATTGAAGTCTCCTAGATCTGATGATGAAGATTGGTCCAGCTTGATCCTTCGGTCTTCTCCTTGGTGCTTGTTGAGCAGCTGGTGCAAAGTTGGCTTTGTTGGTGATCCTTCCTGTTGCAATGATGTCTCTACATATCCATTGAACTTATGCCTCAGTGTCTTAGCTCTCTGACGTGTAATAGGGCCGGTTGGAATATTTAGAATTGGGTTCTCCACAAGTTGCTATTCCTCTCCGTTCAGCTCAAAGGTGATGTTTTCATCAGCTTTCCAAAGCACTATTTATCAGATTTGGATAGAACAGAGAAGTCTCCCTGTCTTAAGCAAGATTAGTAAGTATCATAGATAAAACAGTAAGAAACAAACTCATTTCCATCCATGTTCAAGGAGATCACCGATATGATGCTCTCCTAATAACATGGTTTAGCACACGCAACTAAAATCATGTTAGGCTAAACTTCTTATCTCTCACTCTCTTCTTTTCCACGCTTAGGACATTTCAATTTCTTTCATTCTTTTCAGACTAGTTACATTGATTGTAAACAATCTTTTTTGTTCCAATAAAGTAAAAAACAAACAAAAAAACTTCTTTTCAAGTGGCGGAAGCAAAATAAACTACTTAGAATTTATCCTTGTGATTTCTTATTTCTTTTCGACTTACCAAACAAGATTTTCTGTTTTATTCAGATTTCTCTACTTGGTATGCTATTCATCTTTCATATTCAAAAGATCACTAAACAGAACTTTGCTAAGAAGAAAGACGAAGATACATAATGCATGAAATAAACAAGTAAATAAATCAAATTCCCCAAGGGCCATGATTTGGTGATGCCTTAAAATCTGAATCTTTGACCATATAATATTATTTAAAACCTTTGACATCAGCCTCCACCACACACACAGAGTCTTAATAAAAATATATTTATATGTATATATATTATTCTCCTCTATTCCCTATTCTCCGTTTTCAACTTCTCTCATTTCTCCAAGTCCACACTACCAAGAGGTTCCATATTTCTTCTACTCTCTTTCTCTCTAATGATTTTAATTCTCTTTTGCCTCTTTTTCTGAATCCTCGTTGAGTTTTCTAAAAACAAACACACCCTATTTACATGAATATATATATATCTAGGTCAATCTTTTTATCTTGCAGATTAATTACAAGTAAAAATGATGAAGGTCTTTTAACTTTTTGTTGGGATTTATCTTTAAGTGTAGATACGGTATTCTTGTATTAAGTTGTTGAGATGATGTTTATCTCCAAAAGAGTATATAAGCTAATCGAAAGAAATCCATACATAAATATACAATTAATTTTCTGTAATTCAAAGATCTAATTAGTTTCTTTCTTCTTCTTCAGTTCTTCTACATATATTAGATGGTGGTGAGGATGAGATTAGGGAAGATTATGGAAGGCTTGAAGTCGAAGATAAAGACGGGTCTAAGGTTGCGGAAGAGATCATCATTATCATCATCATATTCATCTTCATCATCGTCTTCATCATCGTATGAGAAGATAGAGAAGAGTGAGAGCATGAGATTTGAGTTGAGAAGCAGAAAGGCTCACAAAATTATCCAAGAAACCCTTCAAATTGCCGACTCTCCCACTTCAAAAACTTATGCTTTTTGATTTCATCTTTTTAACTTCCAAAACATATTCATACATACATATGGATTTGCGTGTACGCATCTGTTTATACATATCCATCTAAAAAATTGTACGTGTGTATGTAAGTTTATATGTGTGATGTGATGGATCTTATCTTTGCTAAATGATTATTAGGTGAATACAGCAATATATTAATAGTCATAATTCTGCTTTAACTAAAAGAAAAGTATATATCTCTCGGATTTACTAATTTCTTTTTAAATCACGGAATTCAAGAGTTTGGAATTGAATATTCACTGAAAAAATAAAATTCTTATACATTTTTACCAGGTTTACCATATTAAGGGTATTAAAATACCTTTATATCCTTGATCATATTATAGAAATACTGTTATTTTGGGGAAAAAGAAAAAAAAAACATAAGAAAATATTTGTATTGTTGAAACACAATTTCAGCCAAGTTACGTTTCTCATTTTATTTGGGAGATAACAATGAGATTTCAAATCAGAATTTTGTGCATGTGGAGAAACAACTAAAGTTGAGTCATTGACCTTTCAGAACCATAAAACAAAACAAAAAAAAAACACATTTTTAATACTTTCAGAACAATAAAATTCACTTTGTCTTTTATTATTTGGTTCATTAACATTCTCTATGTCTTTTAATAGTCTAAAATATGTAGAACTACAAATGTAATGTTTCTTATGTTCAAAGTACGTAAAAGAAATAAACGAATAAACGATCACATAAATGAAAGTTGTTATATGAGTTTTTTTTTTTCCATCGTAAGCATCATGTCTGCTATAATATATATTCGTAAATCGTTTGATATGTTGTTAAACATATATAAATATATTTCTGATGTGTTGTTCAACCAACACTTTGAAATTTCATGTCATAATTCCTCCTATTTATATGGTAAAATATCACAATCTAGATACAGATTTATTGCCGACAAAAAAAAAGAACGCAGATTCGTCGAGGTTTTATTTTGTATGGTCAGTACATCAGTTGTATCTCTCAACCTAACAAAATTAATTTTAAAAGAATAGTCACAATATATTAATTAATTGACATACAAAACGCAAGTGTTTATAAATTAGTATTAAAGGTCGTTGATCTATAATCTTTCTCGAGCTAAGATCAGTTTTATTAATACATTAATACATGTGATAGATCGATTAACTTAAAAACTTTATCACTGAAGAAACACGAAAACGGAGGAAACACTTCTTAAATCTATTACTCTACAAATAGAAATAGAGATGGAAGATTAAGTAGTTCTTAAAAATCCATCATGTAAAAAATAAATAATCATGTGTAATGTATGATTTGTGGCTTATATTGAAGAGAAATAAAAAGTTAACAATTACGAAGTTCTTTTTCGTTATAAAGAAAGGTTGATGCAATCTTAAAACAATTTGACATTAGTGGTGTCGTTATGTAATTGATTCTTCATAACCTAAAAAGAGGTTGAGACATAATAGAGGTTTCTTAAGTAGGTGAAGAGACATGCATGCCTATGCCTGTACATTACTAAAAACCAAAATTTACATACCAAATCCTCTCTTTCTCTCTCTTTTTAATTATAAACGTTGAGATATATATACTCAAGAAATTGAATTTTGAATGAATTCAAATAATATATAAAGTGATGAATATGGATACCAATTCCTTGAATGGGATTCAGGTAGGTTGTGTTTTAAACTATCAATCTATGTCTATTAATCCGTGTCTAATCTTATTTTCAATAGTAGTTACCAGCTTATATTATAAAAATATGTATAGTGGTATTCCCAAATAGTTGCATTTCATGTCGTACAAAAACAGATTTTAGATTCATATAATTTAAGCTAACAACTTGTACCCATCTTTGTTTCAGTAGCAGTTACCAATATATATAGAACTATGTATTTAATACAAGTATTCAAGAAGCTCTTGGAATGGAAGAAGGCATGGGAAATACCGAAATAGGTCCGACAGTATAAAAGGACAAGAAATAGAGAATAATATTACACAACACTAAGATCCAATAGTGTGAGGACAATTAGCCTTTATTAACGACAAAAACAAACAGAGTGTGGGGACAAAATCTTACCATTTACTCCACCTTACATGCATCCAACAAAACCAATGCAAGCTCTACATTTGTGGAAGAAGACAACTAATCTATATATAATGAAGAAATAGGAAACTACAAGGAAAATGAACATTCAATGATATCATCTAGCTAAATATTGTTCACATGATATGTTGGTTATACAATCCACAAGTTTTGTGAGAGGGAGAGATAGATGTGTCAATTAAGTCGTTCATCCTCGGTCTAAGCTTAATCGAGTCACATATTATTTTAGTTTGGTACCATCTCATTTTTTTTGAACTATAATATATTTATCATGCAATTTAGTCTGGTAGAATTTAAGGAGTGATGAGTATTTTTACATTTAAATACCAACAAAAAATATTAAGGAAAAAAAAAGGTTGTTTTTAAAAAAAAAATGGTTGGAAAAACAACTAATCTTGAAGAGACCAAGTGACAATATAACTACACAAAAACTTTGTGACAAAGATCTCTTCTTATTTCTTTTTCTTTCTTTTTTTAGTCGGCATGCATGACAATATAACTACACAAAAACTTTGATTTTGATATGCACGCAGTCCCACCAAATTTTGCTATCGAATAAACCATATAAAATTTTGAACTATTCACGTAACTACACACTTTAATTTGCAGCCTCTAAAGTCAGAAAATTTGAAAACTTTCTCTAAAATCCAATTCATTGTTAAAATGTTAACAATTTATGTTTAGATTTATCAAAATATTGGATTTAATAATAATAGAAAAAGATTGCCAATTATCCAAACTTTCACGGTTTAAAACTACAAAAACTTTTACCTTGTGCCCTAACCATACAATCTTAATTTCAGCAGCCTAAGAGCATCTCCAAGAGACTATTTATTTTTGAAGTTTGTAAAACTTCATATATGAAGTTTGAGGGTGTTCTTCTCCAATGATAAACTTCAAAAGAATTGGTATTTTGCATTACATTCCTTATATTGATCATAATTAACTAAAATCATAAAACTATTATAAATAACTATAAAACATACATTAAAAAATTGCACACAATATTAACTAATTAAACATTATATTATAATATGAAATTACATATTACGTAACTTTTTGCAAGATTGATAAGCCTATTCTACCAGACGCAACATGTCGTTGATTAAAATAGTTGCCATGTCGTTTAACAAAAACAACACTATGAAGAAATAATCGTTGTGACATTCAGAACCGACGATTGAACTCTTTCACCATATACATGATTATTAGAAAAATAACCATTAAACAAATTAAGATGAGCATTTTCTCTATCAAAAAATTGGAGGAAAATAAAATTTTGGTAAAAGATTTAGACTCCATCGTTGATAGTAATACTTGTGAGTTTATTCGATCTGAACAAGCAAGAATCATACCCAAAAAGAAAAAAAAATCAAGAACAAGAACAACAACCTTCGATTACACCAAATATTTATGGACAATGTTTTGGTGATTTTGGAGGTTCGGGATCAAATTTACCTGACTATTAGTATAGTTGTAGTAATTAAATTTGTGTAATATTTATGAGTTCATGTAATTTTCTTTTCTTATGTTACTTTATTTTGTATTAAATTTGCTTAATGTAATATTGTTGTTATGTAAAATTTGTTTTTAATATTATGTAATATTTTTCTATATTAATATCTTTTTACTTAATTTAAAGGTGTTTATTTAATTTTGTATGTTAAAAATAAATCTATTAGGATACATGTAAAATATTTATGAATATAAATTTAAAGGGACTAAAATGATAAACAAAGAAATTAATAAGATTATTTGTGTGATATATAATCCTAGGGACTAAAATGAAAAAAAAATGAAACTCATTTGATGTTTTGAAGTTGCTCTTGGAGTGTTAAAAACCGAGTCTCTTGGAGATGCTCTAAGACCCCACAAAATATACGATTATTGCCTAATACCCCATGTCATCGTACGGCAATCTCTTCGAATATAACCACTCTCGAGAAATGGAAAACTATGCTCAAAACGTCTCGTTGTATGCAATAAATCAAAATTAAAATCAATTACAAATAACGTTGAATATCAATAATTGATTCCCTTAGCCAAGGTTCAAACAACGTTTATGTACGGCTCATCATGTAATTGTTACTACAATTTAACGGAAATTGGATTCAGACAAGAGTTTTTAAAGTTTGTGTAGTTAAGGAGCTGCAAAATTAATGTTTGTAGAGTTAGTTATATGAAAAGCTCAAAAGTGTGGGTTGGTTAGAACTCAATTGCGAAACTTTGGTAGGGTTGCAAATTTAAAACCCACGACAACTGAACAGCTGTTGTAGTTCGGTCAGTCCGGTTTAAATCCGGTTCCGTGCATAAAAAATTTCAGTTTTTCAATACCGAGTTAAGGAAACAAGCGAGGAACGAGGAATGAAGAAATATATTCACATTAAGCTCAGAACGACTTCAAAAATCCAAAATTCAAATCTTTACACACATGCTTCAACTTGTTTTCAATAACATAAGAAGAATTATTTACTCGTACTCGAATTGTACCTCCACATGAATGTATTTCCTCATGAGTTGAACAATGGACCATGTGAATGTCGCCAAAATTTGACAATCTCCCTGTGTTTTGGTGTCTGACACAACCCCATAAATAATCAGCTTCTTCAGATTCGGACATCTTCTCAGCAACTCCTCGACCCAGATTGAGAAAACGTCATTGATCACAGTCCATCCGAGCTCCAGTACAGTCACGTTCACCAACTGAGTGGTCCCTTGCAAACTGTAATGAGCAGCTCCATCTTTTAGGTCGTAGCTTAATGAAAGATGGGTCAGTTGAGAGAAACCGGCGGCAATCGACTCAAGATCGATTATTTCATCGTCATCATCAAGGACCACATCCCATAGACGGAGTTTCCTCAGTTTCTGTGATCTTGAGATCATCTGGTAGAACTTTGGCCAGACCATTGTGAAGTGATTGACATCAACTACTTCAAGACTTTCGGAAGTTTCCATGATATCAAGATGTATGACACTAACATCGTCGAGCTTGAAATGCTTCAAGGTCCCGTTTCCTATAAGCTCAAAAAGCTCAAGGACACAGTCTTTCATGTGCAAGAACTCGATACTATCAGCCTCCAAGATGAATTTATCCAAGCTAATCCCATCGAAATAAATACTCTTCAGCGTCGGGCTGCTAAGTTCAATCGTAACTTGTGCATCCGACATTGCAATCTCGGGACTCACAAGTTCCAAACTCTCGATCATCGGGCATGCACTGAGCAAAAGATTCAGATCCAAGGCTGAAATGCTAACATAACTCAACGAAAGGGATTTCAGACAAGGGAACCTCTGAAAACTTGGTTCAACACCAGTAATAGAATTATGAGCCAAAACCAAAGCTTCTAGCTTTTGCCTCCCACAGATTTCAAGAATGTTGACACTAGGGGTGGTTCGAACATTATAAGACAACCGGCGCAAGGTGTCCCTAGTATACATAAGCCAAGCAATAACCGTGGCAGCTGAAAACTTGTTTGCAACATCCATCATAATGGAAAGGCCTTGCAACCCCGTGGTTTGGAAAATGGTTTGAGTTATAAGGATTTCAAGACGGTTGGTAGTGAGGTCCCGATAAAAAGGCCAATCAGCGGAATTGAAAGAAAGTGTCTGAAGATGCTTCCGACAAGCTTCTCGCCATTTCCTACATGTTGCAGAAGCTATCACAACATCCCGTGCTCCTCCGAGCCGTGAGAGTATGTTTCCAATAACTTCCACAGGAAGATAGTCCATAACTCAAAAGCGGATCAAAACTCTTCAGATACTCAGAGCTACAATGGTAGATACAAAACAAGAGAATAAACATCAAATTGTAAACAAGAATCTCGAAGAAGCTAACACAATTCCCAGAATTGAACATACATTAAACAAAGCATAGATCCAACATTACATCACAAACCCACCACAAATATCTATTAGGAAGTAATCGTTAACTCACAATATATGTTTTACTAAAAGCATCGAATGTTTTCGAATCAGGTTACGAGAAACGGATTCTTAGGAAAAATCGTGTAAATCTGTTCCATCAAAAACATCCGAATCAACCAATGGAAATTAACAGATATTATAAGAAAATGAAGAGGAAAACGATCAATGAAGCAAAAATCAAACATCTATTTACCGATTTTGTTCTCCGGGATGAAGAAAGGGGACGACGACGGTGGATCTGCGAAGAGGAAGAAGAAGATTGGAGGAGGCGATCTGGTTTTTAGAGGACAACAAAGAAATTGAGAGACACGACGACTTGTGGGTTTTGTTTTTTTTTCTTCACTTAAATAAATAAATAATCAATATTATTAATTTGGGTGGTGGGGTCATGGTGGGATCTGAAAATCAACGGCATCTTTACTGAAAGAGAGTTTTTTTTTTTCCTTTAAAAAATATATTTTCCAAGAAATTTGCTTTTCTGCTATTTATTGTTTAAAGTGACTTTTCGGTAGCCAGTTCGATGCCGTTGGATTTGGAAACTTTTCTATTCAATTTGACACCCAACCTTTATTCCAATTTAGGGTCTTCCTAGTAACACACAAAAAAAAAATCTTTAGCGGATTAAAAAAAACGGTTAGCCATACGTAAATAGTTAAAAACGTTATAAAATAACGGGTATAGAAAACGGTATGAAATACTGAGAGAGATGTATGCAATCAATCATTTAAACTGATATGCTAAAATAACAAATCTTATGTTATTCAACTAATAATTTAAAAAAACTACTTTAAATCCCAATGTTATTGAAATTTTTTTAAGCATTGAATTTTTAATGATTTTAAAAGATTTTAAGTTATAGAATTTGGCTGAGATTCAATTCAATCCATGTAAAGCACATAATATGCAGAAGCAAAACCTAGATTGATGCGGAATTGCTTCTAAAAAGTTTTGTGAACATCCTCGTTTTTTGTGCGTCAAGAACATCCTTTTTGTTTTTTTTTGCATTTGTTTCAGTTTATTTCTATGTAAACGGAAAGAGGATAATCTCATAACAATGGGAGATATTGTTTATGTCCATCATTTTTAATAACAAACATTATGGTCATAATTTATTTAGTAGTTACGACGCTGGTACATCATCTGAAGATCATTGCAATGCTTGCAGGTCCAAGGAAGCAGGTAAGGGTCTAAACAATAAGAGTGGATGCGCCGGAAATTGCAGAGGTGACATCTAATGAGAAGCTCCTCCGGCTCAGTCAAGTAGCATCTGCTGCAACCTGAAGCTCGAGACTGCAGAGAGAAAAGAACACATTAAGAATGTTGTTGCAATCAAGAACAAGATCACACTGTAACTCAAGACTCTTGGTTTATTTCTTGAGACAGAGATGGCAGTACCAGTGGATTGAAAGCTTGTCTTTGTTCTTCTTCAGGGAGTACTACAAGAATTTTATTTGTTGAAAATGGGTCAGGGACAGTTTGGGAATATATCTTTTGGTCGGATGATCCAGCGTCTTCTATCTTTGTTATGGTGATGAAATTCGACTTGCACAATGGACATGTTGTCTTCTTTCTTTCTGAAACCTGCAAATATAATATGGTAGTAGCATCATGACAATATCCGGATTTTAGGAGTGTTAATTTGAAAGGCGAAGATAAACTCACCAAACGGTCTGCCCATTTCTGGATGCACGAATAACAAAACCTATGACCGCAAGGGAGAATGCCTCTACTAGAACTAAACTCAGTCCAGCATATGATACAAGAAACCTGGGCAGGAGCCTTCTCAGTTGCTTCTGTCTCTTCTTTTCTTGAATCAGTTTGGTTGTAGTTTGACCCATCATCTTGTAGTTTTCTCTCTGTACTATTTGATCTCGGACGTTTAAAAACAGCTGAATGACTCCAGTTCTCAGACTCCTCTATTTCATCCACGTCCCAGTTTTGTGTTGCAGAGTCTCCAGGAAGTCGAAGAGCTGATGTTTCTCCTGGTTCGAAAACACAGGCCCTCACATTTTCATCATCAGGCTCTCTAGTATCCTTAGTCTTATTTCGGTTCTCGCCAGAATTGTCAAGACAATTATAATCAGATTCCTCATCAGATTCAAGGTCGATAAGGTTTCTGCACGAGCGTTGCTTTACTAATCGCCTCTTTCCTTTCCCTGAAGATTCCGCCACGCCAGTGTTTTCCTTGTCTTCAAGAATATTACTCGGCCTCTTTGTTCTTAATCGCACTGAGTGTCTGTTTGCTTCTATATTATTCTGAAGACCAAGGACATGACTACCAAAGTTATTATACCATACACAATGCAAGTACGCATTTTTATGTGTGCTGATTCAAACATTCCACGGTGACCACCTATTGCTAATATTGGTAGCTATATCACAATATGAAAACTAAACCTGATGAGTGTATGCTATTACCACGTCAGTCTCTCAAATCACACAGAAAACGATTGTACTAATACTTAATTCAATAAAACTAAACTGATAGGTGGAAGATAAATAATTAACATCTGTAGAGCTCTAGATTCTGCTTGTAAAGAATATAGATAAGAAAAGAACGAGTATTACCTCTTTCAACAAGACAGAATCCATCCAAGTGGCAAGCTCAGAAGTGGAGCCGCTCCTGCTTTCTTCACCATTACTAAAGTATTTATCAAAAGTTTCGGTAGCCTTATTCACTTTCTTAGTGACTTTAGCTTCCCCAGAAACAGGGGGAAGTTCAATCATCAAAGGTCCAACCTCTTCCCCACTGAAAAATTAGGGTTTATCAATCATCTTTTAGGAACATAAAAGCTATCCTACACATTTCAAATAAGAAGACTGAGCAAACCTTTCAAACATATAAGGGGTCTCGGAAACTCGTCTCCCTTCCCTTACGCATTCTTCCACCCATTGATGATTTACTACTATTGTATTAAACTTATTTGCAAGATCGTACTTTTTGCCCTCAAATTTCCAACACACCTACACACATAACCAATACAACAAAAGGGTATGACTTTGTTTCTCCATAGTAGTTAATGGCATTAAAGACAGAGAACAATCTACACGAACCAAATGCGTAATGGATCTTGACATTGCGCCAACATAACTTGCTCCAGAATGAGAGATAAGCTTAATGAGCTTGAACCTCTCAGAGCCATGATAACCACTCACAGTTGCAACCACATTTTCCATACCTATAATAGCAGAGCCACAAAATCTGGAAAAAAAAATAGGCGTGAAACTATAAATTGGGGATGCAAAATTATCTTCAAATTCACATGGTTCGACTAAACCCCAACATCGCCGAGAGAATCAGAGCTATAAAAGTTGTATTAAATTAACCTAATGGATCAGAATCGCGAAACCCCAATCTTAAAATCGATCTAAGTAAAGCAAGTTGCAGAAATTAAATAGAGAAATCAAAACCCTTTTACAGAACAGTGAAACCCTAGAAATCGCAATTTCTTAATTCGAGCAGAATTACCTGGTCTAAGTGGGACGAATTTGCATCTCTTTGTTTAGGGAATTTTGTCGCATATGTCTCTTCGTTTGCCTCAATGTGTACTCTTTCTCTCTTCCTGTTCTTTCTCTCTTCCTGTTCTTTCTTAGGTCTGTAACAATGGAAGCAAATGGCTAAAGGAGAAGCGAAAACTAGATGGGAGTCTGGCGGGAATTCAAAAATATCAATTTTTTTTGGAAAAAGTAGTTTTTGTAAGACACACACCCCATTAGGAGATCTTATTTAAAATTCCACATCATTCTGTAAATTTTATAATATTATTTTCTTATTCAACTAATGCAGTTTTGACCTTTTTTTAGAAAAAAAAATGTCAATTTTGTAGATTTAGAAGCAAATATAAATTTCAATTCATACATGTAATATGTTATTGCATTTATAAAAAGTCAAATCGATTCATATACTGGTAAAATATGATATACACTTTATCCTTTTATTACCTTGTAGTTGTTTTATTTTCCTAATTTTTTAGTTTTTGTATATGAATATTATATTATTAAAAATAATTATACTGTATGTTTCTCTTGAACTCACAATTTCTTTTTTTTTTTTGGGACAAAAACTCACAATTTCATACTGCGCTTATTTAAAAAAAACAATAACATTAATTTGTCGTGTGATTCATATAAATTGCATTTTAATCGATCACATGCAATTTTACAGTAGGTTATAGTTTTTTGAATCATGGGCCATAATTCATATAAATTATGGCCCCATACAGTCTTCTAACAAAATGACCCTTCAAAGTTCAAAGTAAAGTTTAGAGATTACAGTATACAGACAAATTCAACTTTCGATTCAACTGAGTGAAACATAGAGAGACAAAATGGTGAAGATCGAACAAACAACAAATTTCTCTTCTTTGTTTTTTCTTTCCCGATTTTACATATTTCTCGTAACATAGTTGTCAACAAAACTTGTTGAAAGCTGTCTCATAACAAATCCAAGTCAAGCTCTCAACAAAGTCAGATAAACAATAGCACTCAAAGTTCACCACTGTACCGACTCCTCTTTACCCATAAGATTATCCAAACCGGCAACACTTCCACAGTTGAAGGAATATGTAGCTGATGAGTTATTATTATGTACTCTTGGTTGGTGGCCTCATCTCCGACTAGGGTTTCCCCGTGCACCAGCTGTTGCAGCTGAACCGTACGGAGTATTGTTGGATGGTCCAGGTGGGAATGGAGCACCGTAAGGTCCTGAGGGTAACCTTGTTGTAGGGTCATATGAACCAGGAGGGCCTCTTGGGAAGTTGTAACCGGGTCTTGGAGGGAAGTATCCTGGCTGAGTTACTCCTGGATAAGGGTATTGAGCTGCGGCAACCACTGAATTTGGTCCAGTAGCGTTACCAGCAACTGGTGGAGGAATATATCCCTGCAAAAGTAACAAGACATATAAAGGTCTCAAGCACATAATCTTACTCTAAGCAAGTCAAAGCGAGCAATGTTTTAAGCAAATCTAGAGCTCACATCTTTTCTACTTATACCGTGGTAAAGATTTTGAGCGCGAAGTGTAGATTTTACCTTTCATGATGGTCAATATGTGTGGAAAACTATAATGGGTCTCAGAGAGACAAGCTAAAAAAAGGCTTGCAAAGAACTCACAAACCTGAGGACGAAAAGCATCATCATAGTAACTGTTTCCGCTCTGATGCCCAGAAACGTCAATTTCAGCAATTATGTTGCTACCATAAGGGCCACCTTCATTTGATTGACAGATACAACTCTTAAAATACTGAAAAATTTATGGAAGAATGAAGCTAAATAGAATACAAACAAATTTAATACCCGCTCTTCTATCTGAATTTGCACTGTTCATCAACTGTGCTTGAAGTTTTTCTACTTCCCTAGCCATAGTCATATAGTTCTTCTCCATTGCCTGAAGTGACTCGAGATGGTCGTTATAAAATTTCTTCTCATAGTCATATGTTGCCCTGCAGAATCAGATGAAATCAAATTCATCCCGACCTTCATAAGAGGATGAAACAAAGGCTGATAAACTTAACAGCTAAAAAGGAGTGTCAGGAGCATGTGATATTAGAAACTTCCATACCTATAATCCTAAACGTCAGTTTTCAAATTCCACTTCCAACCATAGTAACTCAGAAATAACTAAAAATATAAGAGAATTAGAACAAATACCTGCACTGCTGGTACTCCTGTCTTAAACTCTCAAGTTCAGACATCAGAGCTGGTATTTGTTGCACATCTGAACGAGATTTCTGAAGTTCTTGAGTTAACTGGTGCACTTTAGACATAAGTTCCTCCCTGGCCACAACCAAGCTACGTGCCTCAGCACGTGCCTGTTGCATCTCCAACTTCACGGCCTCAGACTTCTGAAGCTCAGTCTCCATTTTCGCAACTTTCTCAGCAAGACCCCTCATCCGTTGCTCTCTCTCGGACTTCATCGACCCTATTTGCGCATGCAACATCTGCAATTCGTGCTGCGCTGCCGCTAGCTCTTGCCTTAAACTACCATGAGTTGCACCAAGTCTCTGATTCTCTATTGCAAGTCTCTGCAATTCCCCGTGTTGTGCCACAATTTTTTGCTCCATAAATTCAGGTGGAGGCAACATGTTGAAAGAAGGAAACGCACTCTGAGCAGCAGAAGGTGGTATAGCACCGGGACCAAATGTCTCGGGATGCGCAATACCACTGGGACCTGGAAGAGGACGCCTCATATGATGAGATGGATGAATTCTTCCTTTGCTTTCCATCGAACAAAGGCTTCAAAGTCCTTATCAACTGAGAAAAACATAAGAAAAGAGAAAGATTACACTCATTCACACCAATTTGCAAATCAATGCAGGTAACTAGAAACATTCAAATCAAACATTTTTGTATTCCATTCAAATCAAACCTATTCATAGGCAAACAGAACAATCATCAGAAAATCAATTAATTTGCAAATTCGTGGCCAAAAATTAGGGTTCTACATCATCGAAATCAACTTCGAAGTAAAGATTTAGATCCTGACTAATTCCGATTAAACCCTGAAAAAGTCTAGGTATTTAAAAATTCTTCAATAGAACGAGATCGACACGTACCTTAGAAGCAATAGTGGTATAAGAGGAGAATCGAAGAAGCTTACTGGGATTACTTGATCGAGTTTTGAGATAGGTCGACGAAGACTAGCAAACGGCGGCGAAGGTCTTTTTTTTTTTAACCGGCGCGAATGTTTTTTTCGGTTCGAAGGGTGAGCAAAGAAAAAAGTGTTGATTTTTTTTAAAAACTTACAAGTATACTCTTTTTATTTTTATTATTATTTTTTTTTTAACACAAACCACGTTTGTTTAAATCAAAACGTCAATGTTTGTCAAAATCCACGAAAAATTTGATCCAAAAAGACAAAAAGATAGTAACAATAGCAAAATAGATTGGGCAAATAAGCATATGTTTGGTCATTGCATCGGTGCACGTATTGCCATAGCGTAGAGCAAACTGAAAGCTAATGTTGCTACCATCCCGCACTAATCCATTAATCTCCAAAGTAATGCTATGAAGACATGGCCACAATTCCGGATTATGAACCGCTTCATTTAACTCTCTATAATCCGTTTCAAAAATAACATTAGTTATTCCTTGACGAGTAATACAACCAACTACCCAAACAAGTAAAGCAGCTTTAGTTACGAGGGGTGAACTCAATTTTGGAAAACATTTACCTCCAAATTGTCGAACATTTCCTCTATGATCTCGTAGTATCCAGCTTACACCGCAAGAGTCCTTATCTTGTTTCTAAGAACCGTCAATGTTGCATTTGTAAAAATTTGGATCAGGAGGCTTCCACTTCTTGCGTAAAGCACACGGGTGTCCAGCTCGAGAACCGGCAGAGGTGACTGTAGTGGAAGAGTTGGCATGAGACAATTCCTCTGCTGCTTCCTTTGCCTTAGAAATCAGCTCATCTGCTTTATACTCAACACCCGTGAAGACGAGATCATTTCTTCTCTTTCAAATATGCCACAATATCCACGGCCAATGGTGATATCTTTCTTTTTCCTGAGCATCTCCTTCTTTGAGATAAGAAGGCATCAGAAGACGGCTCAAGTTCTCAAACAAAGAAGCATCTGAATCATGACATCCTTTTTTATTACTTTTTTTAAAGTGTCGATTTTTTTTTTAAACTTACAAGTATACTTTTTATTATTATTACATTCTCTTTTTATTAATTCATGTTATGTTGTATATACTAGCTGAATACACGTATTTAGGAGCGAAATATGTCTTTTTGGTAAGGTTTTTTTAGTTTTTTCTTCAATATTTTATAAGAAAGACCGACTCGTATAACAAAATTTTAGGACGATAAGTTTTTGTAATGTCGGTTATAAAGTTATCTCGAAAGTTCTTTGTTTAAGGTTGAAGCATACTTTTCCAAAATTAATATTAGAAACTCAATCTGCATTTATGCCAGGTATTCTTATATTTTATAGGTCTTTATGTATTTACAATGTCGGCTATAAAGTTAATTTAGAAGTTTTTTGTTAGAGGTTGAGCAAATTCTTCTAAAACCAACCTATGTTATGACTTGTTTTAGGTTAAGCACAAGTTTTCATTTTATATAATTTTTGGTTACCTTTCTTATAACATTTTATTTCCATGTATTAAAAAATAAATTTATAAATATTTACCAAATAATTATTTGTCAATTTAGAATTAATTACTAACTATTTTGGAAAGGCAAATCAGACCGGAAGAACGTAGTCAACAAATAAAAGAGAAATCAAGACTAGTATTAAACATTCCAAATTTGCATTCAAAAAGTTAGAGATGAAATAATTAAATTACTAAACTTTTACTTAAGAGTTTGTTTGTTTGTTTATCATTGCGATAAGATCCACGCATTTGTTCCAAAAAAACATCACAAATAACCTTATGATCATGAATGCAAGTTATGGTCCAAATTAAATGGTGAGAAGCATCGTCGATGTCATTATGCTCACATCGTCTCTGTTTCCCTAACACAAAACCAACCTAGAGTTATAAGTTATAACTACACCTTCCATGAGTTTATCTATTTGGCAGTAAGTGTCGCTTGACTTAGCCGAGCTAGCTTCAAACCAAGCGTGCTTGATTATAGTGGGTGGATCCTAATCCAGACCCTAAAATTTTTATTATCATATGCTATTGTGCTTTCCATTTAGACTAGAGAATTCAGGAAAAATATATTGTCTCTAAATTATAGGTTTAACTAGATCAGTTGTTATTAACTATAAATACTAACTAGAAATGTTCCGTGCTACTGCACGGGGTTAATTTTTTTTTTTAAGATTTGATATTATAAATTTTTATTCAATTATAAATTAATAAGATAAATGCTAAATATATATAGATATTATCAAAATTTTGGACAATATATTAGCAAATATTTTATTGAACTTTTTTCATAAATATAAAATATTCTATAGAATAACTCCTATAAATATGAGTTTTTTTGTATCCATAAATATAGGAGTTTAATTAGTTACCATAAATATAGGAATTTACTTAGCTACCATAAATATTTGATTTTAATTAGTTACAATAAATATTTTATTTAATTAAATGATCACATAATAACTAATGACCAAAATATTCTTAATGGGAGATTAAAATTTGTTCTTTGATGTAATGACAATGTGATGTAAATATTTACACTTTTTAATGTTTATTTATAAATGTACTCCCTAAATAATATATAGGGGATTCTTTGATGTAATGGCAATGTGATGTAAATATTTACATTTTTTAATGTTTATTTATAAATATACTTTCCAAATAATATATAAGGGATGTGTGTAAATTAAAATTTTATGTTTGTAAGGTGGTAACGATAAAATTTTGAGGCATGAGTTAACTCACACCGATATTTATATGGGGAATATTTGATGAAACATGAGGTAATACACTTTAATTTGTAGTATTGACATGCTGATACCATTAATTATGGTTCTTTAGTGCATATGATTGTTGGGCTTAATCTCTTACTTGAATATTACAATATATTACAAAAAATGATCAATGCACTAACAATGGAATGAGTTGGATATCCGAAAACTCATCAAAGATGTAAAGCTAACAAAAAAAAAAAAAAAAAAACTCTAAGCTAATAAGAAGTTGTTTCAAAGAATATCTCTACAAATTGAATCAGCCGAGCAAACCAGTGGGCAACTAAGCATGAACCAAGGATGAGTTGAGGGCCGAGTAAGCCTAACCAAATAAGAAACTAAAGTAGAGAAAACTATTTACGGAGGCGGTGGATATGGTTTTGCACAAGAAGAAATGGAATACATACAACAAAAACGGATATGTTGCATCAAGTAAATTGTGTCAAAAAAAAAAAAAAGTTATTATGGTTATATATTATTTGGGGAGTACATTTATAATTAAACATTAAAAAGTGTAAATATTTACATCACATTGTCATTACTTCAAAGAACAAATTTTAATTTCTCATTAAGGGTAATTTAGTCATTAATTATTATGAGATTATTTAATTAAATCATTTAATTTATGGTTAACAAAAAATCTGATTTGTTAATATTTCAAAAATGATTTTTGACTATTTCCAAAAAATTGGATTTGTTACTATTCCAAAAAAAAATATTTACTATTCCAAAAAATAGGATTTATTAATAATCAGATATTTTTATAGGATTTGTTAATATTTCAAAAAAATCGGATTTGTTAAAATCTGATTTAATGTTAAAAAAAAATCGGATTTGTTTAGATTCATTCATCCCTGTTGTAACACGGGATAATTTCTAGTAGTAATTATTACGCCAATTAAAAGTTTATAATATCTACGGTAGCAAATACTAGTTTTATTTATATTAACTAATGCAAAACATAACATCATTTTTTTTTGTAATTAACATATATTAACATTGATTAAAATAATAGATGTAAATATTTGTTTCCACCGATACAAAATATTTGCTTCAGAGCATTTACATAAATTATGTGAAATTACTCTCAATCAATTTTAACTAATACATATATATAAAATAAACGACGCAAAACATCTTTTCTTGTTCTTGTTGTAACAAAAGCATCTTTTCTGTATAACGTCGAGTAACTTTGGTAGACAAATTTATGCCTACTCATTCACGAATGGAATGTTTTAATGGGAAGACGAGAACGAACACAAGAAGAACGGCGAGAAGGCAAAGAGGGGAATGAAAGCCATGAAGTTAGGCAAAGAAGCTCTTCAAAAGATGAACTATGGAAGTTTACTCACATTGGAAGGAGTCCGCCGTGATCAACAACTATACGACATTTGACTTGTGATCTCACAAGGAAGACAACATTATGAAGGATCTCAAAAACTTTCAGATACTTTTGTTTTATTTTGGGTAAAGAGAAAAAAAGATAGATATGAAACGATTTGACTTTTTATGGTTGTTGACCTCTGTCTTTGTTCTGTTAAACTTTGTTTTTGGTTCATTATTCCCATAATGAAAAAATAAAATAAACATTCAACTTGTCCTAGGTTAAGCGTAACATTTTTTCTAGAATTTTGAAAGTAATATTAAATTGAATTCGCATACGTGAAAGCCAGAAAATATTATTGACAACACACCCACCAAGATAAAACAACAAAATGATACATAGTTTAAGTGAAATTGTCTTCGTTCTCCATGTAAATCTTTTCGATTTTGCTTTCAACGGTGAACTTGAAGCTACTCTTCATCGATTTTTATAGTCTAATTTAGGCGATAGTTTGATCAGAAAATCTTAAGAATATTGTTTGTATATTTACACATGGAAAAATTGTAAGTGTAATTATTATCAGACTTCAGAACAAAAAAAAAAAATAGAATTAATAGGAATAAGCATGACCTAACTCTTTGTCAGCAGCCGCAATTATATGACTAACTTTTTTTTTTTTTACTCAAATGCATCAACTTTCATTAAACCAAGCCATTAGGGCCTATCAGTTTCCACAAAATGGAGTAAGCAATGCGGAACAAAAGAGTCGAAAAAAGCAAAGTAAACAGGATTATTATCGCTCTAGATAAGGCGTCCACGAAAATATTACGCGAACGGGAAGCAAACGCAAAAGAAAAGGGCCTATTGTAAGCCTTAAACAATATTTCAGAAGTGAACTGTTGGAGTCTCGGCCATTCCTGTGAATGAGATAGAGCTTTGATAAGTACCTGACTATCAGACTCAAAGATCACATCTCGAAAACCAAGGTTAGACACACATGAAATTGCCCAAGTCATAACTGTAGCTTCAGCTTCCAAAGGTGATGTCAATGTTTGGTAGCATTTCGCTCCCAGATGAACAACTTGACCTCTACAATCCCGTAGGATCCAACTAACACCACACACCTGTTGATCTTTATGCCAAGAGGCATCAACATTACACTTTAAAGAGTTGCCTGGTGGTGGACGCCATTTATGATTTCTCTCTCTGTTTGATGTCACTTGCTGAGGTGTATGATTGTCCAAAGTTTGACTATTAAACCGGGCTTGAGAATCTGCACAGGCTCTATCAACTACATCCAGCGGTTGTATGGACTTTGCATCAAACATAAAATCATTCCTAGATTTCTATATAAGCCATAAAAGCCATGGCCAAGAACTGATTCTTTCCCGAAAAGCTGAATCTCTTGATTCCTCCATGAGTAGACATCGAGCCAGATTTGAATAAAGAGAATCACTTGGGCCTTGTGGGAACAGAGAAGCTGCTGGTGATAATGCCCAAATCAACCTGGCATAATGACACTGAAATAAGCAGTGATTGACTGATTCATCTTTTTCTCTACATCTTGAGCAGATTGCATATCTTGTTAATCTCTTTTGGTTCGTACTGAGATTGACTGCCAAATTGTGTGAAATTGCTCTCCATAGAAAATGTTTTATCTTAGGGAGGGTTTTCACTTTCTAAATCTGATTATGCAGAGGTTCTAAAGATGGTCCTTGTGCCTGATCAGAGGAAGAAATCCTCTTATTATGCCAAGCCCAATAACCGGATTTTACTGAGTAGAGGTCAGTGTTGTTGAAAACTCAATTGTAGCCACTTTTAGAAGCACTTCCACCTGGCTTGATTTTAGTGATGAAGTTAACTTCTTCCCGAGGGAAACTATCTAGAAGTGCTTGCATATTCCATTCGTCTGAGAGGTGATCTCTGATGTTACTAGTGATCTCTGAAGGATCTAATCCAGGGATTAACTTTGGAGGTCGAGGAATATTATGTTCATCAAGAATCCAATGGTTCCGTGAGAATGTCTATCTCATCACCATCGCCAAACTCTTTTTCCATACCTTGCTGCATCAGAGGTAGGGATGCATAGATGATGCGCCAAGCAAATGAGGGTCGGTTGCCTATCTTTGAGGATAACACTGATGATTATATGACTAACTAAAACATTTTTTTTTCGGCAACCAACAATGGTTACTATGAATACATATGCCAATGTAGTGAAAGATTTAATTAATAACATATTTAACTAACAAAAAAATGGTTACTATCAATAAATCTAAAAATGTAGTAAAATTTTGAGTACTGAATAGTGTAGACTAGGTGCTTCCTGCGTTATGCGCGGAATAAAATGTTTATAATATATTTTTAAAAATTAATATTAATAAATTAAATAAACATTTCTATATATTTTAATAGAATATTAGTGTATAAATAATTGAAATTTAAAATTAAGATTTTTACATATTTATGTTACTAATTAATAATTTAGTTAAAACAATATCTTTTAAAAATCAAATTTTAAAAATCAAATTTAGGAAACAATAAAATCAGCTATAATTTTATGAAATATTTACTTATTCGATTTTCTATAAATAAATACAGCTAATTTAGGTAAGATTATAATCTTTAAAATAAAAACAGTTTATATATGATTGATCTAATGACATATTATTTAATTAGTCTAGTAATTAATGTCCTATAAATTATATTTTCTGATAATCACTCTGACGACGACACGTAAGCATGACACCGATATAATATTTCATGTAAATGTAAGGTTATTTTGTTAAAATGATTCTCAATTAATGTATAGGAGATGTAATTAATATTAAATTTGACTTGTATTAAAAAAAATGGCACTATTAACAAAAATGGAAACGTAGTGAAATGTTTCAACTACAATTATAAACTTAATTACATAACCAAATACGTTACCAAATGGTTCTTGACTCTGATTTATACACAAAACCAAGAAAACTTTGAATATGCTTTATTCTAAATTTTTTTATTTTTGGGGGTTTGAGCTAGGAAGCATGGGGACGTCATATATGTGACGTCTCCCGTACCAGTTCGCGTTTTGGGGACGGAGACACTTTGGGGACACTTCGGGGACGTTTCCTCACGTTTCAAGTAAACCGGGGACGTCTTAAAATAAACCGGGGACGTCTTGAAAAGTGGTCCTTTTGAAGATTTAATATGCATTTCAGCGATGTCTACTATGGAATCAAAAAGTTGGTGGGCTAACTTTGGTGCCCAAGCTCCTCTCCTCGAGGGTTTGGCTTTTAAGTTGCTTGGACAACCTAGTTCATCTTCTTCTGCTGAGCGCAATTGGAGTACTTACTCATTTATTCACTCACTTAGAAGGAACAAGTTGAATACAAGTCGTGCTCAAGACTTGGTGTACATCCATAACAATCTACGTCTTCCATCAAGGAATTCTAATCAGTATGAAAATAATAAGACCAAGATGTGGGATGTTGGTGGAGATGCATTTGATTCAATGGAAGATGTGGGGTTCTTAGAGTTTGCGAACCTCTCGCTAGATGAACCGGATTTTGAAAATAAATATCTCATTGATTAGATTATTTTTATGTTATTTAAGATGTTAAACTGAAGTGTCTTTTTTTCTATGTTGGGATTTACTCTTTATATTTTTAACATATGGTATTTTCTTATATTTTTATTCATATACTCCTATTTTACTGATATACCCCTGCCGTACCCGTACCTATAAATTTTGAGGTTACCGTTTTATGTCCCCGTTCCCGTTCCCGTTTTCTGTTCCCGTCCCCGTCTCAGTGCAACTTAGGGTTTGAGAATTAACAGCGGCCTAAAGGACCATATTTTTCACAACAAAACTAAACCAAACAACTTTTATGAAATATATTATTAAAATATTAAAATGATTTATAACGTTGTAAGTGAAAATCTGATTCACAAGATACTGCACATATATATTCATCAAAATATTCTTTCTTTCAAAAATTATACATGATTTTTAAGATCATAAAAAAAAAACTAATTCGTAGGAAAATGACATATATTGCCAAATTATTCTTTTTCTATGCTTTATTTTATGTAATCTTAATCCATCTCGACTTATAATTGAAGGCGGTATTCATATACCTACGACCATCAACATATTAACACATCTAAATTTTTATAAGAAATTATATTTTCTTCAATAAATAAATTTTCTTCACCGCCACAACCTTTATGTTCTGGAATACAATGTTGCTCGAAAGAGCTGATATCAATTGTATCCATAACATGTAACCCATACACACAAATTTTACGGCTTATATCGCAATACGCTGCATCGCATTTGGCAGTTTTGCCTGCATTCCTCGTTTGTCAAACAAAAATCCACAGCCGCAAGATTTTGTCCTTAAAAATACCAAAAAAATATATAACAAAATTAAAAAAATGAACTAAAATTGATTTTGAATGTGTTATTTTATTTAATCTTTTCACCTTTTCAGGCTTAGTTCCTTTGTAAACAAAAAAAAAAGAAAAAAAAGAAAGATTACTTTCAACTATTGGTAAAGAGATAGAATGTATAATTCTATTGGTTTGTTTGAAAATGTTATTGTTGGTAAAGGATGTATACTTACGGAAGACGACGACAAGAAGAGAAACCAATAGCAGAAGTTTAAATGAAATGCTTTTTATCTCCTATATATTATTTGGAGAGTACATTTATAAATAAACATTGAAAAGTATAAATATTTACATCACATTGCCATTACATCAAAGAACAAAATTTAATCTCTCATTAAGGGTATTTTAGCCATTAGTTATTATGTGATCACTTAATTAAAATCAAAGATTATTTAAAAAAATTAAATCCAATATATCAAGATTTACCTAAATATTCTTAAATATTGATATTTCCTTAAATATATCATTACTTATTTACCTAAACCACTTACTGAATCTTCTATAAGTATTATCATGATTTTAGAGAAAAAATTCACTTCTAATAAATAAAAAATTTCAAAATAACATGTAGTGCATAAATTTTTAAATAATTTTTCTGTTTTAATTTTTTTTTTAATAAAAATCTTTCTACAAAAAACAAATATTATAATCGATAATATCAATAAACATGTAAGTATTGTCAAAGATTTTTTTGCAAAACCTAAAATGGAGGTTTGGGCTCTAGAGGGGTTTGGTGTTGCTCATATTTTACAAGAGATGCTTACTTATAAATCTGATCTACATTACATGTTTATTTTTTTTTTAAATAAAATAAAACCAAAATAAAACCTAAAACACACGATTTTAAATTATAACCACTAATAAGAAAAACACACGATTTTGTTCATTTATTGATTTATAGATCGCGAATATAAACCTTATATGTCATCAATATATTTTATACTCTAGATTACGATTACTTAATCTTAACAAAAAAAATATATTATCTCATTATAATAAAATTTTAACGAAAACTCATCTTCGCGTGTATAAGATTTTAGAATAAATATAAATATAAATTTATAATTCCAAATTTTAAAAAATATATTAATCCTTGTTGTAGCACGGGACTAATTCTAGTTCTCTAAGTAAATGTTCTTTTGATTTCAATGATGAAGTGAAAGGTTGCACTTCATCTCTTTTTATAGTCTAGTTTAGGTGATGGTTTGACTTACCAAAAATGATTATATGTACACTTATTTCAAGATTTTGTATCTAGATTTGTTTTACCAAAAATGATTATATGTGTACTTATTTCAAGATTTTACTTACCAAAAAAAAATAAAAAAAATTTGTATCAAGATTTGACTTACCATTTACACATGGAAATCTTATATGTGCAATTATTTCAAGATTTGACTTACCAAAAATGATTACTGTTAGTAAACATGGAAATGTAGTGAAATTTAATTAATATTGGAATTTAATTAATATCAATCCTTTTACGTATTTTATATTCCAGTTATCATCTTTCTTTCAATATACTTATTGCGCATTTCTGGTTCATGACTAACGTTGAGACCAATTTGGTCACGTCAACATAAAATTGAGTATTTATGCATTTTAAAATCGTCTGAGTCCCGACTAGACATTCTAGGCACTAGTCACCGTCCAGCTTAACACCTAACAATATCTTGAGTATTAGACCATCATTAACGCGCAGGGGTGTGGGTTTCTAATAGGGTCTCTTAAGTTATTTTATTATTAAATTAAAGAGAGAAAAAAAAAATTGTTGAGAAACGTTTCTTAATTAAGAGACACAAGAAACGTCTCTCTATCATATTTAATATTAAAAAAATAATAAGAAACCAAAAAGTGTCCCAGCGTTAATGATGCTCTTAAGACTGAGTCAAGCGGAAGAAATCAAGTAGAATGAAGTGGAGAAGATTTTTGAGATATTTGAGCACGTGCCACGTGGTGTGGTACTAGTGCTCTTACTTAAGCTATAAGAAATAATTAGGAGGATAATCTATCTAAAATCTAAGGATGTGTATTCAACCAAATATTTTGAGTAATATGCATTAAATGACCAAAATCCTATATTATTCAGTCATGAATTTATAAAAAAATTTAAAATCTAATGTTCTTTCCTATTAATTATAATATTTACAAATATTTCTTAAAATCTAATATTATTGAACTAGTGATTTGAAAACGTATCTTCTAATCTGCAATTTCTGGAAATATTTTTTAGCATTAAATTTTTAGTGACTTCAAGATGTTTTAGAGAATATTTTTAGTTAAAATTTTTAATAACAACATAACAAGATATACTATAGAGTAATTATTTTTTTCTTTTTTAAAAATATAGTGGGAAGTTTCGTAGTAAAATAAAATAAAAAATTCTTTGATTCAAATAAAACTTTCTCCCTCTCCAATAGTTATCCTCATCCCCCCCCCCCACTCCAAAAAAATGAAATTAATTTGAGTTTGAGTTTGAGTTTGAGTTTTTCCCCACAATGGTTGCTCTTATTTTTTCTCTTAAAAGAGAATACTCCAAATATATTTTAAAACAATTTAATTAAATTATGATTTTATCTAAATTAAACATTGATCATATAAATAAAATAACATAACATCACCTAAAAGCAAAAATATAATTAAGAACTGAAGGAAGAAAACAAAATTTTATTTTAGGATTTGAATTTAATACAAACAGTAATTTTAAGGAAAAGGGGTTAACAACAAACTTTAGTTTTAGTGGTAATTATAAAATTTTAATTTTTTGTTGATTATGTCAACAAATTAAAATATTATAATTAAATTTTTAACTATAAAGTATAAATTTTTTAGTGGTAATTGTTAAGTTTTAATAACTAACTAAAATTTAAATTATAATTTGTGTAGTAATAAAATTGACATCTCCTCTTCGTCTTACATGTTGTTCTCTACTTGCAGCAACCACTTGGACTTTTTCAAACTCGCGATCACTACCTGACAAACATTATGTCGCATCGAAAGCTCATCCATAAACTGCGCAACAAAATCCTCAACTTCTAACTCGAACCTTCCCAACAACTTTTCATCACCTTCATAATCAAAATTTGCTTTCATCAAAATCGCTTTCATCTTTATCGAGACTAGAAAAATCCAGGTCAATTGGATCATTCTCATCTTCCAACATCATTAGATTTCGCTCTCTGTCTTAGGACCATCGTTTTCTTTATTGCATATGGACAAAAAAAAAAGTCATAATTCAAATAGAAAATCAAATATTTTCTCGTCATCGCGTTTCAGAGGCACGATGCGTATCAACTAGTGGAACATTTCAGCAAAATCGAACAAAATAAAAAACCTTTCGGGGTTTTAAATCAAAATAAATCAATAAAGGAATTAGGGTTGAATCTCTTACCTCATTACACCCTTGAATCCAGATCTCTTCCCTTGAATAAAACGATGCAAAGAAATCCTAAATCGAAGATGATAAATACTATATTTTGAGACTTTTTGTGTTTTTGTCCCTTCTTTTTTCAATTGTGTCTTTTGATTTTGAAACCTTTCTTGTGGGTTAGAAGGTTTATTATAACTCGGGTTGAAACCTTCGGTGAAGGAATCGGGTTTCCGGGTCTAAATCTCTTAAATCAACTTATACATGACTTTTAGTATAATTTTAATTTTAATCCCGGATTAAGAGATTTGACGAAAAATATTGGCAATTAACGAAAAGGGGTACAACTCGATTTTCAAAGTTTGTAGGGTCATATATTGTCAAGTTTCATTATGTGTAGCCAAAGCTAGATGGTCATCTTTGATTGAGTTATGTACTTCATGAAAAGTACTATGGGGTTGTACCCCGTTGATCCTATTAACTTCAATGGATAATGAAACTAACAAAAAGGTAAACTTATTAACAAGCATCTTAGGGGTACAGTTAGACCTACTTTAAAACCTTTTCTCCATTTTTTGGATCCTTTTGAACCTGTAAAATTTATCGAACAAATAGTTTAGTCATTCATAACGATAAACCGTAACTTTAAAAGAGGTTACAAACTTGTAGTTACATGATCTTATAAAGCAGCACAACTTTTTTTCTCTAAAGGTACTCTAAGAGAACATATTGCGAGCTCTTACCAAAAGCAAAAAAAGACAAAAATGTGGGAAAACCCAATCACGAGTAACCAGAACGTGGATGAGATGAATCATAATCCAGTTATTCATTACAATCAAACCAGTTCAAATGGGAATGAAAACTAAATAATAATGTGAGGGATATAAATGTGTCGAAGAAACCATCGATTCACATAAACCAGTCAAACACTCTAAAAAAACTAATAAATTATATTTTTACACGAAAATAATTGAATAAATGTATTGTTTTTTTCTTTTTACATATTTTCACAAAATGATTGTTAAAACTAGGAGTCGGCAAAATATGCGAACCAAGCCAAAATTCTCGAACCGAAATTCGAACCGAATTATAAAATAATCCAAATGGAATATAAATTTTATAGTGAATTATCCTATCTCGAATCGAACCAAACTCAAACTATGTAGAATCGAACCAAACTCAAACTATGTAAAACAAAACCAAACTAACCAAAATTTACTTAAGGAAATAATATTTTAATTAAATATATAAAAATATAAATTAAAATATACAATATTAAGTAAAATTAATTATTTATTATTATTTCTATTATAATTTATTTGTCAAAAATCAAACCGAACAAAACCTAATTATAATTTGATTCTGAATGAGATTTATTTTCGAAAACCTAAAATACCTGAAATTAAAAAACCAGAAATGAAATAAATATTTTTTTTTTCGGAATAGATCTATTTTCTAAAATCTAAAAAACTCGAAACTCGAATAATCCGAACGGATTAATCAAATGCCTACAAAAACTGTAAATGTATTCACCCGAAATATTTTACGACATATAAATAACTTTTGACTATATAACACAAAGCGGCTCTCTCTAACAGCGGAAAAATGGCGATTCTAGGGTTTCTTCCTAAATTCGTCTACTCCGGTCGATCCTCTCGACGCCGGTGAGAAATATCTAGCTCCTCATCAATTCTCTTCTTTTCCTCTTCTAAATCTACCACAAAAACCCTTTATTCTCTCCTCTATTTTTAAATTTTTTTGGTTTCACTCGCATCTACATCTGTAGCGAAATCCTTCAGATCTAACCTTCTCTTACCTGGATCTGGACTTCCTAGATTCGGAGAACCCCGAAAAGGATATATTCAGACACTTGGTAGTTCTTATATCCTACGGGAAAAAAGAACAACCTTGAGTGTTCTGAAACTTTGTGACATGTTTGACGCTTCGTGCTGAGAACGGAGACCTACTATCACGCTTCGCGCTGGTAGTAGGACCGGATATCCTGATTGGATGAACCTTAGGTTTAAACTGACGGGATAATCAAAACTTTGTGACCTGTTTGACGCCATCGTGCGGCTAACGGGGACCTTCTATCACGTCTCGCACTGGTAGTGGGGTTGGGAAAGCCTCAAAGGAAGCTTTTCAATGCGTATTTATTTTACCTGTCACTGGTTCGAAAGATTAGGACGGAGAATCTACTGTTTAGTCTTCGGCTGGAAGGAAAATGAGGAAGCATTCCAGAACTAAGGAAGACAAAATCTTCGACGTATGATTGATGCGGAAGAAGTCAATCTAGAAGAGATCATTGAGATTCCGGACTCGGAGAACACATAAATCTTTGATGAGCTTTCTCTTTGAATTTTAGTAAAAGTTATGAATACTGCGTCGATCACTCCAGCTGGTCTATGTGCAGCTCTCCCAAAGATCTGGGAGATGGAATAACGAACAAAAGGGAGATTCATCGGACAATTCGAAGTCCAGTTCCCTTTTGAAGAACAAAGTGACATTGATAAAGTCATGAAAAAGGCTTCATGGTTTATAAATGGATGGCTGGTAATAGGGGAACCCAGGTCACCGAACTCTCCTCAAGACTTCATAAAGTGCATTATCTTCTGGGTCAAAATTAGAGGTATCCCCATCAACCATATCTCTGAAAAAACAGTCATGAGCATATGCAACACAATAGGCAAGGTAGAAGACATATAACTACATGCCAAAAACTCAAACTCTCTGGAATATGTAAGAGCAAGGGTTTGGATTCCTACTGAGGAACCATTTTGTTTCAAAAGAGCAGCTAGGATCAAGGGTGGGAAGTGATAACAATGGAATTGGAATATGAAAAATTAAAGAAGTGTTACTACAAGTGCAAACGGATCACCCATGATCAGGCTTCACTATCCTTCATAACTACTCTTAATCACTCTTCCTCCTTTCCAAAGTACTCAGCCACAAAAAAAGAAAGGCCTTAGCTTCGTAGCTACATCAGTCGGATCAAAAGCTAAATCATCTACAAGATTGGCAAATAAACCTCCCAAAACTTCAAGGATCTCCTTGTCTGTGAAAGGAAACCAGAGCTCCAAGGGAGCCTATATAGAGAAGTAAAGGGAAAGAAGGTTGTTCTAGAAATGGAATAGAGAGTGAAAAAGAAACGAACAGTCTATGCCCCTCCTCTATCCGACCCATCAAGACATATCGAGGTCTAATCTCTGAAAGGAAATCAAACATCAATACCCCATTGCTCTCCATCTCTCGTAACAGTGCAGATTTCCTCTTTCCACAAGGATTCCCCAGCAGCAGTTAGACTCCTCTCATCGGGAGTTAAAGTGACATCTTCATCGCCATCCACTAAACAAAATGTAGGAACTATAATATCTTCAGGGAAACTAGTTGGCACATCCACTCTTCCACCCAATGCAAAGCTTCTCTCATCAGGTATTAGAGTGGAAATAGATCCAGGATCACCCTGCATCCCTTCTGCTTCAGTATCAGCCTCTATCTCTCTTGTGAAGTATTATAAAAGGAGACAAAGAACAAGTGCTGAAAAGAATAAAGCAAGGAAAAAATCTAGACTCTCAGGAAGTGAAGGTGATGCTCCCATAGATGTGTCTCATGAACACAATGATTACTCTTAATACCCAACTACTAAATCATCTCATCAAGGCTCAGTCTTAGTGAGCTCAGAAATACAAGTATCCACCAACCAAGGAACTCCAGCGATCTCTCAAAGGTCTGTGGTAAACCGTAAACCACCAAGTTCCATATGGGACAATCAGTTGGAACTGCCAGGGTGCGGGGAATACATTGGCAGTTCAACACCTAAAGGATATATGTGATCAATATATCCCAGAGGTAGTTTTTCTCAGTGAAACCAAACAAAAAAAAGCATATATGGAGCAGATAACAAAAGAGGCAAGATTCTTTGATCTTATAACCATGGAACCAAAAGGAAAAAGTGGAGGTTTGGCTATTTTGTGGAAAGAAAATGTAAAAATCAAGGCATGGAAGTCTGCTCCAGATTTATAGATGTTCAAATTACTTGGAAAAATCAAATCCTCTTTTTTACTGGGTTCTATGGAGATTCTGTGGTCAAAGAAAAGGAACAGGTTTGGGAAAAGTTAACAAGAATTGGTTTAAATAGATCAGAACCTTGGGTTTTACTTGGAGATTTCAACGAGATACTTGATGAAGAAGAGAAACTTGGTGGAGCACACATATCACTCTCCTCTTTTCAAGATTTCAGAAACTTAGTTTCTGCATGTGGTCTATTAGAATTGCCTTACCAAGGTAATCCACTTTCGTAGTTTGGCAATAGAAATGGGCACATGGTTCACTGCAAATTGGATCGAGTTATAGCAAACAACAACTTTTTAAGTCTTTTTCCAGAGGCATACTCCATTTCTCTTCCTAGGTTAGGATATAATCATAGTCCTATCTTCTTTGGTTTGAATGGAGAAAATCTTAAAAAACATGAACTTTTCAGGTATGATGCTAGATGGATCAAGAAAGATGGTCTCTCAGAAGCAGTGCTGAATTTATGGTCATAATATGATGAAGAAACCCACTATTCATACTATGATGAAGAAACCCACTATCTCTCAATAGTTGACAAAATCAAGAATTGTAGGAGAGCACTATCCCAGTCGAAAAGGCAGGCTTACCCAAATGCTCAGAAACAAACCCAACTCCTTCCGTAGAAAATCGATGATATCACTCATCAAGATGATTTTGATATGACAAGGTATCAAGCACTAAAGAAAGATCATTATACAGCGGTGTCAAAAACTTGACAGCGGCGTAAAGTTTGTTACGCCTTCTCTCTCAGGTTTCACCCAACTTCTACTAAAGAGTAGTCTCGAGAGTTTAATCCATAAGACCGCAAGTGCACAGTCATGCAATTGTAGTAATACGAGATCGATCCACAGAGAGAATATAATAACTACACAGAGGATGCAAATGCAAATCTAATCTAGGCGGAATAAAAAAATAGGGGGTTGTATCCTAAACTATATGAAGCGGTAAAATAAATAACATAATTTAAATAACATAAATTAAAATTGCATAAATAAAATACTTAAAATAAATAACATAAATTAAATTGCATAAAACTAAAATACTGAAATTAAATTGCATAAATTAAATTACTGAAAATAAAGTGCATAAAGTAAATTGCATAAATTAAAGTGCGGAAAAATAAATTGCAGAAATGTAAATTGCGAAAATTAAATTACGGAAATTAAAGTACATAAATATAAATTGCGGAAATGTAAATTGCTGAAAATTAAATTGCGGAAAAGTAAATTGCATAAATTAAATTGCAGAAATATAAATAGCATAAATAAATAAACATAAACAAAATAACATAAATAAAATAATAAATTAATTAATTACAGTTAATTGGGTGATAGTCGATTTATCTGGGATTTCAGATTATAGGGTTCATGCTTAACCTTTTAAGTTTGTGTTGTCAATCTAGGGATATTCGAAGTAGGCTAGTCCACTCTCGTGGTATGCTAGACATTGTGTTAGACCCACTCTCGTGGCAACTTTCACGCATTGCGCACAATCCCATCATCGATTACTCTTATGAGTGATAGACATCAGTTGGCGTTGTCACACATCCAACCAATTAACCAAGTGTTTAGCTTGCGTTAGAATTGTGTCTAAAACAAAAAGTGAATGACATATCTATTTCTAGAATACAATCCCACTCTTGTGTTGATGTATTCCTGAGATCATTATCTAACTTTGGCCACAGCTAGATAAGCATTACGGTGCTCCATCAAACAACAAGCTCCATGTTAACTAATACTCCCTAATATACAAGTCTGAAGTTTTAACCCACTCTCGTGGTGCTAAGGGTTTCTATTCGTATAACCTCATCTACTAATTTGATTATAACCTTAAGCACATCCCATAGGATATGACTTAGAATTAAGAGTGCATATTAGAGTAGTTAGATCGGTCAAGAGCAATCATACATATTGAATCCTAAATCTTCAATCCCATCATCGACCACCACCCTAGTGGTGTAAAGGATCTACTCTCTTGTCTTTCCGAAGATGACGGCAAAGACAAGGATTAGGTTCATAAAACAGTAAATAAGAAACTAAAGAACAGAAATATAAATCAAAACATAAACATAAACATAAACTAAAGCATAAGAAAGGAGTAAACCTAAAAGAAGAACTCTTTATTGAAAATGAGACAAAATGTGGCTAGAGAGTCTAAACTATTTTTTTTTTCTAATGAGAATACATGAGTTTATATACAGTTTATGTGGCTTGGGAGAGTCTAGGGCATCCTTAGAAGGTTCTAAAATATCGTAACTCGAGATCCTAAGCTTCCATATCTTACAAGTACGCATTAACCGAAGTTTTCTTTTCTGCACAATGACTCAGCATCGACAGGCCCTGGTCGATGCTCGTGGTCGATGGGCTTCTTCTAGTCGGGTGTCGACCAGCCACGATCGATGTTTGCATCGATGGTCTTCGTCTTGGCTTCCAATTCAGGTCCGAGATAGAGCATCAGACACTTCTGAGCCCTTTACACGTCAGACCACTCAGACAATCATCCCATCCAAAGCTCATTCCTAATCCAAGGTCTACAACAACAAAATTTAGTGGAGCAAAACTCATGTCTTCTATGACAAACCACATATGAGGAGATAATAGTGACTGCTTTTGATCTTGGTTTAGAAAAAACTTCTGGTCTAGATGGGATGAGTGGAGCTTTTTATCAACAACACTGGACAATAGTGAAGGAGGATGTATGTCTGATGGTTAAAATTTTTTTGGAAGAAGGGGTCTTGGATCCACGGCTAAATGAAACATTAATTTGTCTTCTGCCTAAGAGAAAACCAGCTGTTAGTCTGAATGATTACAGGCCTATCAGCCTATGCAACTTTGCATACGAAATCATATCCAAGGTAATTGCTTCTAGACTCAAAGAAGTATTGCCTCATATCATCTCAGAACATCAGGCTGCATTTTTGAATGGTAGGCTTATCTTAGATAATATTCTGATTGCTCAAGAAGTTATGCATGTATTAATAATAAAAGGAATACCCTCCAGAGAATTCCTTGCAATAAAGATAGATATGACCAAGGCTTTTGACATATTAAAATGACCGTTTATTGCCTGCACTATGAAGAAAATGGGCTTCTCGGATAGGTGGTTTCATCTGATCATGATTTGCATAACCACACTCTCCTTCAGAATTCTTATTAATGGGCAACCTCATGGTAACATTTCTCCATCAAGGGATATCAGACACGGAGGTCCTTTGTCTTCCTTCCTTTTTATCATATGTGTTGAAGTGTTAACTACTGGATTCAAGACTGCAGAACAAGCTGAATATCTGACAAGAGTCAAAATAGCATCAGAAGCTCCACCAATCTCTCACATGTTATTTGCTGACGACAACTTATTTTTCTGTAAAGCTAACCTGGAAAAGCTGCATCAAGTCAAATCTATTCTGCATGAATATCACATTACCTCAGGTCAGAAAGTGAATTTCAGCAAGTCATCAATAACTTTTAGAGCTGGTGTTAAGGAAGAGATAAGGAAAACTCTGACAAGCAGCATAGGCATTGCTGTTGAAGGAGGGAAGCACATTTATTTGGGTTTCCCTGAGTCTTTCATTGGCTCAAAGATATCCACTTTGAAGTTTCTAGATAAAAAAATTGCTAGTACAGTTAAATCATGGAAGGCCAATTTTCTCTCTTAGGGAGGAAAATAGACGCTTATCAAGGCAGTGGTGTTGGCTCTACCCACCTATAGTATGTGATAACACCATATTTTACATATTTTTATGCATTATAATAAGTTAGTTTGATGCCTTATAACTAACATTTAGTGTAGTTCTAGTGTGTTTGCATGTGTTTATATGATTCTAGGTACTTGGAGCTAAAACTTGATGTTTAGAGTGCTTCTGGAGCCTGCTAGAACTTATGAGAGAGCTGGCTTCACCACTTGGATCATACACGTGTGGAGAAGGATTTCAGGAAACCGAAGGAGACTAATATCGATGCTAGAATCGACCAGTCAGGGTCGATATGGAGTCTAAGCTATTTCCCGAGAAAACTCTCAGAAGATGTATCGACTAGTCGGAGAATGGAGCCCAAAATTGATCTTAGAATCGACCCTGATGGGTCAATTCTAACGTCCGAAAAGTTTGGGAGTTTTCTTATGTGGTAATTCAAGAGTGGGCTGATCTCCTATTTTTGGTTTTGAGACTTTTAAGGACGAGATAAACTCGAAATTTTGAGCCCTAAGAA
This sequence comes from Boechera divaricarpa, assembly GCA_026770425.1. NCBI lineage: Eukaryota > Viridiplantae > Streptophyta > Magnoliopsida > Brassicales > Brassicaceae > Boechera > Boechera divaricarpa. The sequence goes on along the minus strand of CM049182.1, from coordinate 20,831,024 downwards.
TCCTAGATCTATAAATACTCATGTCAACACTTTAGAAAAGGAAGCTCTTACCTTTTACACACTTTGTAACCTTAAATTTCATTTCAAAGTTCTTTTTTCTAAGATTTATTTATTCTTGATGTTTATGCTTTTATTTTGATTGTTATATTTTAGTAGTTTAGTTCTATTTTTATTTACTATTTTATTAGATCTGAAACCCTAAAATCCTCTCTTCTATAACCATCAAGTGAGATAAGGGAGTAGATCTTTTAGACCACGAGGGTGGTGGTCCATGATGAGATCTACTTTTTGAGTTTGTTAAATGTTTTATTGTTCTTAATCAGTCTAGTTACCTTAGCATACATCTTAATGCTGAACATTCTCTTAAGAGAGATGTTTAAGTGTACAATTGAATCCAGTAGGTGTGGTTGTATGTTTAGAAGTTCTTAGCACCACGAGAGTGGGTTAAAGCTTCAGATCTGTATACTAGGGAATAATAGCTAGTCTCGAGTTTGTTGTTTGATAGAGTAGCTCTATGCTTAGTCTAACGAAAGCCTAGTTAGGTTATGATCTCAGGAAGAATTCGCCGCGAGAGTGGAAAGGACTCTAGAAATATATCTATCATTTACTCTGTGTCTTAGGCATGATTTCACCAATACTGACCATATTGGATCACATGGAGGTGTGACAACCCTTGTGATATGTCTATCACTCATGAGAGTATTCGATTATGGGATTGTATGAATGCATATTCCTTCGCCACGAGAGTGAGTTTGAATATAGAGTCTAGCATACCACGAGAGTGGAGTAGCAAGACATAAAAAATCTACAGAACAACGAACATAAACTTATTAGGTAAAACATAAATGCTAGATCTAGATTTCTTGACAAATCGATTATCACCCAAATTATGTAAATATTAATTTAAGTTTATTTAATTCATGCTCTTTTATTTTAATGGTTAGTGTACTTTATTTATTGCTTTATTAGTTTAGATATACTGTTTTCTATTTATTGTTTTATTCGTTTTATACTTTATTTATTTTATGCATGTTAGATTAGAAGACCTCTCCTATTTTATTATCATGTCTAGATTAGATCTGCATTTGCATTCTCTATGTAGTTATTCTATTTCCCTGTGGATCGATCCCGTATTACTACAATTGCATTTAACTGTGCACTTGCGGTTTTGTGGGTTAAACTCTCGAGATTAACTTCTCGAGTGAAACCTGTGAAGAGGCATTAAAACCTCTGCATCAAGTTTTTGGCGCCGTTGCCAGGAAAATAAGTAATAGCCATAGAGTTTTGATGTAGATCTGAGACTAAGCAATTATGTTTTGCTGACAAGTTCTTCTTTCGAATTTCAGGTGCACTAGTAAATTCGAGAGAAAACCTGATCGAAAAGAAGGAGAGACGAGATAAGATGGATGAGCAAAGAACCACATTATCTCTTGAGGATATGAGCCCTAGAGCTATGGTCAAGGTTATGACACTGAGAAATGGAAATAAGATGAAGCAAAGCTCATCAACGAGCACAGCTGAGAGCAGAATCGAACCCCAAAATCAATCAGTCAGGATCGATTCTCCTTATCAGATTAATTGGCCCAATGCACCAACATGGACGTCTGCCCGACCCCTGAATCGACCAAACAGGGTTGATTCTGGTGTATTTCTGAACTCACATCGACCCCAACATCGGCCAGTCCAGACCAATGTAATTCCAAAAGCAGCACCCGGAAGCCAAAATCGACCAATCAGGGTCGTTATCAGCAAGGTTGGAGACAAAATTTGGCCAGTCGTCATCGATTATTCCTCTGACGAAGAAGAATACCCTGACAAAGATGAAGACCCATCTGAAGTGTCTATGCAAGGACTAGAACATAGCTGCAACCTCCTCACGAGTCAAAAGCAGCAAGTGTTTATCAATCCAAGTAACAAGATGAGATTCGAAAGGTTGATCCAAAGCATCCCTAAGTCATTATCTTTTAAGGATGCATGAGAGAGGTACCCGTTAGCGGAATACTTCAAAGGAATAGATGAGACGTTTCATGATATCGGAAAAATTTTCAGAGAAGCGCGCATCTCAAAGAACTCTCATCTCAGCCATCCACAACTTTTCAGATATGATGTTACTTGGTTCTTCAGAGAAATAAGTACAGAACAACGCAGCGAATTTTTCGGAATTGTGAGTCAAATTCCAAGCGATATTCCATTCAAGCAAGCTCTAGTTGAGTACAATCTTGACTCCTACTTCAGCGACAACAAATAGACCTTGAACGAAATCAAGGAACTGTACATCGATATCCTAACACCAGATAGGAAGATGCTCAAAAGAGACGATCCCGGACTTTACAAAGTACCTTATTCAATTCTTGGTATTAATTTTGATGATGCTCTCTGTGATTCAGGTGTTAACATCAATGTAATGTCGAAGAAGAGAGCTTTTATATTGGAACTCAACAACCTCACCCTCTCAAATGTGAGAATCAGACTTGCTAATACCGATATCACACGCTCTGAAGGCGTAGCTGAGAATGTTACTGTATGGATCACAGACCGTGGAGTCCCTACTGATTTTCATGTGATTAATATGAGGGAGGACGATGACACTCCAATCATTCTTGAAGGCTCTTTTCTAGCAACAATTGGCGCAGTTATATATTGGCCGAACAAAAGAGTATCGTTCACTTATGTGAACAAAGACGTATTCTACTATGCAGCACCGGCCAATGAAGCTCCTCCACCATGCCTAAGAAGAAGACTTTTTGATGATGACCCTCACACTGATTACGCTCCTGCTGGAGAGAGATGGACTCATCGTCCCACACCGATCCTATTAGCTGGAGATCTCAACGACGAATCCTGAGACGAACAGCTAGGATAAACACTAATCTCGGGCGCTACTATGGTCGAATCTTTGCACAACCATCCAACCCTCGTCTTTCATCTTCATCATCCTCGGACCACTCCAAGAGATCGTCGAGCTCACGACATTAAATAAGCATTTTATCTTTGTACATATTTTCTTCATTTCTTCTTCAGTTTTTTTTATTTTTGGTATTTTTGTGTATTTCGTTTTTTGTGTTTTCCTTTTTCAGGTGATTCACCATAAAAAAAACAAAAAACAAAACAAGGACTTGTCATGTGGGAGCTGCCAACCCACAATTCGATAAGAGAATCACTGTAAGTATTTCTCTTGCTTTTCCCCTTTACGGTCTCATATCACAACGAAGACGTTGTGAAATAAGTGTGCAGGAGAGTCTTGCGATCAATGGAGTTATTTCTTTTCCTTGACATCTTTCGATGTAAGTTTTACCATAAGTTTTTCGTATTTTGAGAGATTGTTATACTCTTTTCCTCGTTCATAAGTTCAATAACGTATGGAAAGGTTTTCAATGAGGTAGCGATAAAACTTGTTAATTGTGTTATTTGTGTTGACGTTTGGATGCTTTGTTGGAGAGTGTTTGATTTTTACTAGGAAACGTGGAAAACCCATGAGTGGATCAAGAAACCCCAAAAGGATCGTTCTTTCAAAGACTTTGGTAAATCAGAGTCGACTTCTCACCATAATGAACTTTTAACTTCTCGATTTGGGGCTTGAGATGCATGAGACATGATACCTCTATGAGACCCTACAAGACACGTCTATGTGAGTACATCTCCCCTCTTCCTTCCCTTCAGTAAAAAGAAAAAAAAAGGATATAGGTAAGAAAGAAGTAAACCGGGCATTGGAAGCTACCACTTTTACTGTTCGTGTCTCATGGACACCTGTCTAAAAATAGAAAAGAAAAGGCGATTGATATAAAAAATAAAATGATACCCTAGAAAAGTAGGGAAAAATCAATCGACGTTGAAGTGAGAAAAGGAAGAGGAAAGAAAATATACCAAGACGGTCTTGAGCTAACAGAAATCCAAAAGAGTAAGTGTTCATGTCTTTTGATCGATACCCCCAAGTTGAGAGCTCACGCTTAGGATAAAAAGAGGAGTCGACAATGAGGAGTCAAGGATCAAAGGATGAGTGGTTTGAACTAAGGTGCGTTGCTACGCTTATGGTGAAGTGGATGGAGTACAATAAGAGTCATCTCATTTCCACAAGGACGAAGAACATCTAACACAACAATGACACATGGTACAAGTTCACTCTCTTTATCTTTATTTTGCTTTCAATAAAATAACTTCACCATGCTTAGCTTTTGTTTACTTGAGGACAGACAAAAGATAAGTTTGGGAGAGTTGATAACATCGTATTTTACATATTTTTAGGCATTATAGTAAGTTAGTTTGATGCCTTATAACTAACATTTAGTGTAGTTCTAGTGTGTTTGATGTGTTTATATGATTCTAGGTACTTGGAGATAAAACTTGATGTTTAGAGTGCTTTTGGAGCCTGCTAGAACCTATGGGAGAGTTGGCTTCACCACTTGGATCATACACGTGCGGAGAAGGATTTCAAGAAACCGAAGGAGACCAATATCGATGCTATAATCGACTAGCCAGGGTCGATATAGAGTCCAAGAAATTTCCCGAGAAAACTCTTAGAATATGCATCAACTAGTCGGAGAATGGAGCCCAAAATCGATCTTAGAATTGACCCATCAGGGTCGATTCTGACGTCCGAAAAGTCTGAGATTTTTCTTATGTGGCAATCCAAGAGTGGGCTGATCTCCTATTTTTGGTTTTGAGACTTTTAAGGACGAGATAAACTCGAGATTTTGAGACCTAAGAACCCTAGATCTATAAATACTCATGTCAACACTTTAGAAAAGGGAGCACTTACCTTTTACACACTTTGTAACCCTAAATTTCATTTCAAAGTTCTTCTTTCTAAGGTTTATTTCTTCTTGATGTTTATGCTTTTATTTTGATTGTTATTCTTCAGTAGTTTAGTTCTATTTTTATTTACTGTTTTATTAGATCTGAAACCCTAAAACCCTATCTCTTCTATAACCATCAAGTGAGATAAGGGAGTAGATCTTTTAGACCACGAGGGTGGTGGTCGATGATGGGATCTACTTTTAGGGTTTGTTCAATGTTTGATTGTTCTTAATCAGTATAGTTATCTTAGTATACATCTTAATGCTGAACATTCTCTTAAGGGAGATGTTTAAGTGTACAATTGATCCTGTAGGTGTGGTTGTATGTTTAGAAGTTCTTAGCACCACGAGAGTGGGTTAAAGCTTCAGATATGTATACTAGAGAATAATAGCTAGTCTCGAGTTTGTTGTTTGATAGAGTAGCTCTTTGCTTAGTCTAACGAAGGCTTAGTTAGGTTAAGATATCAGGAGGAATTCGCCACGAGAGTGGGAAGGACTCTAGAAATAGAGTTATCATTTACTCTGTGTCTTAGGCATGATTTGACCAATATGGACCATATTGGATCATATGGAGGTGTGACAACCTTTGTGATGTGTCTATCACTCATGAGAGTATTCGATGATGAGATTGTATGAAATGCATATTCCTTCGCTACGAGAGTGAATTTGAATATAGAGTCTAGCATGCCACGAGAGTGGACTAGCAAGGCATATAAAATCCCTAGAACAACGAACATAAACTTATTAGGTAAAACATAAACTCTTGATCTAGATTTCCTGACAAATCAATTATCACCCACTTTCTGTAAATATTAATTTAGGTTTATTTAATTAATGCCTTTTTATTTTAATGCTTAGTCTAGTTTATTTATTGCTTTATTAGTTTAGATATATTGTTTTCTATTTATTGCTTTACTCGTTTTATGCTTTATTTATTTTATGAATGTTAGATTAGAAAACCCCTCCTGTTTTATTATCATGTCTAGATTAGATCTGCATTTGCATTTTCTATGTAATTATTTTATTTTTCTGTGGATCGACCCCGTATTACTACAATTGCATTTAACTATGTACTTGCAGTTTTGTGGGTTAACCTCTCAAGATTAACTTTTCGGGTGAAACCTGTGAAGAGGCATAAAAACCTCTGCATCAGTATGTCATGTTTCCTCCTCCCAAAGACCCTGCAAAAGAGCATCATTAAAATGTTAAATTCCTTCTAATGGAGAAATGGTGAAACAAATAAGGGCATTCACTGACAGTGTTGGCAAAAACTGAGTAGACCTAAGACAGAAAGCGGAATATGCTTTAGAGAGCTTCATGGTTTCAATCTTGCATTACTGGGTAAACAATTATGGAGGCTAGCAACAGCTCCGAATTCATTGCTAGCCAGACTCTAAAAAAGTAGATATTTCCCTAAATGTACTCCTCTTACATCTAAACTGGGCAATAGACCATCATATGCATGAAGGAGTTTTTGGGTTGCTCAAGATCTCATGAGAAAGGACATGAGAAAAGAATTTGGAAACGGAAGAGACATAGACATTCTATCTGATCCCTGGATAATTGATACTACTCCTAAACCACTAATCCCAAGATCAAAAGTTGATCCAACATTAATAAGGCTAAATATGTTAGTGGATCAAGACTTTGATGAATGGAGACTACCAGTACTGAATGCAACTTTCCATGCAGAAGAAGTCAGACTAATCACAAGGATTAAACCCAAAAATAGTCAACCTTCATCTCTTTATTCTTGGATTCACACTTCCAATGGAAATTTCATAGTCAGATCTACTTATCATAGTTGGAAGATTCAAGGAAATGAGATTATGAATCGAAATCTGCTTATCAAAGTTGGGAAGATTCAAGGAAAAAAGATATGAATCAAGTCAGACTCAAGGGCCTACACTTTAGCCGTTGTATCAGGATCTTTGGAAGACAAAGACATGCCCAAAGATCAGACATTTCATCTAGAGATGTATCACAAATTGCCTATCAATAGGCTCCAATATGATGAAGAAAAGGCTCCAGAAATCAAATATATGTCCGAGATGTGGAGAAATAGAGGAAACAGTGAACCATCTCCTCTTTACATGTCCCTATGCAAAGGTTACATGGGCTTTAACGGCAGCAGCACCTCTCTTATATCCTTATCCTGGTGAATCTATTCACGTCAATATGGCCAAATGTTTTTATATCTCAGGAATAGAGGAAGCAGAGCATAAGGAGAGAACTTTTTACTAGCCATGGATCATGTGGAAGTTATGGAAATCAAGAAATGATCTCATATTCTCATATATCCATATTGATCCAAGGAAATTAGTTTCATCAGCTCTAGAGGAAGCATCTGAATGGAGAGATAACCGGCTTATCAAAGCTACATGCTCTCCAACAACTGCTACGAGAAGCAACAGATGGATTCCTCCTCCGAGAGGCACTCTAAAATGTAATGTGGATGCATCATATAACAAATCTTCTTTGACTTGTGGTGTTGCTTGGATTTTGAGAGATGATGCAGGTGAAGTAAGATGGACAGGAGCCAAAAGCCACCCAAACCTATTCTCTCTGCTGCAAGCAGAGGCAACAGCTGTCACATGGGCATCAATGTGTCTCTGCATCTAGGGCTGTCAATTTTGATCCGCACCCGCAAGCCCCGCGGGTTTTGATCCGCTGCGTGGCGGGTTTGGGCTCACCAAAATAAAACCACTAATTTGCAGGTCTCGCGGGGCGGGTTAGCGGGTCGAGCCCCGCAGGTACCCGCATATATATTTTTTTGCATTTTTCCCTATATTTTATAGAATTTTATATTTTTTACCCTTAATTTTACTAATTTTATAAATTTTTTCCAAAATTTTTACATTTGCACAATTTCCCCTAAGTAATTTTTATATGCAGGTTGGCCCGCGGGCCCCATGATTTTTGCAGATGCAGGTGCGGGTCAGATTTTAAAGTCCGCAAATTATGCGGAACGGGTGCGGATCGTGATATTTAATGTGGATTTGACGAGTTGTGGATGGCGGATCGATCCGCTTGATAGGTCTATCTGCAACATGGGTTTCAAGGATATTCAGATGGAAAGGGACTGTCAGTCCTTAGTCCTAGCCTCACACAATCTTAAAAAATGGCCAACACTTGCAGCATACAAGAGGAGATAAGAGACTTTCATCGCACCAGTAACTTCACCCTACATCACTCTAAAAGATTGGGAAACTCTTGTGCTGACTTGATGGCAAAAACAATACGTTTATGTCCAGTTTATTTTGCTGTATTGGATCAATGTTGTTCTGCTTGGTTACTTCCATTGGTGAAAACTGATAAGTCTTATATGACTCAATTGTAATTGTCTATTTTGAGTTTAAAAAAAAACTTTTGATTTATCCATCCACTTTTACCCGACCCGGAAATAAATTCCGGATTTTCTCTTCCGACCCCAATAGATCTGAAAAACAAATATTCCGACTCTCTCTCTTTCTCTGCGCTTTGCTTCGTTCTATGTTTCTCTACACTGTTAATGGCGAAGAATAATGCGAGCGACAACGTTCCTCTGTCGCGATTCGGCGTTCTCGTCGCCCAGCTTGAGTCGATTGTTGCGTCAGCTTCACAGAAAAACCCTGACCCTCTCCTCTGTTTCGAGATCCTTTCTGATCTTATTTCCGCCATCGATGAAGAGCCCAAGGTCTTTTCCTTTGATCCTTCTTGTATTTGTCCGTTTCGCTTGCTCAGTGTTATTACTTTTGCATCTGAGAATTAGAATTATCTGGAAAGATGAGTCTTTTGTTAAATGAGCGTTATCTTAAATGAAATCAACTAGTAGACTTGTGTAGCTTCATATGCATTTGTTTTTTCTCTAATGTGAGAAAAGTGTTTCCATTTGTTCTAGATTGTCCGCAGTAGTTAAGCTTACGTTATGCAACTTTCATTTCTCGAAATACTGTATATTCGGGTTGAACTTTGATTCCTTAGAGAAGTGTGAGGATGAATTTCTAGCTAGGAACGTTACATTCACGAAATTTTCTGTAGTTAATTGTGTAAATATCTTTGGCATTTATTTGATACCCGGATGTCCTATCTGATGGGTTCTCAATGATCAACGTATATCAGGAGTCTATATTAGTATCGCAAAGAAAATGCGAAGATGCCTTGTATTCTCTGGTTACTCTTGGTGCTCGGCGACCAGTACGTCATCTTGCGTCAGTGGCTATGGCGAAAATTATATCAAGTGGTGATAGTATTTCGATATATTCTAGAGCTAGCAGTTTACAAGGGTTTCTTTCGGATGGGAAGCGGAGTGATCCTCAGCGAGTTGCAGGTAGACTCTATTTTTGTTAAGATTACTGGCAAACTGTTATTGAGCAGCTATTGTCATTTAATATTTTAAACACTGTAGGTTTTAGTGATGTTTTGGAATAAAGATTAATATTCGTCACCCTCCTAAGCAGAATAAAAAATTTCAGTGTTGATTTGCTCTTTGGTATGCATTCTATCGAGCACATCAAGCATCCATACATTTCATAAAGTTCATCCATGTAGAAGTTTTTCTTTTATGTTTATTTGGTCTTATGCTCCTAAATTGATAGATACAATTTTTTTCTAGGTGCTGCCCAGTGCTTGGGGGAGCTGTATCGTCATTTTGGGAGAAAAATTACTTCTGGCTTGTTTGAAACAACAGTTATTGTAACAAAATTAGTGAAGTTGCACGAGGTATCACAGTTCAAGTTTACACTTTAAGTTCTTTCTGTCACTTGGAAAGTAAATTTGATTGGTTTAATCTACCTCAATGGATCATGTCTTTTTATCGTTGCCCCAGTTGGAATATTTAGAAAGAACTATACGGTGTGAAAATATCAAATAGGTATGGGATTTGTGGCAGTGAAGGCATTAAAGCTCTGCAACCATTGCTACTGTGTCCTAATATATATTGTGGATATGGTTTGGTATAAACCAATTTACTATTCTTAGCTCTGAATCTGCTGTTTCAGTATTTTTTCGATCATTGAATTTATTTCCACCCAGCTATCATTGTCTAGAATTTTGTGAAGAAACTTGTGGCCATCAAAGAAAACTGACCTGTGTTACTGCAGCTATTAGTTATTGCTTTAATTCTGCGTTGTTTCCCTTGTTTTCAGGATTTTGTGAGACAAGAAGCCTTTATCTTGCTTCACAATGCTTTGGAAGGCTGCGGCGGTACAGCTGCTGCCACTGCATACTCAGAAGCATACCGTCTCATCACAAGATTTTCCACTTTGGACAAGTCATTCGGAGTGAGAATTGCTGCTGCTCGTTGTTTGAAGGCTTTTTCCAACATTGGGGGACCAGGTCTTGGTACTAGCGAATTTGATACTTTAGCCTCTTACTGTGTCAAGGTCAGTTTGATGTGCTAGTAAAACCTGTATGTTTTTAACTCGCTCTTCTTTCAATTTCTTGGTTAGCTGATGTCTATCTCTGAATATATATGCCTCTGTTAACGTAGGGTATTGAAGATTCAGAATCATCTGTCCGAGATGCATTTGCAGAGGCTTTGGGCTCATTGCTTGCGCTGGGAATGCATCCTGAAGCGCATGTAGTTCTTATTTTACTAGTAATTTGCGTCGTTCTTGTCCTCATAATTTTTTTGATATGGAATTTGGTTTTTGTTTGTTAGGTCCAACCTAGAGGTAAAGGTCCATTTCCACCAGCAAAGAAAGTGGAAGGTGGTCTGCAGAGGCATCTAATTTTACCCTTCACAAAAGGTAGTGTTGTGACTTATGAGCCATTGGAGACAGAACTGCAAGCCATTCTGACAATATTATGCATATTATAGTAGCAATCTTGTTGTTGCCACACACACGTTTTATGTCTTTTCTATTTAGCCTTTGAAATTGTGGCAGAACTTTTTTAGTCCCTACAATACAGCCACTGTGTGGAGACGTGCCCAGTAAGAGTGAGAAAGCAGTTATAATGACTCACATAGTAAAAGCGAAACATACCTGATTTGTTATTTTATAAAAAAATTTATATCACCTTTAGAAACTAACATATGGTTCTGACCTCTTGAAAAATACGGTTTTTATAACAAGATCTCTGTGTGTAAATTTTTGGTTCGTTTAAGTCTTCAGAACTGGGATATATAAACATTTTTTTTTAAAGGTTTGCAGTAGATATTTCTTTCTTTTTGCGAAGCACTAATTCCGTTATTTAAAAAAACTTAAATCGCAGCGATTGGATCTCGGGCAAAGAATACACGGTTTGGTTTGGCTCTGTCATGGGTGTTCTTTTTACAGGTAAACAAATGCTGGAAGCTGTAAACTTTTTGGGTTTGTCCTTGTGCGTTGATTAGATTTTGCATTTCAGAATTGAGATTGAGACATATTATCATTAACATTTTATATGAGCATTTTTAGGAAGTCTCGCCAATTGTTATCAAGGTTTATATCTGCATACTGCCTGTATTGCCATATCATAAGACCTGCAGTTTTCTTCTAGTAGTGAATCTATACGTAGAGTCCTGTGATTTATCTTTAAATTTTTATACATACATATCTGCCATTCGGCACCATGACCTTGTAAACTTATAAAGTGTTGAATTATATTTTGCAGGCCATTAGGATAAGGTATTTGGATTCAGATAGTGAGCTTCAAGACTATTCTTTGCACGTCATGGACATGCTGGGGGTTGGCTCCTCAATTGATGCCCATGCACTGGTAAGTCACACTTCTTTCATTTCATTGCAATTCCAAACTTGTCATTTTGTCTTGCATAAGTTTTTCTTACATACTTCTATCTTTCAAAACTTCGCCTTGCAACTCTAATGCTATGCTAGGAATCATTCATATCAATTATCTGCATAGCTTATAACAAAGATGAGACATTGCTAACCCCTATTAAAACATTATTGATGTTCTGCTGGATCAAATTTCTTAATCTGTTATTCTCATTTTTGAAGGCATGTGTTCTATACATCCTACGGGTTGGCGTAATTGATCAAATGATGGAAGCAAGCCAGAGAAGCTTTTCCGTTTTTCTCGGCAAGCAGGTTTTGCAGTTTAACTGAATCACTCTTTGTCCCTGCAAGTCAGAGCTACATATTCAAAATTTTAATTAATGTTTCTACTTATAATTAAGTAAGTTATGTTTATTTTTTAAAATAAATGCAGCTTCAGTCTTCAAATGCTAGTCCATCAATGAAAATAGTTGCTTTGCGGGCTTTGTCATACACACTGAAAACACTGGGAGAGGTGAGGCTGCCACTGGTGTAAACTCTTCTGATTTAAAATTTTTTCATGAAACTTCTGTTTTCTTAAATTTACTAATGAAACTTTTAAGCTCGATTTTTATTTGCGTGCCTGCAGGTTCCCCACGAATTCAAGGAATTTTTTGATGATACAGTGGGTGCAGCATTGTCACACTTTTTGGACCTTGTAAGCTTTCACATATCTTGTTTTGACAGTTACTCTCAACACGAGTCATTTTCGTCCCTTTTACTTTTCTTGGCAATTTTATCAGAGAAATCTAATTCTTTCCAGCATTCAGATATTCTTAATCCTTTCAATCTTCTAGACTCTGATCTTCCATATCTACGTGTTTCTTGTTTAGTACCAACAATTGCACTGAATGACATGTTTGTTTGAACTTCTTGCTACTACTGGATGTAAAACTGTTTCATCTGCTTTAAAAGTTAGGTAAACAAAACCTTTATGAAAAGAAATAGAGGGTTGGCATAAGCCGTTAGCACAGTAATTTATAGGTAGGTAAACAAAACCTTTATATAGAAATAGAGGGTTGGAAGAAGCCGTTATCGCAGTAATTTATGATTGCTTTTCTGAATGTAGTAGATTGATATGTTGAAATTTTCAGATTCGGTTTTGTGCAGTGTTTATTAGTTTTACCTGTTATGCCAACATCTATGTCTGGGTACATTGGGTCAAATGACAACCCATTGGTAATTGTAAATGCATAATTTATAAACTTAAACTTGGTTTTTTCAGGTACGTGTTGAGGCCGCTTTAACTTTACGTGCTTTGGCTGAGGTTGATCCCACCTGCGTTGGTGGGTTGACATCTTTTGCTGTAAGCAGTCTTCATGCTTTACGGGAAAGTTTATCCTTTGAAAAGGTAATACTAGTGCTTCTAATTCATATCAGTTGATATTATTTTGAGTCTCTTTTGAGTTTAATATGTATATTTTTTGTTCCATGTTTAATTACACATGCATGCATGGCCTGCTGCATTTGTAATATATATTTCTACTGAATATTCTGTCAGAAGTAAGCAAATGATTTTGGGCATTAGATGATTTGGCACATCTTAGTATTGTATGAGAGGTGTGGCAACAAAAACGTCAATATTAATGAAGATGTGAAGGGAAATTCTGATCCGAATGTAGAACAACAAAGTCTATCAGTAATAATTAATATGGTGAAATTGAAGATCAATATATCATGAAAGACGTCATGGTTTCCCTTTTTATGCTTATGACGTCTTTGACCTTCATCTAGTTGAAATTCTCCATCTTTTAGTCTCTATAAATAGACATTCTCTAGTGTAAGCTTTAGCAACTTCACGCGGAATATCTTAATAATTTGCCATTGTCATTTTCTGTAGGGAGACAAATTGAAAACTGATCTTGCTTCTTTGCATGGGCAAGCAGCAACTTTGGCAGCACTAGTGTCCATTTCTCCTGGACTCTCTCTTGGTTATCCTGCTAAGTAATAGTCTTCATAACTCCCCATGGTCACATCTTATTCCCTGTTTCAGCACTTCAAACTCAACGTTAATGCTCGTTTCACAAATTAGTTACTGGGCATTTGATTCTTACATTTAGGCGGCATAGTTATTATTATCTCTTTGAGCCAATGAAGAAATCTTCCCACTAATCCTGTAAATTGCTACCTTTCTCATTGCCTTAGACAATTAGATGAACCTTCAAAGTTCAAACTCGGAGTACTTTCAATAGTTTCTGGGAGTGTTCATTTGCTCCTGTTCCTAGTCAATCTACTTCATGGCCATACCTTTTGCGCATCATGAAAAATACAGAGGATATTTTTGTGCCAGAGAGTCAAAATAGTTCTCAATCTGTCATGGCTTTTTTAGAATTGCCTATACAGAACCCCCATTAATCCAGTTGCAATACTTTTCTTGTAATTTTTTGTTCACAGATTGCCAAGGTCGGTGCTTGAAGTTTCAAAGAAGATGCTAACAGAATCAAGGAGAAATGTTACAGTTGCCTCAAGTGAAAAGGAAGCTGGATGGTTATTGTTATCATCACTGTTAAATTCTATGCCAAAAGAGGTATATAATCCTTGTCTTTAACTGTGGTGTCTGGAGCATGCATTGTCTTATGAAATTCTATTTGATTACATAGGAGTTTGGGGACCAAGATTTTGATATTCTAATCTTGTGGACTGACGTCTTTACTGGAAATCCAGAACACTTGATCAAACAGCAGGCAGACTTAATATCTACGTTAAGGTAACTGGCTCTGATGCATTAAGCCTTTATTGAAATGCCAAGATCTAACTCCTCGTGGAAACGAACCATGTTTACTGTCTTAGTGTATTTTGGACACATTAGTGGCTGGCTTGAGAGGGCTGAGTCCTCACTTCTCCCTGATTGCTTCATGTCCAAGAGGAAAAAAAGTCATGACTCCACTTTTTGGTTCTTGATAACGAGTAAATGATCAGTGTTCTCCTTTTTGTAGTGTGTGGTCCGCTGCAATTGACGCACTCACAGCTTTTGTGCGACGTTTTGTCTCTTGTAATGATGGTATTCTACTTCAACCCGTACTGGCAAACCTCCATAGGTATGACATTACTGATTTTTCCTACAGTTTTCTGTCTACATTTAATTGCCATTTTAATAATTCGGCTATTTTCATTTGAGGATAAGTTCTCATATCCGTTACCTGTATGATGAGTGAACTGACAGTATCTTATTCGAAACAGCGCTTTGTCTTGTGTATCGACAATGGCCAACAAACGGTTTTCTGATGTCAAAACTTTGGTCGACATACTCATCATAAGAATATTGATAGCTTATCAATCCATCCCAGATCCCTTGGCCTATAAAAGTGAGCATCAGCAAATTATTCAGCTATGCACAACACCATATAGGTAAAAGATAATATCATCCCTATCTGCTTGTCTTTCTAAAATCCCTTTATAAATGAATGTTAAGGCAATAAGGCCATGGCTTGATAAATCTCTTTGTTAGTCACTGAACTAGTCATTCCTTCGTGTTTGTTTAATTGAAAGGGATCCTTCCGGATGCGAGGAAAGCTCGTGCTTGAAGGCACTCCTTGACAAAAGAGATGCATGGCTTGGTCCTTGGATTCCTGGCAGGTGCGTATATGTTCATCTGTATTTATTAGTTTGCATTCTCTAAGGAATTTTTCTGCATTTGTTTCCTCACATATTTCACGCCATAGAAACCTAGTCTTCCACAGGGAGATGTAACTTCTTATGAATTTTATCCAGGGATTGGTTTGAAGATGAGCTTCGTTATTTTCAAGGTGGGGAAGATGGTCTAGCACCAAGTGTATGGGAAAGTAAAGTTTCTAGTTTTCCTCTGGTAAGGGCAATGGCTTTTTGGCGGAATTTGTTCTTAGTGGTTGAGCTGGTTTTTATTTGGCTACAGACTTGTCTTTTTCATTTATGCTCAACTCTTATGCAAAATTTCGGTAATCATGAAGCCAGAGACTGTGAAAAAGACATTGGTGAATCAGATGGTTCTCTGCTTTGGTATCATGTTTGCTTCTCAGGTTTGTGATTACTATATGTCCGGATAGGTCCTTGTTTTGCTATGACATTTGCTATATTGATAGTCTGAAATGATTGTAACCTTTCCTTCGCAGGATAGCCAAGGGATGCTCTCACTTCTTTCGGTCATACAACAGTGTATGAAAGCTGGAAAGAAGCAACAATGGCGTACAGCCAGCTTGACTAACATTTGTGCGGGACTTCTTGCCGGTTTAAAGGTGCTCCCAGTACTTGTATACTGAGTTTTGTGCGTTTTAACAAACCGTAGGAATAACAATCGGTCAAGAGAGTAGTATGGTAAAGGTACAGCCATGTTCTGGTGTCTACCTTGTGTAGGACTGTACTGAGGGCTGAACTCAGGTGGTGTTGGAAAGCTAGAGAAAACACATATAACATGACATTATATAACGGATCATACACATTTTTGGTCTATATGTAGAGCCGATAAGTTTTGTTGCATTAAAGAATGAACCAAGCACTATTCTTTGAGTATGGAATGGTTGTGCTACCATGCCTATGCAATATAAAGACTACTGTGTCTGAGTTCAGATAATTTGCTTCTTGTTAAATGAACATAATATGGTTCTGTTACATTCAGAACTTTATGTTTACTTTATTTCTTACAGGCTTTGCATGCTCTACGTCCTCAGCAACTAACAATGGAAGTATTAAGCTCTGGGCAAGCCATTTTTCAGGTATTTTATGTCAGTAAAGATGCTAGTTTAGAATTATGAACCTAATCTCAAAATTGATTCACTTGTTTTCTTATATATATCTTTTTGATGTTTCTATTGCTATAGAATATTTTAACAGAGGGAGACATATGTGCGTCGCAACGCAGGGCAGCATGTGAGGGTCTAGGTCTTCTAGCTCGTCTTGGAAATGACATCTTTACAGCAAGAATGGTCTGTCCACAATGCAATTCTCTACATAAAAATCTTTTGTGACCCTTTCTTTATGCTCCTTAAAATTGGATGCTTATGGGACCCTAGTTTAGTGTATGCTCTCTGCTTTTTCTTTGTTCACTTGTTTCGTAAATGTGAAAAAGTTCAGTACCGATTTTCTTGGTCTAGATGTTCATTTTTTAATCTTTAGTGATAGGACGTATGACGAAACATTTCCTTTATTTCTCACATTTGTTTTTACATGGTGATACATAGACCAGAGTGCTTCTTGGCGACCTAAGTGGAATAACAGATCCAAACTATTGTGGCTCAATTGCTCTTGCACTTGGCTGCATTCATCACAGGTGGAGTTGGCTTTTAACTTGTTTGATATGTTGTGAATATAAATAAAATTGAAAAGTAGGTTAGTATGTGTCTGGTTGTGATGCTTTAACAGCAGTTAAGTTCAAATATTATACATCTTTGCAGATATGTATTATTTTACATATCGAAAGCCTACTCTGGCATGTTGATCTGTTATATTTTGAATTTATTTTCTACATGGTGTGCAGTGCAGGAGGAATGGCATTGTCGTCCTTAGTACCTGCTACTGTTAGTTCAGTCTCATCTCTGGCCAAAACTTCTGTTCTTGGTCTTAAGATCTGGGCCTTGCATGGGCTTCTTTTGACCATTGAAGCTGCTGGTTTATCATTCGTATCTCATGTTCAGGTAAACAGTTCGTAGTTCATTAAGACCTTTGAATGCACAGTTTTCATATCTAGCTTTTTTGTTTTAAAAGATCTCATTTTGGTTATTCGGGCTGTCAGTTCGTCAAACTAAAATGAAATTCAGCGCATCTATAAAATTGGCTAAATGAGTGACTTGGTTATCACCTGAATCTGATAATGCTTGACAGAGAGAATAGTTCTCTGGTACAGTTCAATAGCTGCAACTTATAAGATGTTTAATAAAGTTTCTGATCCTTATATTAGGTGCATGATTATAATTGCTAACTATTGAGAGGACTGCATTTCCCCAGCTTGATTTGATATCTCCACCCATTGTGTCATGTTGTCATTCCCATTCTGTATTCATTATTAGGCAGCATTAGGACTTGCCTTGGATATTTTGTTGACTGAAGAAAGTGGATGGATTGATCTTTCTCAAGGGATTGGACGCCTTATTAATGCTATTGTTGCTGTCCTTGGCCCTGAGCTTTCTCCTGGCAGCATTCTGTTTTCACGCTGCAAGGTACTATTGTGGACCTTCCAACCTTGTCTTTGAGAAAAGGAAGATGCATGCATTTGTAAGCGAAATTGGGTTTCTCAATAGTTTGAAATTTAGTATACTGCAAAACTTCCAACCTTGCAATTCAGTAAAGTATGCATCCTATGTCTGGCCTTGTTGGATAAGTAAAGGAAGATGCATGCATTTGTATGTAAGGCAATCTATTTTGCTCGTTCTAAATAAATTTTTTTGCAGTCTGTTATTGCAGAGATTAGTTCTTGGCAAGAAATTCCAACACTACTTGAGTATGTGAATACTTTTCTCTTTGCCACCATCATTTTAATCCACTGTTACTACGATATTAATTATCTCTATCCTGTATCAAGCTTAATTATTATTCTACATCTAAACATTTTCAGGAGCGTCTGTTTTACTCAGCAACTTATTCTTTTTGCTCCACAAGCAGTTTCAGTACATTTACACGTAAAAAATCTTTTAATGACGCTGGCATCAAGACAGGTTTTTCTCTTTTTGCTATCTCTTGTTTTCATAGGTAAGTCTTCAAGGGTTTCCCCTGATGAAAACTAGTTATATCTTTTGTAAAACAGCCAATAATTAGGCGGCTATCTGTGTCAACTCTTCGGCATTTGATTGAGAAAGACCCGGTAAACGGCATGCTTTGATTCAAATTTTTATTCCAGAACCCTCAAGTCTTGGAATTAATGGCATCCTCAAAATTTATCGCATTCCTGTATTTTAGGTTTCTGTCATTGACGAGCAGATAGAGGATAACTTATTTCAATTGTTGAATGAAGAAACTGATTCTGAGTAAGAAATTGTTCTTTCTGTAAATGTTGTCATCTTATGGAATGTTGTGTTCTTATGTAAGGTTTTGATTAACTTGATTTATTGATTGACTGGAAATGTTGTGCTCTTGTAGGATTGGGAACCTGATCCGTAGTACCTTGATACGCCTGCTTTATGCAACATGCCCATCACGCCCATCTCGATGGATGTCAATATGCCGCAACATGGTAACAGCGAAGAGTTTTTCATACTAATTTCTTGGTTTTCTATGGACTTCTCATTGCTGCAATATGAACTATCTAAAATGGGACCATGGCAATTTATTTGTTTTCTCATGATTGCTTCCATTTTGTTCAAAATGTTACTGTCAGTTTTTAAGTTTTATGTGTTATTATATATCCAGGTCTGCCTTCTTGTTTCTATAATCAATGGAAATTTATTTTATAATCTGCTGCAGGCCCTCGCAGCATCTGCTGGACGGAGTGCTGAAACGAACATAGTAGAAATCGATCCTGCTAACACAAGAGAGAACCTAGGAGATGATGATGAAGACATGGTTTCTAGCTCTAGTGGGAAATCTGTACGTGCCAATCCTGATAAAGACAAATCGTTGAGATATCGAACCAGAGTTTTTGCAGCTGAGTAAGTGGGAGATGTTCTTTGTTCTTACCCTAACTCTCTAGTGAATACCGTTGACATCTATATTTCAACTAAAGCTCTGGAATAGTTTTTGACCATAACTAAAATTTGATGGAAAATAAAATTTCAACTGATATTTTGAAAGTGTATGAACCAAATTTTAACAATTTCTTGAAGGGTTTCAGCATTGAGACAATATTAAATGAAATCTGAACGTTTAGTTAATCCTGAGCACTTAATAACTGAATGGTTGCAGCTCTCAGTCAAACTGCATAATAGTTTATATTTGTTCGTGTTCTAAATTATATCCTTTTTAGCTGAATTAGCCCAATTGATTTTTAATTGTAGGTGTTTGAGTCTTTTGCCGGAGGCTGTAGGCAATGGTGCTGCTCATTTTGATCTTTTATTGGCGAGGAAACTTGCTTCTGATAGACAAAGCTCAGGTGACTGGTTAGTCCTTCAACTACAAGAGCTGATATCTCTTGCTTATCAGGTAAAGAAAAGCAATTAACTTTGTAAAGAACCTTTTCAAGTATTCTGAAAATTGCTCTGAGGGAATTTTAACAAGATCTACCAAATTATTCAGATAAGCACTATTCAGTTTGAAAACATGAGGCCAATTGGAATTGGACTTCTTAGTACTATTCTTGAGAAGGTGAGACTTTCTGGTAGTGGAAGATTTCTGAATTGTAGTTACATGTGGATCCCAACACTTTTCTATGTTTATTTATATCTTTCTTCAGAAGTTGTCTGTTTGATTATTCTTCACCACCACCCGTTTCTTTGCCTCAAAACATGTCTTTCTCGCCAATATTATGCTAGCCTCCTAATCATATTCACCTTGTTGATATGGTGTGGTAGTTTACAGTAAAAAGTAATATATAATTGTGTGATACTTGTGTAGTTTAAATTAGTAGCCGATCCTGAACTTCCTGGACATC
This sequence comes from Boechera divaricarpa, assembly GCA_026770425.1. Classification (NCBI taxonomy): domain Eukaryota; kingdom Viridiplantae; phylum Streptophyta; class Magnoliopsida; order Brassicales; family Brassicaceae; genus Boechera; species Boechera divaricarpa. The sequence continues at coordinate 20,811,000 of CM049182.1, read as the reverse complement.
TTCTTCTGGAACAATATCAGGTACTTCCCATGCAAAATTATTTTTCAACGAACAAAGAGTAATTTCAAATTTCTAATGAACATAATTGACAATTTTCACACTTAGGCTCAACTTGTGTCTGCTGTTCGTACTGCCTTGGATGCAAATTCTGGCCCTGTTCTTCTGGAAGCTGGGTTACAATTGGCCACAAAGGTGAGCATGACATGTGTCGTAGTTCTTCCTTCAGATTTTGTGTCATAATGTTCCTAAATTAATGTCTTTAATTCCAGATAATGACCAGTGGAATAATAAGCAGTGATCAAGTTGCAGTCAAACGCATATTTTCTCTACTTTCACGTCCACTCAATGACTTCAACGAATTATATTATCCTTCCTTTGCTGAATGGGTCACAAGCAAGGTGCATAAGCAACAAAAGGTTTATTTTCTAATTTTATTTGGCTTTCACTAAATAGACTTATTCTTGCAACGTAGATCAAGATCAGGCTTCTTGCTGCACATGCCTCACTTAAGTGTTATATATTTACATTCTTGAGAAAACACCATGGTGAGGTGCCAGTAGAATTTGAAGCACTGTTGCCATTGTTTTCCAAGAGTTCAGACCTGCTCGGGAGGTATTGGATTCAGGTCCTAAGGGGCTACAGTTATGTTTGCTTACGTCAGAACCTCAAAAGCAGTGTGAGAGTCAACACTTAATAGTCCTGTTTTCTCTATTTGGCTGAACACTTCTATCCTTGTGCTCCCCTATCTTCTAATAAGATCTTTGACTTGCTGCAGCAGTGCTCATTCTTAGACGAAATACCGCCACATACTGTGTCAAGAAGGCTACAGCCTTGTCTGGAAGAGGCATGGCCTGTGGTCCTGCAAGCTTTAGTCCTGGATGCAATGCCTGTGAATCATAGTGTGAAAGAATTTTCTAATAGGTCCTTAATATCTGGACATCGCATGGTTACACTAGAGGTTGAAGATTATCAGTTTCTATGGGGCTTCGCTGTACTTGTCTTATTTCAGGGGATGCATCCAGCCTCTAATACGCAAGTAATACCTTTTAGCTCAGCTAAAATCAAATGTGGTGGAGACTCCAGCATCAATGAATCTTCTTTCCAGGGCTTAAAGTTGTATGAAATTGCATTACCAATTTTCCAATCTCTTTCTGCTGAAAGATTTTTCATCAGTGGCTTTGTTAGCATAGATCTCTGCCAAGAACTATTGCAGGTACATCCACTTTAAATATTTTATATCGTCTGAAACTCTTCTCATGCCATTCTCTTTTGGTTCTTATTATCATCAGCTACTAAAAAAATTTAATATTGGTTTAAGCAACCACATGCTTCCTCTTTGGCACACATAATACCTTGTGCTTTCTAAGATCTACTCCATCCCACATTTTTCATATTTTTCCTAACTGGCTTCTGATGTAGCCATGTCCAAGCGCAATAGGCTGTAAGCTTTGATTAGTCATTCACTACTCTGATTGGATTAATTTTCCTTTTGTAACTCATCCAGGTTTTCTCGTATTCCTTTCATATGGACAGTTCATGGGATATTCTTGCAGTATCAGTAGTACAAGAGGTACACGACTTGTTGATTTTATTGAAACCATCGCTTTATGTCATGAACACCATTTTTGGCTTGCATTTACTCACTTTTCCTAAGATTGGAAATGAGGTTCAAGAATGTTTGTAGATATGTAATCTTTCTCTGTTCTCGTTTCCCTTTATTTAGTTGGAACAAAGACATACTATTCCCTTGTAGGAGAAAATATCAGTTATCCTTTTTGCTGTTACTCTGCCATAGGCATATCAACAGATATTATATATTTCATGGTCATAATACCACTGTTAGATGAGTTTCCTCGTAACAACTGATTCCTGATTAATTTTCCAGGACTATATATCCCTTATGCGTTAGAAAAGTTGCGAGTTCTGATGAAGTTTATTTTTACGTTTCAACAGATTTCACAAAACTGTCCAAAAGATTTTCTTGAAAGTGAGCATTTTGCCTATTCGACCATTGAACTCTGTCTGGGGTACCTGTTCAAAATTCTCCGCAGGTGTGCACTTTACCAGGAGATTTTGGAAGCTGTGTTTATTTTGAACCTGAGAAATCATGTAGAGAGAAATATACTGAATTACATCTGGAAACAACCGTAACAAATATTCCTTCTTTTCTGTTTCAGGCATAATGAAATTTCACCCGATGATGACATTTGGGATAATTTGCTTTCTCCTTTATTTATCTCCATAAAGACGCTAGTGACACGTTTTGAGTTGAAGGTAACGTGTAAACTTTGAGGGATTTTTCTTTATTTGTTGCATTTCTGGATTCTGTTTTATTCGTTGCACTCCTTACATCTAACTGATGATTGTTGGTAAGATGCAGCATCGTTTAAATTCAGCACCTCTGGCATTTTTATTAAGTGGCTACAAGTGCATCCGTCAAGTCCCCACTGACACATACCTACCAAAAGCTCTTGAGATTGTGAAGTCCACCAATGAATTATTGCTTGAGCTTACCAGAGCCTCATCACAAAAACCTTCTACTGGTATGAGAATTGAATCCGAAACTAATGTGATAATATGATAAGTAAAGGCCGCTGTCATTTTTAGCTTCCTGGGCCAAAGTGACAAGAGTTTGTTTAGAATGAACAGATAGTAAGTTTAGAGTTGGAATTAGTTAATTTTTTGTCTACTAGGCTGATTAGGGGTGGTTGTCAGATGGTGTCAAAGTTCTGTGAGAGGTTGGATTCGTTTTGATGGTACATTCAGTATATATCATGTATGCTTTCTGTCTGTTTTATGTGAGCCCCGAAGTTGCAAATGCAGAATTGTGAAGTTGTTTTGCTGCAACTGAAAGCTTTTGCTTCTTTTATTGGGTGAAAAGTTTGTTGAAGCTGTTTAATCAAAACGTTTTATTGCAGATGGCACTAATTTTGCTGCCGATAGTAGCGTCCATCTAAGAGCAATTTTTGGTGCTTGTCTGCACATGGTTGGTGATCTGACTAAAGATTGTATCAACGGTATCCATCTTGTGGACAACAAGAGATCAGGGTTACGCAAGCTTCTTCAGTTGAAGCTTGTATTCTGTCTGGAACAACTTTTTTCACTGGCTAAGCTTGCCTACGAGTTTGACTATCCAGGAGATGAAACTAATACCAATTCTATCTGTATTGCCATGTTGAAGAGTTGCCAAATTAGTATAACAGCAGTAATTAAAGATTCCAATGTTCAGGTATCTGAGGCTTGCCTTCTTGTCATATGCTAGTTCAATCATTAATTATCAAGCTCTTAACAGTATAAATTCAAATATCTGATATCTGTAGGTTCAAGCTACTGTCTTACAAGTGTTAAAAAGCTTGGTACAGCGTTACAAAAACCCAGAGGAGAAAAGTTTTGTGATCTTCTTTGTCGGCGAACTTATTGGAGATATTGTCAGTCTGATGCAGAGGGCGCTTCTGGTTGTTTTCTCGTTTCTTCCTTCCAATTTCAACAGAATTTACATTCTAGAAGAAAAAAGCAATTTTGACATATTTTTAGATAAAGATTATGATAACTGACTTCTTTTTTATTCTTTTGGATAGAAACCTATGAATAAGGAATCAGTGGTTATAGCTGGTGAATGCTTGCGGTTCATAATGCTACTTCAGACACACTCAATTACTGATGAAATTCAGAGGGGATTCATGGGCCTTTTTCTTGAAATGGTTCTTGTGGTTTTCTCCAAGACTTCAGATGGTGTTTCTCAGGTTCCATTCCTAGCCCGACCTGTGAATTCTATATTAGAAATTTGTTTCTCCCTCTTAAGGGTTAAACATCTTTTTAAAATTGTTTTATGGATAATACCAGGAAGTCCTCGAGTTAAGAAACGTAGCTGCTCGGCTTGTTTCCCATCTAGCTCAGTTGCCTTCCTCGGCTGTTCACTTTAAGGATGTTTTGCTGTCGCTGCCAGCAACACACCGGCAGCAGCTTCAGGTTCTTGAATGCATTCGATTTGATTTACTCGCCTGGAAACAGTGTGTTTGAAAGTTTTAATGGATCCCAAATCCTCTATCCTTTTAATCAACTTAACTTTCTCTTTATTTTCCTTAAATGTGTTGTGGGTAAGCATGTTGCATGCAAAAATTTGAAAGAACTATCTAATTGGTGTCCTCCTTGTTCTTCTGATGTTAGGATATTATCCGTGCTTCCATCTCTAAAGATAGTGCCCTTCCGAAGCCAAAATCCTTGGTTCCACCCATGGATATCAAACTACCAGCTCCTGTGGTAGCAACACCTGAAAAAGTTACCTCTACTGTTGATATGGTTAAAGCAGAAGTATTGCCTACTGTGCCAACATCATTCAATCAGGTTAGCACAATAGAAAGTGGAATTGACGAAGAAAATGATGAAGAAGAAGAAGAAGATTATGATGATGATGATGATTGGGACACTTTCCAGTCTTTTCCTGCTTCCACAAATCTTGAAGGGTCAAAGTCTAAGACAGAAAGTATTGCTGAAGAGGAGCCAGATCTTCCTGGGAGCTCTTCTATACAGGATGATGAATCAAATGAGACTAATAATTTACTACTTGCAGAAGAAACTGATGCGCAGCATCTTGCATCTGACCGTGCCGCTGACACCACAGGAGAAGATTCTGTTGACAAAAGCAAGGCAGATGAAGAAGAAACAGCAGAGCCATTTCTCATAGAAGAAGCTCTTACAAGCCAGGATGACAAAACCCCATCCGATGATCATGTTGTCGCCGAAATGAACGAACAATCAGTTGAAAGTAAGAGTTCTGAATCTGAAAATATTGGAGTTGATATCCAACTTCCTTCAACTGAGGCAGATTCACCAGCCCTAGATGATATATCAGATGATCTTGAACCGCAAGAATTTCAAAAGTCACTCGAGGATGAAACTAGCAAGGAACATGTTGGAGCTGATTTTGTTGTAACGGAACACACAATGGCTGAAAATAAGAGCGAGGAGGATTAAATATTAGGAGACTAATGAAACACTGGATGGACGATATAAATTTTACTGTAAACATTTATGATTCATTTGTGTTGTCTTATGCGTCCTTTCAGTTGCTGTGATTGCTGGTTTGGAGATAAAACTTGAAATTGGTTTATACATTGTCTGATTTTTCAACTAAGTGTGCTTAGCTCTTTCACCCAAGCTACAGGCAAGTGCTACTAATAACATTGGAGGGGTTTGACTTTCAACCATCGTGGTTGGAGTTTAATCGCTTCGGAGGTCACAAATCAACTAAACGGCTCGTTATGATGGTTCATTGAAGATGGGTTCTATGAGTCAAACAAGGGCGTTGGAAGTATCGATGACTGAAGTTGAAGTACTTCGATGGGCCGCCAGATCCATTATTCAACTAGGTTCATTTTGTGCCTGATCGCATGGACCTAAATGCATTATATTGTAGGTGAAGATTAGTGTTTGTTGATGTGCGCGAGACCATTTTAAGCTGTTTATCGGTTCTTCAAGTTTGGATTTGTGGGTTCTTATTTTTTATAAGACAATATATAATTATATGTATAGTAGCTTTAGGGAAATTTTAAGCTGTTTATTGCAATTTTAATAAAGTTACGCTTTTTATTTATTTCAATTGCAATAATTTTGTAAAGGCGGTTTCAAAACTTAAATCATTTCAACCAAAAGGAAAAAAAAATTCGGCAAGGATTTAATTTATATTCTTAAAATTTCTACAACTTTGGTTCTAATAGATCAGAAAAGAGAACCCCCAAAACTATATCAATAAAATCAAGGGACAAACAATGAAAAACAAATGCGATTAGTAAAAAGAAAAAAAAAATCAGACTTTTAATCATAAAAATGGATACAAAATTTTGGGGCATTCTCTTGTTGGTTTTTTTCCTAGTGCGGAAACCAATTTGGGTTTGGTTAATTGAACCAAACTTGGGCCATATATATATATGCTTCTTAACCTAGTTGTGAAAGAGGGACGATAAAAAAGAGAAAAGAAGATGTGATTTTCGGATCTAAGGAGGAGAAGAAAATAGAACTGTCAAGTTCTGTTGTTGATGACGTTTGGACACTCAAACGAACTCCGATCTTGCTGACTTTTTGGAGGGTAGCTTCGTGACTCAGTGGTCTTCAGATTCAACGGTGGGATTAAAGTTTCAACGGTTAGTTTGGGAGAGATCTGGGTTTTAGCGTGGCTGTTCGTGTCTGAAAAGTTCCAGATTTTTCTGCAGCATTTGTCTGAGTGTTTGAGAAATCCAACGGTGAGTTCTTCTCAGATTGAGCTAAAATTTTGCAGAGGTGTTCTTGACTTGTTTATCTAGGGTTTGTACGGTGAATATCTTGTTTGGTGGCCGGAATCTTAGTGAACTAAGGTCGTTTTGGGACTGTATATTTCTAGTATTACTCTTTTGTTGTTTTCTCTTGTGTTGGAGATTGCTTCTTTGAAGCCTTAGTCTCTGGATCTGTTATGTGGGAACAGTGAGGACGTGGTTGTAACTCAAAAACATTTGATATAGTGGATTTTTGAGTGAACTACGGTCCCGTGGTTTTACTCTTCATATCGATGAGGTTTCCACGTAAAAATTGTTGTGTCTCATTTACATTATTGTTTTGAGAATCTTCTGCTATTGTCAAAATATTTTTCTCAGAAGTTCACACAAGTGTGGGGAAACATTATTCCGCTACGCCGCTGTGCGTCCTTTCCCCAACATAGTAGTATCAGAGCTGTTGGTTTGTTGATAACTTTGATTATCTATCATCTATGGAAAGGCAAGATGGAAGATCTGCTATTTGTGAAAGAATTTCATGTTCCAGTTTTTCAGGAGGCAAAACCTGATGAGAAAACTGATGATCAATGGAAGTTGTTACATCGCCAAGTGTGTGGTCTAATGAGACAATGAATAGATGATAATGTGTTGCATCATGTTGAAAGTGAGACTAATGCTCATTTTTTGTGATTGAAGCTAGAGCAATTATTTGCTCAGAAGACTGGGAATAATAAAATGTACATGATGAAGAAGTTGCTTGAATTGAGGTATCAGGAGGGACTCCGATGACAGATCACTTGAATAAGTTTCAGGGATTGCTCAACAAGCTTTCAGACATGGGCATCAAGTTTGTTGATGAGATTCACAGTTTATGGCTTTTTGGTACATTACCAGATTCTTGGAAGGTTTTCAGGATGTCTCTTTGTAACTCCGCATCGGAAGGTACCATTTCGATGGATTTGGTGAAGAACAGTGTGTTGAATGAGGAGACTAGAAGGCAGTCAAATCCTAGTTCCTCGCGTTCAGATGTTCTGGTTACTGAGTCAAGGGGGAGGAGTACATATAGAGAGCCCAAGAAAGATAAGAACATGAGCAGGAGCAATCTAACAAATTTGCAAATATGGAATGCATTATTATCATAAGAAAGGACACTTGAAGAAGGATTGCTGGAAGTTGAAAAAGGACAACAAGCAGCAAGGAAAGAGGCAAGAAGATGGTGAAAATCGGGTGAATGTCATCGATGATCAGTTTTTTATTCTTCTTGCAAAATAAAGATGTCATTAATATTGCATGTCAAGACTCCAGTTGGGTGATTGACAGTGAAAATACTACTCATGCTACATCACAACGGGATTTGTTCACTACCTACACTTCAGATAGTTATGAATCTGTGAAGATGGATAATGATGGTTTGGCTCAGGTTGTTGGCATTGGTGATATTTGCTTGGAGACTAGTATTAATACTAGGTTGTTGCTTAAAGGAATTAAGCATGTTCCAGATATTCGATTGAACTTGATATCTACAGGAAGACTTGATGATGATGGTTTCTATAGATTATTCGGAAGAGGTAAATGGAAACTATCACGTGGTTCTATGGTTGTGGATCGAGGTGAGAAGTTCATCTTTCTATCAGATGCAGGCTAAGGTCTCCAAATACATTATTAATGCAGTGGAGAATGATGATGCCATGGAGTTATGGCGTAAGAGACTCGGTCATATGAGTGAGAAGGGATTTTTTGTATTATCAAAGAAAGAGGTTATTCCTAATATCTCTGGTTTACACTTGCAGAAGTGTGCGCATTGTTTTGCAGGAAATTAACACAGGATTTCGTTCAAGTCTTCTGTACCTTCTAGAAAACCCAAGATACTTGATCTGGTACATTCAGATGTGTGTGGTCCAATGAAGACAAGATCTCTTGGCGGTGCATCATATTTTATCACATTCATTGATGATCATTCTAGGAAGTTGTAGGTTTATACTATGAAGATGAAGGATTATGTTCTTGGATATTTCAAGCATTTTGTGGCACTGGTTGAAAGACAAACGAGAAAGAAGTTGAAATGTATCTGCACTGATAATGGTGTGTGAATATTCTGGGCCATTTGATGTTTTTTACAGCGATCATGGAATTAGACATCAAAAGACACCACCTAAGACTCCACAATTAAATGAGTTAGCTGAAATGATGAATATAACGATTGTCGAGAGGGTTAGATGTTTGATTTCATAATTAGGTTTGACATATACTTTCTGGGAGAAACTTTGAGCTCAGTTGTTCATGTGTTGAACCTGTCACCGAGTGCTCCATTGGATGGTGATATTCCAGAGAGGGTTTGGACTGGTAAAAATGTTTCTTACAGTCACTTGAGGGTATTTGGATGCAAGACATTTGTCCATATTCCCAAAGATGAAAGATCAAAGCTTGAGATGAAATCACGATAATGTGTGTTCATTGGTTATGGTTAGGATGAATTTAGGTACATATTTTATGATCCCGTTGAGAAGAAGCTCATTAGGAGCAGAGATGTTGTGTTCATAGAAGATCAAACGATTAAGGACATTGACAAGTCTGGAAAACAAGCTCAGAGTAATGAAAGTTTGATTGATTCAAGAGGTACTCCTTCTGTTGATACACCTGGTGCAGATGCTCCCGCACATGATGATGATGGTTTGGGTGATCATGGTGACGATCATGGTGAGACACCAACTACCACGAACCAACCTGCTGTTAGAAGATCTGGGAGATATCTTATACCGTCGACAAGGTATGATCCTAGTGAGTATGTGTTACTTACTGATAGGGAAGAACCTGAATGCTTTGATAAAGCATTGGAAGATGAACACAAGGATGAATGGTGGAATGCCATGAGAGAAGAGAAAGATTCTTTTGATGAGAATCGTACATTTGAGCTTGTAAAGTTATCTAAGGGTAAGAATGCATTGCTTAATAAGTGGGTGTATAGAATTAAGCATGAAAAAATAGTTTGCATCCTCGATACAAGGCTAGATTGGTTGTGAAAGGATTCCGCCAAAAGAAGGGAGTTGATTTTGATGAAATCTTTTCTCCTATTGTGAAGATGTCATCTATTCGGGTTATAATTGGATTGGCAGCGAGTCTTGATCTAGAGGTTGAGTAAATGGATGTAAAGATAGCTTTTTTCATGGTGATTTGGAGGAAGAGATTTACATGGAACAACCGGAAGGCTTTGAGAAAAAGGGCAAAGGGGACTTGGTTTGTCGCTTGAAGAAAAGTCTTTGTAGATTGAAACAGGCACCGAGACAATGGTATAAGAAGTTTGAGTCAGTTATGGGGGAGCATGGATATAAGAAGACTACTTCCGATCATTGTGTGTTTGTGCAGATGTTTGGTGAGGATGATTTTATTATCTTATGTTTGTATGTTGACGATATGTTGATTGTAGGCAAGAACATGAGCAGAATTCAAGAGTTGAAGATTCAACTTAGTAAGTCCTTTGCCATGAAAGATTTGGGTCCAGCGAAGTAGATTTTTAGTATAAGAATTGTTCGAGATAGAGGTGAGATGTTGATTCACTTGTCTCAAGAGAAGTACATTGAGAAGATACTTCAAAGGTTTCACATGGACAAATCTAAAGTTGCTAGCACTCCTCTTGCTACACACTTTAGATTAAGTAGTCAACAAAATCCGAGTACAAGTTCAGAGAAGGAAGATATGGCACGGCTTCCATATGCTTCTGCAGTTGGTAGTTTGATGTATGCCATGGCGTGTACAAGACCAGATATAGCTCACGCTGTTGGTACAGTTAGTCGTTTTCTTTCCAATCCTAGAAAAGAACACTAGAATGCTGTGAAGTGGATTTTAATATATCTTCGAGGGACTTCTGATTTGAAGCTTACTTTTGGAGATGATAAGCTACAACTAGTTAGTTACACTGATGCTGACATGGCTGGAGATGTTGATTCTAGGAAATCTACTTCGGGTTACTTGGTAACATTTGCGGGTGGAGCAGTATCATGGCAGTCAAGATTACAGAAGTGTGTTGCACTTTCTACCACTGAAGCTGAGTTCATTGCTGCAACGGAAGCTTGTAAGGAGCTTTGTGGATGAAGAATTATCTTGAGAAGATTGGTTTCAAGCAAGATAAGTATGTGTTGTTTTGTGATAGTCAAAGCGCAATTTGCCTTGGGAAGAACTCTACATTTTATTCACGTTCGAAGCACATCGATAGGAGGTATCATTGAATACGTGATGTGGTTGCTTCTAAGGAAGTGGAACTTTCAAAGGTTCATACGAATGATAATGAAGCTGATATGATGACGAAGTCATTGCCTAAGGGGAAACTTGAAGTTTGTCGAGAGATAGCCGGGATAGCTATTTCCTCCCACTAGTCGGAGTGAGAGTTTGTTGGTTTTTCTTTTAGTGGGAAAACCAATTTGGGTTTGGTTAATTGAAACAAACTTGGGCCATATAATTATCCATGAGATTTTTTATTCGGCTTAGGGTTAATGAGGATCATATATATATATATATATGCTTCTTAACCTAGTTGTGAAAGAGAGACAAGAGAAAGAAGAGAAAAGAAGATGTGATTTTCGGATCTAAGGAGGAGAAGAAAACAAAATTGCCAGGTTCTGTTGTTGATGACGTTTGGACACTTAAACGAACTCTGATCTTTCTTATTTTTGGAAGATAGCTTCATGACTCAGTGGTCTTCAGATTCAACGGTGGGATTAAAGTTTCAATGGTTAGTTTGGGAGATATCTAGATTTTAGCGTGGCTGTTCGTGTCTGAAAAGTTAAAATTTTCCAGTTTATCTAGGGTTTGTACGATGGAGATCTTGTTTGGTGGCCGGAATCTTAGTGAACTGAGGTCGTTTTGGGACTGCATATTTCTAGGCTCTTGTATTGCTCTCTTGTTGTTTTCTCTTGTGTTGGAAATTGCTGTTTTGAAGCCTTAGTCTCTGGATCTGTTATGTGGAAACAGTGAGAACGTGATTGTAACTCAAAAACATTTGATATAGTGGATTTTTGAGTGGACTACAGTCCTGTGGTTTTACTCTTCACATCGAAGAGGTTTCCACGTAAAAATTGTTGTGTCTCATTTACATTATTGCTTTGAGAATCTTCTGCTATTGTCAAAATATTTTCTCATAAGTTCACACAAGTGTGGAGAAACATTATTTCGCTACGCCGTTGTGCGTCCTTTCCCCAACATCTCTATCTGTTTACTGATAATTTTGAACGATAAAATATATATATATAAATTTTGGCATTTTTAAATGATGATTGTATCTTTTATAGGCACAAAACAATATATCAATATCAAAAGTGCTCAACTGTTTTGGACAATGAAGAATTGCTCGTGCGCCAAAAACCGCTTATGAAAAGAATTGTTCAAAAAAAGAAAAACAAGAAATGGACCATATATTATGATTCATACTGGGCATATATATGAGATACAATGTTCTACAAGATTTTAATTAATTTGACCTTGCTTGATAAGATACCAATCTCTCATGATTATTATTTGTAGTTTAATGGTTTGTCGTAGGAATTATAAAATTATAATCTAGTGTCGGTCGTGATATCACCATCCAAATTCAAATCCGAGATAATGTGTATTGTTGTTGAAAGGACAAAATAACTAGTTTCTATATGTCGAACATAATTTCTTTATCCGTAACCATACAATAAAATTTCTTATTTATGAAATGACTTATGATCTCACCTCCAAAAAGTACCATTTAACTCGAATTAGTCTAGTAGACAAAACAGCTTTGCATCGAATGGACGTAACAAGTAAGCTTTTGGTTATCAAAGAAGAGTCATATGGTCGAAACGCTGCGTTTTATTATAACCGAGCAAACTGATGGGCTTTTCTGTAACCAAATAATTTAAAGTGGTTAGGTTTACAATATTGGGTAAATATAAGGGTTCATTGAGCAATTATTCGTCTCTCTCTTTTTTTTTTTTTTTTTTCTTTCGAAAAACTCTAAAACCCAAACCGCCTCTTTGACCAAAACCAAAACCTTAAAGGCTTAAACCCTTAAGCCAGCGCCGCGTTCGTTCTCTTCTTCATCTTCCCAAGTCCCAAACTTCCCTCCATTGTTTTCGCTTTCTAAACGTAAGGTTTCTTCTAATCCTTATACATGTATTCCCTTTCCCAACTCCTGTGTGGATTTTTAAGTTTCATCGTCTTTGGAGGATTTGAGTGTAGAGATGATTAAACCTATTTTTTCCCCATTTTTGTGTCAAAATTGATCGCCTTTACATAGAGACCCTAATTTCAGTCTCTGTATTTATCTATCAACAGGTTTCGATGGCCATTGATGGGAGTTTCGACCTTAAACTTGCCTTGGAGACGTTTTCTGAACGTTTCCCCAAGGTGGCAGCTTTTCCATTTTTCAGTTCGATTCTCAGCAAGGTAAAATCTTGTAATTGTTACTAAACGTTACCCATAATTATGGGTTTGAGTTTGTTTTGAACATTTTTTCTCTTTATTGGTGCTGGGTTGTTTAGGGAGGAGAAGTGGTGGATAACGAAGAGGTGATTCATGCTTTAGGGGATGTGTTTCTTCACCCGGAGTATACAATTCCCTTGGTTCATTGCTTCCTTCCTATTATAAGAAGGATTGTAGATAGAGTGGTGGGTCTTCTTCATCTAGTCGGTGATCTAAAGTCAAGCACTGACTACTCAGACGATGTATCATCAGTTTTGGATAATGCCATGAAGGAAGGTATTAGTGTGATTGATTTTTATGTTCGGCGTGGACAAAGGTTGGAGCTTCATGAGTGTGCTTGCTTGGCCTTCAGTCGTGCTCTTCATTTCAATTCGTCTTTGCTAGGGTAAGATGACTATTTACTTTATCGCCTATGTTTTCGAAGCTAGAAAGAATAAAGCTACGAAATGTGAAAGACGTTACTTTGGTTTAATAAAAACAGCTCGACTAGTTTACTAACAGAAGATTTCTTAATTTGTAGGTCTATTCTAAATTATTTTAAGGAAGCTCCACCACCATACGAGCGAATTCTTGTGAAAGAAACAATTTATCAGTTGCACATGGAGGTATACTTGTTATATTTGACGTTTACTGATATCAGAGCATCATATGTAAATTATATGACATTGTTATTATTCTTATCCACTTCCTAGTCTTTGGCCAGTTACATTGATTATCTTTTCCCCTGAATCAGGCTACAGCTGCGTACTTGCTTTGTCTTCGAGTATCATATCGTTTTCTCGTCATTAGACCTGAGGTTTTCTCTAAGTTGTGGGATTGGTCTTGTTACTTGGACTCCATGAAAAGGCTCTCAGAATGTCCTAGACAAAAAAGGCATTTCTTGGAAAAGCATCAAGACGCTGTGTGGTGTGGGATTCAAATTCTTTCTGTTGTTTTGAGATGCAGTGACAGAGTAGCAGGATGTTTGGGTTTTGAAGTGGAAGAAGCACTTTCGTGCTTGCTACGGTAATCCATTTTTAGCTATACTCAAGACTTTTATTCACTTCTCGTCTGGAGTTTTGTTCCTAAGGGTTTATTTTCTTTCATACATTCAGCTGGGAGGAATTTTGTCAGGATATAGAAATAGAAAAGGCTGGATTATACATTCAATTCCCTACATACACAGCGTTGAAGTATATGCAACAATTAAATACCCTTGAACCTGGGTATCACAAGCGACAATCAGAAGGGTTAGAAACAAAGGAGCCATTGATGAAGATTCGGAGGGTGGACACCTGGTCTGTTCTCTTTGTGTTTCTTTTCAAATAGATTTCACTTCTTATGCCACTTGTTCTTAATGATAATTTTCTCTTTTTCGGGTTGAATTCCACCTTCCTATTCAATTCAGGGATGTCAAATCTTTCTCTGAACCATTTGAAATCCACTCTAGGGTGAAGAAATCTTTTGAAATGGTCTCATTGGCTGTTAGTCAAAAGCGACCTGTTCTTCTGTATGGTCCCTCGGGCTCTGGAAAATCTGCCCTCATTAGGAAGTTGGCTGATGAAAGTGGTAACCATGGTATGTTATAATTTTAATATCTACGTATATTGGTCTCAAATAATTTTTTAGTTGGCTAGGTTCAAGCATCTTTCTACTTTACTGGAAGGGAAAATAACCATCTTGAGATGTTGCGGGGCATACTAATTACATTGAGTATTTCCACTGTTAAAATGAAGGCCTTAAACTAAATTATTTCTCACTATATTTTGTTTTTCTTTATGTCTCTCTTTAAATTTTGATAGTTGTATTTATCCACATGGATGATCAACTTGATGGGAAAACGTTGGTTGGCACTTATGTGTGTACTGATCAACCTGGCGAATTCAGATGGCAGCCTGGCTCACTTACCCAGGTTTGTGGAATTAAATTCAGATGGCAGCCTATTTTTTGTATCTATCCATCCTCCTACGGTTGCATCAATATTTTTTGTTTTTTCCATCTTGGCAGGCAATTATGAATGGTTTCTGGGTGGTTCTTGAGGACATAGACAAAGCTCCCTCAGATGTTCCCCTCGTCTTGTCACCTTTGCTGGGAGGGTCTTGCTCATTCGTGACCAGTCAAGGAGAGGTAAACACTCTCTTTTTGCTGCTCCGTTACTTATCCTATACGGAAAAATATTGTAGGGCCCACACCTTTTGAATAACTCTGTTTTAGGTACTTGTATTGTTTCCTTGAGAGATTTATTCAAGTTTTAGAGCTTCTTAACTTTAAATCTGCTTGCAGGAGATACGGATAGCGGAGAGTTTCCAACTGTTTTCAACTATATCGACACTCGAATGCAGTGTGTCACACATCAGGGAAGGTATGTATTGCGGACACTGATTGGTTTGACAGCCTAACTGTTGTATTTTCGTTAGTCTAATTCTGCACTAGATCCACTCGGCATTTGGAAGGGCCATGATAACGGTGATCTTGCTACAGTTAATGTGATCTAGGGGTGACGTGGTTGCAAATTAGGTCGAAGGGTATTACAGTTGGATAAGCTTGAAACCTGCAACTTTAGGGAGTTTATTGCTTGAAGCATAAAACCATGCCAGTGGAATTAGAGGCTCAATAAACTGCTGTTATGATGAATATTCATGCTGGCTATTGTTCCCAGTTAAAAAAGCTGATATAGTGATTGATAAACATTGCCAATTTGCAAATAACCAACCTAGCTCAAAGTGCATGATAGATTAAATATCCAATTTTATTGATATTTGCACCACTTAAGCTCTTATGAGGTCTTATAACTATCTGTATTATTACGTGAGGAAAACCCATCTTTTACTTGTTGCAAATAAGATTCAGTTCAAGAAACCTTATTATTTTTATGTCTGGTTTTCTTGGATGTAGCTGGAAATTCGTTAAGTCCACTATGGAGGAGAATTGTTGTATATCCACCAGATCGTGAAAGCTTGCAAAGTATCCTGGGTGCTCGGTATCAAAACCTGGGTCCTGTTGCAGGGAAACTTATTGGTAAGTTCCTCTTGCACATACGCCCCTTTACATGGAATCTGTACTAAACAGTGAAACTATTCCATCTTTGCAGAAACATTTGAAACCGTCAACTCTGCTCTTCGTCCCCAATTTTCTGGTTCAACAACTGAAAACTCAGCTACTTTCAGTTCTCCAAGTAGATTTTCACTGAGGTAGGCATATATCTGTGACTGAGAGTTCTTGTTATTAATTGATTGGTCATTCTATTCTTTCTGAATGGTCATCATTTCCAGAGATCTGCTCAAGTGGTGTGAACGGGTTCATGGCCTGTCCTCCTACGATGGTCATGCAATTTATCAGGAGGTCTGTTTCTTTAAAGTTTGCTTGGATTAGTCTCTTATTCTAATATTTCTTTACTTAATTTGGCGTTTGTGCTTTTTCCTCAGGCAGCAGATATATTTTCTGCGTCTTGTATGTCAATTAAAAACAGAGTGACAGTAAGTAACATTGTGGCTAGCATTTGGAATGTCACCGTTCCAGAATCTCAGCATAAGCCCCCAATTCAGGTATCTTAGTATCCTTGAACCGAGTGTTTTTTCCTGCTGCTTTGAGATTGTCTAATTATTCCACAAACTGCAGGAATTTTCTGGGATTCTAAAAATTGGCAGAGTTTCTCTTCGACTTGGTGAAACTGCGGTTAGTTTATAAGCATCTCCTTCTTTCTAATACAGTTATTCATCTATTAAAGCCTCTTGTTGATCTGCTTTTTTTTATTTTCCAGTCACATGATCGGTCTAGGTTTGTTGAAACACGCACATCTACACGGTTACTTGAGAAAATAGCTCGATCTGTCGAGCACAACGAGCCAGTTCTCTTAGTAGGAGAAACAGGGACTGGGAAAACAACACTAGTTCAAAATCTTGCACATTGGATCGGACAGAAACTCACTGTTTTGGTATGTTTTGACATAAATATTTGTAGTAACATAGTTATCGTAGTGGTTTTCTATAATTTCTAGGTTATTCTTGTAGTTATCGTAGTATCTTCTATAATTTCTAGTTTACTTATCTGCAGAATTTGAGCCAGCAAAGTGATATAGTTGATCTATTGGGAGGTTTTAAGCCTATTGATGCAAAGCTTATGTGCACAATGCTGTACAATGAATTCAATGAATTGGCAAGAGATTTCAAAATGAAGGTAGCTTTACATTTAAAACTTAGTCACTCATGGATTTCCTCCTGCACTGATTCATAACCAGATATGTTTTGGAATGAATTTAGCATGTTGCTCGAGTAATTAGTCCTGTTCATTTTTGGTATCCAGGATGATTCAGATATTATGAAATGGCTGCAAAAATATTTTAGAGCCAAGAAGTGGGATGAATTTTTGATTGGGTTAATGAAAACTACTGATCGCATTGGTAAAATTGTGGAAGAAAGGTCTAGATCTGGTAGAAAGAGGAAGAAACCCGAAGAGATCGAAAACTGGGCGTGTCTGTCGAAGAAAGTGAAGAAGATTCATCAACAGATTTGTTCAGGTGGAATGGTTTTTACCTTTGTTGAAGGTGCGTTTGTGACTGCCCTCAGGGAGGGGCATTGGGTTTTACTAGATGAAGTGAACTTAGCCCCACCGGAGATATTAGGCAGGCTGATTGGTGTTCTTGAAGGAGTGAGAGGATCACTTTGTTTAGCTGAGAGAGGGGATGTAATGGGCATTCCCAGACATTTGAATTTCCGTTTATTTGCCTGTATGAATCCAGCCACAGATGCTGGTAAGCGAGACTTGCCATTCTCCTTCCGAAGCAGATTTACAGAGTATGTTGTGGATGATGACTTATGTGATGATGACATGGAGATATTCGTGAGACGATTTTTAGGTGGACGTGAATCTGACAGTAAGTTAGTAGGCAACATTGTCTGCTTTTACAAAGAAGCTAAAAGGTTATCTGAAGAAAGCTTGCAGGATGGTGCTAATCAGAAGCCACAGTATAGCTTAAGGTCTCTTTACCGTGCGCTAGAATATGCGATAAAAGCAGAAAGTATTGGCGGATTTCAGAAAGCATTATACGATGGATTTTCCATGTTTTTCCTCTCCTTATTGGATGCTTCCAGTGCTAAGATCATGGAACCAATAATAAAACGTATCTCAGGGGAAAATATCCGAAGCCAACCACTTCAAAGATACTTGGGAGAATTAAAAGGCAGTTCTGATAAATTTGTTGGCAGTTATGTTAAGACGAAGAGTGTAATTGAACATCTTAATCATTTGGCGCATGCCATTTTTATTAAAAGATATCCTGTTCTCTTACAAGGACCAACATCCAGTGGAAAAACAAGCCTTGTCAAATATCTTGCAGCAATAAGTGGAAACAAATTTGTTCGAATCAATAATCATGAGCAGACTGATATCCAAGAATATTTAGGTTCCTATATGACTGATTCTTCAGGGAAGCTTGTATTTCACGAAGGAGCGTTGGTGAAGGCTGTCAGGGGTGGGCATTGGATTGTCTTAGATGAACTTAATTTGGCTCCATCTGATGTCTTAGAGGCACTAAACAGACTGCTTGATGACAATAGGGAGCTTTTTGTGCCTGAGCTGTGTGAAACAATCTCAGCGCATCCTAATTTTATGCTCTTCGCTACACAGAACCCTCCTACTTTATATGGTGGACGCAAAATACTGTCTCGAGCTTTTCGCAATCGGTTTGTAGAGATTCATGTTGATGAAATTCCAGAAGATGAACTGAGTGAAATTCTTACTGCGAAGTGTTGTATTGCCAACAGTCATGCTTCAAAAATGGTTGAAGTGATGAAAGATCTGCAACGCAGTAGGCAGACTAGCAAAGCTTTTGCTGGAAAACATGGATATATAACTCCACGAGACTTATTCCGGTGGGCATATCGTTTCAGGACTTATAACGGTATATCTAATGAAGAACTAGCCAGAGAAGGGTATTACATCCTTGCAGAAAGGCTGCGTGATGACACTGAAAAGGTAGTTGTTCAAGAGGTGCTGGAGAGACATTTCCGTGTCAGTCTTGCCAAAGATGATTTGTACAAAATGGTAAGTTTTGTTATCTAGTTTGAAACGTTAATTAAAACTATTTTCAGATAATTGATGTAACAGCATGTCATGCATCTAGCTAAGTTGTCTTTTCTTCTTGGAACTAGTTCGTTTTAGGTTTCCTGTAATTAGTTTATATTGTAGGTCTTTCAACTTTATATATCCATTGGACGGAGCTGTGTGTCACACAGTGAACTGCGACACAGTGAACTGCCTGTTTCATGAAAATTGCTTGTTCTTGATCTGTTGCTTTACACTTTCAGAGCCACTTACCTTCATTCTGCTGTTGGTCTTACTGCATTATTATTAAGTTTTACTATTACTGCATCATTACAAAGATTTGCTATTTCTTACATTATTCTGATATAAATAATGGGTTTCTGATTTTTTTTCTTTTGTTTTCTTACCCCAGGAGCTTCCAAGTTTGGATTCCATGTAAATGCCTTTCCCTTCCTAATTCTTCTATTATTGAATCATTTTTTTCGAGCTTGTTTGTTTAATCTTTAACAATCTGATTTATGTTTTATGGTGCTATTATTTTCAAATTTTATATAGACAAAACAGAAAATTCACCTGGACTCAAAGTATGCGGAGACTATTTTTTCTCATCAACCGTTCTTATGAACTGCATGAGCCTGTTCTTCTTGTTGGTGACACTGGAGGAGGCAAAACAACAATCTGCCAAATACTAAGCGATATTAAGAAGAAAAGATTGCACATCCTTAACTGTCATCAATACACAGAAACATCTGATTTCCTTGGTGTAGGCTTATCTTTTTTCATCTTATATTTTCCGAACTCCAATGCTACACTGTTACTTCTTTCGTTTACAATTTCTAACGTCAGCCTCTTTCTTAGGGATTCTTTCCTGTGAGGGACAGATCAAAATTAGTCACGGAATACGAGAATCAAGTCAAACAGTTGGAGCTCTCTCAGGCATTAGCGCCTTTTGGCCAAAAAATTGTTAGTATCCCAATACCCACCATTAATGTTGGCATTTCACCCATCTTTCTTTCAACGTGGATGCTATATTTTCTTGAACATGTCATGTGCAGGTTATTTGTGCAGATATTAGTAGAGCTGAATCGTTGGTCAAATCAATAGAGGCAGCTCTGGATAAGTACAAAAATGATTCAGTTATAGGAGCGGCCAACACACCACAGGATGTTGATGCTCTGGAGAAGATAAGGAACAATATGGTGATGCTGTATCAAAAGTGGCGTGCAATTTTTGTTTGGCAAGATGGTCCCCTTGTGGAAGCGATGAGAGCTGGAAATATCGTTCTTGTGGATGAGATATCTTTGGCTGATGACAGTGTATTAGAAAGAATGAATAGCGTGTTGGAGACAGACAGGAAATTGGTTAGTATTAGTTCTTGATCAATTTATTAAAGCTACCCTGCCTTCATGTTCATCATTTAGCCATTCCTTATCATTTTCATCATTTCTCCATGCTGGTTTTCATTTTCTTCGTAGAGTTTTTATTTTTGTTTAATTTTCCTCTCATATGTTATTGTTTTCACTTTATCTTTGTAGTCGTTAGCTGAGAAAGGTGGTCCCGTCTTGGAGGAAGTTGTAGCTCATGAAGACTTTTTTGTTATTGCCACCATGAACCCGGGTGGTGATTATGGAAAGAAGGAATTGTCACCTGCTCTTCGTAATCGTTTTACTGAGATATGGGTCCCTCCTATTACAGATACTGAGGAGCTCAGAAGTATTGCCTTTTCTGGGTATGTGGTCTCCCTGAAATGCTCAAAAGGATACTTGTCAATAGTTATCTTGTTGCTAATTCCTTATATCCTTGTTTTGTAGCCTTTCCAGTTCGAAGGAATCTACTATTGTAGATCCCATTATCAACTTCTGGGAGGTATTTTCCCTTTCCTATTACTCGTAATCTTATTTCCTTCTCAAATTCTTTAACCCTAAAAGTAATACATGCTTTGAGATTTATAATATTGAAGCTTGAATGCCCTTAGTTTTATAGTGTCTCCACAGTGTTGTTTACCAACATATACACGACCACACATGTCAAGGTTTTGTGCTGTTGGAAAACAATTTGATTGCTTTACTTTTTAGTGTATCCTTTTTTAAATTTTGTCTCCATACTATCTCTTTCTTTTCCATGCTCTCTCCTCCGGCACAAAATGTTCTGAACTTTATAATTATAATTATAATCATGTCAATGATATATGATATTTTATAATTATACTGTATATATGTTTTGTGCATCAATAGATTCAATGTAGTATTCTTTGCTGCAGTGGTTCAACAGGTTGCAGACTGGGAGAACGCTTACTGTCAGAGATCTCATCTCCTGGGTTGCATTTGTCAACATGATAAATGAGAGTTTAGGACCAGCATACGCTATTCTTCATGGAGCATTTCTCGTGTTACTTGATGGTCTAAGTCTTGGTAGGTCTTTCCAGAATTCTAAATTTTCTGTATAGCTGTGAAGTTCGATTGCTAACAATCTGGCTAAATGTCGATGTCCAAAAACATCGTAATAAGATTAGTCATGTATATTTGTGGCTGAGTGTTTAACTGTAGCTTAGGCTATAGTGAATCCCTCACATCCCTACGAAAAGATTCTCTTTGCCTGGTGCTCCATTAAAACATATTCTTTATGTTCTCTAGCCGCTTCTTAGATTGATTTCTCTGTCAAATGCCTTTTTCAATTACAGTTTTACATTTTATTGACAGGTCTGTCTTTGAGGTAATGATCTAAGTACATTGGAATATGTTAAACATCTAAAAAATTGAATAGGCCTACCTAGATCGTTTGTGATATAAACTCATGCAAATGATGAGAACACTTATATATACAACCTGTGTTATGTACTTGTTTTTGTCATGTGATTTGTTGAATTTGGGTTTTCGAATATAATGATATTCCATCTTCATTAGCTGCTCTACAACTTGTGTTGTTTAGTTTCTGTCTTTGGATTTACTGAGTTTAGGATATTCAACTTTATTGGTATTTCATCTTCATTATCTGAGTTTGAATGGTAATGCTTTTATATTTTTTTACCCAGAGTGTATGATTGATTCACTATTTTTTTATTTTTATGTTTTGTAAGGAACTGGTTTCTCTGGGAGAGATGGTCAAGATCTGAGAGAAAAATGCTTCGCTTTCCTATTACAACAACTTAAGGTAATTTGAATCTTGATATTACAATGTTTCTCTTTATTTTTGTTGTTTATTTGGAAACACAAACTCCCCAAGTTTTCTTTAGTGGGTTATTTTGAATTCTATTTTTATATTATTCTAGGATTCAACATTTCTAGCCATGTGTTTAAAGTACTACTCTTTTAAACTCTCAGAGGTTTTAATTGTTTTGTTTTATTATCTAGCATGTCTTCCATATATTTTTGAAATGTTGGGAGCTAGAATTCTCTTTTTACACATCAGTGTAAAAAAAAATATTCCAGTAAAGCAGTTCGGTTTTGCTATAGAACAAAAACGTTTTCTTAACATCTTTAAATTATTAAACCGTGTTACTTATGTCGTGTTTAGTCCTTCAACTCATAGTGATGCTCGTTGTTCGACTACGAATGTCTCATCGTGTCACATCCATCTGAGTATCAGACTTTTCTGGTTCAGCTTTTTGCTAGCACTACGCTCCCTTTGGAGCTTTCAAGAATGGAGCTATATGGCTGGGGTGATACCAAAGCAATAAGTGAAGAAAGTAAGAGTGTTCGACATGAGGACATGTTTGGCATCGATCCTTTTTTTATAAGCAAAGGTGAGCTGCTCATGTTTTTTTTTTCTGCAGAGGATATGTTTATATTGTCAAAGTATAGCAACCATGATTATAGACATTTATGATATTTTGTTTGGAACTTACAACTTGCCTGGTCAGGTGATGAAAATCCTGAGATTGGTGGATTCGAG
Organism: Boechera divaricarpa; assembly: GCA_026770425.1. Lineage (NCBI taxonomy): Eukaryota > Viridiplantae > Streptophyta > Magnoliopsida > Brassicales > Brassicaceae > Boechera > Boechera divaricarpa. The sequence goes on along the minus strand of CM049182.1, from coordinate 20,788,402 downwards.
TTTTTAGCACCAACCACCCACAGGAATGTCTTGAGAGTATTGCGTGCAATGCAGCTTTCAAAACCAAGTATGTCTCATCAATTTTGGTTATCATGGTAGTTATTGGAGACTGATGTTTCGTTTTAATATTGGAGTATTTTACCGTTGCAGTTTTATTAGAAGGTAGCCCTGGTGTTGGAAAAACAAGTCTGATACTGGCGTTGGGAAAATATTCTGGCCACAAGGTTGTGCGCATAAATCTATCGGAGCAGGTTCGATTTCTTCACCAGGCATCAACACTGTGTATGCTACTTCGTCTGTTGGGTACTATAACTTTGGTTCTTCTGATGCAGACTGACATGATGGATTTGCTGGGATCAGATTTACCTGTTGAAAGCGACGAGGAGATGAAGTTTTCGTGGTCTGATGGAATTCTGTTACAGGTTAAAGATTGTTTGATGTTAAAGTATGTATCAATTTAGAAATTGCAGACCCTCAATTATGTAATTTCTACAGGCTCTAAAAGAAGGCTCTTGGGTTTTGTTAGATGAACTGAACCTCGCCCCACAATCTGTTCTAGAGGTCAGCCAACAAGCCACTAATTTTATTTCAGTAAAACTTTTCTCGCGCTAGAACATGTTAAATTTTATTGCCTTTCCACATATATTATTCTGGTGAGGGTTGTTAAGAATATATATCTTCCCAGGGTTTGAATGCGATTTTGGATCATCGTGCTCAAGTCTTCATCCCAGAACTGGGCTGTACCTTCGAATGCCCTCCAACATTTAGAGTTTTTGCATGTCAGAATCCTTCTTCTCAAGGTGGTGGCAGGAAAGGTCTTCCCAAGTCTTTCCTTAACCGATTCACGAAAGTATGTTCCACTATTCGTTTCTGGTCATGGATGCTCATGACATGCCAAATTTTTATTATAATTCCAAATGAAAATTCATCTGCTCTGCCTCAAATGTTTTCAGGTTTATGTGGACGAGTTAGTGGAAGATGATTACCTCTTCATCTGTCGCTCGCTTTACCCATCTATTCCTAGTCCATTGCTTTCAAAGCTTATTGCTCTCAACAGACAGTTACATGATGGTACTATGTTGTATCGAAAGTTTGGTCACGATGGCTCACCATGGGAATTCAATCTACGGGATGTGATCAGATCATGCCAGTTTATGCAAGGTAGTAGCTAGAGTCATTAAAAATTTCCATATTAGCATTTTTTCCAAGCGACAGTTGCTTAGACTAATTTGAGTTCTCGTGTTGTTTCAGAGGCAATACATGACTTAGAAGTTGAAAGCTTTCTCAATGTTCTGTATGTTCAAAGAATGCGTACTGCAACTGACCGTAAAGAAGTTCTGAGTATCTATAAGGCTATTTTTGATAAAACCCCATCTATAAATCCCTATCCTCGGGTTCAGCTAAATCCTGGGTACTTAGTTGTTGGAACTGCTGCCATTAAACGAAATTTGACTCAGTCTAATATTGCCGGTGAGCAGTTGAAAATTTTGCCTGAAATCCGTCAAAATCTGGAAGCTGTTGCACATTGTGTGCAGAATAAATGGCTGTGCATCCTAGTCGGACCATCGTCATCTGGAAAGACTTCGGTGATCAGAATATTGGCTCAGTTAACAGGATTTCCTCTTAATGAATTAAATCTTTCGTCTGCAACTGACAGCTCTGATCTACTCGGATGCTTTGAGCAGTACAATGCCTTCCGTAATTTCAGATTGGTGGTTACTCGAGTTGAGCATCTTGTCGATGAGTATAACAGTTTGTTATCACAGTCTTCCCAGCAGGCCCTTTTGAGCAACAGGAGTGGCTTAGTTTCCAATTGGCTTTCCTATTTAAATAAGATTGATTCCTCTCTCTTGGAGAACCCTGCATTCTTCTTGAACGACTCTGAAACACTCTCTAAATTAACAGAGATTGTAGAATATCTGAAACAGGTCTTGGAAGAAGGTGTTTTACCCGTCAATTGGTCAAAAAAGTATCTGGACCAAATCATGAAGACTATATTGCAGCTGCAAACTCATGAGAAAAAGCAGTCTACAAAGTTTGAATGGGTGACAGGAATGCTGATAAAGGCAATAGAAAAGGGAGAGTGGGTTGTCCTCAAAAATGCTAATCTCTGTAATCCCACGGTAATATTACATTCCTTTTGCTTTTATCCATGTGAGTTTTCATGGGTTTGCATGCAAAATTTGTTACCAATTAGAAACAACTCTGATAATTTCCCTTGTAGCTAATTTCCATCATTAACTTAAATTTCAGGTACTTGATAGGATCAACTCTTTGGTGGAACCGTGTGGATCGATCACTATAAATGAATGTGGGATTATTAATGGTGAACCTGTTACTGTTATTCCGCACCCAAACTTTCGTTTGTTCCTGTCTGTAAATCCAAAATTTGGGGAAGTATCAAGAGCAATGAGAAATAGAGGCGTTGAGGTATTTATGATGGGGCCACATTGGCAGCTCAATGAGGAAGGCTCAAACTGTGAAGAGCTTGTGCTGAGAGATGTGGAAAGGTTTCTTGCTCTGTCAGGTATTCCAGGTTATAAGCTGGTTACTTCCATGGCCAAAGCACATGTTCATGCATGGCTAAATGGTCAAAGCTTTGGTGTACGGATCACGTATCTTGAGCTTGAACAGTGGGTTCACCTCTTCCAAATGCTGCTCATGAATGGCAATCAAATTCTGTGGAGCTTACAGCTAAGTTGGGAGCACATCTATCTCTCTTCGCTTGGGGTAACTGATGGAAAAGAAGTTGTTGATTTTGTGCGTGATACATATTTGTCAGATGTTGAACTTTCTGAGCTTGATTCATTTATGGGTGGGGGTCTGTGCCTGCCTGGAGGATGGCCAAAGCCTTTCAACTTGAGAGACTTGACGTGGTACTCAAGAGAAACAACAGTAAGACAGAATTGCATGTATCTGGAGTTCGTAGGAGCTCAGTATGCATCACATCAGTCTAAAATAAGCTACAATGTCAAATCGAGAGATAGGGAGTTTGCTGCTGGGGAACCAAGAATTATTTATACGATTGATTCTTGGACGTTAAAAAAAGTCTTGTTTCCTAAAGCCTTAATTGGGTCAAGCTGTGCACCAAATGCAGCAAAATTTGAAAATGATTTGGCTTCAAAAATGCTATTTTTTGCTGCCAACTGGACAATAGAACAGGCAACCGAAGAGGATATTCAACTCTATCTAGCGTGGTTTAGTTGGTTTGGTTCTAGACTGCAACAATACTGTCCGTTTTTGCTGTGTTTTCTCAATATGTTGAAGGATGAGTTTGAGCATCCAATTTGGAATCATATATCTAGATGTCGGAAAAATCTGAAATCCCTCTGCAGATTGGATCCAGATGCTGTTCCGATTCCTATGTTGTCCTCCAAATTGATTGATGTAGCCGCATCAAATGCCCAGTCAAGACCACACAGTAAATCCCTTTTTGAGTCTCTCAACTCTATTGGCGTTCTTCGGCTTTCGTATCAGCAGTGGCTTGCAGAGAGCAACTACAACCACACCGACGTATCCTCTTTTACTCGGTTTTTGGATTCGCTCCGCTCATTGGAGAAGAAAATTCTTTCCGAAATTGTTGGAGCACCTTCGTTCAGTGTGTTGATTCAGTTGTACACCGAAGTTATTGAAAAGCATTCATTCTTTTGGTCTGGTTTGGTTTCTTCTTCAGATGAGTATCTATTGTTTTCCTTTTGGTCACTGATAAAAGCTATAAAAAAAATGCACAGTTCTTTTCCTGAAGAAGTTCAGGTGGTTCTGGTAAGCCTACCTTTCATTTATTCCATTTTCTCTTTCTAAAATTACCTTACTGGTTGCTCAATAATATCATTGCCTTTCTTCTGTAGGAGGAAAGCAAAAATATTAACAATATAGTTTTGCATGGTCACCCAGAAAAGTCTTTGCTATGGGCTTATGGGGGCCATCCTTCCTTGCCAGTATCTGCAGAGTTGTTCCATAAGCAGCAGGAATTTCTACAGCTCTGCAGCACAGTTTGGCCATTGAAATCAGAATCGGATGAACAAGGTTTGATATCTGAAACGTTTCGATACTACACGTTTGATTTGTTAGAGAAATTAAACTCTCGTCTGATAGTTGTTGGGTGTTGGCAGGAAATGATCATCTTACCAAAGCCATTGCATTTTCTAGCCCTGAATTATGTTTGCTTGCCTTGGAAGGTAATTCTCCCTAATGAATATATGCTCATGTTTGTTTCATTTTACATATCTTCTCTAATACAAGTAGACTGTTATGTTCTGAACACTATCTATATTCTTGTCTTCAACCAAGGCTTAATTGATTGTTGTGGTTAAACGTAGAAGTATATGAAACTGAATTATAATTCATTGACTGTATAGCATACCGAGAAATAGTGTGATTGTTTGTTATCCTTTTGGGATTCTTGCCCATTTTTGAAAAACCTCTTCTGTGAACAACTAGCTTAAGAAAATTAATAAAAGTTTAAGCTGAAAGGAAACCCACTGACAATATCGAAGCTGTTGTGCTTGTCTGATTGTGATGTGATTCATTTGTTGTATTTCTCTGCTTTTTTTTCCAAAATATGCAGGTCTTTGCATTTCATCATACATTGCTGACGAAGACGATGTAGATTATGTAGCTGCTGTTCAGCTGGATGAGATCTACCAGGTTTGGTTTCTTTATTCTGCTGTGTGTAATGAGATGTCTCTATCTGCTACTCACAATTAATCATCATCATCAGACGTTTTTGGAGAAGCTGAAACTAGAGAAGAAGAGACTGGAGGATAGAATGGGTTTCAGTGAGAATGAGAATACTGAAAATAAATCTGCTGGCTGCTGCGTTTTTAGCCCTGAAATTGTGGCTACAGGGTCTGGCTTCAGCAGTTGGATGAATATATGTTTTATAGCTAGCAGTGAAAGTTGTTCTTTAGATGTAGAGTTACTTGCTGCACTTCAGCACCTCTTGGTGGCTCAACCTACTGAACATCAGGTTAGTGGATGTTGGAATCTGGTTTTTTTTTTTTTTAAATCTTATGTTTTTGTTTTATTTGAAATTTGGTGGATAAAATGTGTATGTGATAACTACTCTAAGACTTACTTTTTTTGAGTTGTAGGATCTTGTTGACATTCGAAAACTGCTTAAACCGGGTTTAGAATATTCTTTATCCTCAACAAGGCCTCCACAGACTCTTGTAGCTCATCAAAAAATCCTGTGGGCAATTGATGCACGTGCCTCTGAAATAGGAGGTAAACAAAGTTGGATATTCCATTATTTTTCTGTGTGATAAGGTGAACTGGCTGATTAACTTTGGGTATGTTGCAGTGGACACCAAAATTACTAGTTTTGTTCTCGAGATGTGGTACTGGTGGCATTCTGTTTTGTGGAAAAATAGTCAAATTGGTCTCATGGTATTAGATACTAAACTAAATGACTTTTGTTCACACGTTACTTAGATTGCACATTTTGTAACATCATTCTTTCATCGCATGTTCCCGGGGCCTACAGAATATTGCAGACACTGGCAACTGTCGGATTCTGTCACCTTCTATGCTGATTCAGCCTGTGAAAACAGCTACCGTTGCTCAGATTCTGTAAGAGATGTATCTCCATTATGAAGTTTGAGATTTTTTTATTTTGTTTTGTAGCTCTCTTCTTCTGATCAACTATGAGCATGTTATATGTTCCATACTTTTGCTTGCAGTTTGATATAGTTAACATTCATTTGCCAGATTGATACATTGTACCGTGACTGCAATGCTTACTCTCCAGGATAATACTTTAATGTTTGATGATGGAAACTGTGGTTCCATCAACCATATGATGAAGCTCTTTGTTATTAATGTTTTATGCAGGGAAAATGTATTTTCTGTTAAGGATTATCCTGTTCAATCTATGAAACTTTTTTCTGCTTCACGACATCTATGGAAAAGCGCCCAACCCTATCAAGAGATGCCTGCTTCTTTAATGTCAATAGCACGTTCCCTTTTCCAACAGGTACTGAAATTGTGATAAATTTGAATAGTCTATTTTGTTTTTTGCCTACTGTGCAATTTTTTAATCTTAATTTCAACCTTTGAAGATGATATATACGCACCAAAAGTCATTTGAGCCAGAAATGTATGAGACAATTAAGTTTGCATTTCATGCAATAGAGAAGAAGCAGAACAAGGTATGATTCTAAAAGTTATATCTTCAATTCTTCCTTTCCTCTTTCTTGTAAAAAATGTTGGAATCTTCTCAACAGTTTAGGTTCTTTGTGAAACATAGCTACATCTTCAAGTTTACGCTTCTCTTTTCCTTTATGCAGGTGGATGGCATACAGTCTCTCATCTCACTGATTGGCTCATCAAGCCATCAGAAATTAAAATCCGTTACTCACTCATTTGTCGGACCACTAGCGAAACATCTTTATTCTGAGTGCTCATCAAATGGTACTGTTATATATAGTTTATATATAAACTGTAATGGTATGAGTCTTGGCAAGGTAAACCTTCCTCGACGGTTGTAATTGTTTTTTACAGCTTTATGTCCAATTTTTGTAGAATTTTACTCCAATCTTGGCTTGGCGTGGCTTTATCTTGGAGGACTACGCTTCCATCTTTTGAATAGTTTAGATGTTATAGATCCCGCAATGAAGATCACTTGCAAGCTGTTAAAACTAGAAGAGAAAATTTCATCGCTTGAGCTAAACATCAAGGTGGTTGCTCTTTCGCATTGTGTAGGTTCACAGTAGCAGTTGCATATTGTCTGTGTTTGTTTTATTGATTGGCCTATATAAATGTAAAACCAGGTCCGGGGAGAATGTGAGTATCTGTCTGGAATACTTTACTCTGAAAACAATGACGAAAGAAGTGAACATACATTATATAAGCTCAAAACTGAGCATAAAAGATTGCAAAGAAAGGTATATAGCAGCTACTGTAGCTTTTTACCCTCTTGGCTATGTGATTATTACGTGACCTATCTCTTTTCTCCATGCTCACCTTTTTTCCCCCTTCGGAAACAGGTTATTTTTCGATCTGATCCTAAAAAGTACCAGGATTTAAGAAGAGCGCTCGATGAGTTTGCTGGATTTCTCACACGTCCCATAAGTCTGGTCAACGAAATTGAAGTGCTTGATTGGAATCAGATTGTTGAACAGGTTTTCAACTGGCAGGTATGTTTCTCTCATGACTGTCAATTGTATTCTTTTTGCTTCATTTTTAAATCTTAAATCCTTGGATTCTGCAGGAGACAGCAACATCTTTTATTGATCGGCTGTCCAATGACTATTCCGAATATGTTGATATAACTCAGCCAATTCAAGTTTCAGTATATGAGATGAAATTGGGTTTATCACTCTTTGTATCTGGTGCTCTCTTGGGAAAACTTCTCAACAGATTTGACATAGACATGGTTGACTCAGTCATGGTACTACCTCTTGTTTTTCAGAAATGTTTGAACTTGTCATTTCATGTTGTCAAACTTAACGACTTCATGCGCCTGGCAGGAAACAATTTATGCCTTAATGAGATTTCCAAGGGGCTCCTCCTTAGCTTCAACTACCTACATCGAATGTTTGCCACCTCTGCACCTTTCTCATAGTGCAGATTCTCGTGCTAAGTCCTTAGGTTTGGATGTTGGCTTGCTGCACAAACTTATCTCTGTCTCAAGTGCCGAAGATTCGAGAAAAGTAATGTTTCATATGATTTCCTGAATTTCCAATTTTTAGAGTTATGATTCCCGTTCACATAATGAAAAGATTGTCAGAAACTCAGAATCTTGAAATCTATTCATGTATTCTTTATGTTTTGCTTGATTATTGTAGGCCTCTGAATTGCAACTAAAAGTTTCTCTATATAAAAATCTGCATGCTCGTGTTTTGCAATTTGTTGCAAACACTGGGCTAATGGATGAAGCTTCTTTTGAGGTAAAATATTTGCTTAGTTGTATGCATTTGAATATGTTAATATAAGTTATCTAATGTTGCAAGAGTTCTATCCGCAGTTACTGGATAAAATATATTTTGAATTGGCGAGAATTTGGATGGAGATGAAGTTTCAAGCAAAAACAAAGGCTGACAATCTTTCTGGGATGTACAAATTCCGTTCCCGGGACTTCAAAATTGAGAGTGTCATGGAAGTAGATATATCTGCCCTTGGCAAGTACTTCCCAAATGATAGTTTCTCAGAGTGGCAAGAGTATCTGGCTGATGATGATATGAAGGATATGAAGGATATGGTAAAACCTTAACTCCTATGGTCTACTAGAACTTGTAAATTCTCTTGTTTATCGCTTATGATTTTGTTTTGCTCTCCACAGACACATATTGACCAGGAGAAGGAAAATTTGGAGGATGATTGGGACTTGATACAGGAGCATCTGGATAATATATATAGCACTCATAACGAGTTATTTGGTTTCTGTGACCTCTCTGAAAAGGTACTGGAAACAATATCTAAATCTGTTACATCAGGCCCAGTCGCAATTTTCTTGTATCTGACATGACAGTTTATTCTATTCAGTCTGGAAGATTCTGTATTACTGACAGTAGAAGGCTGGATTCATTTACTGATTCCTATGAACTTGGAGTCAATATGATCAAAGGTGACCATCAGACACTATTTGTCTCTATTATTTAACGTGGTTAAATTCATTTTATTAATTTAGTTACTGGATTATATCTTTATTCCAGGGCTAAGGGGTTTATTTACATCGAGCTTGGATGCAAAACTTGTTCCAGAACACCTGCTTCGTCTTTGCTTGGAAAGCAAAAAAACCTTCACTTCAAACTATCAGTCTGCCAGTAAATATAACTTTTACAAGGTCTGCAAAGCTTTTACTTCCCGAAGAAGTTCATCTGCTCATAGTTTTACGTCCGCCTTTGTTCTGACCATGTCTTTTATAGGACTTCGATGGTCCTGAGCTGGGGAAAATGGTCAAGTTTCTCACTGCATTTCAACGGAGAATTAATTTGCTCTTGCAAGAACGGGAGGACCATCCTGGTCTTCAGAAACTTTCTGATGTACTTCGGATGCTCTTGGATATTCCCTCAAATACTCCTTTGGCAAAGGTATTATTATTTATATACTTAAATCGGTTATAAAAGATACTGTATCAGTTCGTAACCAAGCAACTCTGTGGTAACAATGTTATAGAAAGTATCAATGCAATGGTAACTTATACCTGGCTCGGCAGCCGTCACTGGTTGATCTTATTTTTTGTTGGTCCATCATAAGCATTAATTTACTAAACCACTATTTCTTTTTTGCCATTGTTTGTGAAGGCTCTTTCAGGATTGCAATTTCTGCTCTGCAAGGTTCACAAGTTACAGGAAGAGGGATGTAAATTGCCCATCTCTGGTATGGATTTTAATCTTCTTACACTGGGTTGATTATGGACTCTCTCAGTCATACCATTTGTTTCTTCCATTATTATTATATTTTCAGGTGTTACATTGTGTTCTTTTTTTTTGTATCCTACAGATCTTTTGGAGCCAATTATTTCCCTCGCAAGCTCTTGGCAGAAGGTGGAATTTGAGCGTTGGCCTACATTGCTTGATGAAGTTCAGGATCAGTATGAACTAAATGCTAGGAAGGTTGGTATAGTTAGAAAATTTTGTTGTTATGAACAAAAATACTGTTAAGGGTAACACTTATTTTTTTCGTTGCAGTTGTGGCTTCCTTTGTTTTCAGTTCTGTTTCAGAAAGATGGTGTTGAAATTTCAGAACATGAAAACGAGTCCATTTCACAAAGGTATGTACCAAACGAATGTTGTGGTGCTTACATTCATTCTTGCAAGTATTTGGTCATCTAAAAGATATCTTTGTTGCAGTTTGGTGGAGTTCATTGAAACGTCAAATGTTGGTGAATTTAGGAGACGTCTTCAGCTTCTCTTTTGCTTCCTTCTTCAATTAAGTATGGGTAGCTCGTTGGGAATATATTCAAGGTTAGCTGCGTATGAATTATCGCCTAATTTCTTCTTTTCTTCTTTTCCTCGTCGGTTTCATTCTTGAAGGATTTAAAAGGGCTTCAGCATTATTTACTTCATTATCACAGTTGGTTACTCCTCCACTGTGTTTACACTTGAATTCTAACTTGACTGTCTTTGTCGTTTGCCTTTAACTCGCGCTTTTACCAGTGATTCACACAAGAGGAAGTTGGAAATTTGCTACAATATTGTTGGATTCTATATTCAGTTCCTTCCGGTGTAAGCTCCTTTTCAATTCTGTCTGGAGTTTATCAGTTCAAGATTGTTTTAAAGAGTAGTGTTCTCAATTTAAATTTCTTTTACCAGTGTAATGGAGCAGTTAGATTTGAATAGAAAAAATGTTGAAGCTGAGCTAAAGGAGGCTCTAAAACTTTGTCGGTGGGAGAGGCCAGATAATTATTTGTCCAATGAGACTACTAAGAGAACCAGGCAGAAGGTCAAGAAACTTATACAGAAATTTACGGTAAGTTATCCAATTATATCTGTTGCCTTATATAAGTTGAAATGACAGAACCTTTTTAAAGAGTTTCTAAATGGCATCTTTTTTCTTGAGCAGGACATGCTGCGGCTACCTGTAATGCTTGTTAGGCCAGACCTAGCGAAGGAACGAGCTCAATTTCTCCCTCAACTAGGTCCAGATCTTTTGAGTGGAGCATCTGACATGAGGATCGAGGTTCTAGTTAGTGCTTTAGATGCAGAACAATTAATTGACAGGTATACATTTGCATCCTGTGCCTTTCAGCATGCATTGTTAGAAGTTTATGGAAGCTGAACCCTCCATCATTTATGCTTTAAACTTTTCTTGGTAGGTCTTCTTGGTATGCTGTCTGGTGGGATAAATTAAAGGAATCAGTAGGAAGTTTCCACCAAGAAATGCACTTGAAAACTTTGCTGATGGGTGGTGAAGGTTCGTTTGTACACCAGCTCCATTTACCCTTGGTTCTATTTCGTCGTTTTCCTTTATTTTTGGGGAGTCTGCATATTCTTATGCTTGCATAATATCTTTGCAGAGCATCAGTATTCTTCCCCTGTCTATCAGGGTGATTGGAAAAAATTGTGGAGTACAGTTGCTAGGATTGGTGAAACCGTAGCTGGCTGTTCAGATCTATGGAGAAACAGTGACAGAGATGTTGCAAAGAAGAGGGCCCTGTTTGAACTTCTCAAGTTATTAGAAAGTAGTGGTTTGCAGAAACACAAGTTTGAAAATGTTGAGGTAATATACTTTTGCTTGTCAATATTTCTGTTTATGTTTCTAGTCATGCCTTATTTAGTGATCAACTATATTCTCTGATGAACTTCTATTATAGATGTCAAATCACTTTAAAGGGTTGCTATATCAGCCAGCATATGATCCAAAGCATTTGTTGCTGCTAACACATACCAAAAGTAGCATGCATCCTACCAAGGCTGTAGATGAAAACAAGGAAAATTCACTAGTTGAGTGGAGAGTGGCGAATGAGTTTTACTTTAAGAGCTTGGCTTCAGTGCAACTAATGTTAAATATTGACCGAAAACACTCGGATGTTACATCTGAGCAGGTAGACTTTGGAGCTTATAACCTGGGCTTCTCTGAGTCTCATTTTTAAACCAGTTGTTTCAAATTTGTAGAGTCCTCACACTAAATTTCCTATGTTAACAGGTTAAGCAGTCAATCTCATTTCTCAACCATCTTGTGGAAATACAACGGCAGCAAAGAAAATCTGCTTATGGCTTTGCCGAACTTCTAAACCGCTTTCGCCAGCGTGTTTTATCTTTAGCGAAATTACTGGGGAATTCAATTGGTGTGGACAAAAAGGATGATTCTGTGTTCAGTTTTCCCCAAAATCAACATGCTATCTTTAATTGCTTGTGGCTACAGAAGGTATGTCAGCTTTCTAACTTGAATGATGTGCAGTAAACATCTGTGGCAACAACACTGGGTTAAGCTGTTACTTTTTTGTGATATGACAGCAACTCTATGATAGCATTACTGCGATGCTTCTTGAGGAGTCAACCTTACTGAGAACAGTTGGAAGTACACACTTGGACTCTTGTCAAGCTGTGAAAACCTCATCACGGAGTTTGCTCGGCTTTCTAGAAAAGCTAATTCCCATCGCCCAAAATTCTAAGGTGCAGAAGAATCCTTGGGCTTCTTTTAAATCTTTTCTGGTCTGTTATTTCTTGCAAGAGTCTGAATATGTCTTTGTCATCAGGCTTCACTGGATAAGCTTCTACTTGATTGTAACGGTTTTATCGTCACACCAAGTAGCTGTCGTAATCAGTTTGTCACACAGCATATGCTTCAGCTGCTACGCCACAACTTTGATCAACTTACGGACCTTGAGAATCAAATTTCATCTTTTTGTGAAGACAATGAGAAAAGCTATGCTAGAGACGTTCTTCTCAGTCAATTTTCCCCCGTGTTTAAAGAGGTATCCCTATCTTTATTCAGCCATAGTGGATTCTGTTTACTTTTTCTCAGATGCTATCCTAGCAAATAAATTGTGTTTAAGGTTCTTAGAGTCAGATTTAAGAGATGTATTTATTGCAGGGGAAATTGCTGGCTGAAAATCTGAACTGTCTGCTTAACGTGAGAGACAAGTCAACTGGAATGAAACCCAAGGAACAATTTTTTCTTGAAGAAAATCTTGCAAGTATATTTGCAAATGTTAAGGATGTGATGGGAAAGCTTTGCTCTTATAAAGATGGAAGTGTTTCTCAAGAAGAGGAAGGGAATATTACTACATGGGATGGTCTGTTTAAGAAGGCAGAAAATGACTTGAACCTTGATAACCTATGTAAACTGCTGTCAGAAACATTTGGTTCCATCGTAAGTTGGATTGTCTTTTGAAGTACGGGGATGCTATTTTCCTTTTATTTTCAAGCTTGAGTTGAACTGAGGCTGTTATCTTCACAGGAACAACTGTTGAGCTCATCAGGCGTCCTTTCAGCTTGTGTTGGAGACCAGTTGAAGCAACTTCAAGCATTTTTGGATCTTTTATTGAGCTTTGGGAATTGTTACCTCAAAGAGTTTTTGGCGATAAGTAAAACGGTATTTTTTTTATCTTATGTTCTTCTTTGAAAGGCATTCGGGACAGTAGTTATACTCGTCTCTTTCAACGAGCTTCTTAATGTCAAGCATGTTAGTTAGTGTGAAGAGATCCCAGCATTTACTCACCTTCTGCTCTTTTATGTGTGAAGAGATCCCAGCATTTACTCACCTTCTGCTCTTTTATTCCAATAAGACAACATCATGACTTAGTTTACTGGATATATTACAATTATTTGGTATTTTGTGCTTTTGGTCTGTAGGTGTCATTGATAACCTATGTCCTTGCAAGTGTTCTTGCCGATCTATTTACAAAAGGATTTGGCATTTCTAAAAATGATGAAGATGATGGCTCTAAAGCTGACAAATCACAAGCTGCAGAAGGTACTGGTATGGGAGATGGCGTCGGGGCAAAAGATGTAAGTGACCAAATAGAAGATGAAGATCAACTGCGTGGCACAGATAAGAAGGTTTATATTGTCTCTTTCCGTATTGCCACTCATCCTGAATTTTGCATGGGATTTTACCAATAGAGCTTTCTTCCTTTGTCTTTGCAGGAAGAGGAAGAGAAAGAGAAAGATACTCCAGATGATGTGCTGGGAAAAAACAAAGGCATTGAGATGAGTGATGAATTTGATGGCAAAGAATACAGCGTCAGCGAGGATGAAGAAGAAGACAAGGAAAACGAGGAAAGTGAGAATGAGCAGTTGGATTCTGCAATAGGAGATGCGGGATCTGATGCTGAAAAAGCTGATGAAAAGCCTTGGAACAAGGATGAAGAGGATGAGGAAGAAAATTTGAATGAGAAGAATGAATCTGGATCATCTATAGTCGAGAAGGACACAAGATCAAGGGAGCTAAGAGCCAAGGATGATGGTGTTGACACTGTCGATAAGCCTGAGGAGTCCAATACTTCTGACAAACCGGAAGAAGGAAATGATGAGAATGTGGATCAGGATAATTTTGGTGATTCAGAAAATTTAGAAGATAAAATCCAGACCAAGGAAGAAGCACTTGCAGATCCGCCTGGACTAACTCCTGATATGGGTAATGAACAGATTGACGATGACATGGAGATTGATGAAACACAGGAGGTCGAAAAGGAAGATGCAGTTCAGCAGGAAGAACCTTGTCAAGAAGATCAAAAGGATCCTGAAGAAGGTGAAAATGATCAAGAAACTCAAGAGCCTGCTGAGGAAAAAATGGAGGCTGTGGCTGAAGATGTGTGTGAATCACTCCAAAAAGAAGAACCTGGAAATGGTCTTGAACAGAAACCAGAAACAGAACCAACAGAAGGAAAAGAAATTATGTCAGAAGACATGAAACCGAACTTCTGTAATGATAATATTTCTGGCGTAGAGTCTGGTTCACAAAATCCGCATGGTTCTAATGTGTTGGGTGCAGGAAGTACAGCACCAAAAGAAAATTTGTCTGCTACCGATGTTACGGATAAACTCACAGATTCAATGGATCTGCCTTCGGGTAGTAACACTGAGATGAACCTTATGATGACTAGCTTGGCCAGTGGTGAGACATTGACGGACAACATACCAAAGATGGAATTTCCTCAAAACCAGACATCTACTGCTCAACAAACCCAGGTGAATCCTTATAGGAACGTTGGTGATGCACTGAAGGAGTGGAAAGAAAGAGTTAGAGTCTCCTCAGACCTTGGAGAAAAGCAAGAGGCTGAAAATGAGATGGAAGACCCTGATGCTAGTGAATATGGATATGCTTCTCAGTTTGATGCAGGAACTTCCCAAGCTCTAGGACCTGCGTTGCCTGAGCAAGTGAACACAGATATGAGAGAAGGGGAATCCGAAGAAGAAAAACTCGCAGGTAATCAGGATGAAGTCTCTCCAATGGATATTGATGACTTGAACCCCGAAAACAAACCTGCTGTCCAATCTAAACCATTGATCAGTAATAGCATCGGTGAACAGGTCCAAGAACCAGATACAGACAGGACCCACCAAAAGAACTCTCCTATTCATAATTTTGGTGATGGTAACAGCAGGATGGACTCTATGGTCTCTGTCGACAATACTTTCTTGGGGGAAGATGCATGTAATCTGGACCGGACGCAAGTGACTGATAATGACTTGGAAAGCAATCAGGATAATCAGGAAGATCCAGATGCCAAAAGTAATGCTGTTGTTCTTTGGAGGAGATGTGAGTTGCTTACTGCAAAACCGTCTCAGGAGCTGGCTGAGCAACTACGGCTTATCTTAGAACCCACGCTTGCTAGCAAGCTCAGTGGTGACTACAGAACGGGTAAAAGGATCAACATGAAAAAGGTTATTCCGTACATAGCAAGTCACTATCGGAAAGATAAAATTTGGTTGAGGAGGACAAAACCAAACAAGCGTGATTACCAAGTTGTTATTGCTGTGGATGATTCGCGTAGCATGTCAGAAAGTGGATGTGGTGATTTTGCAATTAGAGCTTTGGCAACTGTATGCCGAGCTATGTCACAGCTTGAGATGGGAAGTTTGGCTGTTGCAAGTTTCGGGAAGCAAGGGAGCATAAAGATGTTACATGATTTTGGTCAGTCTTTCACCACAGAATCTGGCATCAAGGTATGGCCTCAAATCTTTCATTTCCCATGTGTTGAACTGTGGGTTGTCTTTTGATTGCTTACAAAATACCTCTTTTATCGTTTATGTGATGCAGATGATCTCAAGTTTAACATTTAAACAAGAAAATCTCATTGAAGATCAACCAGTCGTCAATCTGCTGAGAAACATGAATGAAATGCTAGAGAATTTGGCCAGCACAAGACGACAGTCTTACGGGAGTAACCCGCTTCAACAACTTGTACTAATCATCGGCGATGGGAAGTTCCATGAGCGAGAGAAATTGAAACGATCTGTCAGAAACTTTCTCCAGAAGAAACGTATGGTGGTATATCTGCTTCTCGATGACGCAGAGCAATCTGTTCTGGATTTAGCGGTATGTCAATTCTATTACTTCCTATATTAATACAGATTTATAAGATTGAAATTAGTAGTTGTCATGATGCTAAAAACTGCTTCTTATTTTTCTCAAATCAGGACTATGTATATGATGGTGACAAAAAACCTTATAAGAAAATGAATTACTTGGATTCCTTCCCCTTCCCATACTACATTGTGCTAAGAGACATTGAAGCCTTACCCAGAACACTTGGTGATGTCTTGAGACAGGTAACTTTTCACTATCCATTCTATGTTTTCTGTTTCTTTTTTTTTTTGCGTGAGGGAAAGAAAAAAAACACTGTCAAATACTTGAAATCTGACAACTTTTGTTTTTGCAGTGGTTCGAGCTGATGCAAAGCTCGCGGGACTGAACACTTGTTTGAAGAGAAAGGGTCGAGGCCTATTAAATGTAGCTTAGCTTAGTTTGTGAACTAGACTTGTATACATGATATATAATAACCTTAGTTAATCACATCTGACCACAAATGCTGTTATTGCTACAATACCTTTATATATATGAAAAAAGACCCTCTTCTCTTCTCTTTCGAATTCTCAGAACTGTTATTACTCTCCCATTCAAACATGTATTAGATTCACCTGCAATTCGGTTCTCGTATCTTTTGAAACCTGTTTAAGTTTTTAGTCTTATACATTCGACCATTGCGGATGTAAAATGGGTTTTATATACATTATACATTACTACCGGTGGATTTAACTTATCGTAGTTTATATAAATGTATAACTCCTTATAAGTAAAGACTGAACGTAATGATAGGGAAACACAGAAAAAAAAATCGAATATTTATTTACTTCAGTTTTTTTGTCAACAATCTTATTTTTTCCTCCCATTTTCATCGCTTTATTTTTTCTTTTGACCCAAGAAGACGCAAATTCTCTAATATTTAAAATATAATACTGTATATATGACTCTTCTTGCGTTATCGGCCCTTTAATCATTAACAGACACTGTATATATGACTCTTCTTGATACTTTCCGTCACCGAGTTTTTCCTCAAATAAAAGTTTTTAAAATACGATTAAATGTAAATTTAGTATTTGATCGGAGTAGGTTTTATCCCTTTTTGGTAGATTTACTAATATATGTAGCCTAATGATTTGTGCTATTATCTGGATTTGAATTCGGATATTACATATTGACAACAAAAAATAACGCAAAAAAATGCCTTTCAAAAATATGAACAAGGCAAATCTATAAGCAATGCAATAAAAGAAAAAAGTTTGTACTTCTCAAATCTCTCAGATTGGACAAAATCTAAACAACTAAAAGTTAAGTCTCTTTATTGAAAACTACATCGACTCGTTTGAGAAAAGTTAAGTCTATGAAAACAGTCGGCAAATTATGTAGTAGTGGAAGCATTAATCGGTTTAAATTTTTAATTTTATTGATTAGAGTATGGTTGTTGGTACATTAATTGGTTGATTAAAGTACTTACCGACTAATTTTGTCATGGCAAAGAAAGAGAATGATCATTTGTTGATTTGACCAAACAAAATGGGTATGCATTGATAACAAAGAAAATTCTGAGGTTTCTTTCGAAACTTGATAATAATATGGGGATCGATTATTCTATAAGTTTCCACTTTTTACTTGGGCATGCGATGGGAATGTGTTGCACGTTGTAGAAAATGAATGTTCAGTCTCACTTTGAATTTGAAATAAGGTTTTTGTGATCATCTTTGTTGATTCTGCAATCTTTGACTAGATAATACTGATTATATATTAATTACATTCTGATCTTTTAGAATGGAATCCTAATGTATCTAATCTAACGATATCTATTTGGACGTCACTACGAGAATGATCCGCTAGATCTTTTTATTAGATATGTCATATGATAAATAATGAGACATTGATTTACCCTAGTGGTATATTTCGAATAGTATAGTATCTTCTTGATATATCTTTTAGTTGTTCACATGCTGAGTTATTTAACGTGAGAAAAATATTTTTATTAGAAAATATTATACTGAACAAAATTAAATTAAAAAAAAAACAATATACATATATATATATATCATGAATTTTCGAAAATAGTAAAGTTACCGAACATACCTCAATTTCAGAAATTAAATTATGTAATTGATTTAAACTTAAGCTTAAGGGACAACGAAATAATTTTTCTTTTCAGAAACAAATTAGAACCATATATAGTTTACCTGTTTTATATAAAGAACCATATTAGTCTTCAAAATGTTTTGTTTTTATGGATATTAACTTTCAAAATATTTTCTTCATTATTAGTAAATTTTAACATTCAGATATGTTTATTTTTTAGCTAGTTTTGTCGAGATTATTATGATGTATAGAAGTTTTCTTTGCTTTTCATACTCATTTCCCAAGATACGCAATCTTTACCCATCACTGCTTTTGCTTTTCTAATTGACGACAAATCTTTTGTAATCATAAAAGTATATAAATAGACATACCTGTAACAACAGCAATTCTTTAGACCAAATTAATATTTTTTTAAATTAAGGATTAAAATATATTCATGAAATCTTAATTATTTTACAATTATCTACTTAAAAATATTTTTGGTAAAATAAATAAAACGCGAATGAAAGATAATATTACTATATATATCATTTTTTTAAGATTTAAAGATTTGACAGTATCATTTTGACACATGGACTCATGTAGTACAAAATTTTTTGAATAGTCACGAATTTGACATTGTATAGGCGATTTATAGCTTGCCTTAACTATTCGATCTGCACTTTGATTATCGTCTCTTTTGGTAAAAGTATAACGATTTCAGTGTTAAATTGTTGTGAAGAATTAGCATAACCGTAAATTAGTTAATCAACACATCCACCATTGGTTGGTAATTAATTTCGAAGAAAACTTTTTGATATCTCAAGAAAATTATAAGAAAATATAATTATGTGGTAAAATAAGTTTTTTAAACATTACCATATTATAAACCCCAATTTAATTATATGTATATACTTTTTCAAAAAAATCGAGGCTATGTTCGACTGTTGCGCTAGCACATGTTGACGACCATATGATGCCTATCTCATAAGGTCACTCATTCTGCTTCTTCGGGAGAGCATCGAACATGATCCATCATCATTCGGCAATGCCGAATCCATTCCAAAGAATCCATCGTAGTCCTGTTTATTTAAATGACTAACTAAAGCACCATCATAGTTATATTTTAGCCAACCTTTATCTGGTCGTTTCCAAACAGTAGGCATCACCTTATCACCTTATCTCCTTGACCTGTATTTCGGCTAATTTTTTGGACCCTTAGTTTGTCTTGACTCCACCCAATATGTTGTGTCCTTTACTTCTTTATGGCTTTCTCCACTGTTGATCCAAAAGAATGATCCCATTTATTGAATGAAAACCTTATTATTTTAAGGCTTACACAAAACATACAATAGGTTTTTTTGTCTTTTTAAAAAAGTCGCTTTAGGTTGAGATAATTAAAACTTCAGATGGACCATCTCTTAGACATGAAATATTGGAACTGTTGGTGACATTTTACGACTCGGCAAAAAACAATTTGATGTTTGTGATGCTATTGAACAGCGATCAGGTAAAAGGACTAGGGTAATGGCGCTAAAGTAGACTCTAAATTAAAAGTTCGTCGCAAAAGTGAAACTGCCTTTGAAACAATTCTTATCGCTTTGTCAAAACGGATATTGTCTTTGTTTTACCATAAATATAGTCGATTTTAATTTTAACAAATTGCATGTACTTTGAATCTGTAAAATACTTATTATACTTTATTTTTGATGGTCCATCATTTAACATAAACAACAGTAAAATATTAGAGAAATGTTTTTTTTTTTGGTCAACAGATTAGAGAAATGTTTAAAACTAACAATTGAACAGTTCATTACAGTTTAGAAAGTATAAATTTATATAGAACCAAAAATATGTCTTAAAAAGATATTAAAGTGAAATAATTTGTTGAGGAAATGGAAGTATGGAATAGCTTAATGCACTCAAACACAACCATAAAACTATACAAGTGCAATTGATGTCAATCACCCAAGTGGATAAGCCACCTAAAAAATTAATCTAGTTATCACATTCTTTACATCGGGTAAAAGGTTCTCGACGTTGTTTATCTCCATTACACGTAGAATTTGAATCTCTAATTTAGGCTATGCGATGTCTCATCTTGGTTTCACTGACCAATATTTCTTTTAAGATTAATTAGCTGTGTTTTGATCCAGCTTCTTGAGGTATCTGAAGAGTAGCCGTCATTTGCATCAGACTGGCCGTACTTGTGAGCCGCAAATTCTGTCCCCAACATATCCCTTGTTAAAAATATCGCTAGGCGTTAATCGGACGGTGAAGAAAGACCTAGTGCCGAATCAATTAAGCGGAGATTACACGGGTACTAATAGTAGACTAGTTTTAGAGATTTTTATCTATATATATATGTATAATCTATTAAATCTATGAAACAATACAAGAGATTATAGTCGAATTTAGTGGTCCGCATCGCACTTAATATCCTATGAACCTGAGTTCGACCGTCGAGCATGCTTCTTTTGCTTATCTTTTTTACAATTTTGCTTTAATGAAACCGAAATGACGAATATACCCTCATCGGGTGACCTATAAACCCTAATATGCGATGTTCTTCATTTTTCCTGCAATGTTTTTTTACAGTTTTTGTTTGGGTTTCGTGTAAATTCTATCCTAATATAACAAATCTACAAAGAAAATTATATTTCAAACTTAAAAATCCTCGGAAAAAAAATTATTTTGAAACTTCTAATTCGTTAGCCGCATAAGGTGAAATCGCGGCAGCTCTCCTCGACGATTAAGCGGCCGCCGAGGCTGCGTTTTTAAACAAGTAATATATCTATGTTGGAATTGATATTTTTCTATATAACTAATATTTTCAGCTATATTCTTTCCTTTTTTTGTTAAAGGGTTTTTCAGCTTTATTCTTGTTATTCAAAAATATATATGTTTTTAAAAAGTTAATACTAAAAATCTACTACTTTCTTAACTATACTCTCTTTATAAGAAAAATCTAATATTAAAATTTCACGGTTTTCTAGATAACAACTAACTTTCACTATCATGCTTATATTAGTTATCCTTACATTTCTACAAATAAACAAAGTTTAAAGAATTACTTACAGCCAAAATCTTTAAATCATAAACTAGAAGCTGTAGCACCAGCCACAATATCTGTGTTATAATAATATAATTGAATTTAGGATCTCCCATTTGTCGGCGAATTTTATTCTCCTTATGTGTTGTTTACCTATAATAAAAATGAAGTCGAGAAAAAAAAAACTAATAAATAAGTAGTTTTTTTTCAAAGTACTAAACAATTTTGAAAAAGTAAATGAGTAAATTAAAAACAAGAATAAGATATTATTATCGTTTTTTCCTCCACCTATAAAATAGATGCTTGGGTACTCAGCAATGTTGTTCCGTATCTCTCACCAAACCATCTCTTTCTCTCTTTCTCAAAAATCTTGTTTACTTTTTAAATAAAACAAAGAAATTAAAGATGATGGTTACATTAGTACTAAAGTATGTCCTCGTGATAGTCATGACCTTGATATTGAGAGTCCTATACGACTCCATTTGTTGCTACTTCCTCACACCAAGACGCATCAAAAAGTTGATGGAACGCCAAGGCGTCACCGGCCCTAAACCACGCCTCCTTACCGGAAACATCATCGACATCTCCAAAATGCTCTCTCACTCCGCTTCTAATGATTGTTCCTACATCCACCACAACATCGTCCCGCGCCTTCTTCCTCACTACGTTACTTGGTCCAAACAATACGGTACGTATTCAGGGCCGTTCCAACGTTTTCAGATGTCCTGCGTTAAAAAGTTGTGTCATTTCCATATGTTTTCTTTGTTACCGTAAATTAAAAATTGAAGCATGAAATTACGGTTTTGTTTTGCCTATGCTTTGGAGTTTGGACGGGACATGCGTACAATACATTTGCCATTATATTACATACTTCACACTTAGGCCATGTCGTTGCCAAAAATGACTGAAATGCCCTTTTACAGGGAAGAGATTTATCATATGGAATGGGACAGAACCGAGGCTATGCCTGACGGAGACAGAAATGATTAAGGAATTGCTAACGAAGCACAATCCCGTCACCGGGAAATCGTGGTTGCAACAGCAAGGGACTAAAGGGTTTATCGGGCGTGGGCTACTCATGGCCAATGGCGAGGCTTGGCACCACCAGCGCCACATGGCGGCTCCAGCGTTCACACGTGATAGGCTCAAAGGATACGCGAAGCATATGGTGGAGTGCACGAGTTTGATGGCGGAGAGGCTGAGAAAGGAGGGTGAGGAAGAGGTGGAGATCGGAGAGGAAATGAGGCGGCTCACGGCGGATATAATCTCGAGGACGGAGTTTGGAAGCAGTTGTGACAAAGGAAAGGAGCTTTTTAGTTTACTCACTGTCCTTCAACGTCTTTGTGCTCAAGCCACTCGCCACCTCTGTTTTCCCGGCAGCCGGTAAGTTTTTTTTTCACAAATCTTTCTTTTGATTTTATTGTGTTAGGAATTGCAATTTATATCAAATATTTTCTTAAGAGAATAATATAGTAGTATTAATATATTTTGTTTTGGTTCTCACGATTTTGTAGTGTTACTTAATTTGATGAAACGTTAATTTAAACTGAAGAAATAACAATATTCTACATGAATGACGACTTTTACATGGCCGCTATTTCTGTATTTTGTTTGCGCCAACAAAAAAACGTTGCATGCATCTAAATGATGACTTAACGTGTAATTAATCTTTGTGTCTCAAAGGTTTCTACCGAGCAAATACAACAGAGAAATAAAGTCTCTGAAAACGGAAGTGGAACGTCTTTTGATGGAGATTATAGAGAGCCGAAGAGACAGCGTAGAGATTGGTCGGAGTAGCTCCTACGGAGACGACCTCTTAGGGCTTCTCTTGAACCAGATGGATCGCAACAAGAACAACCTTAATGTTCAGATGATAATGGATGAGTGCAAGACTTTCTTCTTCACAGGCCATGAGACGACCTCTCTTCTCCTCACGTGGACTCTCATGCTCCTTGCTCATAATCCCACGTGGCAGGACAAGGTTCGCGATGAGGTCCGGCAAGTTTGTGGCCAAGATGGTGTCCCCTCCGTTGAACAGCTGTCAAGGTTTACCTCGGTACGTTCTTTTCACTCACACTATCACCTTTCTTCGTTGTATTTTTAATGGAACAATGGTTTCTCATCACCGTTCTAGATAGCGGCCGCTTAGACACCTAGACGTTTAGCTCGGACGTTCTGATTGTGACCAACTCGTTGACAAGAATTCAAATATTTTTTTTTCTTACCTTAGGCATCCGATTAATATATTTTAATATTTTTTAATAATAAGATACTAAGAATGGAAACAAATATCTAAAAGGGTATATTTAATATCATTTTTAAATTTTTCTATTCACAAAATATTTTTAAAAACCAATAATACGAAAAAATAAATTCTAATTAATCCTCGACTAAACGGTGATTGATTATTAGGCGTTACCCCCTCCTCGAATGCTTGAGTAGTGCATAATGAATTATGAATAGTGATTTTTATTAGTGTTTTAATTAAAAAAAAATTTGTTTAATCATGAGGTAGGTAATTTTCTCACTCGTAAAGCTAGAATTCATTATTTATTTCCTTCTTTATTACTATATATAAATAAATAAAGGTGATCTAGTTGACCAAAAAAAAAATTAGAATTCTTTTGAATGTTTTAAAAGCAAACTGAAAGAGAAAGATATTACAAGTTTCACGTTTCCATTATAATTTTACAAGAACATAATTTTTAAGAATAAAAAGTATTAGATATTAAAAGAAGTAAGAACAGTAGTATAACACTTAAACTCAAAACAAAACAAAAGTCGTTTAAAACAATTGAAACATATGTGTTAATGTCTTATGCGTTGTTATGCATATACACATGTCTACTAAGTTTTGAGTTTGGTCGAGAATTGGGATAGAATCACAATTATATCTTTCATTTTATAAAATGTTTTTGCTTGTAACACCAATTTTTATGGGTGCGGGTGGGGTACTACCTTCATTCAACACACTAGAGGCAATGCCACTAAGTCGTAGTGCTTCTTCCGTAACTAAATCTCAATTAGTACATATCTGGTCAACTTTAATATGATATATCTAGATAGTTTTATTAATGTGTTTTGCCATAAATTATTATTATATAGGTTGAAGTCAAATCATTCATTTCATGTAATGACATAGAACAAATTTCACGTATTTATTAGACTAATATGAAATTTACATTAGCATTGCTTCAACATTTGATTAGATAGACCGATAGAGAGACTCAGATGAGACTTTCCACATTTAAAATCGAACTAAGGCATATTTTAATAATGAGATAAATAAAATATTCCATTTGTTGAAAAGATTAGCACTACAGCATGCTTTGCATAAAATACTAAAAGAAATCATTCATTAAACGATTTTGACAGCTTGAAAGGCAATTCTTAAAACCATGTAAAGATCTGTGAGAAAGAGTCATAAGGCACTTCACAAGATTGTTAGATATGATATCTTAAAAGGGTTTTCTATAATTTAATATTCAACTAACTTATCTTTCTTTCTTTACTTTTCTTCTTTCAACAGTTAAACAAAGTGATAAACGAGTCACTAAGACTTTACCCTCCTGCTACTCTTTTACCAAGAATGGCATTTGAAGACATAAAACTAGGTGACCTTATCATCCCTAAAGGTTTATCTATATGGATCCCTGTCCTTGCAATCCATCATAGTAAAGAATTATGGGGCGAAGATGCGAACGAGTTCAACCCTGAGCGATTTACGACTAGAAGTTTTGCATCTAGTCGACATTTCATGCCTTTTGCGGCTGGGCCAAGGAACTGCATTGGCCAAACTTTTGCAATGATGGAGGCAAAGATAATATTAGCAATGCTTGTTTCCAAATTCAGTTTCGCAATATCGGATAATTATAGACATGCTCCTATTGTTGTGCTTACTATAAAACCTAAGTATGGAGTTCAATTAGTTTTAAAGCCACTTGATTAGTGAAAGGAGACTTATCTAGTTAAGCTCCCTGAGAGAGTTCTGATTTTTGAGTGACATGAGGGATTTGTAATTGAAACGATTTTGAAATGAGTATAATGAAGAGCCTTTTTTATTTATTTGATAATTACAAATTAAAAAAGGTCGCAAATTATTTCAAAAATTGGTGAAAATTCCATATATCTTCATTTTCAAACTATTTTCAAAAAAACATAAGGTCTTTTAACTACAATATTTGGATATTTTATAGTAATAATGTACAACATGCATGCATGATAATTCATCTATCCAACACTCCGAAAGCAGATGATACTCGGTGTAGTGACCCTCACCTTGGACAGGAAGGGCCGGGATAGTTAAGCGCGGAAAAATCTGCGAGTTGCCGTAAGTTGAACTGCCTTTTGAGAATCGTCGTGCTTAAGTAAGCTAGTAGGTAGCTGGGTATTGAGGTGCTTCTGTAATTTGTCGTGCTTCAGCAAGTAGCTGGGTGGAGACGTGCTCGGGCCAAGTCCGAGAAGTAGCTGGGTGGCGACGTGCTCGGACTAAGTTAGTAAGCAGGTAGCTGGTTGTCGTCGTGCTTGTAAGCAGCTAAGCAGGTGAGTGGCGAGTGCATGCGCCAAGTTGGTGAGTGAGATGCTTAGGTTATCCACCTCTGAAGTCTGTTTGGCGAGTCACGGGCTGAGGTGTCGTTGTTTGGCGATTTGAGAAACCCTCGGCCAAAGTCTCGTCCGCCTTTATATATGAGCTTCCTCCTTTCATTTTTCGCAAGTGTGGAAGGAGAGAAAGCAGCTAAAAACCGAGAGAGTTTTTGAGAGAAAACCCGAGAAAGTTCGAGAGAGAATCCGAGAGAAAGTCGAGAAGGAATCGAGTTTTAGTGTGCGGGACTAAGAAGATCTTCGACGTGAACCGTGGTGCCATCGTTTGGAATCATTAGAGAACCTTTAGACTGTGAGTTCGGTTTAATTTTCTTAAGCAAGAACGTTGATGCTTGAGTTCGGATTTCATGATGATTGATGCGTATGACTAGTGATTGATGCAAGAGTTTGTTTACTTGATTTTTTATGTGATAATCATGCATATGTTCGGTCTAAATACGCATGTTTGATTTGGCTTGTTAAGCTTGTGGATTCTCATGCGAGGGATGCATGAAAGACGGATTGGATATTCTTAAACTTGAACATACGATGAAGTGGTTAGCTACCATCATCGATATGTCGCATGACGATGCGTTATTATTGTTCGGATCACTTTGGTTCTTAGCTCGTCGCTTTAGCCGAGTGAGGTAAGATAGGGAACGATTTAGTTCACTTCGGTTTCCTTAGCCTTTGTGGCTGGAACCGAGTGAGGCAAGATGGGAACAGTTAAGAATATTATCCAATGCCGTGAAAGTTTTAAAGTGATTTGAGAAAATATGTGGTCGTATTTTGTGTGATGATTTATACTTATGATTTTGTGAGTTGTTTGATTAATTGTTGAGATTTTATGGGTAATGATATGCATGTTAGGCACTCGTTATCACTAAGCGACTTAGTTGCTTACCGAACTCAATCTTGCAGGAAAGCGTAAGTAGCAAGGAGAAGGAAAGAACAATTTTTGTGAAGCGGTGTATAGAGTTTAGCCTTTTGTAAAACGTATGTTTTTATGGTTTACTCCTTTATGTTTGTTTTCCGCTGTAGCCTTTTGTATGATAGTATGGCCAGGTAAATCGGTTTTAGTTGTGTGAACTTAAGTTATATAAATAAAGGAAGTCTTATGTAAAAGGTTAAGTTTCCGATAATGATATTAGCTTTGTCCGAGCGAACTAACTACGAGTCTTATTCGGATTGAAAAGCTTAGAATAAAGATAAGTAGGAAATATGACGCCTCGGATGTTGGGTCTAAGGTCTCGGTGCGTTCGGAAACCTCGGATCGAATGTCCGGACGCGTCATAAGTAGCGCTTCCGTCCTAGGTATGAACGGGGGTGTTACAAGGTGGTATCAGAGCATTGTACGATACTCGTAAGGGACTTAATTCTTGAATTTTATCGAGTAAACGTGTCGCAAAAGGCTATTAGGAAACACTGGCTTTGTTCCTTCTTTTCTTTGCTTAAGTTCTGACCCTTGGTTCCTTTGTAAACTATGCCGCCGAGAAGAGCTTACAGGGAGAGTGGACGTCCGTGGATTAATCTTAGTGCCCTTGTGCTAGAATCTGACTCGAGTTCTTATGAGTCAGACCCATCTGAGAACCCTTCACCGTGTGAATCCGTCTGACAAACTATGAGTACGAAGTGGATGAGCTAGATACTCGTGACATGAGTGTAAATCAGCAGGATGACGATGCGTCATCAAGTACTGTGGAGGGAATGCCGAATCAAACTAGGGTAGAACCGTCAACGAGAAGGAGAAGTCTGTTCACGAACCTTGTCAAAAGACTAGTTGATCGTTTGGATCGTCGTGAGCATCGAGCTAATTCGAGTCATTCCGCTTTAGAGCCAGATTTTTTGAAGATAGTGAAAATGATGAAGACATTGGGGATGAAGAGATTCGAAGGTAGCACAAACCCCTTTGTAGCTGATGCCTTGATAAAGAACTTAGAGAAAATTTTTGATGCTACACGATGTCCGGAAGCTTTTAAGAAGGATGTTGCTAATTATTACTTGGATAAAGATGCGGCAAATTGGTGGAATGCATTGGAGAGACGTTTCGGAGGGTACTCAACCAGATACACCTGGACTGAGTTTCGTAATGAGTTTATGAGGAAGTACTTCCCTCCAGAAGCTCGGGACCGGCTGGAGATTCAGTACTTCGGGCTTACACAGGGTGACCGGAGTGTCTGAGACTACGAAGCAGAATTCACCCGACTACGTCAATATGTGAATTATAAGTGGGGTGATGAGCCTTCAACGTCCCGGAAGTTCCTGCATGGGTTGCGGCCATAAATTTAGGGCCGTTTGCAAGTAGTAGAGTTCACTGATCTGTCTACTTTGGTGGAACGAGCCGTTAATATAGAAATGGAACTTGCAGCGCAACAAGCCCAAGCTGCGAGAGCCAGTGGGGCTCGTGATGCTGGAAATAAGAGGAATTCTACGCCAAATTATTGGGACAAAAACGCAAGGATATCGGTGAAACCTGTGGATCAGTTACGAACCTGTTATAGATGTGGTAAACCAGGACACAGGGCCGCATCTTGTAGAAGTGCAGTGCCGAGTGTTCAGCACCCGGACATAGTGTGTTTTGCGTGTAACGAAAGGGGGCATTACGCGACCTCTTGTCCTCGGAGACAAACGCAACAAATAAACCCGCCCTTACCCATTCAGGCGCTTGTAACCCGTCCTGCGATATGATCCGTGCCTAAGAAACAAGCAACTCTAGGCCGACTTTATGTTTTAGGTGTTGCGAAACCTGAACCGTTATGTCTTCCTAAAAGACCCATCGCAGGTATGTCGGGTTTTGGCCTTATGATTGAACTGATGCATTATGTTTACTTGATGATTGATTGCATATAGAATAAAGAGTATGTTGAATTGTTGGTTGTTAGGGACTTTGCGTGTTGGTGGTATTCCTGTGCATGTGTTGTTTGACTCAGGTGCGACACATAGTTTCGTGTCACCTGAGTAGTGAGGAATTTTGAGGGAACCTTTATGATAGTAAAGGTGAGTGTGCCAATTAGAACACCCGGTGACCAAATACTCCATGCCACAAGCAGCGTGATGGGAGTTCCTATCATCATCAGAGAGATTGAATTCTCAGCGAACTTGTTAGTTACCCCGCTAGCCCACCATGAGGTGATTTTGGGAATGAACTGGTTGTCAAGTTATGAGGCTCGTTTGGATTGTGGTAAAGGCAGAGTTCAGTTGGAAAAGGATGGACATCCTTTGGTCTCCTTTGGTGGGTTTTTTTCGAGTCTTGGAATAGCTGTTGTGTCGGCATTAAGAGCTGAGAAAGAATTACGCTGTGGAGAAGCCTACTTGGTTACCTTAACCATGATTGATGATGGTGTAGAAGAAGAGCCAAAGCTAGAAGAAATTCCTGTGGTTCGGGAATTTTAAGACGTATTCCAACCTCTAGAAGGAGTACCTCTGCCTCGCTCTAATCCCTTCACCATTGCTCTTGAGCCAGGCGCGGTACCAATAGCCAAAGCGCCATACAGAATGGCACCAGCTGAAATGGCAGAGCTTAAAAAACAATTGGAAGATCTCACGGACAAAGGATTTATTCGACAAAGTTCCTCGCCATGGGGAGCTCTGGTCTTGTTCGTGAAAAAAAATGATGGAAGTATGCGGTTATGTATTGATTATCGAGGAATCAATAACATAACAATTAAGGATAATAATCCACTTCCAAGGATAGATGAATTGTTGAATCAATTGCAAGATGCTAAGTTATTCTCCAAGATTGATCTTGCTTCGGGTTACCATCAAATCTCAATCGTGGAAAATGATGTTCAAAGGACTGCATTCAGAACAAGGTACGGACATTACGAGTTTGGGATAATGCCGTTTGGATTGACGAATGCGCTGGCAGCTTTCATGAGATTGATAAATGAAGTATTTCAAGAGTACTTAGATGAGTTTGTAATCATTTTCATCGATGACATTCTCATATATTCACGAAGTGCCGAGGAGCATGAAAGACATCTAAGACTAGTGCTGAATCGACAAAGGGAGCAAAAGTTGTTCGTTAAGTTTAGTAAGTGCAAGTTATGGACAAAGGAAATTGGATTCTTAGGCCATCGTATATCGGAATATGGTGTGCCTGGTGATCCCAAGAAGATAGCTGTCATCAAGGATTGACCACAACCAACCAATGTTACCGAAGTACAAAGCTTTTTGGGTTTGGCTGGATACTACCGTAAGTTCGTGAAGAATTTTGCTACTCGAGCCAAGCCGTTAACTCATTTAACGGGGAAAAGAGTCAAATTTCAGTGGGATGCAGAAGCAGCAAATTCATTTGGGCAATTAAAGGAAGCGTAGATCACTTCTCCTATTTTAGCTCTCCCTGAACCTAAACAACCGTATACAGTTTATATTGACACATCTCGAGTAGGACTGAGTTGTGTATTGATGCAGAATGGGAAGGTCATTGTCTATGCTTCGCGTCAGTTAAGAAAGCATGATGAAAACTATCCCACTCATGACTTGGAGATGGCCACAGTAGTTTTTGCATTAAAGATTTGGCGATCATATCTCTATGGAGAAAATGTTGAAGTACTTACGGATCATCAAAGTCTTAAGTATCTATTCACTCAACCGGACCTGAACTTAAGACAACGGAGATGGATAGAGTTTATCGCGGATTACGATCTAAAGATCCTCTACCATCTCGGAAAAGTAAATGTAGTGGTGGATGCTCTAAGTCGTCGACGAGCAAGTGTGAATATTGAGAAGGACATAGAAGCTTTAGCTGTTGCATTCAAGATGGTGAATTTGACGGCAATAGAGGGTGAAGCTAATGAGCCACTAGGACTGCAAGGTGTGAATCAAGCGGGATTGATTCAAAGGATCGGGAAGAACAACATGAAGATGTGAATCTGAAAAAGATCATTGAGGAGTTGAAAGGTGTTGAGGAGAATAATGAAAGTGGTATCACTTAGCTGCCGATGGTATCTCGCTGTTGAATGGAAGTATTACGGTTCCCGCTGGAAAAGACTTAAGAAAAGAAATTCTAAGAATGGCGCATCACTCGTTACTTAGTATTCATCCAGGAAGTACCAAAATATATCGGGACATTAGACGGTACTATCACTGATCGGGTATGAAGAAATCTGTAGCACAGTGGGTTGCTCAGTGTCAGACTTGTCAGCTAGTCAAGGTTGAACATCAACTACCGGGAGGATTGCTACAAAGCTTACCGATTCGAGAATAAAAATGGGAAGCCATTGCGATGGATTTTATAACTGGATTATCAACCGCACCGGGAAGAGGAAATGATGGGATATGGGTGATAGTGGATCGATTAACCAAGTCTGCGCATCTTATCCCGATAAAAGGGGAAGACAAGTTCGAAACCTTAGCCAAGTTTTACATAAAGGAGATTGTGCGACTTCATGGAGTACTAGCAGACATCGTATCGGATCGAGATCCTCGATTTACTAGCAAGTTTTGACGTGCATTTCAGGATGCCTTGGGAATAGAACTTCACATCAGTACAACCTTCCATCCTGAGACTGACGGGCAGACAGAACGGACCATGAGAACCATCGAAGACATAATCCGGATGTGCATGTTAGATTGGGCCGAAACGTGGGAACAATATTTGCCTTTGGTGGAATTCTCTTACAATAACAGTTTTCATTCCAGCATCGGCATATCACCTTACGGAGCTTTGTATGGCCGACCATGCCGAACACCCATGTGTTGGACTGAAGTGGGAGAAAGGAAAATGTGTGGGGCCGATATAGTTAATGAGACTACCGAGAAGATCATAACTATTCGGAGGAATATGAAGAAGGTTCAAGACCGTCAGAAGAAGTATGCTGATCGAAATCGAAGGGAAGTGGTGTTTGAGATCGGAGATTGGGTATATTTGAAAGTAGCTGCTCAGAAAGGGAAAAATCGTTTTAGAAAAGTCAGGAAATTGGCTACTCGATTTATAGGACCATATAAAATCTTAGGAAAGGTCGGACAGTTAGCTTATCGTTTAGAACTTCCCTCAGATATGGCCTTACATCCGGTGTTTCATGTATCCATGTTGCGGAAACATGTAAGAAACCAGTCGGAGATTGAACCTCAAAGGATAGAAGAACTCTGTACTAATCTTATCTACCCTGAGGGACCAATGCGATTAGGAGAACGGCGAGTCAAGAAATTAAAGAACCGAGAGATTAGATAAATTCAAGTCTTTTGGGGTAAACAGAATAGAATTGTGGTAACTTGGGAGGACGAAGAGAATTTTCGAAAGGATTATCCTGAGTTTTTTGTTGATGAAGTATAAACGTAAAGTCTTAGAATTTGGGACAAATTCTAATAAGGCGGGAAGAATGTAGTGATCCTCACCTTGGACCGGAAGGGCCGGGACAGTTAAGCGCGGAAAAATCCGCGAGTTATCGTAAGTTGAGCTGTCTTTTGAGAATCGTCGTGCTTAAGTAAGCTAGTAGGTAGCTGGGTATTGAGGTGCTTCCGTGATTTGTCGTGCTTCAGCAAGTAGCTGGGTGGAGACGTGCTCGGGCCAAGTCCGAGAAGTAGCTGGGTGGCGACGTGCTCGGGCTAAATTAGTAAGCAGGTAGCTGGGTGCCGTCGTGCTTGTAAGCAGCTAAGCAGCTGAGTGGCGAGTGCATGCGCCAAGTTGGTGAGTGAGCTGCTTAGGTTATCCACCTCTGATGTTTGTTTGGCGAGTCACGGGCTGAGGTGTCGTTGTTTGGCGATTTGAGAAACCCTCGGCCAAAGTCTCGTCCGCCTTTATATATGAGCCTTCTCCTTTCATTTTTTGCAAGTGAGGAAGGAGAGAAAGCAGCTAAAAACCGTGAGAGTTTTTGAGAGAAAACCGAGAAAGTTTGAGAGAGAATCCGAAAGAAAGTCGAGAAGGAATCGAGTTTTAGTGTGCGGGACTAAGAAGATATTCGACGTGAACCATGGTGCCATCGTTTGGAATCATCAGAGAACCTTTAGACTGTGAGTTCGGTTTAATTTTCTTAAGCAAGAACGTTGATGCTTGAGTTCGGATTTCATGATGATTGATGCGTATGATTGGTGATTGATGCGTGAGTTTGTTTACTTGATTTTTTATGTGATAATCATGCATATGTTCGGTCTAAATACGCATGTTTGATGTGGCTTGTTAAGCTTGTGGATTCTCATGCGAGGGATGCATGAAAGGCGGATTGGATATTCTTAAACTTGAACATACGATGAAGTGATTAGCTACCATCATCGATATGTCGCATGACGATGCGTTATTATTGTTCGGATCACTTCGGTTTTTAGCTCGTCGCTTTGGCCGAGTGAGGTAAGATAGGGAACGGTTCAGTTCACTTCGATTTCCTTAGCCTTTGTGGCTGGAACCGAGTGAGGCAAGATGGGAACAGTTAAGAATATTATCCAATGCCGCGAAAGTTTTAAAGTGATTTGAGAAAATATGTGGTCGTATTTTGTGTGATGATTTATACTTGTGATTTTGTGAGTTGTTTGATTAATTGGTGAGATTTTATGGGTAATGATATGCATGTTAGGCATCCGTTCTCACTAAGCGACTTAGTTGCTTACCGAACTCAATCTTGCTGGAAAGCGTAAGTAGCAAGGAGAAGGAAAGAACAATTTTTGTGAAGCGGTGTATAGAGTTTAGCCTTTTGTAAAACGTATGTTTTTATGGTTTACTCGTTTATATTTGTTTTCCGCTGTAGCCTTTTGTACGATAGTATGGCCATGTAAATCGGTTTTAGTTGTGTGAACTTAAGTTTTATAAATAAAGGAAGTTTTATGTAAAAGGTTAAGTTCCCGATAATGATATAAGCTTTGTCCGAGCGAACTAACTACAAGTCTTATTCGGGTTGAAAAGTTTAGAATAAAGATAAGTAGAAAATATGACGCCTCGGATGTTGGGTCTAAGGTCTTGGTGCGTTCGGGAACCTCGGATCGAATGTCTGGACGCGTCATAAATAGCGCTTCCATCCTAGGTATGAACGGGGGTGTTACACTCGGACCTCATGACACGGTCGTTCTCATCTCGCCATGACCCCAAATGATACTCTTTCTTTGACTCATCTATAGGAACAAAAACATAATGAACTTTTAATTTAAATGAACTTTCACACTTTTAGAGATTGTCTTATTTCCATTGGATCTGATCCTCGTTGCTTGAGAAGAGCGATTGCTCAAAGTGCTTCTACCCAAACGTCTCTGTTGAAATTCAATTTGATTACTAATCTGTAAATTTTGGTCTTTACTCCATTGGGGATTAATCTGTAACTGTAGGAGGTAACCTTTAATTACTCTCCATTTGAGGAGAAAACTTTTTTGGTACTAATAACATTTGACAGATTTAAAGTAGAAAAATAAAGAATCTAACTAATTTCCAAAATCCAAACTCTACAATATGGAAATCGTCAAAGTCAACTTCTAAAAAAATAATGGAAGAAATACAAAGTCAAATGAAGTGGAAATGCACTGTATCAAACAACTTTTAACCTTAGAACAAGTTTTTTTTTTTTTTTTTTAAAAACATTTACCAAAACTAATGATTTTATCGCGCTAAAAGGAAACCACATTGCAAGTTATAGGAAAGAGGGTGAAAAGTGGGTTGATGCTACCAGTTTTAAAACAATTTATACGTATACTTTCTTTTGTCGACAGACTTATTTATATTTTAGGTAAAAGAATATATACTGCCTCGTTTGGAAATTTAATATACTCAATAATACTCACATTTTGTTAAAAGAAACAATCATCAATTGATATTTGATAAAAACTTTTCGTTTTTCCAGCTTTCATTGTGTGCAAAAATGTTTTGACGAGTATTGTTTACCATATTTGGACATTTTTTAAAAAAAAATAGAAATTTCAAAAGTTTTTGAAAATTTGACGTCTTTTTGGAAACTTTCACAATTTCAGAACTTCAACAAAATTTCAGAAACTTAAAAAATTAAAGTTGTTGTTTGCAATATTTTTTTTAAAAACATACTATATTAATCATTTTCTATAATAGAACTTTCTTACATTATTTGGTTCAAAAAAGTGACTAATAACCTAATTCTTACTACACGGGATAACGCGATTTACTGGAGTCGAACTCTACTAAAAACGACAGTAGAGATGAAACATTAGCCACTTGATTAAAGATATTTTTTCCCTATAATATAATAATATTTGTAGTATTTTAATAACTTTTAACGAAAATTCTCAGAAAATTCATTCGCTTTCGAAATCATTCACAAGTTTTTGAAAATGTTTACAAGTTTTTGAAAAAGTTTACAAGTTTTTTTGAAAGAATATTGTTTATCGTTTTTATCAATGTGTTTTTGGAAACTTTTATAAGTTTTCTCTGTAAAAACACTGTTTATTGTTTTCAATTTCAGTTGCCAATTTTGACTTGTTATATATATTTGAATGTTTAACCCATTAAATTTAAATGATAATTCCAACATCTTAAAATTTAGAGGCTAAATCTAAAATATTAAACTAAATTAACGACATGCTGTGGCAGCGGAGACAAAGAGAAACGTCGAGTTATACACAAGAAAAATATACAATCGATTTGGACAGTGTTTTCGTAAGATTCTGGCTTGGAAACTAAGTTGGGAGAGATTAAAAAAATATATATATGAAGATATTTTCTTCATAGAAATTCAAGAGGTGATTTCTTAGACCAATATTGAAAGGGTTATATGGCCAAATTAAAATATGAAAAAGGTTACTCGCCCTAATTTGCCTTACTTTAGTTGAAGATATATAGAAATTATCTTTTCATAAAATTAATTTAAAAAAATGGAGGGTTTTGACGGTTGTCTCTGTGTAAGGCCACATTATGTTTCTTCTTTGGCTTTAATTATCTAGATTGAACCCATTTTACTATATAATTATGAGTTTCGATAGTTTTCTATTAGATAAGCCTTTAAATATTTAAGAAACATGACAAATCATAGGAATGATAAGTGATGGGGTAACGAGTTGATCTTTTTTAATTAAATTTATTTTGTTCTGGTTATAGGTCAGCACTTATAATGACTATAAGCTTGATTTTTGCATCTTATCTTCCATTATTTTAAGTGACTGAATCGATAAAGCACCTTATTTCATAACGGAGAAAATGTCAACTTGTAAATTCTATAAATGCCAACTTTAACTCTATTTATATGTCTATTACTCATTTATTGATTTTCTTGTTGGTTTTTTTTAATTTTCTTAAGTCAGAGTGTATTGAATTCTTTTTGTATTTTGCACCAAACATATTTATGAGAAATAATTTGAATATCACGAAAATGAAGTTCTTAAAGAGTCAAATGTCAGTAACAATTAAGTTTTTCGGTACTAAATATGCTTGTTAAGACGTATTATTAGTAAATTTGATAC
Organism: Boechera divaricarpa; assembly: GCA_026770425.1. Lineage (NCBI taxonomy): Eukaryota > Viridiplantae > Streptophyta > Magnoliopsida > Brassicales > Brassicaceae > Boechera > Boechera divaricarpa. The sequence continues at coordinate 20,752,431 of CM049182.1, read as the reverse complement.
TCTCTTTGTATCACTTTAAACGATGTTTTAAAGTTTTTTTTGTTTCATTTTAAGTGATGTTTTCAAGTTTCTATGCAAAAATTAATGTATTTGATTGTTTTGACCATTTATATTCTGCAATATATTTTCTTATTAGTTAAATTAGTTTTTATTAATGATGATTTTATGTAAAAGAGGTAAGCTAAATGAAGTTTATATAATTTTATAATGTGTACAAAAACCTTAAACATCACGTATGAAACATAGTATTTAATATGACCAACGATATGAAATTGGTAAAAATGAACCGTGACAAATTGTGTAAATATGTTTTCAACAAGGGTTCGATTTAGTTCGATTTACCTTTAGTGCTTCAATTGCTGGTAGGAAAACACTAAACTAAAGATGCACATAAAATCCATTGGTAGATTATGAGTTAATCAATCATTCAATCTTGGTATTGCATTTCATGTTTAGAATGAATGGCACTTATAAAATATAATATATTATTTAGTTTAATATTTAATATTAAACTAAATAATATATTTACTATAACTTAGTAGTGGAAACATATAAAATATCATGAAACCTTAAGATATTTATTTGAGTTTCAACTGAAAAAGACATCAAATATACATTAATGTTATAAATGCCGACCAGAGTATGAGTTTGAACTCTAATAGTCGAAATATACATTAATGTTATATTCCATGATTCCAAATACTATAAATCATAGGTACAAAACTTCTTAGGTATCTAAATGAGTGTATCTACCGAATTTACCATGAACCAACACTACAAATGTGACACTATTGACATTCTAATTGTAGAAGTAATTTGTGGTGGAGGTGTGCTGCAATTTGTATGCAATGTACACTTTTTTTTCTTATTAAATAATCATTGTCTACATGGGATAAAGGATTAAAATATAACTTTTGCAATTGTGTACATGGGTCACCTTTTTGGCGCCTGCATATGATATATCCTTTCAATAATGATTAGGCGCAAAAATCGTTTTTTCTGTATTTTATTGTTTTAAGATAAGATTTTTAATTGAAACCAATGGCGACAAAAAAAAAAAAGAAACTTCAAACCACTTAACTCGAACTCGTTCATGACTATCTTTCACAAGGTAAATCAATGACTTGACGCCGAAATTGAAAATATATTATTGATTAACACTAGCTTGTTGTCACATTGTAGAAATCTTAGCTCTGAAACCATGCGGATGATGTCACCACACCCACTAAAGCTCAAAGATTGAGTCTACACTTCGACTGTTTACAATCACCACTAATACCATTGTTACAACAGTAGAACTATACAACTCATATTTTCAAGTTATCTGATTTCAGAACAAAAGCCACATGTGAAATTCGAATAATAAAAAAAAATGTTTAAAGATTTCATTCAATCATCTTTCCACATTATTTTAAAACAAAGATTCTTAAAATTTTAATTACCCTCAGAAAAGTATTAACTACACTATTTGTCGAATGAGTAAGCATAAGATATGCGTTGATGTTGACTAATATGTTATAATTTATCAATATGCATGAACATTCACCGGTATGTAAAAATTATTTATCTATCGTGTATGTAAATTTTGTATTAATATATGTTTACTAATTCTACATTTTCTTTCTTCATCGTCTAGATTTTAAAATAGCCAGAAGGTTAATCGATAATTGTACCTAAAACAATATTAGTTTCTCCAAGTTTAAAAGGAAAATGTTACCTATCGGATTTAATTTTAGAAAAGTTTCATCCTACTGAATATTATAATGAGAATTTTATCCAAAATGTCAAAAGTGAAAACAAAACTTTCAGAAAATGCTAAAACTTCCTAGGTCTTCGTAAAATACCAAAGAAACACTGTATACGAAATTTACAATGACCGTTTTATCCTTTTTTTGGTTTTTCCATTTCAACGAGATTTACCAAAGAAACTTTTGCGGCAGCGCTTTTAGTTAATGTCATGGTGAAGTAATGCAGGTTATCTGAAAACGATTCTCCTGGTTTTGTTCGTCGGAATTTTAGCATGGATGTATCAATCAATCCAACCACCACCACCGAAAATCGTTGGCTCTTCTGGCGGTGCCGCCGTGACATCGTCGAGGATCAAATTGAGTGACGGAATACATCAGGTTTACAGGAAATTCGGAATCCCTAGAGACGAAGCTAAGTTCAAGATCATATGTATCGATGGCTTCGACTCTTGTATGCACAATTCGCCGTTTGCCAATTTCATATCGCCCTAAGTTCTCCGGCGAAATTCCTCATTACCCATTTGTTCATTCAGTCATCGATAGCATGTAAAAAAAAAGTCAAAGTTTGTGTCTTTGGTGAAGTTAATGGCTAACAATGGTGTCTTTGTGCATAATTTTTATGCTCTTGTGGAGGAATTGAGGATATATATTGCGTCTTTTGACCTTCCTGGTTATGGTGAGAGTGATCCTAACCCGATCGGGTCACCGAGATGCATAGCATTGGATATAGAAGAGCTGGCTGATGGGTTAGGACTAGGACCTAAGTTCTATCTCTTTGGGCTCTCCATCGGTGGGGGTTAAATTACATGGGCATGCCTTAACTACATTCCTCACAGGTACTGCATTTTGAGTTTGTCTTGTTTGTTTTCGAAATGATTCGATGTGACGAATAGATTTCAACATTGATCTTGAAACAATATGGACTTTGTTAACAGGATAGCAGGGGCGACACTTATGTCTATTCCTCGACATAAGTTATCATGGACATGTGTTTTAGTGGACATATTTCTTCGCCCGCAGATGTTTCTCGTGGACATATACTTTTGTGGACATAGCTTATTGTGTAAACACGTTTTTGTGGACATTCGATGTCGTGGACATATGATTTCGTGGACGTATATTGTCGTGGACATTTCTTCGTGGTCAATTCTTGTTGGCGACATATTTTTTATTTCACATATGTTGTCGTGGACATTTTTATTGGTGGACATATGTTATCGTGGACATTTGTTTTAGTGGACATATTTCTTCGCCCATAAATGTTTCTCGTGGACATATATTTTTGTGGACATAACTTACGTCAACACGTTTTCGTTAACATAGTTTCCGTGGACATAGATTTCGTGGACATGTTTTCATATGTGACATGGGACATAATTGTCCACAATAACTTTATTCGTTGTCATTCATGTTCGTTGTCATTAATATTCGTGGACTAATGTATTCTGTCTATTCATTTTTTGGGACATAATTATTCCATGCCATTTATGTGAGGCGACATACTTTCTTGTGAACATATTGTTTATTATAATTGTTCCTTCGTGGACTTGTTTCATCGTAGACGGTTTAGGGTTTAGGGGCTCTCAACCCGGCTTTGTTTTGGTTTATTTTGCTTTGAGTTTTTGATTTTGTTAATGTATGTTAGCGGACGTATTAACTCATATATGTGGTCGTCGACTTATTTTCCTGTAGACGTATGCGGTAGTGGACGTAGATTCCCTCTTTGATCGTGGACATAAATGTCATTGTCAAATTTGTCCATCCACATTCATTTGGTATATACATTAATGTTCGTCGACTTTAGTGTACTCTGTCTATCCTTTACATATTTTATCGTCGATATGTCTTCTCCCGGGCACATATGTTCCTGTAATTAGCCGTTCACGGGAAAGCCTGCAATATTGTCCTGGGAAATGACATACTAGTTTTTACCTTCGAAAAATGCCACAAGAGCACTATGCATTCAGGGTAAAAAGACAACCTTACTCTTCATCCGAAGACACGTCTTCTTCTTCTTCTTTGGTAAGAAATAAGAAATCAGAAGCTTCTGAGGATAAACGAAAGCCTTCGTTTGATTCTTAAGCAAAACTCCCACCTCAGCTTCTGGTGGTCGCCTCTATCTCTCCATATCTCAAATTTGGACTCCTTTGATTTTGTTTATAAATACTTATCTTCTTCTTCTTCTTCAATCTTCACTCATGACACAAATCCTCCTCTCCTTTCTCCGATTTCGCCAGAATTCCCAAAAACATCGTTGAAGTTCTTATTATGGAAGACGCTAAAGGTAAAATCAATCACGAGACCGAGATCAATATCAGATTTTTTAATTTTTTTTTTGTCAACAGTTCATTTAAATTTAAAACGGTTTAGAAATCCAAACCGGGGGATCAGAGTTTATATAGCTCACCAGACCTTTTAATATCTGCTTGAGATTCGTTGTTTTGCTTGCATCCGTGAGAAGCATTTAGTTTTTTTTTTTAATTATACAACAGAATCGTTCTTCGCGATTTTGGATTCTATCTCGAGTCAGATTTTTTATCAAGTTTATTCAATGTTCAATTTCCAAATGTGGAATTTGGACTATTTCTTCATATTTTCATAATTTGATTTCACATACAGATTGTAGACATAAATTTTTTCGTGGACAAAAAAAATAGATTGTAGACATAATTTTGCTCGTGGACATTAAAACAGGTTGTGGACATAAATTTGCTCGTAGACATTAAATAGTTTGTGGACATAAATTTGCTTGTGGACATAACTTAGCTCGTGGACATAAAAACATATTGTGGGCATAACTTATCTCGTGGACATAAATTAGCTCATGGACATACAAATTGTGGCCATAAATTAGCTCGTGGACATACAGATTGTGGATAGTGGACGTAAAAACAGATTATGGACATAAATTTGTTCGTGGACATAACAACAGCATGTGGACATAACTTTTCTCGTGGACATAAAAACAGATCGCAGACATAAATTTGCTTGTGGACATATATTAAAATTTGCTCGCGGACATAAATTTGTTTGTGGACATAACTTAGCTCGTGCATATAAGTTAGCTTTTGGACATACAGATTGTGGACATAAATTTGCTCGTGGACATAAGTTTGCTCGTGAAAATAAAAATAGATTGTGGACATAACTTAGCTCGTGGGCATACAAATTTGCGGCCATAAATTAGCTAGTGGATATACATATTTGTGGACATAAATTTTGCTCGTAGACGTAAAAACAGATTGTGGCATAAATTTGCTCGTAGACATAAAAACAGATTGTGGACATAGCTTTTCTCGTGGACATAAAACAGATAGCGGAAATAAATTTACTCGTGTACATAAAATTTTTGTTAGAGTGGCAGCTAACAAAAGCTTGTTTCATCCTCAACACATCCAAAATTCTCACACCACCAGAAACTACTTTAGTTCCATCCTCTTCCGTGAGACAAGAGCGCCATGGTCCTCAACAATATCAATTCATCATTAGCCGTGAGATATAAGTCCCATCACATCGTTTCATCATCTCTTCATGTCACAAGATATCACAAACATCCTCATTTTTCCGAATTCCACCAATAAAGTATATCACATGATTGAAATCAGCAGCTTCCACACAATTGACCTAACATCTAGGTATAAATCACTCATGAACAATTGAAAGAACCAAAAACCGAAAAAGAACTAAAACAAATTAAAAATCTGCACAAATCCGACTCCAACCAAACAACAATCAAAACCAAAATCATAAAAATAGAGAAACATCATGGGAAAAAACAATCGAAAGATTCAAAAAAAGAAATCAAAACAAATCAATCACGAACCAAGAAAATTCAGTATAAAAAAAAAATTCAGAAATCTAAAAAACGAAGAAGAAGATAAGCCTATGAAGAATCACACCTGAAATCGTCAACCTCAACAGCCACTGAGAGCATAGAAATAGAGAAGAGAGCTAAAGAAAGAAGACATATTTTCGAGCAAATCCGTTGAAAAAAATTTGGCAATTCAAGTAAATTTCTCAATTGCACAGGGTATTTTGGTCATTTCGCATCTCCCCTTTTTGGCATATTTTGGCATTTCTCGAGGTTATCCGTGCTTTTGGCATTTTTTGCAAACTTTTAAAAACTTTTGGCATTTCTGATAAAAGTTTCTATAATGATTAAGCTCACACTCCCCGATAAAAAATAATGTACATATAGCATTGATTTTCTCAGCCCATAATACTTCTAGTAAATTAAGTTTTTTTTTTTTGGTCACAAAAGAAATAATAGTAACAAATTAAGTTTTATGGAAACAAAAGTATCTTCTTATTTGTGAAGACAAAAAACACTACAACAAAAATCGAGATATCATTTGTTTTTTGCATGTCCCTACTCTTTCGCTGTCTAGCCAGATATTACTTCCCCGCTGTTGGATTCGAGACTTAACCCTGACTGGTCCATCACTCTCCAGTCCTTGATAGGGCCTCATAGAAATCTATCAGAAGCGGTCCTTCTAAGGCTCATTTTCCAGACCACTATATATCATATTTGGATGAAAAGAAATAGGCGAATTCATCAGCACGTTTATTGCTCTTCAGGCACGCTTCAGCGACGAATCGAGGACACAATCTCCAATATTTTTTCAGCACTTCATTTCCCATTGGATAGCAAAATTGCGGACATTAATCTCTGTTGGCAACAGCGTCTCATGCGTCGGGGAAACAGAGCTCATCCCATCCAAATTCCTACTCGATGACATCCATGATTCTAATTTCTCTCCTCCTTTACCAATTGCTCTGTTTTTCAGGTTCGCTCATGCTGGTTTTATCCGTTTTACAGGCCACGGACAATCCACAAGGTAGATGCTGCTGAGATGTGTCGTGCTGGCTGGATTTCGATTTTTTCCCTGAGATGAAGAGCATATGTGATCAAAATTGGACCAGCAGGAGATCAGATTTGCACACCCAACGAGTTAATGCTATGCAGTAGCGGCCCGTTTATATCAAGCGGTTCACTTGCGCTATTACTTCTAAGTTTTACGATGCGCAATTTTTTTTTTGTGTCGCTCTTCTTTCTCTTCTTGTATTTCTTGGATTTGTGTTTTGCACATTTCAGACAAAGACGCTACTAAGAACTGTACTCTTTTTCCTAAGATTTGGTTTTGTCCCATGCGGATTTTCCAAACTAGGTTTTAATTAGGTAGTATCTTAGTAGCGTATTCCCTTTCGATTAGTCTCTGTTTCACCAATCTTATTTTTTTGTCTATTTTGCGCATAAATTTCTTTTATAAATATCACATTTTATAAATAAAAAAAGGGATTAATGCAACGAAACCCTCCAACTTAATTTTTTTTGCGCGTCAGCACCTCACCTCAAAAAAATGCACTGAAATATCCTAACCCCAAAATAACCCGCAATATAACTCTTCCATCATATCGACGTTATGTTTTTGACGGAAGGCGCGATGCATCGATTTGTTTATTGAGTTTTGCGAACAAACTCCATGCTGTTTTAAAAGGGGATAAAATCAAACCCTAAATTGGATATTGTATTATTTCAAAATTGAAATCGAAAATTTGAGAAATCGAAATCGGATTCTGGGTTCTATTTGTAAATCGAAATCGGGATTTGGGGATAAAATCTTCAGCCATATGAGTGACGAGGACAGCTCATCCTGAGAACACGAGCCTGCTCGTCATGGAATTTAGCTCATCCTGAGAACATGAGCCTGCTCTTCCTGGAATTTAGCTCATTCTGTGGACCAGAGCTTGGGAAATCGGAGGAGGCGGGTGGCTGTAAAAGCACCATCACCGCCGAGAAGACATTTCGCTGTTGTACGGTACATCGTTCGCCGGAGTGAGGGATTTGAGTTTTATGACACGTAGATGAGATCATCACAGGTTGGAAAGAGAAAAAGTTGCATCATAAGCAGTTTATGGAATCGTAGGATTCGAAAGAGAAAACAAGCAGCAAAATCAGAGTCAGATTATGAGAGTTTGGACAAAATTTTGGTGAAATATGTTCCAAAGCTAGAGAAGGAGAAGCAGAGGTTCAAAACTGGAGCAGAAGAGACGGAGAACTCAATGAACAATAATGAAGGTAGCTTGGACCAAACACTGGAAAAACATAAACAGGGACCTGAAAGCATGAAGACGGCAAAACCAATTCTTAATTTATAATTTATTTATTTTGCCTATTATTTATGATTATTTGCTCAAAATGATGAAATCAAAAAGAAAATTATGTCGTTATGTAGTCACAAATACTAAACCTCGATACTTGAGATGTTATAACTCATACAGTCATGTCGTTTTGTAGTCACAAAAACTAACTTTCGCAAAACATCATGTTATTTTTTTCAATAAACAGACGTTACACAGTGCCACGTTATCGATATACAGAAGAGCTATATTGTGGTTTAATTTGGGGTTAGAATATTTCGGTGTATTTTTTTGAGATGTGGTGCTGATGCGCAAAACAAATTAAATTACGAAAAACAATACAAAGCATAGTAAAATACTGTAGACTAAGAACTGCATTAATTATCTTACATAAATGTAAATAAATTTTTTGTATGTCCAACTATAGTATATATTTTTGTTTTCAGATTTAAAATTTTATTTAAAATAAATATCATTTTGTATTTTTAATATAGATATTTGATAAAATTGTTATTTTATTTTTATTATTTTAATGTGAGCAATGAAAAATTGTATAATATATTAATAAAAAGTTTCTAAAAACTAATTATTTTTTTAATATGTGTGATGGAAAGTAATTTATTTTCTCCATGAAACGTGATGAGTGTAAAGTGTAAACGGGAAGATAGGTGAACAAACTAATAATATGATTCAAGTCCAAAAGAGTTGGGCCATGTTTTTTGTTGAATATACAATTCAACCCAATTAACTTAAATAAATCTATCCTCTTCTCTTCTCTAACAAATTTACGACACATATATCCTTTGAGAACGAAAATCTAACACACATGTAACATGTTAGCTGCTGAGTTATTCGGTAACGGTTTACATACAAAGGGCCTTTTGAGACTCACGTAAATTATAAAATTATCTATATTGAATGGCTAATCATTATACGGAGATTTCGCCATCAAGCAACCTAGACCATCCATCCCAGAGATTTCTGAAAATAGCAGATTTGTTAAGTTAAGACCTCATTATCATTCATACACATTTATAAAGAACGAACAAACATGCAAAACAAAACAAAACAAAACAAAAAAAACAAAAAAAGAGATAAAAGAGAGATTTGTTAATCTCTATTTGTACACCTAACCAACACCAAAGCTTGTAATTAAGACCAGCCAAAAAAAAGCACCATTCACTCACCGCACACGAGTCCGAGCTCAATCTTACACGTGTCCTCATCCTCAGACGTGCCACACCTCTCCAACTTTCTTTTCTTCATCGGCACCACCACGTGATTCCCACGTGCCAAAGGCTCCAACCCCAAAGTCAGCTCAAGCCCGATCCAAGTCTTTGGTTCCTCCGTCGTCGTCTCCTCCGACGACACTGGCGACTCGTGACTAAGTGACGACTCGTGACTCAGTGACCTCACGTTTCTCTCTTCCTTGCATGCACCACGGCTTCGTCTCTTCACGTTCTCGTCCTTGCTTGACACGTGTCTTATGTCAAAAAGCTTGTTGTTAAAAGGAGGGGCTTGACTCGTAACCGCCGCGTCACAAGCTATCGGAGTCACCGGAGAGCCTCTCATCACCGCCTCGACCGCCGCTTGACAAAGATGCCAATTTCCAGACCACAATAACCCGACTGATCCATATATTGGATTCACAATCCTCCCGCATGCTTCGTACAACAATGACCTAAATATCGCTGCAAAAAAAAAAAAAAAAAAAAAAACATCATTAGTTGCATGCTAGAGAAAGAAACAAAATATTGCGATTTTTATGACTCGTGCAGTCCCCGTATAAAAAGATGTATAAACTCCTCCATTAACTATAACAAGAGATGTTTTAAATACCAGGACGGAGGTGGTCAGGACCGGTGTTAAGGAGGTTCATGAGGCCGGCACGGCCGTAGAATTTGGCGAGGAAGACGGTGGCGTTGGCTTGAGATTCGGCGGATTTGATCCATTGAAGACAAGGCCTTATGCTACAGTTTTCACTGCAGCCTTTTCGAAGAACTCGACATCCGTTACAGCTCATACGCATTTTAGAGAGAGGAATTAAACAACAAAAAAGGGTTTTTAAAAAAAAAAAATATATATATTTTGGGTTTGAGGGATTGTACAGTACGATCCTTATCTTAGAAGAAGGAGGGTATTTAAGGGGAGAAGCTGATGGGTTTGGTCGGAGAGATCATAACAATTAACAAGGGACGGACTTTGTCGTCTTATTTGTGTGTAATTTGTGACGTGTAGTGTTTTGTTTGCTTAATGAATTTCATAATTTCAAAGTAATAAATATGTAAGATTTTAAAGATAAAAAATTTTAAAATCCGTAGATTTTGTTATGTATGAATTTATGAAGTAAATGACAAGAATAAGAACTTTATTTATGTAAGTGAAAATTTGTTAAATTGTTATCAGCAAATGACAAAAACAAATATTAGTAAAAATTTTGACATAAAAATTCTTGCGTATTTTATTAACTGTACTTCAAAAAAAGTTATATAACCTTTTTGTTTATAACTACATTAATAACTAATACTTTAAATCAAAATGTGTAGCCATAAAATAATTTATAATTAATTATATGTATAGAAACATGTTATAGACATTATTAACGCTTTCCCCAATATTATGCTTACTTCTTTTTTTTAATATGATATTCAGTTTATTTAAACATGAATTTTGCTGTCAATTACTAAATTTTCATGGTTTCTATTTCTAACTTTCTGGAATGATTTTTTTTTCTTTTTCTAATTACTAATAACTACGAAAGTACTATATGCTTATATTATGCTTTTGAGTTTTGTCTCCTACTCTCATTCGTAGCGCGTGATCGTTCATCGACCACAACCAGTCAAATGTTTATATGCTTGTTTAAATTGAGTTTACATTTGACCGCAGTTTGTTTTTATCAAGACCGCAGTTTAATGTTCGGCAATTAATAATGGATTGCCAAAATATTTAGAGCGGGTGAATATGAAAACGAAATTACATAGATGGTATTGTAATTTCTTGGAATCCCTTGTAAACTCTAAACTCTTGTACCTGTTTATATTAATATAAGGGTTTGACAAAAAAAAATTACTAGAGGGTAGAATGGTAAAGAGAGAGGAGAGGTTCGAACTTCAAAGTTCGCATGCAAGCGAAAAAGTGTGATCGCGGCGTGGCGGAGACATTGTGGTAACAGAGTTTGGTCGAATCGCCGCATTTTCTAAGCGGCTACATTATGTAGTTCCATCATAATTCTGATAATTAACATTAATATCTAAAGACCTGTCTACAACTTATCTGAATGGAATCACTTTGACTAATAGTATATTTTACTTTTTAACTAAATTAATAATGTCAACGTTTATTGGTTAGATTCGCTAGTTTTCTTTTCACTAAAACAACCCGCATTGAATGGCGAAGTCTATTGGAAATGTCTGTAGGTACCGTCCAATGCTACAAATATAGTAGTATATGTTTATAAAAATGTCTAAAGGTAGCCATTGTGACATATCTTTTTCTATTCAACATCAACAGATTGACATATCTATGTTATTATTGTTTATCAGCTGCTATAAATAATTACCGAAACCCATAGTTCCCCCAGTAAACAATAGTAAAAACGTAAGAGATTTACCTACAATTCAGGACTAAATCTATAATATATTTCTGCGTAAATTTTTTTTTAACACCAAACTGGCAAACTGTTCAAAGTATGCGAAATTAATTATTTATTAATAAAATGAATGCAACTAGTTTTCTTTCAAGAAATTTGGTTCAACTCTAGTAAATTTGAATTTAAAATTGGTATCAGGTATGCTAAAAAAACAATGGACAGATATAGTTAGTTCTAATTTTGTAAATATCAAACTTGACGTTACCTCATTAACACTAGTTTTTTTTTTTTTTTCCCTAAAAATGAAGTAGTTTATAGTCACGGTTCAAATCCTAAAAGATATATAGCAACCTTTTTAAAGGGTTTTAATTATATTTTCAGTGTCCAAAAAAAATTACACTTTCAGCAACAAGTACAAAAATTTCCAGTTTTCCGCAGAGGGAATTAAAAGTGATGATGTAGGAACTAAACCGGTTTCGCCTATATTCTCTCTGGACATCATAGATAGATTTTGAATTCTTTTTGACCAACGTGGTTTTGGAGTTTCCTTCTCACTCTCGGATTTTTCTTGCAATGACTAAAAGAAAGTAATTATAATCTAACTGTTGTTAAACAAAAAACTAACCCAATTATTTAAGTTGGATCGGCTATGCAAATTTAAAGAATATTGGGCAGTGGCAGAATTGTTTTAAACATTGGCCTTAACTCTTTCTTGTTCATTAGTCAACCGACCGTCACATGGTTGACCTCGATTATCTCTTGCATAAGTCCCTAACTACTTAACATAACCATGCGACAAAAAAATAAAATAAAGACAATTTACGCTCAAAAAGTAATCAAAAGAAATTATCATAATTTAATAATACATAGTTTCTTTCCGATATGGTTTGTAAATATTTATTTAAAAAAAACCCGATATATATTCGAGTTTTTGATGTAAAACTAGTTTTATTGAATGGGATAATTTATATATTAAAAGTTGATTCCGAATCTAGAAAATATATGGGATTAGATCCAACAGTTTTAGATCATTAAAAAAACTTTTAAAAATATAATCAAATTCTTTTCTACAAAATTCATCGAAAGTATGGATACACATGTTTTGTTATGTTTGCAGCGATCATTGATTCATTGTTTTTTTATAGTTTCTCGTAAAGCATGGATCGGAAGTTTCAAAAAATTTACAAAAGGAATTTTAAATAAATTATTAACTTAAGTAATTATATATAGTCAAATACTAGTTAATAGATAGTGTTCAATTTTAATAATCAATCTAACGATAATGTAATATATCGTGTAATTTTGAAGATTAACAGATTATGCACAAAACCAACTAGTTCAAACTGTATTCTTTGCTAACTAGTTTAAGCATATTTTTAAAGTCATCATTAAACTCTAAAAATGTGTACTAATTACACCAACTATTATATTAATGCAAAATTAACATAGAACCATCGTAGAATTTAGGCTTTTACGTTAGTACCTATAATATATGATTTTCTTCTTCTGCCAGCTATCACATGAGTGACACGATTATTTCCACCTTAATTAATAATATAATCATGCGAACAATCTAGTAGACGACTCTATAGACTGTAGACTCTAATTGTCTAAATGATCCATTTACTAAATCATATTATGGCATATGATGTACTCAGTATGCGATAATTCTCCCCTCCCCCTTCTCTTATAGAAGCAGCTCAAGCAAGACAAATCTCCTCTCCTCAAAACGACAACACTCTGCTCATGGGTCAAATGAAAACAATGGAAGCAAATGCGAGGCCCATTATAAAGCCCAAAGATGAATCTGGAACAGAGGCAGCTTCAAGGCAACTTCCTCCAACTCGAGCCTGCAACAAAACAAAGCCGTACAACGTCAAAGATGAAGATCCCGAATACAGTATCACGACGCAAAACAGGTTCAATGCATTAAACCTAGAGGATGACTCATCATAAGGAATCTTTCAAACCTTATCGGTTTGGTCAAAAGTTTATTGTTACTGTTTTAATCTTATCCTCTAAGCTGCGTAGAATATAAGAGGATAGTTTTGTAAGCAATAGTTAACGAATGAAATGAAGTAATATTCAGAAAACCTAAAGTCTAAGTTCTTCTTTCATGGTATCAGAGCTGTAGGTTGATTCCATGGAGCAATATACACAATCCACCCTTCACATTTCAAACTGTGTTACAATAAAACTAACTGAGAGAAACTATCTGCTATGGAAGTCTCAGTTTGAAACATTTTTTTCTGGTCAAGGTCTTCTAGGTTTTCTCACCGGAGCAAATGGAGCACCAGCAGCTACTCTCCGAGCAACCCTCATTGATGGCCGTGTTGAAGAAACATCAAATCCGGACTTTGTAAGCTGGGTTAGAACAAATCAAGTGGTGAAATCATGGCTTCTTGGTTCATTCTCTGAGGACATTCTCATTGTTCTGGTAGAGGCTGAAACTTCAAGAGATGTTTGGCTCAGCCTTGCAAAATATTTTAATCATGTGTCATCTTCAAGGCTCTTTGAGCTAAAAAGAAAGCTTCAAACTGCAGAAAAAGGAGACAAAGCCATGTCAGTTTACCTAAGAGATATCAAAGACATATGTGACCAGCTAACATCCATAGGAAGTCCTGTGGTTGAGAAGATGAAGGTGTTTGCAGCCTTACAAGGTTTTGGAAGGGAGTCTGAGCCGATCAAAACCACTATAGAAAGTCTCATGGATAGTGTTATTCCTCCAATCTTTGAAGACATAGTTCTCAAGTTAACCAGCTTTGATGATAGAAAGCAGGGATATGAAAAAGGTCTTGCTGTCTCTCCTCACTTAGCATTCAATACTGCAATGAATATCTCTGCAAACTTGTACAACAGTAATAGAGGAAGAGAAAATACTTATGGAAGAACTGGAAACACTAGAGGTAAAGGATCCTTCTCTACTAGATGAAGAGGCTTTCATCAACAAATATCTTCTTCTGGTGGCCCATATGTGACAGAGAACAGACCAGTTTGTCAAATTTGTGGCAAAATAGGTCATGAGGCTCTAAAATGTTGGCATAGGTTCGATAACAGTTATCAAACAGAGGAGCTTCCGGCTGCACTAGCTGCTTTACATATCACTGATGTTATAAAAAGCACTGGACATGAATGGCATCCAGACACAGGAGCTACATCCCACATCACCAACTCTGTTCAAAAGCTTCAACAAGCAAAGTCATACTATGGATCTGACACAGTTATGGTAGGTGATGGTAACTACTTACCCATCACTCATATTGGTTCTGTAGGTCTTGCTTCAACATCAGGTATGATTCCATTGAAAGATGTATTAGTGTGCCCTGAAATAGCTAAATTTCTCATCTCTGTATCTAAGCTCACATCTGATTATCCTTGCACATTTGAGTTTGATTCTGATGGAGTTTATGTGAAAGACAAGACAACAAAGCAGATTCTGACATTAAGAAGAAATCATGAGGGATTGTATATACTGGAGGATTCAAAGCTTAAGGTGTTTTTCTCTACAAGACAGAAGTCAGCCAGCTTTGAAGTCTGGCACATGAGACTAGGCCACCCCAACGACAGAATCCTTCAACACCTCTCTCAAAATAAAGTTATCTGCATCAATAAATCTCCTCATGGCGTGTGTAATGTTTGTCATCTTGGGAAGAGTAGTCGTCTATCTTTTTCTGATTCTTGTTTCTCAGCTTCAAAGCCTTTACAGAGAGTGCACTGTGATCTATGGGGTCCAGCACCTGTTATCTCTGCTCAAGGCTTTCGTTTTTATGTAATCTTCATTGATAATTATTCAAAGAATGTTTGGTTTTACCCTCTCAAGCTCAAGTCAGACTTCTTTGAGATTTTCATCTGTTTTCAGAAAATGGTTGAAGTTCAGTTTAATTCTAAGATAGAAACTTTTCAATGTGATGGTGGAGGTGAATTCACTAGTAAAATATCTAGGCCTTCTAATTCTTTAAGAGGTTTATCTAAAAGTTTTATCTCCCATCTATTCATCTATTTTTTTTAGTGCCCTATTTTTTGATTAAAAATCAAAAGGCATATTCTATCTCATCTACAAGAATCAGGAATCAGACACAGGTATTTTGTCCTCACACTCCTCAACAAAATGGTCTAGCTGAAAGAAAGCACATACACATTGCAGAACTTGGCTTGTCAATGATGTTTCAGAGTGCTATTCCACAAAAATATTGGGTAGAAGCTTTCTTTACAGCAAACTTTCTGATAAATCTTCTTCCAATATCAACCTTGGATCAGAAGAAAAGTCTTTTTGAGGTTCTTAATGGTAAGGCTCCGGATTATACTTCATTAAGAACTTTTGGCTGTAAATATTTTCCAGTGCTCAGGGATTATGTAGCAAATAAGTTTGATCCTAAGTCCCTTCTGTGTGTTTTTCTGGGGTACAATATCAAATACAAAGGCTATAGGTGCATGTATCCTCCTATAGGTAAACTTTATATTTTAAGACATATGTTATTTGATGAAACAGTTTTCCCATTTACAGACATCTATAGAGAAAAGGAATCAGTGAAATCTACAGTGTTGTATAACGCTTGGAAGATGAGCCTGCAATTACAAGATACTGAGAACCAAAACTCAGAACAAGATACTGAGGTTCTAGTTGCTCAATCTACAGTTTTTTTCAACCTATATTGCATCAAGATCGTGATCCAGTTTCTGCAACATCTGATCCAGTTCCTGCAACTTCTCTGAATGATGAGAATCAACATCAGAATCTTGCAACAAGTGAATAGGAGATACATCTAAATTCAGAAAGTTCTGAATCAAGTGCAAAAGACAGTTCTGTATGTACGGTTACTGACCCAGATCATGATCTTATTGGCATCAACTATCCTTCTCCACTTGAAACAGATATTGCAGCAACGTCTCCTATCCCACAGCCTGCAACAACACATGCAATGACAATAAGATCAAAATCTGGGATTGTAAAACCATATCCAAGGTATGCAATATTGTCTGTCAAGTCTGTTTATGCTGAACCTAAGACAGTGAGTGCAACTTTGAAAGATAGAGGTTGGAAAGAAGTTATGGATGAAGAAATAGCTAACTGTACTGAAACTAGTACATGGTATCTTGTTCATATACAATCTACAATGAATGTTCTTGGCAGTAAATGGGTGTTTAGAACAAAGTTGAATGCAGATGGTTCTCTAAACAAGCTCAAGGCCAGGATTGTTGCTCAAGGATTTGATCAAGAAGAAGGTATAGATTACCTAGAAACATACAGTCCAGTGGTTAGATCTGCAACTGTCAGAATATTGTTGCATATTGCTACTACAATGGGATGGAATGTGAAGCAAATGGATGTAAGAAATGCCTTCTTACATGGAGAACTCACTGAAACAGTTTACATAAAGCAACCAGCATGTTTTGTGGATAAAGCAATGCCTAATCATGTTTGCTTACTCCATAAATCTTTGTATGGATTGAAGCAATCTCCGAGAGCCTGGTTCAATAAGTTTAGCAATTTCTTGCTAGAGTTTGAATTCACTTGTAGCATATCAGATCCATCATTGTTTGTGTACATAAACAACAATGATGTCATTTTGCTACTTCTCTCTATAGACGACATGGCTATCACTGGCAATGATTCTGAAGCCATGACAAGATTGCTGCAAGAACTAAACAATCAGTTTAAAATGAAGGATATGGGTCAGTTCCATTACTTTCTTGGAATTCAAGCACACTACCATCAAGAGGAGCTATTCTTAACTCAACAGAAATATGCAGAGGACTTGCTAGCTGCTGCAGGGATGACTAACTGTCTTCCTATTGTAACTCCTCTTTCACTGCAGCTAAACAAGTTCCCAGAGGAGCCTGAACTGTTCCCAAACCCAACCTACTTCAGAAGCCTAGCGGGTAAATTATAATACTTAACTCTTACAAGGCCTGATATATAGTTTGCAGTAAATTATGTGTGCTAAAAGATGCATGCTCTTTTCCTGAGTGATTATAAGCTACTGAAGAGGATCTTAATATACATCAAGGGAATAATTTTAATGGGGATAAACTTCAACAGAAACACAAATTCAACACTGTGTGCTTACTCTGATAGCGACTGGGCCGGATGTAAGGTCACTAGACGATCAACTGGTGGCTTCTGTACCTTTCTTGGCAACAACCTTATATCATGGTCTTCTAAAAGGCAACCTACAGTCTCAAAAAGCTCTATAGAAGCAAAATACAAAGCCTTGTCCGAGGTAGCTTCAGAATTGAAATGGATAAGTTCTGCTTTGCGTGATACAGGAGTTCCTCTTCCTAAAACACCTACACTATACTGTGATAACCTGTCAGTAGTTTACCTTACAGCTAATCCAGTATTCCACTCTCGAACCAAGCATTTCGAAACAGATCATCATTACGTAAGGGAACGAGTTGCTCTTGGAACTTTGGTGGTGAAACACATCTCCTCTCACCATCAAATAGCAGACATCTTCACTAAGTCCTTGCCTGCTACTACCTTCAGTGATCTGAGATTCAAACTTGGTGTAGCAGAACCTCCATCACCAAGTTTGAGAAGGGCTATAGAAGCAGCTCAAGCAAGACAGAGCAACTCCTCTGCTCAAAAGGACAACACTCTGCTCATGGATCAAATGAAAACAATGAAAGCAAATGCGAGGCCCATTATGAAGCCCAAAGATGAAACTGGAACAGAGGCAGCTTCGAGGCAACTTTCTCCAGCTCGAGCCTGCAACAAAACAAAGCCGTACAACGTCAAAGATGAAGATCCCGAATACAATATCACGACGCAAAACAGGTTCAATGCATTGAAGGTAGAGGATGACTCATCATAAGAAATCTTTCAAACCTTATCGATTTAGTAAAAAGTTTATTGTTACCGTTTTAATCTTATCCTTTAAGCTGCGTTTTGTTTAGAATATAATAGGATAGTTTTATAAACAATAGTTAACGAATGAAATGAAGTAATATTCAGAAAACCTAAAGTTTAAGTTCTTCTTTTATCTCTCTCCTCCCCTTTTCCCCTATCGACAAAGAAAAAAAAGGCTCTTCCAAAAATAAAAAGAGTATTGTGAAATAGATTTGTAGTCGTTTCAGGTAATTTAGAAGTTCTGTATAAATTTTTAATATCAAATATAACTTAACTTCTTTTTTTTCTTTTTCTTTTTAAATAACTTAACTTGTTGTAAGATAAACAAGAAACTAACTCCTATATATAACATCAAATGGTATATATGTGCAATCCACTATTGACATGCTTATAGGGACCGTATGGATAAACAAAAATGATGAACCGAGATGATAATTCATTAAAATAAAAATGCATAGGTAATAGGTTGAAAAATAGACGCATACAAAATATAAACATACAAATACATTTTTGTCGTGTTACAACAAACAAATGAATGAATACAAATTCTATAAATTGATACATATGAACAGGGAAAATTTGGAGCTAGATTTATACAATGATATAATTCTTTATGGAGGTTCATCTGAAACAGAATCCAACGTTAACTCTTCCTTTTGTTTATCAATTTATCTTTCTCCCGAATTCTATCAAAAGTGAAGCTAGAAAAGTCAAATCTAGGACTAAAAACAAGCCATTAATGTGTAAAACAAGAAGGGTTGAACTCTTGTTGATGATACATTGAACTGAAAAAGAAAGACAAATGGAGGAGAGATAGGTGAAGATGCCATGCAAAATTGTCCAAAAACATTTTTATATTAGAAAAAGAGGAAAGTGCCAAAAGAAATTTAAGGAAATATGGCCGCGCGTGTGTATCACGTCATCATACTTCTTCGTCGTCGATTTTAAATTGTTGGACAAAACCTCTTCTATCTTCCAATCACTTCCATAATTTTAGGAGAAAAAAACAATATATATAGATAGCAATAGGCTTATTAATAATAACAAATGAAGTATAATACAACCCCAGGGGCTCGGTGTTTCCATGGTTTTCGGAATTTTGTGGGCTAAACCTTAGAGCATCATTATTGCAGGTTTCTTAGAGTTTTTTAAGAGTTTTTAAAGATTTTTTTAATATTAAAATAAAGATACACAACAAGATTTGTTAAGAAACGTTTCTTATTTTGGGAACATAAAAAACGGCTCTTAACATTTTTAATATTAAATAAATAATAAGAAACCCAGTTGGGGTTTCAGGAGTAATGATGCTCTTAGGATGACCTTCAGTCCTTTGATCAGAATAATCGGAAAAATCTCGTAAAAAAATCTTTTAAGATTTTGGAATAAAGCCTAAAATAAATTATAAAAGTAACAATTTTGCTATTTTAAACTTTTTAAATAATTTTTATGTTGATGGTCCATAAAAATTAATGTACAATTTGATTCCATCAAAAGAATTCAGTTTACGTTATAAATAATAATATGGCTTTAATAATTATTTTTATATTAATAAAAAATAATTTTAGTTAATTTTTTTATTTATTATTAATAATATATTTTAAAATTACAAAAAAAAAAAATTCTTATTTTTGATCTCTCTCCTTTCTCTTTGCCAATAATTTTTTATGAGTCCGTCAACACAAAAACCACTTTAAGTTTAAAGTAATAAAATTATTACCTTGATAATTTATTGTAAGAGTTCAAAACCTTAAAAATTTAAATTAGAAGTGGCTGCCACCTTTAAAAAGTTTTATGAGATTTTCCTTAGAATAATCTTAGCTTCTTGTAATATATTCGCTCTTTATTTAAATAATTGGTCAACAAATTCTTAAGTTTTTTTTTACGCTACAAGCAGACTTTTAAAATAATAGAGTTCACAGTTACAAATTCTAAATTGTTTGTGTTTTTTTTTTTCTCCAGAGTCGAGATTGTGTATTATTCAATTTTAGAAGAATTTTAGCTAAAATCTGAACCAAGAATCTACTTGATATCTGAGATAAATTTTAACAATAGATATTCTTGCGACGAGATTGTAAAAATATATTATATTGCAAATCTATGGCAAAATATATGGTTGTAATTATGTTGCTAATTAGCAACAAATTCGTGAACAATTACTGACACCTTGTACGTGGTGTAGGAGTTTTTTTAATCTAACCATTAGATTAATGACATTTATGCGTTTTCATTCCGAAGATCATATAAAATTTTATTATTAAAATACATATTGAATTTGGCACATAAAAGACCTCATTGATGGACTTTCTACTAGAAACTCTCGGAAAGTTATTGGACCAAATCTATTATATTTATGAATATGATTTTGAGCCCAATTTAATTTTGACAAAGACCCAATTAAGTTTTTAGAGGCTTTTTTGGGGGTCAACATACTATATCATAACACTAATCATTGTCATTGTTCATAAAGCAGTTTGGAAAACAAACTCTTGTGTTTGAATGTTTGTTATGTTTTCCTAGATACACTACCCCATAGTGGCTGGACCCACGTACAAAAAAATCCCAAAAATGTGTAATTTAGTGGGTAATTTCTTCTTCTTCTTTTGTCTTCTCCTCCTCCTTTTTCTCCTCTTGCTCTTCTTCTCCTTCTACTTCTCCTTCTCCATCTTTGGTTTTTTCTTATAGGATTGTTAACTGCAACGCCTTTCGGCCAAAGTCGCTAGGGTTTATTTTAAGTTAGGAGGAAGGTGGTCGACGATCAAATAAAGTGGAGGTTAAAAGAGAGAGACCAACTTAGGATTGAATCGATTGGTTAGTAACTTGCAACTGATGGATCGAGGTTCTTTTCTAATATATAACGAACCCCTAAATCTTTTTTTTAAATCCAATTAAAAGCAATAATATATCAATAATAGAGACTTAGGGTTTAATATAGAGGAAAAAACTTAAATAACACACATTTCTTGTAATATTACTAGAATAACACACATTTTTTCAATATTACTAGTATAATACTTAACCCTCATGAAATATCCTTTATGTCCTTAAATTAGGATTTTTTTTAATTTTTTTCTGAACAGTTAATTTCTCATGTTCTTGTAAAAGCAAAAAAAAACAGAAACTCTCTTAAAATCTATCAATTTCGTATCGTAGCCGCCCTACTCGCCGTCGCCTTCCGCCTCGCCATCAGTCTTCTGTGTTCCGGCTCGCCTTCGTCTCGTTTTCGTTAAAGACTTAAGATATTTAATCTTTTTACGGTAAGTTCTCCACGTTTCTACAGTATTCGAAACAAATAGGGTGGATTGTGGGCGGGGAAGTTCGATCATGAGTTATGAAATTATGATGGCTGAGTTATGAAATAAATGATGGCTGAGTTATGAAATAAATGATGGTGACTTATGGAATTTTGATGGCTGAGTTATGTTGTTTCGATGGCTGACTTATAGTTGGCTGACGGCTGAGTTATCTAGCGTATTACGGCTGAGTTATCTAGCGTATTACGGCTAAGTTACTAACCTGTTACGGCTGATTTATTAATCTGTTACGACCGAGTTATTAATCATTACGGCTGAGTTATTAATTAACTGCTCGTATGAAAACAAAGGAAATCGAAGGAACAGATCAATGAAAACAAAGTAAACTGACTTATTAATCTCGGCTGACTTAATAACACACATCATTTCAATATTACTAGAATAATACTTAACCGTAGTGAAATGTCCATAATATCCCTAATTGTGTTTCTTTTAATTTTTTCGAACAGTTAATTTCTCTTCCAAGGGTATAAAAAGAGAAAAAAAGGGAAACCGAATGTACTCTTTTCTTATATTCTAAGTAAAAACGCAAAAACGCAAAAACGCAAAATCTCTCTCTAGCAAAATCTCTAGCAGCCCTACTCGCCGTCGCCTTCCGCCTCGTCAGTCTGCCTTGTTCCGGTTAGCCGTAGTCTGACGCTTCGTATTCCGCCTCGCATTCGTCTCGCGTTCGTTGAAGACTTACGGTTCAACTTCCGAAGATATTTACTCTTTCTAGGTAAAGTTCGCCACGTTTAACGGCTGAGTTCTGAGTTATAAGTTTCTTTATGGCTGACTTACATATGAGTTTTAATGGCTGAGTTATGTGTTTTTGATGGCTGATTTATTAGATGGAAGGTTCAAAGAAATACCCGTCCCCGCTTTACGAAGATGGGAAATCTCCGTTGATGCCGAAAAGCTTGAACCATAATTGCCAGATGGGCAATTTCACACGCGTCAGAGAAGCAATAGGGATTGATGCGTGGGAAGCAATAAAGAAAACAAAAGTTGGAATCATTCCCAAGCTGGTCGATTCCGACTATATATGGTCAGCAAAGACCGTACATTATTTTCTTACGCGACAGCTACGGATATCAAGCCAACATGAGATTTGGGCATTCGTCGGGGGGCAACCAATAAGATTCAGCCTTCACGAGTTTACAGAAATTACGGGTTTAGAGTCGGTGCATACCGAGGAAACTGTGCGGTGACTACCGTCCGATGTGGGAATTGTTGGGTGTTCCCAAAGGCGCTGTTGGTGGTCCGAAATTTGATGAACTTGCTGGTGTATTCGGAAAGTGTCGGGGTTGGGAATTTCAGCAAAGGATGCAGGTTGGGTTGTTGTGTATTCTCCACATGGGTATACACGGCTTACATCATAATTCTCGACTGCCTATGGAAAGTGCCAAAAGAGTCTTCAGAATTGAAGACGTTGATAGTTACTCGTGGGGTAGAGTGGCGTTTAAGGATCTAATGGAAGGAATTAAGAAGGTCGGGGGTCAAGGAAATTCATACACGGTGCCTGGATGCGTCCACGCGTTACAATTTTGGGCGTATGAATCAGTAACGGTTTTGGGGGAGGCTTTTGGGAGATTAACAAATCCTACTGAAATTCCATTCCTTCGTTGGGGTGGATCACGTCCTCGTAAAACAATCGAAAGTTTTATTGCTGATGAGATTGCCAAGCATGGTCAGGTACTGTTTTCTTAATTCGCTGACTTATATATTTATGGCTGACTTATCTTATTTGACGATTGACTTAAATTATATAATTCATGGCTTACTTATCTTACTTGACGGCTGACTTTTCTGTTGTTTTTATGGTTCATTTGTGATTATAGGTGCGTGTCAGGAAGATGGTTATCAAGCCTGTTGCTGAAATTTATCCTGATTGGGGTTCTGAAGATAACGACCAAGCTAACGACCCTGAACTTCATAAGTTAATATGCGATATTTTGGATGGTAATTTTGATGAACGCTTTTGGGATGTTAGAAAAGGTAATGTAGCCGTCCAAACTAAGACGAAGCATAAAGCTAAGAGAGTCGCTGATGATGTCGAACCCCCGAAGAAGAAGCAGAAGCAGAAGGGAAAGAAAGGCAGTTGCGATGGTGATTTTGGGTTTAATGTTGATGACAGTGGGGATAAAGCAGTAGTAAGGCTTACTTCTGAGAATTTTATAGTTTACAGCAAATTCTATTGTGGTTTAAGTGTTAAGTGTTTACATGAATTTTTATTGTAGGGTTTGAGAGAAGACTCGAAGCGGTTGATTTGATCGTGCGATGCGATAAATTTGATGCAATGGAAACCAGCATTAACGAACTGGTTCATGGCATAGGCGATAGGGTGGTGTCAAAAGTCCGGGAGGAATTTGTCCAGTTCAAATCTGATATAGAGAAAAGAGTTTCTCTGCTAGAAACAGGGATGAAGGAGTTGAGAACACGCAAACCTTATCAGCCACCTGAAGATAATCAAGAGTTTACGAGTCTGGTATGTTATCTAATCTATTGCCAGGAAAAATGTTATTACGGCTGAGTTATCTAGCAGCATATTAGGGCTGAGTTTTATAGATTAGGGCTGAGTTATCTAGCTTATTACGGCTGAGTTATCTAGCTGAGAGTTATCTAGCTTATTAGCTTATTACGGCTGAGTTATCTAGCTTATTAGCTTATTACGGCTGAGTTATCTAGCATATTAGGGCTGAGTTTTATAGATTACGACTGAGTTATCTAGCGTATTACGGCTGAGTTTTATAGATTATTACGGCTGAGTTATCTAGCTTATTACGGCTTAGTTATTTCTATCCTTTTTTTTCCTTACAGATTCATATGCAGAACCAGCCTCCATCCCCTGCGAAGGCGGTTGACGATGTTGACAGCGATTTTGTTGTTGACAGCGATTTTGTTGTTCAAGAGGTGGTGGCAGATAAATTTAAATTTAAAACCAAAAAGAAACGGCAAGAGAGGAAGAAAACAGAGGTCAAGAAAGAGGTCAAGAGGATTGTCATTAAGGCCAGAGATGATTGCAACAAAGGTTTTGTGATTCTGCACTTGGTAGATACAAGTGAGGATGATGACCAACAACCGCAAGAGCAACCGCAAGAGCAACCGCAAGAGCAACCGCAACCGCAGCCGCAACCGCGAGATAGTGATGAATTAGCTGATATAACCGAGAAAGTACGGGATGAAGATAACAAGTTGTTTTCCCAGTCGGAGGAGACTGAGGAGGAAAGAATACGGTGCGCACAACTGTCTGCTGCTTTAGACGGCATAACTTCTGCTATTCAATCATTAGATGCAGTTGGCCCTCCGTTGAAGAAATCGTATCCACCACCACCGTATCCGGCTATTGGGCACAGTGGATTGACTTATATGAGGAAAGATCTCGTCCCTTCGAAAGCAATATACGATCTACTAAAATTGAAAGATCCATTGAGAAATGAGGCGCTTACTAACTACCTACGTCCGTACGAGTACGTTGCAAATTTCATATGGTGGGTGACATTGATATATATTTCATATGATTTAGTACTAAATATTGCTTTTAATTTCAGGAGATTTCCACTTGATACACAGCCACCAGAGGTGCCATCAGAGGTTTATTTCTACAGGGTTCTCATTACCCCGAGAGTTGCTTGGCCTGAACCTACGTATGGTTGGTTAGGTGACGATGTAAGTTATGCTTAACGGCTGATTTATAATAGTTGAAGGCTAAGTTATCTAGCATATTACGGCTGAGTTATCTAGCATATTACGGCTGAGTTATCTAGCATATTACGGCTGAGTTATCTAGCATATTACGGCTGAGTTATCTAGCATATTACGGCTGAGTTATCTAGCATCTTACGGCTGAGTTATCTAGCATATTACGGCTGAGTTATCTAGCATATTACGGCTGAGTTATCTAGCATATTACGGCTGAGTTATCTAGCATATTACGGCTGAGTTATCTAGCATATTACGGCTGAGTTATCTAGCATATTACGGCTGAGTTATTTAGTATATTACGGCTTAGTTATAATAGTTGTTATACAATTTTCGTACTTTACGGCTGACTTATTTTGACTTTACTTTTTTATTACAGCACATAACTGCTTTCATGAGACTCCTGAGGATACGTTCGAATCTCCAGCCAACCCCATTCCACACTGATCGTATTGCTTTTATCGACAACTGGTCCGTCTCGATTTGGGTAAAAGATTATGAGCAGTTCAAAATAAATCCAAAGAAATTTAAATTCTCTCCGGGGTGGATTAAGCTGGCGAGTGGATTGGCTCCTGAAGATACCCCGACATTCAGGAAGTGGTATGAAGATGTGGACAACCTCTATCTCGTACACAACGTCGGTGGCAACCACTGGGTAACCCTAGACATCGATTTGAAAAAAGAGAAAATCGATATTTACGATAGTATAATGGGAGCCGCCACCCCAGACCAAGACAAGAAGTTGCTCGATCAATGCAGGCCATTTACGCGCATGACACCCTGTCTGCTAAACGAAATCGTGCCAACCCATATGCGTAAGACCACCCTGAAGCAGTTCAGCTGTAGAAGGGTCAAAAAGAACGTTGAAATTCGTTGAATGTCTAGCGCTTGGCGTTAACTTCGAAGGCCTAAGTGATGAAAATATTCAACATCTACGAGAACAGATGGCAGCGGATATCTTTGAGGAGGCACCATAATATTTAAATCAGTTTATCGATTAAATTTATAAAATTTTGTGCTGTTGATGGCTGATTTATGTAATTATAGGTTATTTAGGTTAGGTTAATGACTGATGACTGAATGTAACATGTAATTATGAAACTGTTAGTACAACGGCTGACTTAAAACATACTGTCATTTTGTTTTACAACTTTACGGCGGATTTATGAACTTATTACAGACGACTTTTGACCTAATTACGGCTGACTTTCGTTCGGCTACTTAAAACATACTGTCATTTCGCTTTATGAACTTATTATGGCTGACTTATTCACTTGTTACGGCTGACTTTCGTTCGGCTACTTAAAACATACTGTCATTTCGCTTTATGAACTTATTATGGCTGACTTATTCACTTGTTACGGCTGACTTATTGTTTTCGGGTGGGAAGCGAAACGTCCCTTGACGTCGCTGCGAAGCTTTACGTCCCTCGGGAAGCGAAACGTCACTTGACGCCCCTTCGGGTTCCTCTTCCATTATATATATATAGACTCGCACCCCATAGTCTACAATATCCTTCTAATACAGCACATAATGGCACGCCGTCCATCTCGCCGCGTTAACCGTCCATCTCGCCGCGTTAACCGTCCATCTCGTACCAACCGTGCTCGCCGGACACCGGCGCGTCGGACTGAAGTGCCCCCCGACGTATCGGCGCCTCAGACTGAAATGCCCCCCGACGTTGAACGCAACCTGCAGTTAGCACGTTTGGAGGGTATGATCCAAGCAACTCGCGAATGCACTGAAATAATTGATGCCTGGATCGCAGAGACGACCGCTCACAACGACCGCCTCAGGGCTGAACTTGAAGTGCTTCGTAGGCTGAACGCAGAAGCGGAGAGACGGGGAGGCCTATAGTTGTTGTTTTCATGTTTAGTTTTTACTAGATTTTTTGTGTTTTCATTGTTTGTAATTTGAAGACTTTTTCGTTTACTAATTTCATTGTTTCGTTTACTAATCAGTTGAACCATTTCCCTTCTATATAATTTGCATGAACATAACCGCATGAACAACATGACAACATAATTATGTCTGACTTATATGACCTTAATACGGTAAAAATAATAAATTCTTTACGGCTGTAATAGCGACTTATGAACTTACGGCTGACTTATGAAGTTACGGCTGAGTTAATAGGTACTTTACAGCTGACTTGCCCTTTGTTACGGCTGAGTTACGGCTGACTTAATCTGTTACGGCTGAGTTAATAGGTACTTTACAGCTGACTTGCCCTTTGTTACGGCTGAGTTACGGCTGAGTTAATAGGTTTTGTACGGCTGATTTTTGAACGTTACAGCCGAGTTATAGTACATGAGACTTTTATTATGACAATGAATTTGACAACAATGAATTTATGGTTTACAAGTTTTTGCATTGTGTCCAACCCGATTACATAGAGAACACGTGTGTTGCTTTCGAGGACGTTTATTCGACAACGCCATTTCTAAAGAAGATTTAAATCGTGACATCTTAGGTCTTCCTGGTTGACTCCGTGGAATTGGTGGCAAGCACACTTGTTTAGCTACACGTTCAGGTACGGGTAGTGCCGTATCAATAGGCATAACTGTACCAGCATACGCATTCGCTAAATAATCCCTCCGCCAAGACGGTCACACGGTGATATACGAAACGTTCCTATGCTCGGCCGATGCGATTGCATGTACGCAGGGCACCTTCTCGACGTTAAACCGACGGCATGTGCATCTCCTGGCATTCAAATTAACAATATGCAAGGATGTCCCGCAAGTAACTTCTGTATGCACATGATCTATATTTTGTACCTGCGCAAGTCTAGCACCACTGACACGGGCCTAAAAATAATATAAAATTAATGACGGCTGACTTAAGACATCGACCTTGCATATAAAATTAATGACGGCTGACTTATACTATTGTTATGGCTAACTTACCTCCAATAATTTCTCAACCCCGCGTGTAAGCGTCGTTTTCATCGACCTTGCATCTTCTCTTCGCTGGGCAAACCACCTCGTCATCAATGACCTTATCGTTTCTAAGAGACGAACAATTGGCAAACTTCTAGCTTTTGAAAGCACCTTGTTCATCGACTCCACTATATTTGTTGTCGTTATGTTATATCTATCACCCGGAAAATGAACACGTGCCCACATTCGTACATCGGCTCTCTGGAGGTAGCCATGAAGATCGGGATTTAGTGTTCTTATCTCATAGAAAACGGCATTGAATTCATCCATCCTGTAACAATTTGCAGCTTTCTTCACCAAACGAAACAAGTTTCCACCTTTAAACCGTACCAATATGTTCTTGTATAAATGGTACGTGCAGATTCTACGAGCCGCTAACGGATAAACAGTCCCAATTGCTTTCCCAATTGAGTTATGTCTATCGGAGATAATCGCGAGCCCGTTCTCGTCCGGAACCACAAGTTTCAGTTGTGAAAAAAACCATTTCCAAGAATCATCATTCTCGGTGTCGACCAAACCAAAAGCAATTGGAAATATCTGAAAATTACCATCTTCAGCTAGTGTTGTAAGAAGTGTGCCCATATATTTTCCATGAAGAAATGTACCATCGACAACCACAACTTTGCGCATAAAAAATAACCCATTGACGCTCGCACCGAATGCAATGAACAAATACTTGAATCTTCCTTCCACATCAAGTTGAAGACGCGTAATTGTACCCGGATTTGCCCTTCTTATCATATATAGATAAGACGGCAAGTCTTCATACCCCTTCTCAAGACTTTCGGTATCGATCCGTCTTGCAAAGCGTAACGCCCTATGCGCCTTCCAATAATCCATCTGTCGACAATACTTAATAACTTAGCCACACGTAAAATAAGTCAGCCGGGTCATACTTACTAAGTCAGCCATGAGGTATAATAAGTCAGCCGGGTCATACTTACTAAGTCAGCCATGAGGTATAATAAGTCAGTCGGGTCATACTTACTAATGAGATATAATAACTCAGCCACACTTAATATAAGTCAGCCGGGTCATACTACTACTAAGTCAGCCATGAGTTATAAAATAAGTCAGCCGGGTCAAAAAATTTACCTTGATTCCAAATTGCTTGGTAATGGCTACTGCGACATGTCTGGGTTTGACTGATGGATCAATGTCGCCATGGAAATCTATACAATGCTCCTAAAATATCCGGTGTTGCTTGACGGGATCGATTAGAACGCTCTGTAACAGAACATGTGTGTTCTTCATCATATCCACGAATATAGAATTCTGGAGATTTTCCTTGGGTAGAAGCCCGAACTCTCCAGCTACATCCGTTTACCCAACACCTGACAATAAGCATTTCTTTTGTGGATACCGACACATCAAAATCGAATCGATCCCTCACCGTAAGAAGTTTCAGACGAAGTTCCAGGTTCTTTTTCCGGGCATATCTCTGTCCGACAGAAATATTTAGCGAAGACATCTCCAACTTAGGTGCCCCGCAATATTCTGGGATCTCTTCTTATGCGGCAAATTAGGTGAATTTTCATCTTCTTCAACAGGCTTTCCTAATATTGAAAAATTATCATCATCAGATGACGCACCATCAGGGTCATCAATGATGTCAAATCTGGTGTCAAATTCGTCATCTTCTTCATCTTCAGATTCGTCTCCTCCTTCGTGGCTTACAGCTTTACCCTCCATATATTTGTATTCGCTACATTCTGCCGAGGACTCTGATCTGTACTGAGTATGCCCAATATCCTCATCTAAATCACTACTATTACAG
The DNA here is from genome assembly GCA_026770425.1 of Boechera divaricarpa. Classification (NCBI taxonomy): domain Eukaryota; kingdom Viridiplantae; phylum Streptophyta; class Magnoliopsida; order Brassicales; family Brassicaceae; genus Boechera; species Boechera divaricarpa. Next base: position 20,722,389 of record CM049182.1, on the reverse strand, counting down.
ACTTCGTTACCTTCATCTTTTGAGACATGACTGAACGTCCGTTTCGACTTACCCTTCTGCATAACATCATCATCGTTGATCTCTGTGACCTCCATACAAAGACGTAGCTGGTCGATTTTGATTAAGCTCAAAAAGCTTTGCAATTGTCGCGTATTGCAGACATAAACCGGAGGCGTATCCTGAGATAATTTTTTCAAAATTTTATAAGATAGCATGTAGCTCAGCTGAATTTTATACCTTCGCGACTCTAGCCCGTAGTCCTCCATTATCATCTGCTCAAGATTGTCGTATGATGTTTGTTCATGTACTTGAAAAACTCTGCAACCTCTCTTGTCAGGATTAAACGTAAATCGATCTTTTTTAACCCACTTGCCGGAAATAATTATTACGGGATCCATTCAATCGAAAGAAAGAGATGAATGACGATGACGAAGAACAAGTTTGAATTGTTGGCGACTCAACCTACTTCGACTAACCCTACTTATGCGATGCATTCAGATCTGATGTGGTTTTTGTTTTTGCTGACATGGAACTATGCCACCAAATAAAATCATAAATCAGCCACAGGAAATCAGCCACCAAACGAATTGCTAACTTAGTCGTAACAGGCAATCTATTTAAGTAATTATAAAAGTTTACAAAATCGGCCATCAATACAATTAGATCAGGTGATAAAACTTAAGTAAGCTGCTACATTGCATAAACCAGCCGTCAAAGAATACTATTACAGTAATTACTACCTAATTACTTAGTCAGCCGTTACTAATCAGACTTATCAGTAAATCAGCCTCATTACGCCTAACTTATGACAAGTCAGCCACCATAAGCGGGCATAAGTGAGTCGCTACACAATTAAATCAGCCACATAACTCAGTTAGGTTTCGATAAGTCAGCCACATCTATGCAATAAGTCATCCCAAAGTATTCATAAACCAGCCGTCGGAGTTAAAGTCAGTCATGTTGCATGAAATTAATCAGCTGATATTTCATAACTCAGCCGTCGGAGTTAAAGTCAGCCATAGCTTACGGCTGATTTACCTAACAAGTCAGCCGTTATCATAAATCGGCCATTACTCTTACAACTCAGCCGTACCTTAAAAAATAAATTCCGCGGCCGAGTTTCATAATACACGTAGGCAGTAATGATGCCACGTAGAATTTTTCGCTGATGTGGAAGAAAAATGTAGTGGCAGTTTTGTTATTACGTTTTTGTTAGCAAATGATTATCAGGATATTTTGGTAATTCGGAAAAATGAAAAACATTAAAGTAATTAAAAAAAGATCTGTACTATCTGGGTCATTAAGTTCTCTTTGTGTATTATTTAAGTAAACGACCCTTTAATATATAGCAAAACTATATAGCAAAACTTAGAGGATAAGACTATTAGATACGTTTTCACCGAGTTTGTAAGAGTATATTAATATAATTTTCCTTTTTAAAGGTTCATAAAAGATATTTTAGTAATTTAAATGAGAATATCATGGAAACATAAAAATTGATTTCCTTAAGGGTAAATACTTAGAGGTTAAGATTATTAGTGGTTTACCACGTCCGGGATAAATTCTTATACATCGGGCCATGTACAAACCGAGCTCATAAGCAACAGACTAGTTTGTAGGAATTTAATATTACTCAATATATTAAACCGGAAATAAACGTCTAAATGATATTCGATACATATTCCAAAGTGTATATATTATAGTAAAAGTTTATTTGTTGAATTAGAACTTTGTAATCTAGAGAGTTTGATTTAATTGGTTAAGGCTTATTGTTTAGTTACATCTCTTTTACAAAAGAAATTATATGCTGCGGTCGTTATCTTATTTATGTGCGTACCACAGCTAATAAAAACGCACAGTTCACAAGTAACGCCCAAAAATTTGAAAGCGAAGGTATATAAATATAATCTTTCATAATTTCAAGGAAATTTTTAAAAGGGTTATCAAATTATAGCAGTGTTAAATAATTAAGTCTTTCCTTTCACTTTCAGCAGCGTCAAGTTGTCATCAACAGTATGAGTCGAGCAAAATAAATGGTGGCTCAAGGATTGTGGAATCTTTAGGACTTGGACAATCAGGTTTATCTTTCAATTAAGATTCAATTTGGACAACATATACAATACATTAACATCAAGTTGTCAGAAAACAAAGGTTGTATATGTATTTTCCTTCCTGTATCTATTGATTAGCTAATAGACTTTATTTTTAAAACATTCTAACTTACTCTACAAATGTTAAAATACATATAAAATAAAAAAATATACATCTATTTACTAATGAAAATATAAGCAAATGTAAATTTTTTTGCAAATAATTTTTAGTTTATCTCACTTGAATTAAAGGAGCTATTATGTTGCAAATAAAATTATATTTTGCTAAAATAACAAAATATAATTTTATTTGCAACATAATCGCTCCTTTAAGTCAAGCGAGATAAACTAAAAGTTATGTAAATTTAAGATATATAAACTTCATCAGTTTTAGAAAGAGAAAACTATGTAAGTTTCTATTATAAATTTTGTAAATATACTAGATAAAATTTCTCTTTCTAATTAATATTAGCTGAAATAGTAGGGATAAAAAAGATTTAGTTTAAAATATGCACTAAAATTACAAAACGATATTTTTTATAAGACAAATATAAAATTTTAAAACAATATTTCTTATGAAACAGAAATAATATATTTCGTGTAAGTGTCGTTTTAGGACATAAAATTTTGTTTCAAAATAAGTGTCCTTTTAAGTTTTCAATGTTAATATTTGATAAAAATTCCAGTTTTATTTCTATTATTTTATATATTGACCAATAAAAATACAATATATATATATACAATAATAAAGTCTATTATTTTATATATATATATATATATTGTCAACAACCTAATGGTTTTTAATAGTTCCTAAACATCGTAGGGAGCAGGGTTCGAACCCCGAACCTGCAACTTAATGTGATGAGTTTTTAGAGGTGGCCACTATTGTGTCATTTGACTCTCATATTTCAAAATATATTAATAAGAGGTAAAACATAAAACTTAAGTGTTTTTTTAATTTGTGTGAAAAACTTTACATGACATTTATAATAAAACAGAGGAAGTACTATTTTGTATAGGCTTAATAACTCTTCGAGCTCTTACGGCCATTACTCATTGAAGGCACATAATAGTGCAACGCATGATGGGTTCGACCGTTCGAGACTCGAGTAAGGCATTAGAGAAAGTGATGAGACAAGAATCACGAGAAGAAGGAAAAATGTGTGTTTTATTGTATTGTTGAATAAATGAAATATAATCATAGTATGCCGTGAAAAATACATCACATATTATGATAAACTTAGTTTTGATAAATATAAAAAATGTAATTTGTATTTATTGAATATTTATGTTAAAATTATTGAATATCAAACATATGTCTACATTGATAATGTTAAAATAGTCCGCTATTTTACAAAAAAAAATTCTTTTTCTGTAATTTTTATTTCTACAAATCTGCAGTTTACTAATTACAGTCCTATATACAGCAAACCCAACGGTTGATTACTAAAAATTGACTTTCACATAAAAATTGCTCTTTGCTGGCGTAATTTTCAGATAATCAATATATCAGATATCATTCTATATATATTGTTAATCCAAATCCAAGGTAAAAAAAGTAGTAAGTAAATACTAATTCCCCGAAAGGAAGGGGCCAAAAAACAAAACCACCGGAAAGTAAAATGAGTAGCACCATCATCACACATTTCACTCATAGATAACGATAAGATTCATGGAATTATCTTCCACGTGGCACTGTTCTAGCGGTGCAAACCGATAAGGGTCTCAACACCTTTCCTTAGGCTTTGTGGCCGTTACTAAGTGAATTAACCTCACACATATCCACTCTCAAAATCCAACGGTCTAAATCCCTCCCACTCCAACCTCATGAATCCTCGACCCTCCGATCACTCAAGGGCTTGATCTCATTGTTATTATCATTATATATAGATGACCAAAGCACTAGACCAAACCTCAGTCACACAAAGAGTAAAGAAGAAAAATGGCTTCCTCTATGCTCTCTTCCGCTACAATGGTTGCCTCTCCGGCTCAGGCCACAATGGTCGCTCCTTTCACCGGACTTAAGTCCTCCGCTGCCTTCCCAGCCACCCGCAAGGCCAACAACGACATTACTTCCATCACAAGCAACGGTGGAAGAGTTAGCTGCATGAAGGTCATATATTTTTACTCTTCATTTTTAATTATACCAAAGGAATTTTTCGAGTTTTAGTTTGAATTACATGAACTAATATTTTTTGGGTAAATCTAAAAATTTTAGGTGTGGCCTCCCGTTGGAAAGAAGAAGTTTGAGACTCTCTCTTACCTTCCTGACCTTACCGATTCCGAATTGGCTAAGGAAGTTGACTACCTTATCCGCAACAAGTGGATTCCTTGTGTTGAATTCGAGTTGGAGGTAATAAATTGAACCAAATAAAAACTAGTTAGATCTTCGACTATTTTTTTTTTTTTTTGTTGTGTATGATTTCGTTAGGAACTCTCACATGTTTTAGATATATACATATTTAAATTTTTCTGAGTGGTTGTAATATGTGGTTTATAGCATGGATTTGTGTACCGTGAGCATGGTAACACACCCGGATACTACGATGGACGGTACTGGACAATGTGGAAGCTTCCCTTGTTCGGATGCACCGACTCCTCTCAAGTGTTGAAGGAAGTGGAAGAGTGCAAGAAGGAGTACCCCAACGCCTTCATTAGGATCATCGGATTCGACAACACCCGTCAAGTGCAGTGCATCAGTTTCATTGCCTACAAGCCCCCAAGCTTCACCAATGCTTAATTTCCCAACCCCTTTGCTTTGTTTCTGTAAACATCAAAACTTTATCCCCCACCTTTGATTTTATCACTCTGCTTTCTTTTTTTATCTTTTTTTTTATCTAAGGTTTTAATTTCCGGATTTAACGTTTGTTTTACCGGTTTGCGAGACATTTTCTATCGGATTCTCAAATGTCTGATGAAATAAATATGTAATGTTCTATAAATCTTTGAATTTGAATTGCATATGAACAAAAAGAAAGAGGACAATGCGGCTCAAAATATGAAATTTACAAGTTGAAAAACCCATAAGATATTTTAATCTTGTAATCGTAGTTCTAAAGCAATTATTGATGAATTAGATTCACATTCAATTCTTTGTCACACGATTAATGAGCTTGAGAGGTTTAGACTAACAATATCTTGAAGTATATAAAAGATGACCCACTTGAAATCTAGTGATGGATACATAAGTGGACGTGCCTTCTTTCGGATAGGATTCTGGATAAGAGTCTCGGATATTCATTTTTACTAAGTATATTCAAGGATCTTGTAGAATGTGGATCATATATTTCCTCAATCAAATGACTCGACCCAAATTCACATAAAGATATTGTTGGAACTATAAAGTATGAAATATCACTTGTAACTCTTAATGTTGTTTATAAGATAAAATATATATGGTTCGCAAATATTCAAATTTAATTTTAATATTAAAATGATTTCTAATTAATTATAATTATAGTGGAAAGTTTTCAAAATATAAATAAAACTTTTTTACCATTTTTTCTTAAAACTCTTTTACCATTTAATCTCAAGAATTTACATTTTGTTTTCCCAAAGAGTTTTGGTCGCCATCGAATACATCGAAATGCGCAAATACCACGTAAAGATACTAAAGTTTTGTTTTTGTTTTCATGTGTTGTTTTTTTGTTGAATGTACAAATTAGGTGGGAGTGGCAAACGAAAAGAAAAAAACAAAGTAAGTCGGTCAAAAGGCCCATTGCTGGAAATAAGTTATCGTACCAAACAGCCCACCCAAGTTATCAAACAATGAGTGCCACATGTCTATCTTTCTCTTGTTTTTTTTCCATAATGTACATTTTTTTTCCAATTTTTCCTTAGTGTAACAGATTTGTGAAAAAAATATAAAATATCTTCCTCTCGTTTTATTGTAAGTGTCATTTAAAGTTTTATCCCACATATTTAAAAAAAAAAATTTATGTTTTACTCCTTATTAATATATTATACATTTCTTTTACTAATCAATACATTAAAATATTAAGAATAAAACTGGAAATCTTACTATATATCTCTATTGAAAATACAAAACAACACTTATTTAAACCAAAATTTTAAGTCTAAAATGATATTTAATATGAAACGGAGATAGTATAATCTAATAAAAGAAAAAAAAACTGAATTAATGGAGGGGGATGGGAACACCAACCTTTGTCTTTTTTTGTCCTGAAACTAGACTTGTGTCTTGTCCAGGTAAATTCATTTTCATCACAAATCTCCATTCACATAATACCTATAGGCTATAGCATTTTTATCCGAATTTTTAACAGTCCAGTTTTTAGGGTTAACTTGGACCAGATTGTCAGCTGGTTTGAGGTTTAATCGGTCTGGTCCGGTCCGGGTTTAAAACATTGATTGAATTGTAAAATGGTTCCTACGAACTTATATGGTAATACTAATACTTGAAGATATCTTTGATTTGAAGTAAACCAAAATTTTACTAAATTCATCCATAATAAATTTTTGAATAAACAAAAAAAATAGAAATAATTAAAATAATCTAAACCGAAATCGAACCGAAAGATTGAATTTTATTCTCTTAAGTGTAAATTATAAAAATTTGAAACAAAAGATGAAAACTTTTTAAAGAGGAAGGATGAGCAAAAAGTGTTGCATATAATTGTCGACACACACTGAGGAGAAAGAGTGAAAGACAACTTTTGTTCCTTCCACTTCCGATTTTTAGTCAGTGGAAACCTCTCAACCATTACTCATTGCAGTTATATAAATATATGCAGAGAGTTTGTTTAAGAAGGTAATGAAGGATCAGGTTTTGGCAGAGAGTATTGAAGATTTGAATCAAAGATGGTTTTTTCTTCTTGCATTTCCCAGCCTTTCTCTTCACCTCTCTCGGTATCTTTTTCTCCAATTTCACTATACTTATATATGTATGTATTTACAGTGTTGGTGGATCTTTGTCGGATTAGATTTATGGATAACCTTAAAGTCTTTATCTTTTGACTCAAATTGGAGAATTTAATGGGTTTTGAATTGACCCAGATTTTTATATAAATTGAATTAACTTCTCGTGGGTCACTGTTTCAGAACCTCTGTTTCTGATTGTTGTGAGTGTTTTGTTTGTATGAAAGTTTCTGAATTTCTAAGAAAAAAATTCTTTCTTTTTTGGTGATTCAGATGATGAAACGCAACATTTCGGCTAAAAGATCGGAACTTTGCCTTGATTTTTCAAGAATTAGATTAGATAATCGTTGGAGCTTCATCGGAGGATCAAGAATCTCTGTCCTGCCCGATGTTTCATCGAATTCTTCCTCCGTTGTTCACAAGAAATTCTCCGGCATACGAGCTTCATGTAACTGAAACATAACTCTCAGAAACCATTTAAAGCTTGACACTTTGTCATTCAATTTTGTAATTTTGATCTCAGATAAAATGAGTGTAGAATCTCTGATATGTTTATGTGTCAGGGTTAGCTACTTCTCAGATTGCAAGCAGTGTATTTGCGGTTGGAACAACCGCGGTTCTTCCCTTTTATACCCTAATGGTTGTAGCTCCAAAAGCTGAAATTGTAAGTTTATGTTTTGTTGCAAGTCTTGCAACTTCTTGTGCAGACTCAAAGAAGTTGATTTAAATTGAGTATTATGTTTCTTTGTGCAGACTAAGAAGTGTATGGAGAGTAGCATACCGTATATCATCTTAGGCGTATTATACGCGTATTTGTTATACCTTTCTTGGACACCTGAGACGCTCAAATACATGTTTTCTAGTAAATACATGTTGCCAGAGGTTTTCGCTTTCCTGAAACATTCTGAAACAAGAATATCTATAATAATGTATCATTGCCAGTTTCTAAAGTTTGTTTTCATCTGCAGTTGTCCGGAATAGCGAAAATGTTCTCAAGTGAAATGACTCTTGCTTCTGCTTGGATTCATCTTCTTGTTGTAGATCTTTTCGCTGCCAGGTACATTCCAGTTTTCTTCTTCTCACCGGGTTCTGAATTTATCCGAACATGCTCTTATAACGCGTGTTTTGGGTTTTCTGTGCAGGCAAGTTTATAATGATGGTTTACAGAATCAGATTGAGACGAGGCATTCTGTTTCGCTTTGCCTTCTCTTCTGCCCGGTTGGAATCGTTTCGCATTTTGTAACCAAAGCTTTAACCAAAAACCAGTGCAAGTAAACCGGTGATCTTGGTCTCTCATCGTCTTTCTTAACTGCTTATAAAGATTTGGAATGATGGTTTCATTTTACTTTTGCCTTGGGTCAAATTAAAACATAAACGAGTTTGTAATGGAGTAAGTTGTTGACAGAATCAATGAGATTAAACAACTAATTTTTTTATCTTTTATCAGTAAGTTTACTTCTTGAGGTTTTTGCAGAATTTTGCAAATCGAAAACCTCCTCTTCACATATACTACTAAACTACAGATTTATGTTCACTAAGTTTGTCAAATGTTTAATAAACTAAAAACTAAACAAAAGGTAGGCTTCTGATTTGATGTGAAAACACTAATACGAGTCGAGTCCTTGAGTTGAGTGGTGTGTCATGTCCTCATCAGCAGATCAAGTGCTCTGAGACACGGGTGTACCTAATTATGTCTGACTTGTTCTGTGGACCCTCATTTTCGCATATATGTCCAACGCACGTGCACCTTTGGTTCCCCCAGCTTTGGGAGTGTTGCATATGCACAAAGCCGGGCCAACGTTATCCAGAGCCCTACTCAAAATTAAAAATCTTGTTATCATTTTCGAATATTATAACTACAAAGAGAAGATCTCATAATTTTAATAACATGTCAGAAAACCAAAAAAAAATAGAACTAAAAAAAGAAAATTTCTAACTTTCACTGGTGCATAAAATTTTGGGCCTAATCTTTCGGCTTTATGTTGCTTATGCGCTGGACCGGCCCTATATATGCATTTGTTTAGGTAAGGAGGGATTTTGGAAAGTTTGGTTGTCAAGGACAGCCCTAAAGAAAACTAGGTGAAAGTGTTTTCGGGAGCCGGGAGCCTCTGATGTGTGGATGTTGCATAGAGGATCCTCCTAACTCGTAACGTTTCCACGTTTTGCTTCTTAATCGGCTGGAACATCCATCCCCAACAAATATTATTATTAAAACAAAAAAATATAATAAATTTGGTGGATAATTGTATTAGATAATAGGATAAAATGTAACAAATAATTTCTTATATCTTATTATAATATATTATATAATCTAAATAATATTGGCTTTATATATGTTTACAAATAACATTTAATTTAATTTTCTAACTTTTATTTTATATTATAATAATCTTATGCCGATTAAATATATAAAAATGAATTTCTATTTCTTAGAAGAATTATTTGTTAATTTCATATTCCCGTGTATTGCATATTATTAAAGTAAAAAAAAATGCACCAATCAATCAGCACATAACATATATTCAAGAATCTGCTAGAGATGCATCGATGGGAATGTAATGCCCGGTTTGAGACAATTGTACCAGAAAGCATGGAACCTTCAGAGTCGACTCTGTCTTTTGTTTTCATTTGTAAAACTTATGTGCAATACCTTTATCAAAAAAAAGAAACCCACAGTTTCTATTAATCAATAAAAATGTGTTTCTTGTTATAAAAAAAAAAAAAAAGAAGAAGAATATGTTAGTACATTGACATTGAAAGTAGTCTGGATGAGTTGCGAACGCAAAAACTCAAATCTTCGCATAACAGGTTAAGAGCCATAATGGGTTGATTGCAACTTCAGTTAATATGGGATGAGTCATGATTGGTATTAAATGTGATACTTAATGATCTTCAATAGTCGTTAGAAGGTTATATCATCACCAGTACCGCACGTATGCAAAACTAGAATTTAATGTTAAGAAGATATATCATCACCAGTACCGCACGTATGCAAAACTAGCATTTAACGTGAAGAAGATATATTATTGGGTTTGATTGGTAATATGATAATATGATAATCCGATATCTTGATTTTAAATTTAGTAAACTATACAAATGTACTTTTAAATTATATTTTCAAACAACAAAGCTTTTTAAAAGTGAAAATCTCTTATTTATCTTTCATTTTGAATGAAAGATGCAAAAAATATTATTACCGTGAGATTCTACATTAACTCATGACATCATGTTAGGATCTCACATTAGAATTGTGATATAATTATGACCTAAACTAATATATAAGAGATATTTGATAATCCATTAATTGCCAATTTATTTTGAGATGCATATTGAATCACTATAAACTCTATCACTCAATTGCCTTCATTTTTTTGATTAGTCAAGTTTCTTTTAACTTGAGTTCGTGAATGACAACCCCAAATATATTAGAAATTTTCACGTCCTAAGATTTTCTGTTATGCATAACCACTCGAAAGAACCTGTTAGCCAACATAGATCTCCAAATAAGATAGTCGTTCTATGCTCTGTTTGTTTCTCTATCTAATATTTTCATCCAAATGATTCATCCAAATACTCAATTTAGATAGTCTATTTGAATGTTGTTTGTTTCTATTTTGAGTTTTCATCTAGATAATCCATCCCAATGAACATTTATTTGTTTGTTTAGTTTTTGTAAATTTTCATCTCCATCTAAATGTTTTTAATAAGAAAATGACTAAAGTATCCATACTTTAATCTTATCATATTTTAATCTTAACCTTAATCATATTAATTTTAATTATTGATTTAAAATAAATTTACAACTAAATACTTTTCAAATTATTATTTTTGACATTTATAAATTGATTTAAAATATATTTACAACTAAAATATTATAAAATATTAAAATTTTACGGGTTTTCCAGAAATTTTACGATTCTTTGGAATTTTACGGTTTTTCAAACAAATTACAATTTCCAAAAATTCTACAGTTTTCCAGAAATTTTACGGGTTTTCAAAAAATTTACTGTTTTCCAAAAAAATTACGGTTTTTCAAGAATTTTACGTTTTTCCGAAAATTTTACGTTTTAAAGGAATTTTTACGGTTTTCCTTAGACCATGATTATTGGGGGTTCTTAGGTGAGTTTCTTAATTATTTAATGATTAAATTTATTATATCTTTTAGAAACCAATGTAGATAGTTTCTTATTTTAGATACTTGAGAAACTGTCTCTTAAGAATTTAATATTATAAAAATATTAAGAAACCCATAAAGTGTTTCTCCATTAATCATGCCCTTAAATTTTACGATTTACGGAAATTTTACGGTTTTTAGGAAATTTTATGATTTTTCTGAAAGTTTACGGTTTTTAGGAAATTTTATAATTTTTTGGAAATTTTACGGTTTTCCAAAAATTTTACGGTTTTCCAGAAATTTTACCGATTTCTGAAAATTTTACGGTTTTTCGAAAATTTTACGGGCTTTCGGAAATTTTACGGTTTTTTGGATATTTTACGGGCTTTCGTAAATTTTACGGTTTAGCGAAAATTTTACGGTTTTTTGGAACTTTTTATGGGTTTTCGGAGATTTTACTGTTTTTTGGAAATTTTACGGTTTTCCAGAAATTTTACGGGTTTTCGGAAATTTTACGGTTTTTTGGAAATTTTACGGGCTTTCAGAAATTTTACGGTTTTTCGAAAATTTTACGGGCTTTCGTAAAGTTTACGGTTTATCGGAAATTTTACGGTTTTTCAAAAATTTTATGGGTTTTTGGAGATTTTACGGTTTTTTGGATATTTTACGGTTTTGGAAAATTTTACGGTTTTCCAGAAATTTTTCTGTTTTCCAAAAGTTTTACGGTTTTCCGGAATTTTATGGTTTTTGGGAAATTTTAAGGTTTTTGAGGGTTGGTAGATATTAGAGATTTTTGTGAAATTGTGGCTTTGGTATTTTGTAAATTTTTAATTTAATAAGGGATATGTTTGGTATTTGCTATTTTGACTGATTCATCTCCATTCAAATGATCTAATTTTGATCAGCTAGATGAATCTAAATTTTTTGCCTATATTTTTATAACTCATTGAGATGGTTCATCTGGATAATGTTCAGTTTAGACACTAAACAAACATCAATTCTCATCTTCATCTAGATGAACCATCTCAATGAGGAAACAAACATGCTCCTAGATGTATTATCGATTTTAGAATGAAGATCAATTCAAAATTGGGTAGAAGAACCATCATATCAAGAAAACATGTTAGAAACCTCACCTAAAAAATGAAATGTGACTTCAAATATTATATAAGGAACAAAAACCAATATACTCATTGTTTATTGGTTTGCTTTGAAATTTCATAATTTAACACACATGTAATAAAACAGATTATGTGAACATTTATTTTATTATCTGAATATAAAATTAGGATAAAAAGTTTAACGATCATTACATCATATAGTTCGTTTAAATAAAAAGTAAATACAGGAAAATAACAACCCCTTAAACTTTTAATTCGCAATGGGCCATCTGGGAATTAAAGAACACAGTTCCTACCAATTTGGAGATTTGGCCCCTATGATTGTTTATAAAGATATGTATATAGTAATTAGTTAAGTTAATGTGCTTAAATTTTAGCCTACAACGTTTGAAAGAATCTGCTGCTGACTCCAGCTCTGTAAAGCTTCATCACATCACTTACCACGGTTATGTGAATCTCGGTATGAGCTGGAACAAACAAAACATTTCCTTGGTTAACCAACAAATGAGTTGAACCGGTTTGCAATTTCCCTTCTCCTTCAATAACCAGATAAACCGAAGGACCCGGTACTGCCGGAAAAACCGTCGATTTTCCTCTCGGAAGATCACAGTGATCCACTTCGAACTCATCAAATGGAGGAAGATACCTAGTAACGTAAGGAGACAGAGGAAATCCTTTCAGAATCTCCGGGTACCCCTGAAAAAATCCGATACCAGTTAATCATTAAACCAGACAAAGAAAAAGAAACAATCGGTTTGGTTTTGGTATTCGGTTAACCATAAAAACCAAAAGGTTAACGTGTAAAGAAAGTTACCAAAACGTTAACTTGTAAAGAAAGTTACCAGTTTGTAGGTAAGCATAGAGCAAAGGGTTTGAACATCACGGTGTTTAGGAGTGAGACCAGCTCTAACGACGTTGTCTGAAGCTGCCATACACTCAACACAGTCGCCAGAGATGTAAGCGTGTGGCTCGTTCGCGTCCAAATACAAAGCCTCTCCGGGATTAAGCTTGACATAGTTAAAGAAGAAGGCTGAGATCACACCTATGTCACCTGTATACTGTTTCTCCAGTTCCAAAACTAATCTCTCTTTCTCCGACAGTTCACGGTTTTTAGTCTCTGAGATCAGACGAATCTTCATCCGAGATATCACTTGCTTTGTCTCGCTGCTGCTTGCTGACATCAACTGCGTGAAGATCAATCGGACAACGGATTTGACTCTTTCGTCTTCATCGTGTTCATGGACGTTGAAGATTTGATCTGCAGTTTTGCTTCCGACAAGCTCTGTAATCTCTGGTACATTAGCGATAACCTCCTTCAACTCCTGATTCAACATAGGTACAGAACCGGTTCAATTTAGCTTTGAAGCCCATGTAAAAGGCAAGACAACCGAAATGACCCTTATCCGGTTTAACTGTGTAAAGCAACCTAAACTGAACCAATGTGAACCATACTCTAATAATCAAACTGGAATAAACGTAAGAAATGGTTTGGTTTGTCTTCGGTTCATTTTGCCCCTGATTCAACCCAACAAAAACAATCAAACCAGGCAATTGGTAGGACACAGTTTCTTTAATCAAACCGGATCTAGGCAAAACTTAGCCGAATGTAATGTTGATCTGAACCACAAACTGACACAAATATTTGCAGAGAATGAGAGACAGAGCGAGATCTGAAATGTGTACCTTAAGAGTTACAAAACCACAAAGGGCTTGAAAAGGAGTGACTGCGAGAGCAATCTCAGGCTTGTGGTTATTATCTCTGTAGAGAAGAGGTTCTTCTCTATGCAATTTCTCTGCTAAGGCTTTATTTGGATGTGCCTGAATCGACAATGCTTTCGTCACTGACAATACCTAAATTTTCACATTTCAAAAACCAAAAACACTTCTTATTAGACACAAATCTGTATTCTTTAAACTCTTAAACACACAAAAAAATCCCAAACTTTACTAAGAAAAACAGAGTCAAATATAACATCTTCAAAACAGAGCAAAAAAACAGAGAAATTGTTTAGATGTGCCTGAACCGACAATGCTTACGTCACAGACAAAACCTAAATTTTTGACAATTCAACACCCAAAAATTTATCATTAGATTCAAATCTATGCTTCAACTTTCAAACACAACCAAAAAAACCCCAAAACTTTAATATTAAAAACAGAGTCAAATGTATCATCATCCAAACAGAGCAAAGAACAGAGAAATTGACCATAAAACAGAATATGTAGATCTAATGTTTTGATTGGTAGATATATATATATATATTTATATATACTCAAATATACATGTTTTAACTTTAAAAAACACACAAAAAATCTAATTTTGTAAATAAGAGAAACAGAGTCAAATGTAACATCTTCAAAACAGAGCAAAATAAAAACAGAGGAATTGACCATAAAAACAACATTTCTTTATTGGTACCTTGAAGAGGAAAGGGAGATCACAACCCCACTTGTCCACGACTTTAGACCCAAGTAAATTCGGATTATCCAAAACCCACGATTTCAATGTAACCATGCATTTATCAGACCGATTCTGACCCGACCCGAAATCAACATGACTCGGTCCAGACTCATGAGTACCCATCCAAAACTCGGCGTGTGGAATCGCCGAGTCGACTCGTCGTCCTGAATTCGCCTCTTGGAGTCTCGCAACCAATGAGTCCGGTCCGAGTTTGCCCCATTCGTAGTTCTTCACAAAACATCTCAGCCGTTGGATCTCTTCACCGCCGGTTAACTTGGCTTGATCGTGATCGTTCGTTTGGATTGCGTCTGCACCCATTTTGTGGCCTTTTATTTTATTTTATTTTTGCCTTCGATGACACAGAGAATACAGATAATATAGACTGATGGGCTTTTCTTGTAATCTATATATGATATTAATGATATGTATTCCTTGTAAGAGGGTTAAAATTCAACCATATAAATATGGAAAGAAGAACATTAATACAGAAGCAAGTGAGTAAATATGTGTTTCTTTATGTAGAAATAAAGATATGCATTAATGAACTTATTTTTTAAATGTTTTTAGAAATAGGCTCACGAGAATTCCTTGAATTAAATTATGAAAAGTATATATACTTACGTGTGAATTGTTGCACCAAAAAAAAAAAGAGTACTTACGTGTGAACAAGAAGAGAACACCTCGTCTTTGAAACCTATCTATGACTATCAGTAGACGTGGAGGGGATATCCGAAAAATAGAGGTAAAGACCCATTTTTGGAAGATAAGTTGAGAACTCTTTTTTATTGTAGAATTAAAATAGAAATTGCGTGTTTTATTTGGAAATATAGAATTTTGAGAAATGAAAAGATAAGGAAGGAGGACAAGAGAAAAGTTTGAGATGCGCACGAATCAACATATGGTAAAAATCATTTTTATTTCAAACTTCCCATATTGTTTTTCTTATAGTATATTAATTGAACATTATCGATATGGAATGAATCAAATTTACAATATGAAAGTAGAATGTTTATACATTGTTTGCCACATCAATATTTTTGTTGTGATGGATTTTTTTCATAAAAAAGAAACGAATCGTAATATGTGTTACATGGATGCTACATAGATTTTTGTTTTTTTTTTTGTTTTCTCTCCTTCTAAAAGGCACAAAAGACTCTAATTTAGAAGAGAGAACAGTTTCCTCTTGGAAGAGACATCAACCTTCCTGCCGAAGAGATAATACAGCTCGAGGTGTGGGTGCAAGTGCCCCTACCAAGATTTTATATATCTTTATTTTTTTATGTAAATTTGAGAGATAATCAAAAAAATTGTTTAGAGTTGCTCTTTTTGCCCCCAATGTCTAAAGTTCAATCAATTTTTACCTCTAATTAAAAATATCTATAGAGCCGTCCCTTTAAACTTCTTCCTAAAAGGGATCATGGTTCCTCCCAAAACAGACAATAAACTTCATTTTTCGAAAAAGACATCATGCTTCCTTGTCGAAGAGACATCCTACTGTCTAGAAGAAAACAATTTTTCTCCCAAAAAAGGAAAACATACTTTTTCTATAACAACAGAACCTCTCTTGCTTTGCGCATTACACTATGGTTTTCGGCTCTGACTTCATCTAATGGCTATCGTTTCAACAAAGAACTGCTATTCAAACAAATTCAAAAAAGTTGTTGACTATTCACTAATGCTACAAATCACAACAAATGTTTTTTCATGTTAGGTATATCCTCGCACAACAAATAAAAAACAGCTTTCAATATCTCACCAATTTTTAAAACTATATGGATTAAACACGATTTACTGTAGGATTTTTTTAGTAAAGATTAAAAGAAAGTACAGTGTACAACTTCTGTAAATTAATAATGCTACGACGAACATATTTTATTAATTTATAGAAGTATTAATTTATCGATAAATTATTAATTATTAATTTATAGAGACATTTACATAATTTTGTGATGATTTTGAAACTTTCTATATAAAAAAAAAATTTGTTATAATCTATACTTTTTAAGAATTAATTATACGTAAGAAAGCAATTACCGCGTTTTCACAATTTTTTGATGCAAGTTAATAAGACAACACAAAAATATTTTGATGCAATATGAAATATTAGAGATAAATTCCAACAATAATGCAAATTTAAGCAAAAAAAACAATACTAACAATTTATATAATTATTAATTTATGATATTGATGAGACTATATATTTACATAAGGTTTTAAAAAAATATTATATATTAATTATTTATTGCCAACTCGGAACAAAAATTTCATTAATATATAGTGATTATTGATTTATCGAATATAAATTTATAGAGGTTTTACTGTAGTGAAATTAAAAACAGCCAAATCAATTTGTTTAAATTTTTTAACCTTGGTTGATACATTACCATATATTTTAAATCCTGAATATCGCAAGTATTTTAAATAAACTAAATTTCTCTTAAGATGTAGTCTAAATATTTTACACGTAAAGTTCTTATAACTTCAAAATAAAATAAAAAAATATGGCCAAGCTGGAAATTGAGAAAGGTGAGGTCAATGGCTTCCTTGTGGAAGTTCTCATGAAACGTATCAATGATCCATTTTACATGTGACATACTTCCTCTTCTAAAATGACAGAACTTATTTTTCTTACTTTATTTACAAGCCAACATTATTACCTTTTTTATTTTTTGCTATCACTAGACACTAGGTTTGGTATATAGAAAATAGACATTAATAGCAATCCAAGAATTTACGTGGGCTGCTATATGCGGATTATTTTTTTTTATAATAAAACTCAAATAAATTATATAATAAGAACGTGGTTATCCAAGAATTTAGAAATTTTATACCACGTGTTCAATTCTACTTTTTTTTTTGTCAACACCACGTGTTCAGGTCTACAACATGCATAATACTTTAAATTAGCCCTGGGCGTTCGGGGTCCCGTTCGGGTTCGGGTCGGATCCATTCGGGTTTTGGGTTTTCGGGTTTAGAGGTTGAGGATCCATTCGGGTATTTAAAAAAATTGGGTCGGGTTCGGTTCGATTCTTTGCGGGTTCGGGTCGGGTATATACTTAATATTGATATCCGATAAATACCCAAAAAATTTCGGTTCCTAGTTCGGATTCGGGTATTTTTTATCTAAATGTATCCAAATCTACTCGAATTACCCAAAAATATCCGAAATACTCGGAAAAAAAATTAAAACATCGGTTAGTTTTAACCCAAATCTATCCGAATTACCCAAAAATAACCGAACTATCCGGAGAAAACGAAAAGATTAGATATTTTTATCCTAATCTATCCAAAAATACTCCAAAAACCTAATATATCTAATATATTTATATATATATACATTTATATATCGGGTATTTTTGGGTACCCACGGGTTTCGGGTTCGGTTCGGATTCGGGTCAAGTTTTAAAATACTTTAAAACATTACCCGTTCGGATATTTCTACAATTGCGGTTCGGGTTCGGTTCGGGTTTTTCGGGTCGGGTTCGGGTCGGGTTTTCGGGTCCGGTTATTATGCCCAGGGCTACTTTAAATCGTGGATCCAAGCTTTTACAAACACCCGTCTACAAGTTGCATTATTTACTCTTGACTTCAAATTTTAAATGGTGCATTATTTATCATTAAAATATTTTTATCATTAAAATTTATATATAACTAAATATTTTATATCTGATTTATATAGCATAATATTTTTTTTAAAAAGAAAAGGATTCATGTGAACCTCTATTTTCTTTACTAGATCCATCGGTGTATGTGAATATGTGATAGATTATATAAACGGTGAATGTTTATTGAATCTTCTATGCCATAAACTCATAAGCCATTCATTTTGCAAAAATTAAAAAAAAAAAAACTCATAAGCCTTATCATTGTAGTCCATATATTAAATAAAAAGATGAGAAAACAAAAGAAGAAGAAGAAGACGAAAAGAAAAGATAGAATGTAACGGTGGAGTGGAATCATATGAAGGGTTACTGTTAGAAGTCATTGTCAACTGATGAAAAAGTCATTGTAACGGTGAATGTTTATTGACGTGGAGTTCGTTATGCTCCAATTCTGAGCTTTACGTCATCTTCTTCTTTTTCTTCTTTTTTTTCTTTTTCTTTCTATTCTTTAAAATTCTTATTTATTTATTGATTTTGTGAGCTTTTTTCTCCACGACTCCACGTTGGTCTTCGGTTTGGTATTCCTCAACTTATCGAACCCGGTTCTCGTGCTCGAAGTGTCAACATCTTTTATGGCATATCTCCAACATATTATGGAGAAGAGCATTTATACAGAAGAACAAATCTATAGATATTTGGTCAAATTAGTTATATTTTGATCGACAGAATAGTCTGATTTCCTACAAATCCATCTGCATAGTTATCTAAATTTTATAAATTTGATGGTAACGAAGATGAATTATATTGTGTATTACTTTTAACTTTGCGGAATTCACTTGTATTTTTTGAGATGAAAGATAAAGTTGCAAAAACTGATGATTTGGAGGGTTTTATTTACCGAAAATATTTTCTTAATGATTTTTGAAAAATTCTAAAAGAAATTGACTCATATATCGGCCCCTTATAGTAAAACCAAATTGTGTTGTACTATGACTTTGAACATGATATGAACCACTGAGAAACCTTTAAGGACCATTTTTAGTTGTTAGGTTGTGCATTCAAACGTGGGAAAATTATTTTCCGTAATAATCCTTCAAATTTGGTCAAATCCGCTTGAGTGAATAGTTATCTCAACGTTTGGTTTAATAAATTCGTTTCGTGTAGATGGAACTAAAATGAACTTGACCAAAGTTGAAAAACATTTTCATTGAATTTAGGAAACCTTTTCATCTATAAGAAAAAGAACTTGATGGTTTATATATCGAATTTTTAATTAAGACAATAATTATTTTCAAAACATTATATTTTTCTTACAAGAAATTATAGGAACTAAATAAATATAAACGTAATATCAAGATGTCTTATTCAAGCTTTGAACGGTTTCAAGTTTCAATAATGAGAAGCTTAACCAAAGTCAACGGGTTTTTTTCTGTTGAAGAAGTCATTAAAGTATTAAACAGACCAAATCAAATTTACCAGTTTCTGTTCAACGCACTCCGAAATAAAAAAAGAATACAAACTCTTAAATATTAATAAACCCTACACTTTCAATCAAATGTAAATCCCAAACACAGCAAGGGATCTAAAGAATCAAGCTTTTTATCGAACAATTGTCTCTGCATTTCACTGGGAAGAATCTGAACCTTAGAGACACCAACAAATTCATAAAAGAATACCGTTTTATGATAAGATCACTAGGCCGAGATAGAGCGATGCGCAAAGAAACGCAAAAGATATCATTCCCCTGAAATGACAACAATCTGTTAGAAAAAGGATTTCACTTTCACTATCTGATTACTGAGAGTTGGATCTAAATCTAACCATATGACACCCCAGCCACAACCAGTACAGCAAGGACAGATCTCTGCAAACTTCTCAGCATCGCTCGAATGGACCCTCCGAGATATCAGATCATCATAGATATCTAATATCCATCCATTGCAGCCACATTATTATTGGTCATAAGTCATAACTTTTAAGTGACGTAAATGGGAGAAAAGAATTACATACCGTAAACTGAGAATAAGCTATTCATCACACCTGCAATATTGTGAATCCAGCTTTTATATAGGCTAAATGAAACTGAATGATGTTAACAAGACAGACAAGAGTTTTATGGCATCTTACCAATGAACAGAATGACATAACGGAGAATTTTGACTGTAGTTAACTCTTGTAGAACCCAGATGACAGCGAGGAAAACTATGAAACCTGAGATTATTACAGCTATATAAGCATTTTGGGTACTTAAAAAGAAAATGTAACAAGAGGAAGCGCGAGATAACACACCTATACAAAGACCTCGAAGCGTCCACTGTCAAAATTGAAGATTTAATGTTTAATGTTGACGACTTATAAGGAAATAAAACTTTGTTAATAAGAGAAATAATGACTTCTTCGTACGTTTTTGGCAATGAAGAGGACGATGAATAAAGCAAGACCCAGACCACCAGCAGCTATTCTTGCTGTAAGCAGATTGGTAGATGCAAGAATCAAAGCCATTCCCCAAAATGATGACCCTAGATCTATAACCAATTCAAACAACAACAAAAAGGTAACACTTTTAGCCCTTTCACCTAAATCCATCAACAAAGGAACTTCTAAATCCAAAAAAATGGTTAAAGGAGATATATAGATTGGGTATTACAGCCAGCAGGTAAGATCAGCCAATAAATGCCACCACGTGTTGTTGTCGAACCCCCTTCATTTGCATTCACCTCCATCCCCTCCACCTTTAGATTCAATAAGGAAATGAGTAACCAAAATGAGCGACATCCATTAATAGAAAAACACATCCACATAATATGCAACTGTGAG
Organism: Boechera divaricarpa; assembly: GCA_026770425.1. Classification (NCBI taxonomy): domain Eukaryota; kingdom Viridiplantae; phylum Streptophyta; class Magnoliopsida; order Brassicales; family Brassicaceae; genus Boechera; species Boechera divaricarpa. The sequence goes on along the minus strand of CM049182.1, from coordinate 20,701,306 downwards.
TTGCAGATTTTTACAGAGATTTTGCACACATTTGATGGTATTAATGTGTAATCTATACCTAGACTTTCTAAAGATAAAAGTTTTGTTCAGGGGTGTAAAACTTGCAGATTCATACCAGCAGTACTTGGAAAGAAAAGTTTGTCGATTTCATCACTTTTTCTCTGTAATACTTACATAAGGTAAAATTGGCATACACATCAACCAATTTAGAAGAAACACAATCAGAACTATAGTAAGAGCTGAAGCTGTACACTCCTGTTCTTATAAAATTCACCAAACTAGAGAGTATTATTAAACCGAAATGCCAATCAAATCCTAGAAATCTACACCCTAAACAATCTGTAGAGACATCTTAAACCTATCCCTCACCAACCTAAATCTGTTACATTCAGCCCAAGGCTAGTTATATTAGACATACAGCTAAGCTTGAGCAGCTGCATTTCTTCAAGTAGACTCACTGTGTGTCTTGGCTTCATAGACTAATGACAGAAGCTACTAGTTTACACATTAACAATGAAAGCAAGCCAAAATCGAATACAAATCTGATCAAGTAAGATAATAACACTTCTTTCTATAACCAAATGAGGAATATAATAAATTGCAAGACAAATAAGGATATTGCAACCTCTCATCTATGGCCGTGCTAAAGAGTCATGTCCAGAAAGAATGCAGAGACATCATTGCTAAAAGCAAACCTTTCAAGTAGTAAATAATAAAAGAAATGCGCATATCTAAAGAAACCATAATATGTTCTCTGCCCTTTCATAGCATAATTTTGCAACTGAATCAAGGGTTCAGTTGACCTAAATAATCAGGTTTGTTGTACCCTTAATAGTTTATTGAAGAGGAGTAGTTGAAGTAAGAGAGCTCCTTACATCCCCACATGTAAGCTTGCAAGCAACAGCATGACTCGCTTCGTGCAAAAAAACCGTAATGAGTTTAAATGGAGTCAACAGAAATGTCCTCCATAGCTGTCAAACCAAAACCCACAAGAAACCTCTGTAAATATCTTAACATATGATGCCAAAATTCACAAAATTTGAATGAAATTATAGGTCAATAGTTGCATAAACACTGAAATCAGATACCCTTTTGGCTAGATTCTACAAAAACTGCTTCGGATCTTCAATTAAGTCGAAGAAAACAATTAAAGTTTCAAACTTTATAGTCAGACATTAGAAAAACTGACCACAAAGATAACGACGGTGAAGATTCCGATGGTGATGAGGAAAGTATTCTGATTCCGGTTACAACAACCCCGGAGTTCCCAGTTCGGCGTATTCATCTCCGGCTAACAAAGATTGAATCTTTCTTTTTCTCTTTTCTTCTTTTTTTTTTTTTCTCCCGAAATCTGAAATTGATTGGGAGAAAGAAAAACAAAAGAGGGAAAAATGGACAAATTTGATTGGTTTCTTAGTTTTTGAGATTTTGACATTTTTTTAAGTTTCTAATGTTCTTCTTCTTCTTCGAGGAAATTGGGAGATAATTATTATTACTTCTTTTTTTAGTGAGAAAAAAGATTGGTTAGGTAACCCATCCATGACCAGTGACCACATTGACTAGATCTTACGCGTTTAATTTTCCTATTTTTTTCTTTCAAGATTAAACGATATGTAGTTTTTGTTTGGGTTTGAGTTGTTTTCAAATTTCTAATTGGTAAGTAGATAATTTTTAAAGTTTGTGGTATTTTGGAACTAATTTTTAATTGTAGATTATAGATGCAGATCAATGATAACGTAATCCAATACGTTTACTTTATTAATTAGATAAAAGTAGAAGTACAATAGATTACAAAACAGAAAACTAACTTGATGATTTCTCCTTTATGCTTGTTTAAACAGAGAAACGTTTTGACAGAGGCTTGCAATAGCAATCTCCTAAGACAGAATTTAGCCCCTACGTTGGTGTATGTAGCTTCGGTAGACTTCTATCTTGCAGGATACAACTATCAATCTCTGAATTGACACCTTACAGAGATCCTAGCAAACCTTATTTTGAGAATCTCAGAAATTGGTTAGAAGAAGAAGATCCGAATCTTCTCTTTCGTCTCTTTTGTATTATCTCTCTAGTTTTCGTCTCTCTCTCTCTTACTCTCTGGTTATGTCGTGCTCTGTCTATATATATTGATCCAAAGGGTGTTTGATCAAAGTGATGCATCTCATGTATCGATCGGTGTTTTCCACAATAGACACATGTTCATGCCTTTTCTCAAGCGGTGCTTGTTTTATCGACAAACCAATATTTACATAAGTAAGACTTATGTTTATTTATTTACAAGTAAACACCAACAATACCCCATATTTTCCATTCAAACCTAACAATAATACCCCACATTTGAATAGAAAATAAGAACTTCCAACTCGGAGAAAATAGAATCAATACGCATAGGGGAAGGTGTCTTTTGGACTTGAACCTTTCTTAGTAAACACTTATCGGATCTACTTCTGGGTAGTGAACTTTAGTCTTGAACTAGCCACGTTTGATAGTAAACCGAGACAATAAGTGAAACACATATATCATCAGCTCATTTTAAGTTTATACGGTTGTGTTCATTTCGGTCCTGAACATAATCCCGACTTAATGAGAGCTCTAAAGAATTTAGCCATATCAATTCTCATAGATGCGACCACGACATCACTCTCATATAGGTAACATTAATTAAGGATAGTCCATTCTATCCCACTATAGAAAGATATTAACGTTATTAAGAATAAATATTCATCCCTTAGTCGTCAATGGATACACATTTGACTTCATAGGAATGAGAAATGTGTATTTCTCCCTTGAGTCTTCCTCAGCTAGTTTTTCTTTTGAACCTAGACCATGGGATCTCCAATGTTGCTAGGTAAGGTTTCCACCAAGTGATGACTCATTGTGTTGGCTTTAAACCCATTCCCCTCGAAGTGAATACGACTTGTTTTTTCGGTAGGCCTTTAGTCAAAGGATCAGCCAAGTTTTCCTTTGATCTAATATAATCCAATGCTATCACCCCATTGGAAAGCAATTGTCTTATTGTGGCATGTCTCCGGCGAATATGCCTTGACTTGCCATTATAAATTTTATTTTTCCCTCTATTTAATGCAGTCATACTGTCACAATGAATACATAGTGCAGTTACCGGCTTTGGCCACAATGGAATATCTTCAATAAAATTTCTAAGCCATTCGGCTTCTTCTGCAGCCTTATCGAATGCGATAAATTCAGATTCCATCGTAGAACGTGCAATACACGTTTGTTTAGATGATTTCTAAGACACGGCACCACCACCAAGTGTAAAAACATAACCACTTGTGGATTTACTATCCGTACTTCCAGAGATCCAATTTGCATCACTATATCCTTCTAAAACAGGAGGAAATTTTGAAAAATATAGACCATAATTCATTGTATGCTTTAAGTATCTCAAAACTGTAATCAAAGCATTCCAATGTTCTCCATTTGGATTACTTGAATATCGACTTAGTCGACTCAAAGAGTAAGCCAAATCTGGTCTTGTACAATTTGTGATATACATGATACTTCCAACTATTTGTGTGTATTCCAATTGAGACACACTTTCACCTTCATTCTTTGAAAGCTTACATGTCGGATCAAACGAAGTAACTACCGGTCTATCATCAAAATGACCAAATTTCTTTAGAATTTTCTCTATGTAATGGGACTGAGTAAGTGAATACCCATTTGGTTCTCGTTTAATTCTAATACCAAGAATTACATCAGCCAATCCCATATCTTTTATTTCGAAATTTTCACTCAGCATCTTCTTTGTGGCATTGATAATGTCTTTAATTGTTCCCATTATCAACATATCATCCACATATAGACATACAATGATCGTATCATTTTTGGTTTTCTTAATGTACACACACTTATCACATTCATTTATCGAAAACCCGTACGATCTCATTGTTTCGTCAAACTTCTCGTGCCATTGTTTTGGCGCTTGCTTAAGTCCATACAAAGACTTGATAAGCTTACAAACTTTCTTCTCTTTACTTTTGACGATAAAGCCTTCAGGTTGTTCCATATATATTTCTTCATCTAGTTCACCATTTAGGAATGCCGTTTTAACATCCATTTGATGAATTTCTAGATCATATATGGCTGCAATTGCTATTAGCAACCTGATCGAAGTGATTCTTGTCACCGGTGAGTACGTATCGAAGAAATCAAGACCTTCCTTTTGGCGATATCCTTTCGCCACTAGTCTCGCTTTATATTTCTCGATAGTTCCATCCGGTCTTAGCTTCTTCGTGAATATCCATTTATATCCGATTGGTTTATTTCCTGGTGGTAAATCAACCAATTCCCATGTATGATTACTCAATATGGATTGAATTTCACTTTGAATCGCTTCTTTCCAATAAAGTGCTTCTGAACATTCCATAGCAGCTTTATAAGTTTGAGGTTCATATTCACTCAGATACGTCATAAAATCCGTACCAAAATCTTTAGGCATTCTCGCCCTTTTACTTCTTCTTGGTTCGATTTCTTCTTCTTGAACCTTTGAGTCCATTTCATCAATCTCACGTATACGTTTAGTACTCGTAATTCTTGTGTCTTTGTACGGAAATATATCCTCAAAGAACTCAGCCTCATTCGATTCAATGATGGTATTAACCTTTACCTCAGCATTATTAGATTTATGGATTAAAAATCTATAAGCTGCACTATTATCCGCAGGACCAATGTAAACGCAATCCACCGTTTTTGGTCCGATAATGGTTTTTTTGGTAGAGGTATTTGAACCTTTGCAAGACAACCCCACACTTTCATATTTTTGTATGAAGGGGTCTTATTCTTTCACATCTCATATGGGGTTTTATCACTCTTCTTATGAGGAATTTTATTCAATATAGAATTTGCCGTGAGAATTGCTTCACCCCATAAGCTAGATGGTGCTCCTGAATCATTTAACATGGAGTTCATCATCTCCTTAAGAGTTCTATTTTTCCTCTCGGCAACTCCGTTTTGCATTGGAGTATAAGGAGCCGTAGTTTGATGAATGATTCCATGAGCAGAACAAAAATCTGAGAATTCTTTTGATTTGTATTCTCCACCACGATCTGTTCTAAGAATCTTTATTTTCTTATCTAATTGATTTTCGACTTCCACTTTGAATTTCTTAAACATATTCAAAGCTTCATCTTTTGTTTCAATCAAATAGATATAGCAAACCTTACTAAAATCATCAATGAAAGAAATATAATAATTCTTTCTTCCACGACTTGGAGTTGATTGAAAATCACATAAATCACTATGTATCAATCTAAGTAAGTCATTTGACTTTTCCACAGATTTGTAAGAGTGTCGTGAATATTTTGATTCCACGCATACTTCACATTTGCTCTTATTCACGTTAATAGGATTGTGTTTTGGCAACAATCCTATATTCATCATTCTACGTAAGGAGTGATAATTGACATGTCCCATTCTTGCATGCCACAATTCACTTGAGTCACGTGAGTCAATCAAATAATTAGAAGCAGAGCTACAGCCTGCGTTTTTATTATTGACTGTTACAACATTCAGTTTAAACAGACCATCACATACATAGCCTTTTCCTACATACATCCCACCTTTAGTGAGGACAACCTTATCTGACTCAAATACAATCTTAAAGCCCTTGTTGCTCAGAAGTAAACCAGAAATCAGATTCTTTCGAATCTCAGGGACATGTAGCACGTTTGTGAGTGCAAGTTCCTTCCCAGAAGTAAGTTTTAAGACCACTTTTCCTTTTCTTTCAATGGCCGCTGTGCTTGCGTTGCCCATAAAGAGCTTTTCTCCACAAGACCCTCGCTCATATGTTGAAAACATACTCAAGTCAGAGCACACATGTTTCGTTGCACCAGTGTTAATCCACCAATCATTGGAGTTTGTCACCATATTTGCCTCGGAAACAACCGCAACATACTGATTTTCAGCAAGGTTGACATTGTCAGCATCTCCACTTGATTTTCCTTCCTTTTTATGGCGGCAATCTTTGGCCCTATGTCCAGGCTTTCCACACACCCAACAAGAACCTTGAGGTTTCTTCTTGAAGTTAGAGCCCTTTGGTGATGTGAACGTTTTCTTTGCTTTCTTGTTATTCTTAGAGCCTTTGAATTTGGAATTGTTTCCCTCAATTACGTTGGCTCTTGCTTCCACAGATGAGAATTCAGATTTCTCGTTCTTACGGTTTTCTTCTTCAACACGAAGCTTCATAATTAATTGCTCAAGACTCATGTCTTCATGTAGATGCTTCAGATAGATCTTGAAGTCTTTCCAAGTTTGAGGCAATTTTTCAATAATAGAAGCAACGAGAAAGGTATCAATCAGACCCATACCTTCATCCTTCAATTCATGATTGATGATCTGGATTTCCTCCACTTGTTTTACCACAGAGATTGTGTCGCTCATCTTAAAGTTTAAGAACTTTCCCACGATGAACTCTTTAGCGCTTGCGACTTCGGACTTGTATTTCTTCTCCAACGATTCCCATAACTGTTTTGGAGTTTGGAATGTTTGATAAACATCATAGAGGGAATCGTCCAAGGCATTCATAACATAATTCTTACACAGAAACTCGTTCTGTGTCCAAGCGTCCAACGCCTTGATGGTTTCGTCGGGAATATCTCCTTCAACAGGGAGGTCTGGTCCTTCAGAAGTCAAGCATTGGGCCAGATTCAATGTTGTGAGATAAAACAACATCTTTTGCTGCCATCTTTTGAAATCCACTCCTCTGAATACAAAAGGCTTCTCAATGTGATTTTTCACATTCACGACCGATTGATCCATCTATCAATCAAGATAGAGATAAATTTTGTCTTAGATTGTTAATTGTAGATTATAGATGCAGATCAATGATAACGTAATCCAATACGTTTACTTTATTAATTAGATAAAAGTAGAAGTACAATAGATTACAAAACAGAAAACTAACTTGATGATTTCTCCTTTATGCTTATTTAAACAGAGAAACGTTTTGACAGAGGCTTGCAATAGCAATCTCCTAAGACAGAATTTAGCCCCTACATTGGTGTATGTAGCTTCGGTGGACTTCTATCTTGCAGGATACAACTATCAATCTCTGAATTGACACCTTACAGAGATCCTAGCAAACCTTACTTTGAGAATCTCAGAAATTGGTTAGAAGAAGAAGAAGATCTGAATCTTCTCCTTCGTCTCTTTTGTATTGTCTCTCTAGTTTTCGTCTCTCTCTCTCTTACTCTCTGGTTATGTCGTGCTCTGTCTATATATATTGATCCAAAGGGTGTTTGATCAAAGTGATGCATCTCATGTATCGATCGGTGCTTTCCACAATAGACACATGTTCATGCCTTTTTTCAAGCGGTACTTGTTTTATCGACAAACCAATATTTACATAAGTAAGACTTATGTTTATTTATTTACAAGTAAACACCAACACTAATGTAAATAAAGAGTTCTTTTGGATAACTCAAAATTTTGAATAAGGAAAATTGGTTTTGTTGACAAAAAAAAAAAGATTTTTAATTTACTAGTTTTAAATAAAAAGAAAAAAAAAATTAATAACTTTCTTGTTGAACCCTCTCTCCGTCGCGCTTATGTTTGTTTCACTTTTTTTTTGTCAATATTCCATGTTTTTTTTTGTTGTTGTTGTTGTTGCTTCTCGTCGAATAGATTTTTAATTTGTCTAGCCATGAAAAAACAAAAGAGATAGAAGATTTTCGAAAGAATTAGGGTCATACACTTTCAAATTACATCGATCAAAGCAAACAACGACAGTCCTAGAAATTTTTTTTATCGGTATCATTGTATTAATATAAATATATAATTTTATATACTATAAGTATATTTAATTTATAATACTTATCAAGAAAATAATTTATTATATTTATAATATTAAAGATCAATTAAATTATTTTATATTACTTTGAGTTGTAATAAGTAAAACAAAGCTATGTTATTTATCATTTGATGCTATTTAAAATAATTTTGTACGTTAAGGGGAAATATAAATAATTTTGTTTTCATTAAATTAAAATGTAATTTAGGAGTGCGATTTAGGAAATATTTATGGCTTGAGTTTTTGGTGATCGGTATAGTTTTAAATTCTAGAAAATGTTTCACGCTTAAGAAAAATTGAAAACCTTTATTGTTGAAAAAGAAAAGACAGAAGAATGGTATATCTAGAATTGAATTATTTTTCATGAATTAAGTATCTACATTATGTTTTTTTTTTTGACAACCAGAATTGTCATGTGTACATATGATGTAAGGTTAAAAGTAACTATTATTTGAATTTTAATCGATGAACGAATCTCCTATATATTATTTGGAGAGTACACTTATAAATAAACATTAAAAAGTATTAATATTTACATCATATTGTCATTACTTCAAAGAACAAATTTTAATCTCTCATTAACGATATTTTAGTCATTAGTTATTCTTTTTAGATTTTAATTTTGTTTTAATTAATTAATTTTTTTATTTTTTTAAAAAATAGTTAAAAATAATTTTGTGAAAATTTTGTTGATTTAATCAAACACACTAATTAAATTAAATTAAATGTTGATTTACTTTTCTAAAATTAAGAGATTTGATGTAGATTACGATTTTTGGAAGCTTTTAAGGAATAATTTAAACCGATTTAATACTGTTTTTAGGTGCTAACAAAGATTTGATATTATAAATATTGATATTTTAATTTTCGTAAAGTTTTGGAAGAATTACAATTTTCTAATATCCTGATTTTATATTTTTTAGATATTTTCTATAATTGCAATTTGTCCATGCTATAATACGGGATATATCCTAGTTTATATTATAACATCTAGTACATTATTGCATACTTTGTTTATCATCTTCAATGCTACGGTGTCAAGTTCACGAGCTCTTTTAGAAAATTCAGAAAATTTATATCAGTTACGTACATGTCAATAAGCATTATCTTTTTTAAAAAAAAAATTGTATCAGCAAACATACTTCTTTATTCACCATATGAACAAATTCACTACATTCGCATGACATATAATTGTTTGCAAAAGAAAATAAATTGTTTCTCTTAGGAGCTTTGTAAGGAAAAAAGTCACTTACGACAAAGTCTGGATAACAATTTATAATTATTAATGATTTACCTAACTCATTCCGTCTTAAAAGATGCGTATGCATCAGCTGACCAAGCAAACAACAAAAGCGATCCAGCTTAGTAAATTATTACACATAACAATCATATGCTAAAGTTTGATTTATTTTAATTTTAGTATTTGCATATTTTGGTTAGTATATGATTTAACGTTTTAAATTTCAGAACTCATTAATATAATGAGATAAGAGTATGATTAATTGTGTTGTACTTATATACATACAGAGCCGGCTCTTAGACCAACCCAATGAAACATTGCTTGCGGCTTTTCATATGATAAATTAAATTCGACCTCATTTTCTTAAGTGTTCCGTGGTCTAGTAGTTTAGGTGATGTTGCTCATCAAGAGTCAAGCGACTCTAGTTCGATACACGAAAATAATTACACTTAATTAAAATTTATGAAAACAATCAAAAAAATTTAAAAACGTGTTAACAAAAAAAATGTTTGCATCTTTTGTTTATTACATAATCAGTTTTGATTTTCTTTTGTTAAGTTTAATTTTTTATATGAAAATATGTAAAACATCTCTTTTTTCTTCTCTGCTTGCGGCTTTTTAGAACTTAGGCCGGTTCTATATACATAGAGATGATTTTGTTTACTTGGGGGTTCTGGAGAGAGTCAGAAAGTCGTGAAGAACAAAAATATCTTGCTCATGAATGTGAGTAGTATTTTTAGGGATGTTAAAAAGGGATGAACTTTCCAGGGTTAGTCCGGTCCGTTTTAATTTAGATCGTGACTTTTTTTTATTGATATTTTTGAACTTGTCGAGGACCGGGCTTGAAAAACAAACGAGTTACAAGACTGTCCCATTTTTCCATTTCTCCATTTCTTCATCGCCTTCCACATTCGCCTTCTCCATTTCCCCATTTCCCCATTTCCCCATTTCTCTATTTCTTCATAGGGTCAAACCGAACACCAGTGAATACGAATGGTCTCGTGTGTTCCCGTGTGTAATCAAAGCTTTAGGTGAACCCTAATTTCTTCTTCTACCGTACTCAAATCATCGGATCTGTGTTTCTTTTTTTTGGGTTTTTGATTCAGAGCCATTTAGTGATGGATTCGTGATATCTCCGTAGATTGTCAAAGCGTTGAATCTTTATAGTCGTAATAGTTTACATTATAATAGTAATACTATTGTGGATCGTAGGCAAAGTTTCTTCTAAAAAGCTATTATTTATAGTTTAAGAGTGCAAAGAGTGTTGATACACAATAAGACAAAGATGTAGATCACTATTGACAGAAACATGTAAAGTGGAACATAATCTTTCTTAGTGACTCTCATACATAAATAGCAATATGTAAACACATTTGTCCAGAAACTATGATAGAGAAATAGACTCATGTGTATTTTACATGGATTCTTAGTTTCTTTCCAATGTGTTTTTCATCTCTTTCATGTGAATCATCTATTTCCCAATTGTTGACATCTTTTCATGTGTTCAGTGAACATAAATTATAATCTGATAATGGGTTTAAACACATTCTTAGAAACTCCCCAAATTCACATAAACTAGTATCAGGTTGTTGTGGTTCTTTTTAATGCTAATTTAATCAGTGTAACAGTTGATTGGAGACATATATAGATTTTCTGAATCACAACATGAACCTCATCGACAATAAGCGCATGGAGCATATCCTCTTTCCAGAGTTTTGATCTTGTGTCGAGGAGAAATTGAACTGGTAAGTTTGTAATACAATCCTAGGATCTGATGCATCACGAAATACCACCTGGACTTCACTCACAGCTCACCTAGTGAGCACTTCGAAGTGGAATCAGCCCAAAAGAAGCTCCCAAGAAGAAGTTATGGCTGATACAAGACGACCGGATCAAAAGCTGCCAGATTTGGACCGACTTGCAATCGTCGGAGGATTTCGGCCAGATCAGGAAGAACCGAGCAACGAGAAGACATGTTCTGGAATCTTGACTCAAGATCTTTTCAGGATCAAAAGTTATGCTTGTCACAAGTCGACGGATCCTGAACCGGCCTAATCTTGAAGCTAGCACATCCGGAAAGCTTCAAACGTTCGTGTGGCATCCGGAAGAGTATCGGTGCTAGTCATTGAGCACTGAGAAGTCATGGGAGGATGACATGTATTCACCACCAAGCTTAGGTGAGGACACAACCCCAAGACTCTATGTGAGTAACATACTCTTTCCCTACTACTAGGTTTTCCACCAGGTTTTACTAGGAAAAGATTTTAATGAGGTGTGAAAAACTAGAGCATCATAATCCAATCTCCATAGAATAATTACTTGGAAACATTATGACAAGTGAGTTAGTTTAGGATTGTGATCCTATATTTAAAGGAAAAACCATTACAAATGATTTTTCTCTTCTTAGATTGTTTTGAGACTTGTCTTTTTCTTTTTTGGTTTATTTGTGGGTTTATCTTATGTCTAATGGGCATAATATCAAGCCTTATCTAATATTGGCTTAGGATCCATTTCTCATTTAGTATGCCCTAATTGTAAGCCTATGTAAAGCAAGACTCTCTCTTTTTATCATTAAGCAATCATTGAATCAAAACTAGAAAGGTTTCTCCTTTTGTCTCTCTTTTTCTATATTGAAGTTTGTCCTCTAGGATTAGAAAACCCTAAGAGTATTCGAGTGTGTCTCATACTCAAAGGTCCTTGGCTGTATCAAAGGACTCACACATCCTTTGGGGTTCCCCATTCAATCCACACTTCATCACCATATCTCCGCTTCACTCCGGATCAAAGTTCTTCTCCGTTGTCTAGCTCCACCATCTTTTGGATCTCCTCACTTCGGTTGCTTCTTGAGGTTCCAAGCTTCTATCCACTTTCATCATCTCACCACTCCATCACTTCATCCTTTGTTCACCTCCATTCATCACCATCATCACTGCTTTGCTCACGAATTGAACCATATCTCCAGGAACAAGCTCCATTTCCATCCACGCTTCATGAGGATCAAATCCATGCTCCTATCATTTGGTATCAGAGCCAAAATTCCTCAAAAGTTGTGTATTTTTATCTCATTTTTCATTTCCTTGCTTTGCATCAAAGAAAAATCCAAATAAATTCCATCTTTGCATCTCTTTGCTAGTTTGTGTTCTGTTTTTGTTTTAACCTTGTGTTTTTGTGTTAAAGATTGTGTCTTTGATGTCTAGGTGTTAGTTGTCTTATGGTTTTGGTGTTTAGGGTGTTCAGTCGTTTGCATTTAGGGCCTTAGTCGTTTCATCTCAGTTTGCATTTAGATCGATAGTCTTAGTCTCATTTGTTTAGTTTGCATTCGTTCTTGTGTCTTGTGTGTGTGCTGCTGGTTCCGTTTGTTTTCCTGAGTCTTTTGTTGATTTTTAATCTCCATTTTTGCTCAGTAAAAGCTTGAGTTCATAATAGGTAGAGTAGAGAAGAGGGTGATTTTGCCAAAAAGAGAAAGTTTATGATTGTACAACTTTTACTTTTGCTTTTGAATTATTTGAGTCTTGTTTACCTCAATTATCACGTGTGGATTGATCATTAAAAGGACTAGACTCAGTTTTGTTGAAAACGTGAATTATGGGTTCTTAAATTTCCGGTTTGCATATTAGTTTCTCGGTTTGTGTCTTGTTTTGTTCTTGACCAATTTATTAACGTGCTTTAATATTAAATATCTGAACCTTGTTTGCATCATTATCATTGTGTGGTTGGATGATTAAATTGCTGAACTGGTTTAGAGACATTTTGAACAAAAGTGATCCGGTTTGAAATTTAATTTCTGATGTTGTCTCCTTATGATGTGTTGCGAGGTACACACTTAAACCGAGCCATAGACTATGAAGAAGAATCTGAGAGTGAGCTTAGTACCTCAGAAGTAGATTGGGGAGAAGTAGAAATCGAATCAGATTGTGAAGACGACACCTTTGAAGAAGAAACATGGTTTGATGAAGAGAGTAATTCCAAAATCGGTTATGAGCATAAGAAGAAGCTGAACTGGAGCTGAGTTCTCAAGAGTCAAGCCATGGAGAATTACAAGGCTACTCCACATCTAAAATTGGAGAAGGACCCTATGAAGAAGATGAACCATGGTCTGGAGAAACTGAACAAGATAATGACATAGAAGAAGAAGACCGTAATGGTGACTCTTGTTGCGAAGAAGCTGAAACTGCTTTTGGCGAAGTGGAAAATTTCAAGATTGGATATCATGAGCAGTCTTCTTGTGAGAAAGAAGAGGCTCGATCCATCCTAAGTTCAGAGGAGGATTCGGAACACGTCAAGTTCAGATTTGGTGAAGACTTAGAGCGTGGAAAGTTCAGTCAAGAGGAAAAGTCATTCAATGAGGGTAAAAACTTTGGTGAAGAATCTGAATACGGAGAAGATGTTGTTCAAGGAAGTGTAAGCGTTGAGGCATGGGAACATGAACCACGGTATATACATTTCTCCGGTCATAATCAAGGTCCACAAGCTTACTTAAGTTGGGAGAGAGACATAGAAGATTGATTCTTAACCAACAAAATTCCCGAAGAGAAGAAAACAACTTATGCCGAAGAGACTCTAGCTAAGGTAGCTTACATGATTTGGGACATGGACGTATCTATTCGAGATGATTATCATGAACCGGCTGCCACATGGGAGGAGATAAAGCAACTATTGAGTGAGGAGTTCGTGAGAGACGATGATGACAATATAGGGAACGAGACTCCTCCGAATTTCTATGTTTATCCCCGACCAAGTCTATGGATTCTAGCCCGAAAACCAAGTTTGATGTCTTCTTATGAGCTAAAGATTAGTGCACCAAGTGTTGAAGAGCTACTATATACTGAGGATGTGTTGAACTTACTAGCTACTAGTGAGGATGAAGATATTTTCCACTCCAAACTTAAGCCAAGGGAAGATGCTGCCAACACCTTAGCGAAATCACAAGTGTTGGGGCCAGTCATTCAAGTGGAGGAGAACGTGCAACGAGGTCCCATATTGAGCAGTATAGTTACCAAGCTAGTGGAGGAGCAGCCAAGAAAAGTAACTCAAATACCTACTTTGATTCCCAAGTCGTTGTGTGCGCCACAAGTCTCACGTGTAGAACGCAAGGAGAGCTATTTAAGCTGGGTCCAAACCGATGGGGTCTTAACATCAAAGTTGGATGGTGTTGTCTACAGAGATCATGAGAGAGTCAATGAATCTTTCCAGCTTAAGGAAGAGCCACCAGATCAAAAGACGAGCCAACACTTGACCGGAGCAAATCGCCGTCTACCGTGGAGACAAACCCCACCAACAACCACGGAGAATAGAAGTGATCCAACCACTTCACAGCTGAAAGAAGAACCTCCTGACCTTTCCAAGCTCATATTACTTGGCTCTCCACACGCCAAACTTTGAGGTAATCTTTTAAACCCTCTTACACTACAATGGACTAACTTAGCTAGTTTATGTGTAGGAAAAACAGTTTTGAGGACAAAACCTCATGAAAAGGGAGGGAATAATGCAATCCTAGGATCTGATTCATCACCAAATACCACTTGGACTTCATTCACAGCTCACCTAGGGAGCATCTCAAAGTGGAATCAGCCTAAAAAAAGCTCCCAAAAAGAAGTTATGGGTGATACAAGACGGACGAATCAAAAGCTGCAGGATTTGGACCGACTTGCACTCGTCAGAGGATTCCGGACAGATCAGGGAGAACCGAGCAACGAGAAGACATGTTCTGGAATCTTGAGTCAAAGAAAAAGCTCTGAGAGTTGGAATCAGATCAAGATCTTTTCAGGATCAAAAGTTATGCTTGTCACAAGTCGACGGATCTTGCACCGGCCTAATCTTGAAGCTAGCGCGTCCGGGAAGCTTCAAACGTTTGTGTGGCATCCAGGAGAGTATCAGTGCTAGTCATTAAGCACTGAGAAGCCATGGGAGGATGACATGTGTTCACCACCAAGCTTAGGTGAGGACACAACCCCAAGACTCTATGTGAGTAACATACTATTTCCCTACTCCTAGGTTTCCCACCGGGTTTTACTAGGAAAGGGTTTAATGAGGTGTGAAAAACTAGAGCATCATAATCCAATCTCCATAGAATAATTACTTGGAAACATTATGACAAGTGAGTTAGTCTAGGATTGTGATCCTATATTTAAAGGAAAAATCATTACAAATGTTTTTTTCTCTTCTTAGATTGCTTTGAGACTTGTCTTTTTCTTTTTGTGGTTTATTTGTGGGTTTATCTTATGTCTAATAGGCATAATATCAAGCCTTATCTAATATTGGTTTAGGACCCATTTTTCATTTAGTATGTCCTAATTGTAAGCCTATATAAGGCAACACTCTCTCTTTTTATCATTAAGCAATCATTGAATCAAAACTAGAAAGGTTTCTCCTTTTGTCTCTCTTCTCCTATATTGAGGTTTGTCCTCTAGGATTAGAAAACAGTAAGAGTATTCGAGTGTGTCTCATACTCAAAGGTCCTTGGCTGTATCAAAGGACTCACACATCCTTTGTGGTTCGCCATTCAATCCACACTTCATCACCATATCTCCGCTTCACTCTGGATCGAAGTTCTTCTCTGTTGTCTAGCTCGACCATCTCTTGGATCTCCTGTGTTCGGTTACTTCCTGAGGTTCCAAGCTTCTATCCACGTTTATCATCTCACCACTCCATCACTTCATCCTTTGTTCACCTCCATTCATCACCATCATCACCGCTTTGCTCACAGATTGAACCATATCTCCGGGAACAAGCTCCATTTCCATCCACGCTTCATGAGGATCAAATCCATGCTCATATCAGTTCGGATCAACATTTGGTTTCAGTCGAGGTGGTCTAGACAACATTCTTTGGAGCCATGGATCCTTACCCAATCTGAAGCTTCTACCATTGCATGTATATATTAAAATGAGCCCCAGTAAGTGGCACATCAGGACCTGGTAGAAGGGAGGTCCAACCTTAAGAATTAAGATGGTTATGATCCTTGTTTAACCGTTAACATCCCTCGTCATAAGTAGCGTCCGCGTAAATTTTTGTATATGAGACTAGCTAAAAGAGCTTGTTTAAGATCTATGTAAGTCATGGAAGCGGGAAGCCTAATTCGCCATTCTTTTCTAGTGTATTAAAACCATAATCATTTCGGAAAAAAATAACTTTCAGTGTTTTTTTCTTTTAATGAGCTTTCTAAATAATTCAGTTCATTTGATCAATATTTTTTTCCATAAGTTTTTCCCTTCTTATCTCTTGTATTTCAAATATCTTTATACGTGATTTGGGCATTTAGGTGTGGAAATGTAAATAATACTTTTACCAAATTATTTAATTAATTTATTTATAAGATTATTAAGTGATAAATAGTACTCATTAGTAATATGTAGCTAGACATTTCTATAAGGTGTTGTTCGTTCGTGTGTCTAGATTTTACATCTAAATATTGCATCTAGATATTGCATCTAGATATTGCATCCAAATGTAGTTCGTTTATGTTTTTCACTTCTACATCTAAATATTGCATCTCGATGCAGTTACGTTTGTTTGTGTATTATGAATTAACAGTTAGATGCACCCAAAATCAAATGACCAAAAAAGACATATTTTTATGCTAATAAAATTTAACAGAGAACATACTTAGCATCATCATTATTTTCATACTATCATCATCATATCATCATCACCATACCATAATTCATCATCATCTTATCTTCATCATCATCATACTAAAATTTACCCGCCAAAAACGTTATTCCATAATTTTTCCACCAAAATACGGTTTCACAATTTTCCTGCCAAAAACATGGTTCCACAATTTTTCCGCCAAAAACACGTGTTCATATTTTTTCTCGCCAAAAATACGAGTTCACATTTTTCCCGCCAAAAACACGAGTCCACATTTTTTCCGCCAAAAACACGAGTGCGCATTTTTCCCACCAAAAAATACGGTTTCACAATTTTCCGCCAAAAAAAATGTCACATTTTCAGAAATTTTAATATTGTCCAGAAATTTACGATTTCTTAAATTTTACAGTTATCTACAAATTTTATGATTCTCCGCAAATTTTACGGTTTTTTCAAATTTAACGTTTTCTGCAATTTTACAAAAATTTTATGATTTTTAAAAAATTTTGCGATTTTCCGCAAATTTTACGGCTTTCTGCAAATTTTACGGTTTTTCAAAAATTTTACGGTTTTTCGCAAACTTTACAATTTTCCGCAAATTTGATGATTTTTCTATAATTATTTTGGTATTTCTGCAATTCTTGGATTTTGTATTTTAAACAAGATAAATTAAGTTATTATTATATATGAGGGTATTTTAGGTATCTACAATTTTGAGACGCATTATGTGCGTTTAGATGCACCGATTAAACGTATCGAGAATTTCTAGTTTTTTTATGAGTTTTGTAAATGCATTTAGATGTTGCGTCTGGATGAGTTTCACTAATGCATTTAAAAGAACAATATCTAATATTTGCATCTAGATGCACAAACAACAGTCCTTAAAACACATTTTTTTTTTTTGGTAAAATGTTAATCTGCTTTAAGACACTTTCTAAAATAATACATAAATACATGTAAGATTTCTCTAAAAAAACACCGAAAATTAATAGACTTCAAATTTTTGGAGAAAAATAATAAGCTTTCTTTATCTAATATATATATATATATAGATATATAATTTATGTAGAAAACAAAAGCAGTTTGATTATTGTTCGGTAATTGTCAGCAAAACATCACCAATGCTATTTGTCGGACTGGACCATCTTTAATGTTTACTAGGATCAGAAAAATCCGATATTTATTGGGTCCGG
This sequence comes from Boechera divaricarpa, assembly GCA_026770425.1. Lineage (NCBI taxonomy): Eukaryota > Viridiplantae > Streptophyta > Magnoliopsida > Brassicales > Brassicaceae > Boechera > Boechera divaricarpa. Next base: position 20,683,473 of record CM049182.1, on the reverse strand, counting down.
CATCATAACCAAACCCTAACCGAATTGGACAACTTCCTGTTAATATTATCGAGAGCAGCCAGAGTAGGCAATTTTTGGTTGGGTCGAACCGGTTCGGGTTGGTTCCAAGGTGGGCTCGTGAGCGATCCAAACGGATAGGAAAATGTTTTGTAGGAAACGTGGACCATCTCTTAACCCTTCACTTCTCTTAGTGGGATTCTTCGTTTTCGGTAAGTACATATACGTAGCCCTCGGACCCATGGCCATGCTTACTTTGTCTTCTGTTTTTTCATATAATTCACAAATATATAAATCATTTATTATACATTCTAGATAATATGAATTCTACTTTTCTCTTTCTTTCTTTCTTTCTATCACATAACAATTTCTTTACTTCAAATTTAAGAAATATCGATTTCAATTTTATGAAAAGCAAACTCGCATGACTCATCATTTTAAATAAATAAATATAGAGTTTAGACTTTTCTATCACAAAAGAGCCCTCTGGTTTGAATACAAATAAGAAAAGGGAACTATAGTCTATAGATTTGAGTAATTAGGGATTTTGTCACAGCTTACAAGTTGTTTGATGATGAAGACAAGTTTCCAATCTAGCTATACAAGTTTGTTATATATATATATATTATAAGAAATATAGAGAAAGGAAATTAAAAAAAAAAACAAATTTGAAAGGAACGATAATGTACAATATAGCGACAATGAAAAATAAAACATAACAAATTCTTTGATATATACATTTCATATTTACAAAAGTGGATAACAACGCATTTGTATTATGATCTATCATTAGAAGAAGAAAAAACTTGATATGTATTAGACATTTGTCTGCCCTTATCATTAGTTTGGAGGTATCAACAAGCCCACCCGTCTTGTTCCTTTTAATGATTCATATGCATTATTATATTATCAAACTATTAAATTACACCTAAAGTGAGAATCTTAAAATATACGGATATTTCTAAATTAGTAAAGACAAAAATAACTCGGTTAAAATATAAGAACTGAATAATAAGACAACAATGTATCATTTAGCTCCTAATTCAATACTCATAAAAGCCAATATCGTAGATAAATGTAGTTGGTACGGTTCAGTAAGGTCGGTATAGTCACTGCAAATGAATGATTGGATCAAAAGGTTTTAATAGCGAATAAATATAGTTTTTTGAACTTTTTGGATAACTTCAACTGATATTTTTAGCCATGACAATATCGTTGGGGTAAATATCAATTAGAACCACCAACGATTCGGTTCGTGATAGCTAGAAACCTAACTGTTTCTCTAACCCCCAAAAAGACTTTCCGGTAACTGACTTCCCATGTCAATATGGTCCAAAATACCTCATATTCGAATAGTGGCTAGTGCGCTACCTTATTTAACGTGAAGTGTACGATGGGATATATTACCTCTGGTATTAAAAGAATGATTTTCTAAAAAAAATTCTTGTTCCACAAAAATTGACTTTTTTATACATATTGAATTAATTAATATTAATAATTTGTAAGTTTTAATAAATAATCAATGAAAATATTTGAATTCATAAATTGTTATTGGTTCATAATTAAATTATAATCTTTTTGGTGAGAGAAAATTATGTATTTATAGTTTTAGTAATCAATATTTTTTATTTTGTGTGAAAACTCTTAAACATCAATTTTTTAAGAAAAGAGGGAATATACAACATTCTCGTTTACCTAACGTTTTCTAAAGTCATTAGTCTCCGAACTAACGAACTATGCAAACTATCGACAAGTGACCGATCCATCTACCTCCAAATCCGGTGATCCGATATCCAAACTTTGGTAAACTCTATAAATACTTTTCTTTTTAATTCAACCTAAAGAGGATGGAGAATTCAACTCAACAAAAAAAAAAAAAACTAAAGGAGATGAATTAGACAAACTACTTAGAAAACATTATTTTCCAAAGTTTGAATAAACGTTTTCTTACTTAAACGTCGAAAAATGTTCACAAAACATCACACTAGTGTTCCAAATGACTTTGGTTATATTTTTTGTGGTACAAATTTATTTATGTCTCCAACAGACAATCCACAACAATCTCAAAAGAAATTCCACATCTAAGATATAAAAAATCTTGCGCAAACATGTCCAAACAAATTTTTTTTTTCTCTCCTAATACCTAAACGATTACCTCTTAACACAAACTTATCCTTAATTTTACAAAGTTCTTGACAAAATTTAATTGTTTGTTAAAGTCACGGGTCGGTGAACTTTACACCGTTGGTCTATGTTCACTGCTCCATCATAATTGTCAACCCGAATCCGAACGTTTACTATCTAAACATTTCAAACATTGCAGTCTGCACATGTCTTTTGACTTGAATAAAAAATTTTTTACAGAAGTTTCAATATATATTTATCAAAAGTTTCAATGTATAAAAAAAGTTATACCTTAGAAAAAAAAGAAAAAAAAAAGGTACGAAAGTGAAGAACCACATATATTTTTTTTTGGCCCATGCATGTGAATATGTAGCAAGCGACACGCTTCTCTGTCCCCTCTCTTCTATTACCATTTTATTCTTCCTTTTCTCTCTTTTTCACCAAAAAAAGAAAAAAATTATTCTCTCATTTTCTCAATTTAATTCAATTTTCTAAGAATTACCTATAAAAATAATTAAAACCTAATCCTTCTTCACCTTCTTCCTCAAATCTCTATCTTTCTCTCTCTCTCCCTCGAAAATATTTCTTCTCCTTTTTTTCTGCAGAAATTATTCAACAATTCTCGAGAAAACTCTCATCTTTTTCATCAATTCCATTAGTCTAAACATTCACAATTCGATATAAAAAAAAAAAGAACCTTTCAATTTATCTTCAAGAATGGCGGTGGATCTTTTATCGGAAAATTCTAATATGAGTCCAAGAATCTCATTTTCACGTGACTTTTGTCAATCGGACGCAATCCCAATCGAGAAACGTCCCTTGAGATCATCAAATTCGAAACCTTCAAGCCTCAACTCAAGCATAGATTTCGATTTCTGCATTCCCGGCGGCGTAAATTCCAGCGAAAGCTTCGATCAAGGTTCTTGGTCAGCCGATGAACTCTTTTCCAACGGCAAAATCTTACCAACAGAAATCAAGAAAAAACCAGAACCGGGTAAAAAAGAACCCGAACCGAAACCGGTTAAGACTAAACCGGATTCAAGAAAACAGAGGACACAGAACAAAGAACAAGAAGACGACGTGATAATCACGGCGGAGGAGAAGACGAATGCGAAGTCGTTTTGGGGGTTTAAGAGAAGCACTAGTTTAAACTGTGGAAGTAGTTATGGACGGAGTTTATGTCCGTTACCGTTACTAAACCGGAGTAATTCAACCGGTTCAACATCGAGTAAACACAAACAGAGCAGCTCGAGGAAACATACAGAACATGTAAAGTTACAACAATCTTCATCGTTGTCTTCTTCTTCTTCTGCTTCGTCTTCGTTGAGTAATAGTGGTTTTTCGAAACCGCCATTGAAGAAAAGCTATGGAGGTTATAGTTATGGTAGCCATGGAGGTGGTGGGATTAGAGTGAGTCCGGTTTTAAACGTTGTTCCTTCTGGTAACTTGTTTGGTTTTGGTTCGATGTTTTCTGGAAATGGAAGAGACAAGAACAAGAAGAGATAAAATGTAAGAATAGTTATGTTTCTGGATTTTACTGTTTTATCTGATTTGTTCTTCTTCTTCTTCTTCTCTGAAGCTCTGAAGATTTTCTGACAGTGTGTTTTGTGGGTTCCATGCCAACCCTTTTGAGTTTTTTTTCTTTTCTTCTTCTTTAGATTATTATATTTTGTTTAGATTATTGTGGTGTAATTGTGTTTGTTTGATTTATTAGTTTGTCTTTATCAATGTTTTTAAAGACTAGATTTTTCTTTTTTTTAATATGGGGCTGCTAATTTCAGATACTTATTAATTTATTCATCACCAATCACCATTAAGATATTTATGTGTAATTGTTTAAATAGTTTGGTGTACTATTTTACAATTAAGATAAGGCAAAGAAGTAAGTTTTAGTTGTACATGGTAACATTGATGATATAAAACTACGACAGAATTAAAATAGTTTAACCTTATATTATTCATTCATACTTTTTTGGTATCATTTTGAGATTAGGCATACCAATATTTATTTGTTATTTAGAATAAATACTGCTATAGTAAAGTTATATTTTTGTTATTTAATTAATGTTTTAATATATACAGATATTTTTTTACCAACTTCTTATTTAACTTCTAAATGTCGTTCTAGGTTTGGCTTCCACGTTTAAGTAATTTTTATTACCAAAAGGTTTTGAACCTTAGATCTATGATCTTTTCAAAAGGAAAACCAAAATTTTATTTGACTTTATATTAATTTTTAGTCTCTTTCCCGTGGCTTTAATTAGTCTTATAGATCAAACTTGTAGTACCATTTTGTTTGGAAAAAACTGTGGATCAAGTAAGGGTAGGTCTCAGCCGGCCGTGTCGTTCCAAGTTTTTAATCAATGAATCTAAATTGATTCGTTTACTTCAGCAATCTAATATTGTACAATTAGTGGCTGAAATTATATTAAGAAATAAAGAAAGCCGGGACAAGATATAACCTTGACTTAGTCTATTACTAAACTAATTTTGGTAATATAAAAGCGACTAATTAATGATGAACTGTAGTATAAAACAATGATAGAGTTATCAAATACATTTAGAAAGTGCGACAAGACAAGTGACAGGTAAACAATTATCTTTGGAGCTTGTCCTATTCTCATAGTTCCTTTCTGAATATTTCTCACATGGTGTGTATTACCAATTAATGTGAATTATCACTAAAGCAATGCAAAGAAAAAGGAAAAATAGAAATAATTGATGTGAAATCTCTACTTTTCCTATAATTCCATGTAAAGTTAAGCTTAACGTCGTGCCAATTATTCCTTTATTGTTTTCTACGTTTTTTTTCCCTTCTATTTTACGGGTTAAATTTGCTAAAAAGGAATATAAGTTTTATACTTTACCTGCCTTAACAATCATAGTTAGTACACACGATTCCTATCAAACGTTTATAATTCGATCAAATTTTAATAACTAACATAACATAATTACTAATTTTCAAAAAAAAAAAAATTAGTTGAGCACAACTGTCTGCTTTGATTAAATCTATATTTCAACCCAATAATTTTTTAGAAACTTGCAGAAGTAGCACATACTGTTAATATATAATAAAGATATAATATCTGATATCATATCATGTGTTAGAATAATATACTTTTTGTTTTATAAAATCAAGCTACAAGCATATTGTTACCCGCATTTAAAATTAGTAAGTTGAAACACAAAGAAGTAGAAAAGACGTCAGTACCAGAGAATGAAGAATATAAAATAAAAAAAACATTATCAAGATGTCCAATTTTTATACTTTGAACAAAATCCTAATTGAAATAAGACATCGAATATTAAAATTGAAATATGGGTTGAAACAAAAACAAAGATTCTAACTTTGAAAGTGAATTATATGCAATATCGGATTGGAGTAACATTTATGGTAATCGAAACAATAAAAATTGATTTTAGATTATCAGTTGGAAAGGGATAACGAGGCGATTCTAAGAGTTTAATTAGTGATAAAAAAAAAGCTTACAGATTATCGAGACGTAGAAGAGTATGACGAAGAAGATGAACAGTGTTGGTTGGTATAGTTATCGATCTATGAAAATCGATATATGAGTTTACAGAAAATTGAAAAAACGTTTACCCTATTTTACGATGTATCTCTAAAATTGTCTCCAGAGATAAAATAAACAATTATCGTATCCTTCTTATATTAATAAATTGAATTTCAAAACTGTAGCCCTCTTTAATATATTGCTTATATGCTAACCCAAGCGATTTAATACGAATTGCCATTCCAAATATGGTAAAAGGCAACAATATAAAAAAGACGAGAATTAGTATAGTTCCTTATAGCATCTCCAACTAAAGCCATATCTGCATATTACGATTAAAAAAGAAGACATTCTATATAGATAGATACTCATAATTTTTAATATGAAATGACATGATCTTCAACAACAAATCTGATCGCGATGAATCTGACTGTTCTGAGGCTTAGTAATGTTTGAAAGTAATAGTCAAGCGTCAAGTAAACAATGATGGCACCATCCAACTATATTTCAGTAGGATATACCATATGCTTTTAGTGCTGGAGGGAAGTTTGTGGGCACTGGATAGTTTAACGAAAAAATAGGTGTAGTCCAAAACGAACTCGTTATTTGAACAACAAAGGCCCTGTTCGGGGTACAGACCGACGACTCTTTTGAACGACACAAAGTTAACAAAAATATACAGCGGTGACTCTAATGGAAAGCAGATAATTCTCCTTTGACATCGCCGCAACTCCTTTCAATTTCGTAAAAGAAAAAAATTAAAGGTTGCTGAAAATTTCAGCGATCCCGACGACTCCTTTCAATGGTCGCTGTATAAATTTTTATCTAATTACAATATTTTTCTAGTTTGTTAACCGATGTTGATTAGATATTAAATAGTTCAAATTTCAAAGTCCTTTCATTTTTTTTCTTCTATAAATCGAAACTAATCTTGAAATGTATACAAAATTGGGAAATTTCTTCGCAGTTGTCCTGTTATATAAAAGATGAAGTTATGATTGTGAAACTGTTATTAGATCACTTTTAAGACAAGGAAGTATGGATGACAATTATAATCCGGAAGATGTCAACCGCCACATGGTTGTAGGGCACTTAAAACACTTTAATCCTATTCTCTTCTGGCTGTCACTAATTTTGCTTTTTTTCTCTCCTTTTTTTAATAACGAAACTTGTTTTTCTTTTTAAGAGATAACATATCTCTCTATTAATATTTTATTTTGTGTCCCTTCAACAAAATTCCGAGTAATTTCTGTTACTTTGGTACTAAATCTAACCTCTTGCAAGAAAAGTGGTGTAGTTGATTTGATTAGTACAGAATAAATTTAGTAAGAACCATTGGCAATTTAGTACGATGAAATGTTTGAATCTCCTATATATTATTTGGAAAGTACATTTATAAATAAACATTAAAAATATTAATATTTACATCACATTGCCATTACTTCAAAGAACAAATTTTAATATCTCATTAAGAATATTTTAGTCATTAGTTATTATGTGATCATTTAACTAACTAATTAATTATAATTTTCATTTTAATTAATTAATTTATTTTAAATTTTTTGAAAAGTAGTTAAAATAGATTTTGTAAAGATTTTGTTGATTTAATTAAACACACTAATTAAATTAAATTAAATGTTGATATAATTTTTAAAAAATAAGAGATTTGATGTAGATTGCAATTTTTTTTGGAAATGTTAATGTTAATGTTAGTTCCTCTTTATAATTTCAAATTTATTAATATATTTTTAATAGATTTAAAAATGTCAATTCATATCTGAATTACTTTAATATGGTGTAAATTTAATATAACTTCCAGTTGATAAAAACAAATATTCATTAATACCTACAATTTATTTTAAACGCTCAGTTAAATATATCTAGAAATATTCATTAATACCTACAATTAATAAAACGTCGAGTTGATAAAAACAAAAACAGAAACAAAATTAAGTAAATGATTGAAAATTAAAATAGTAAATAAAATTGACAAAAGATGTTTTTAAAAAAAGACAATAATCATATATTTATAATCTCGAGTATAAAAAATTGTTTTTATATTTCTGATTACAAAATGTTTACGCGAATATTACAAAGATTCGATATTATAAAAACTGATATTATAATTTTCGTAAAATTTTGGAAGAATTACAATTTTCTAATATCCTGATTTTATAATTCGGATATTTTTCTATAATTGCAATTTGTCCGTGCTATAGCACGAGATATATCCTAGTGTTAATTAAAAACGTCAAAATCAACATTTGAGTTTAATAGAATATGAGAGTAACTGGTTTACTTAAACTAGATAATTTAGATTTAATTGATGTAAACCGAGGTCAAAGCCTCTATATAAAGGAGAGAGTCTAGTAGTTGTAACAGAATAGTTAAATTGAGAGTTATCGAGAAATAAGAAATTCAGTTTTTTATTTCTCTTCTTCTTCATATAAAATCCTCTCAACTAACAGAGTTTGTATTTAATATGTATGGAATGTAACCATTTATGTTAGTTTCCATAACTCTCACACAGTAAACTAAGTTTACTTGTAGCCAGAACTGCAGAACATATATTTTAGCTGTTAGTATTTAGCTCCGTCACAATGTCATCATCTGCGTTCAAACCCACATGGCCACATTATTGTTAAAAATAAGTTTAATTGTTAATTTTTTTTGGTTTTACTCACTTCTAGTTAAAGCGGAAAGAATTTTGGGTAGACTATTCGATATAATTTTTTTTTACTAATCATATATATATATATATATATATATATATATTATGAAATTCGATTTGGTTTCGGTTCGACGAATCTTAGTTTGGTTCGGTTACTATGCTCAAAAAATAATTAAAAACTCAATCATGCAAGGGACAAACCGATATACAGAGAGCCCAGTTGATTTAAATTATCATTAACAATATTCATGCATGCACAGGTATTTAACCGGAGATATTTAGTCCAACACGTGCAAACTAAACCAGAAATAAATAGAGTATACATACTATATAAACTTTTAATTATTCAAAGTCATGCAAAAACAAGTACCAGACTTTTCAATATTTTAAAAATGTTAGGTCGGTCATGCCAAAAAAAAAAAAAAATGTTAGGTTGGGCGAAAACTTGAGTTGTTTCTGTGGCACGTACTGGAAAAAAGCATGTGGTCCAATTTTGTTATAAATATAATCGTTTTAAGCTATTTGTCTATCCATCTAAAAATTATGACAGTTTCTAGATACAGTAATTATTTTTTGGGTCAAAGATACAGTTAATTCTTCAGAGAGTATTTATGTTTATGTTAGGTAACTTTGATAATGCTTTCAGCCTTACAATTTCTAAGGATTAAGGAGAAGTTAGTCTAAAGCATATATATGATTCACCAACCTTTCACGAAAATTTCTCACTAATTAAAAATAAAAGGATTCTAGGAAAATAAAAAATCAACACCTCAAAAAGGGTATACACATGGGCATGGAAATTTTTTGATTCGCGAAATCAAAGCCCAACATCTTTATGGATGCGTAACAAGAGAAAAAAAGTAGGTCCATCAAACTCTTATTATTTCGGAAATCAGACTATGTCATCCAAACGACAACAATGAAATGGTCTCTTAATAGTGAATCTATGACCAAAGCAAGTGTTTTCTTTTGATTGGACCGTTATTGCAAAGAGAATGAATGCATTGGAAGTTACGTGAAATTGATTTCGAAAATCCTAGGACACAAAACCGAAATATCTGAAGAAGAAGGAAGAGGAGTATATATATGTTCTTCTCCTAGTTTAATCGGAAATCAGACAATGTCTTGCAAGCTTGCTATATATTTATAGTTTATGCAACGTATAATCTGTTAATATTTATAAAACTTTCTATATACTAGGTTTTTTTAGTTTATCGATAATTTTTCTGCGTCATTTTATTTACGAAGATTGTAAATGCTATTAAGAAAAGCGAGTTATTTTACCATGTGAATAATTACATATTGTATACAATCAATTTTTTGTATTAGACTGTGAGCATATAAAATATTTAGTATTGTGTTACATTCAAATTCTGATTTTATGCTATTGACCAAACATTATATATATATAATTATGTATCTCATTATGGAGTATTACTTAACGTTACATGCTATTTATAGAATACACATTCACAAACAACAATAACATGCAGTTATAATATAAGTCGTATATGATGAAAACTAACATATAGACTGCTGGCAGCATGGCACTCACTGAATAACTTGTTCTAATGCTATTTTTATCGTGTTTAACACCTAAAAGACTCATTGTACATTTTCTCACACGTATTTTTTACCCGTATATCTGTTCCAACTGTATTCCCTTGTAGCCAAAGAGATTTAAGCAATTAAAGTAAAGTAAATTGAAGCAACCGACGACAAATTCATTCGAATCTAACCGAAAATGTCATCAATAGCAACCTACTCAACATCTTATTGACTAAATTTCCAAAACCTATTTAGGACTTCTTCTAGATAGAACCAAAGCAAAATCTTTTAAACAGAAGAAAATATCCCCAAAGAAAGGATAAGCTAATGAAAGAACATAATATTCTCAATATGACCTGGAAACACATAACATTTGACGAGCATGCTTACCGGTTCCATGGACACGTCTAAACTCATAATCAGCGATTCCATGCATCAATATCACATCTTCTAATATTCTCCCTGGTCAGATCACAATAGTAAACACAAAAGAGCTTAGATGACTTTAACCTCGCAGGTGTGGAAATAATTATAACCTCGCCAGTATGAATCTCTCCGGTGCACAAAGATCTCTCTTTTTCAAACAAATCTCCCCACTCATAAGGCACATCACAAGTCATAATGGCCGACCATTCTTGTTTCTCAACATCTTGTAGAATCTACATACCCATGTCAGATTCACAGTAGTGTCATACGCTACACCTGCTAATTTTTCTTGGTAAATTATAAGTGTTGAATAACATGAGATGGCATTAAAGTCACATTTTAAACCAACCGAACCAATCCAAAACTGTTCACGAATCACGGCAATTACATCATGGTTAAGCTTTAATCAAAAAGGTTTTTGTTTACGTTACTAAACCAAATTTCATTATATATAGTGCTATATATATTATAACAAACTATTTTTTTCATTTGTCCACAATTGTTTATGTTATACATACAAATTTTGAAAATAATATGTGTTTTGGTAAAAATGTATATATAATGAATGATCTTATATATTTTATGGAACTCTTTGGCAACAATCAAAATTTTGGTCCGGTATTAAGTTCTCTTAACTATGTATCTTCTTTTCGATAAGAGACAATATAATATAAAAACATATTCATAAGCAACATGACATGTAATTATAATATACCTTTTATACACTAAAAAAAAAAACATCACATATACCTCTCAACATGACGACAGAGTTCTATAGAAAGCACCAGGAGTTTTTTCTTTTTTCTTTTCTAGTTTTCCATTTTGGTCAGAGTGTAACTTTTTGCAAATAGTAAAATTGGCTTAACTATTTCCATTCTTTTGACAAATTTGTGAAACTTTTTCTTATGAACCTCTACTTGCTTTTGTTACCTTTGATTCAATTTGGGATTTTCAAACAGTTATGTTACAAACCTTTTGCAGTATATAGCTAAACAAAAATATATATATATATATATATATTTTAAATTGAATGTATGTGTATATATATATCTTTATTTCTTTTGTAAAAATTTGCTACATATATTTTTGGAAAATGGTTGGTCCGTTAAACTCTTTTATATTTCGGAAATCATACTACATACTACATAGCTTGCTATATATATATATATATATTCATATTATAGCAAACTATTTTTCATTTATCCACAATTCAGCCTCATTTAATGCATACAAAATTTAAAAATAATATTTTTATTTATTTATTTGATAAAAGTTTATATTTTAAAATAATATGTTATTTGATCATATACTATGAATATCTCATATGTTTTATGTTAGTCTTTGGCAAAATCGGTTTTCCGTTACTCACTAGTAGTCGTTCTATAAATTATAATGTATCTCATTATGACACATTCATAAGCAATATAAACATGCATTTGTAATACATACCTTTTTTAAAAAAATATGATGTTTATAAAAGGGTCACATATAGTATTCCGTTAAAAAAACCACCATAACTGTTTAACTTTCACCCTGATGTTTAATCAAACCACAGTATTCTAGAGAATGCACCAGGAATTTTTGTCTCTTCATCTTGGTCAAAATGTTACTTTTTGCAAATAGTAAAATTTGCTATACTATTTTCTTTATTTTTGACAAATTTTGACCCTCTTTTTTTGTTTCCTGTAGCATCGTTTCGTTTTGGGAATTTTCAAACAGTTATGTTACTAACAATTATCAATTTATAGCTAAACAAAATATTTTAAAAAAAATATTGAAAGTATGTGTATATATATATCAATACAAGAAAATAATTGGTACTGTGATTTGAATAGAAGTGGGGGAATACTTGAGATTCCTAGCGTGTATGGGTTATTGTCCGTGACATTTCAGAATTCGTCAGACACAGACAAAGACAAAGACAAAGACGCAACTCTGTTTTTTCTGTCTTATTACATTTCAAACTTTTTACACATATACGCATACCCATTTATATATATGGTTCAGTATTTTTTCCTAGAAACTAAACTAAACAAATAATGAAGCTCTCGAGTCTTGATTTATGCAGCACAAAAGTAGCAACAACGTCTGATATAGGTCTTGATAAAAGTTAAGGAAATATGAACGATACTAGTCTCACCCAAATGCGGATTATTAAAGTTGTCTGATTACCCGAATCGAGCTTATTTGATATACTGTAAGATAAAAGGACGCCTGTAATTTAGGAGTATGTAGCTTTACTGGTTGAACCAAGGACCTTCCAAAGGGACTGCGCTTTAGGTTCCGAGTTCATGTCTCGTCATTGGAGAAAAGACTAATTTAATCGCTCTAATCCCATACTCGAGAGGATTACTGACCTATGACCATAACTTCTTGGTTAATTAAAAAGTTAAAATAAAAGAATGTTTGTAGAAATAGTCTTTTTGTATTCAATTTGCTAAATAACATTTTGGTAACTGTTCATTACCAAAATAATATCTTCCTAAGTTTTTCTTACAAAATACCCTTAATGGATTATAGAAAACTTGCAATGGATTAAAATTTTATATTTTTTTCATAAACTTTAGTAACTTTGCACGATAATTTCAGTTAATACATGTTTCCATTTTTTTTTAATTTTCATAATAAACATGATGAACAGCTTTTGAGAGAAAAACTTCGAGAAATTTATTCAAAATTTCAGAAGCTTTTGAAAGTTTTTTTTAGAAATTATTAATTTATTCAAAATTTCAGAAGCTTTTGAAAGTTTTTTTAGAAATTATTTATTGATTCATTAATATCGGTCATAACCTTCCCTAATTCATTGGTATTTTGTAAATCCACGCCTTGAGTACTCTACTTGATACAATGATAAATTTTGTCCATGAACCTAAACATAACAATTGGACGTAAACCGGTAAACCCTTTAACATATAGTTCATACTTTACACTCTATATTTTTATAGAAGTTTTACTATATATCGTTTTGGTTTGTCACCTATAACCGAAATTTTTGCAGCTCATCCCTATATTATATTGTTATTGCCCAAGGAGACAAGCTAGTACCACAACCTCTAAAACCCATCACACCGTGGTCATCCACAAGGTCAGGTCGTTGTTTAGCCTCTTCAAAAATGGCTTTTTTTCTTTCTTTCTTTCTTTCTTTCCTTAGTCCCAAAAAATTATTATACTCGATGTGTTGTCCACATGTCGTTAATTGGTTGGCCACAAAAAAATCATGCTATCGTATTATTTTCCCTTTTTCAGTATTGGTTATGAAAAAACACTTTAGTTTTTTCAGTTTGGAACAGAAACCAATGCGAAGTTGGAACTGAGAAACGGACTACGGATGAAGCTGGATTCCTCAAAAACGAGAAACAGAAACTTCGAACCTTTCACCTTATTGTCATGTTCGATTTTCTGAACCACATTTTACGCTTCTAATATCTGAGAAACCTTATTTTTATTTTATTTTTAGTTTTTAAAATAAATCTGAAATATCTTATTTAATCATCCTAAAATAATTTATCCAAATAAATAATCGGTTCAGATCAGTTCGGTTATTGAATAGTTTGATTCGGTTACATATTTATAATCCGTAAAAATATTTGGTTCGGTTTGGTTCTCAATTTTAAAATAATTTTGGTATACTTTTGTAAATTTTGGTATATTCTAGTTTATTTTGGTTAGACAATTTTTTTTTGTTTTAAAAGAAATTCGTGTTTTATTAAAAAAAGAAACATATTGTTCATACCTTCTAAACCTGAAACTTTGGTTTATTTGAGTGAAACGGTTTGGGTTCTCCGGTTAATCGGTTTTAAAAAATCTTACCATAATTATCCGAATAAATATTCGAGTTCGGTTCTGTTATCAATTTTTTTTATTTGGTTATGTATTTATAATCCGTACAAATATTTGGTTCGGTTTGGTTATCAATTTTAGAATAATTTTGGTATATTTTCGTAAATTTCAGCATAATACAATTTATTTTGGTTAGAAAAACATTAATAAAAAAGAAAAAAAAATTCAGGTTACCGTTCAATTCAGTGAACCGAACCAAACTGTTCCAATAACCGAACCCGTCTAAAATCATGATGATCGGTACACCTATAGTAATCGATCCCAAACTAAATTAACCAAAAATTGGTTCTATGCGGTTCGAAAATCTCGGTTCAGGTGATAGTTGTATGCCTAATAACTTCATCACTCTAAATACAATAATAAAGAAAAAAACAAAAAAAAAAAACAATTTGATCTTTGCATATTTGTTTCTCTTTTCTCAACACTCTAAATACATAACTGATATTACAGAAAAAAAAAAGAAGAAAAAAAACAATTTGATCTTGCATATTTGTTTCTCTTTTCTCAAACTCTAACTACATAATACAGAAAAAAAAAAAAAAAAAAATTTGATCTTTGCATATTTGTTTCTCTTTTCTCCTCGATATAAGCTCTTTAACTTCTCTAGTCTACTTCTATCAGCTACTTAACCTTTTGTGCGCATGCTTCTCTCTCTTCTGTAACAATCTCTCTCGAGCCCCTTTCACCGCCAGTGACAACAGAAGAGAATCACAGTAATACTAATTTACAGAAAAAACACTCAAAAGTCTCTAATCTCTCATCTCTCTTTCAATCACTTCTCGTCACTATCGTTTTGCTTTTGTCTCCTTTCACCTTTTTACTCTCCCAGTTGCGAATATTGCCCGTTGAGTTCTCAATTCTTAACACAAACTTTTTCCTTCTTCTAAAAAGCTCAGTTTCTTTTTCTTTCTTCTTCCACTGTACCATTGTCGTTTTGTTCATTTCCAACTTTCTTTCTTTCCTTATTCTCGTAACTAAGCTATTGATAATGTTGATGTACATTCAACTCTGAGAGATTCCCCAAATTCACAAAAGCTGAGTGACTATTTTTTATAGAATCAGAATTCAAAGAAAGTTTTTTTTTCCTTCTGGGTCTTTGTTTTGTTCTTGATTATGTGATAAAGTCATTGAATTTGAGGCAATGTGTCTCTAAAGGAGACATTTTACTGTGTTTGAGATCTCTCTGAACTTGTGGGTTTGTTCGGGTTTCGTTGTTAGTCTTCTAGATGACGGGAGAGTTACAGGAGACGGCACCGTGTGCGGCCATAACTGAGAAACGGCCAAATCGACTTGGTGGTTGCGTCGGTGTTTTCTTCCAGCTCTTTGATTGGAACCGACGCTTTGCTAAAAAGAAGCTCTTTTCTCGCAAATCACTTCTTCCTGGTTAGTCTCTCTCTTCTCTCTCTCTTTCTCTGAATCAGGTTGTGTCTGAAAATCGATGTTGTTGAGTTAGAGTGTAATGAAAGAGTTTATCTATGGTCGTGTCAGGGAAACAAGTTTCAAAGAGGTTTGGAGGGAATGAGAAGATGCTAAAATCTAAGCTTAATCTGGTGAATGTTTCTCTTTTCTGTTAAAGTTTATATCTTTATTTTGATTTGAGTAGTTATGAACTAAAATTGTTGATTTTTCTACCCTTGTGTTGAATTGAATGATAGATTGATGATGAGAACAGAAGAAGTTTCCCGAATCGGAATGAAGTTATGGAGATTAAAAAGCATGAAATGAGATCTCCTAGTTTAGTAGCACGCTTAATGGGGCTTGAATCAATGCCATCTAGTCATAGAGACAAAGGGAAGAACAAGAAGAAACCGTTGTTTTCGCAGATTCAGGATACCGATAAATGTGATTTGTTTGATGGGGAAGAAGAAGAAGATAATGGTTTAGATAAGTCAAGGCCACAGAAGATGCAGAGAACAACAGGAGTGTATGATAGACGTGTTGCGGTAAAGAAGTTTGGTTCTGAAGCGTTGCAGATTAAGAACGTTTTGACTCGAGTGAGGAAACATCATCAGTATAATAGTCATCATCAGCATCAGAAACTTGCTTCTCCTGTTAGAAGCCCGAGGCTTAATAGGAGGAGTTCTAGGTTGATTGATGCTGCTACTAGGATTTTGGAACCAGGGAAGAGAAATGCGAAATGCGCTATTGCTTATCCAGGTTCTTCAGGGGTTAGAAGATGTGATAATGCCGCGAAAGAACCAGTTGAAGTTGTTGTTGTACCTGAGTTTCAACGTGGTCATAACAATAGTGTTGCTTGTAAAGCATGTGGTAGCTTGGTTGATGTGAATGATTCAAGTCCGGTAGCTGAAGAAACTGGAAAGAACATGCCGTGTGTTTCTGAATCATCGCCTTTTCAGCGGAGTAAAAGAAATGTGTTTTGGAGAAATGAAGAATCATCTGTGTCTGTTTCTGCTAAAGACAGCACAGATCAAATGGTGAGGAAAGCTCTACACTGTGCCAGATATGACTTCAATGGGAAGCATGGAAAGGATGAAATATCGCTGCCGGATGTTAGAAACAGATTCGATTTTCACAATCAGGTGTTGCAGAGGGAAAGGTTTCCTCCGGAAGCTCGATCTTTTACCTTACAGAGCAAAAGAGGTTGTTCTTTACCAGCAAATGTGATCAACTGTAAAGAGAAGGACTTTATAGCCATGAATAGAGGTTCACCTAGAAGGAATCATCACTCAAAAGCCCCGGATAAATTTGAAAACTCTGATTTGAAGCACCAGAGAAAATCTGCTGAGGAGTCTTATAATAGAACAGGATTAAGCAGTCCAGCGCGGAAGAGAAGGCTAGCTTGCGATAGTAGTCACGGACAAGGAAGTAGCTTTATGAGTCCAGTGCCGAGAAGATTAGATGGTGAATGCTCTTGTGCATGTAGTAATGTCCCCAGCGGTAGTAATGAAACTGCATTTTCTATATTAAAACCTGGTTTTTCCCCTCATAGAAATTATAGCCAAGGCTGTAAAGAAACCAAAGAGTGGAAACGAGTTCAACATGTTCCACATCAGATGGGCGAAAGAAACCCAAGAACATCGTTTACGAAGCCACCACTTGATGTAGGTACTCTGGGGTTGATTCAGCAAAAGTTGAAAGAATTGGCTTCTAAAGAAGAAAATGATGCTGTGGGAGGAAGTGCTTTGCCCAATAAATCAGCATCTTTGATTCTCCATGAATTGCTATCTTCTTTAGCTTTGGAGCAGCGGTATATTCGAGATATCGATATGCCGTACGCAGAAACAGCTTATCGGGTATGTGTATAATCTGCAAGGACTTCACATTTTAGTAATTCTCATATTTATTCATTATGCTTCTTGATTCTTGCAGAGGAAAGGCAAAACAGAGTTGTGGAGTTCCATTGGAAATGCAAACAGTGAATACACGAGCCCAGGTTCTGTACTTGATGCATCTTTCTCCAATGAGAGTTGCTTTTCGAATAGCTTCGACAATATCTCAGGTACGTAAGGTTAATCAGATGGTAACTGATTTCTGAAAAAATGTCAATTCTTGTATCAGAAACCCGAAACTGCTGTTATGATTTGTAGTTCCAGGACAGATGAGGCTACCTCTAGAGCCTATAGAACCCGATTGGGACACTCTTGAAGATTCCGCGACTTCATTCAAGAACTCAAAAAGCGGTAGTAATTATCAAGCAATCGCAAGTCTTGTCAGCTATATCTCTAACGTCCTGCGCTGTTTAAGCAACACGGGTCTCATATTAACGCAGCAGAGATTCACAATTGCAAGAGAAGTCATAATCCACACCGAGCTATTGGTTGGTACTACAACTACACAAAAGAACTACTTCATTGGTCCAGAACTCTTCGATGAACTCATGATCTACGCAGCTCGTTCTGATAATCTAGTCAATCACCCTGGACTAACCGGAGGGTTCCTTGTGGATGCCATGATCGAACACTTGGAAGAAAGAAACATTTCCTGTGGAGGATTAAAGCCTTTGAGTGCTAAACCTGACGAGTTGATTCGAGGTGTTCTCGAAGAAATTCCAAAGTGGGCAAGGTTAGCTCGGATTAGTATGGATGAAGTTATCGGTATCGAAATGGAGAAATGGCTGGATCTTGAAACCCATTTATTTGGAGTTGGATCAGAGATTGCATATGAAATCCTTTGGTGTTTGGTCGGAGAGTTAATAACCGATCTTAGGAAATCCTTACCGGTGAAAACTAATATCTTTTAGAACCAACAAGATAATGTTTCGTCAAAATAGTATTTGTGTAATTTCACCATTCCTTATGCTATTCAACGATATTGATCAATGTTTGTTTTTTTTTAGCTTTTCTGATAACTATGCTAGTTTTGTCATATACAAAACTTTTTCTGATCCTATTAGAACTGAACATCGGTCCGAAAACCAAAACTTTTTCTATATCTGAATCTGAACAGAAATGTTGATTCATTCCCCTAATACAAATCTTCAATCACACAACTAAAATCCGAAAAAAATGTCTAAACTTAATCAATCAAAACCCATAAAAGAATAGAGAATTTCGTAGAAAAAAAATCAAACTTTAAGCCACAAATGTTAGATTTTGGACACAAACAAGATCAATGAATCAGTAAATTTGTCTGTAACCAAGAATAGTCCGAGCACCACCACCACCGATTGATTTCCTTCCTCCTCCTCCGCCGCCAATTGATTTCCTTCCTCCTCCTCCGCCGCCATTAATGGCTGAAGCTGCAGCCATAGATACTTTCTTAAGATCCTCAACAGTCGCGTAGCTTTTACGCATCATCCCAATACCTTTCTTCTCACCAGCACTCGCTGATACGCTTCCTCTCGACGCAGATCCGGTGAAAACGGCGGCGTTTCTACTCTTCATTGGCGGTGGAGTAAGTTCTGTTCTCCGAGGAAGCAAATTCGAATTAACCGGTCTACGATTCTCTTTACGAATCATAGCAGAGAAATCAGGAACCGATTGAGCCAACGAAGACGACGACGTCGTTTTCCTCTGATTCAAATTCGGATTAAACCCAAATCTCGTCTTCTTCTCCGGCAAAACCCTGATTTCTTCTTCTTCTCTGAAACCAAATCTCACTTGTTCTTCCTTTAGAATCTTCTCGAAGTCTCGTTTCATTCGAAGCTTTGATTCTCGTAATCTCACGTATTCTCCATATCTAGGTCCTCTCTCGAATCCGTAATCACCATTATCCACCAAAAGCTTGAGTTTTTGTTGTGTTTCGGACATTGGATCAACAGAAAATAACAGAGGTTCCATACTAGGGTTTGAGATTGTGTCAGCCATTACTGTGTCGTCTTCTTCCTCACAAAGTTTGGAACTTTATTAATTAAAAAATGTCTTTTGATTCGTAACGGTCTGATTGAACAAAGAGGTGACTCCTAAATATTTTGTTGTATTGACGCTTTTACCCTTTTTAACGGTCTTATTTTAGTGACCGTTGACCAGACCGGTTAAAGAGAGAATTTGCATATTGTTAAACAATAATTTGATGTGGTTTGCTACTCATTTCGTTTATTAGAAAATCTGTTAAAAACTCCACCAACTATACCGGAAAATCCACTAAATCGAGCCATACAAATTCAGTTTTACTTTTTGCATATGTGTTCAAAATCAGCTATAAAATAAAAATTAAGACATTTTCACTAAACCTAATAAATATGGTTTAACTGAACCGGTCTTGGTTCATCTCAGATGGTTTTGAGTAATTTACTTTTAGAAAAGGAAACAATTTTTACTTATTCGTTTAATTACCAATTAGAGGATCATCAGAAAAAAAGGAAATACAATCGATGGTAAAAAGGAAATTTTGTTTACATATTCGCTTCACGTGATTTTGAGTAAAAAAGGAAAACAATTTTTCTTAGTCGTTTAATTACTGATTAACGGATTGTCATAAAAAGGAGATAACATCGATTAATTAGAAGCGAGTTCAGATTAAAGTATATATATTGATTAGAAATAGAGTGAGTCCATATCATATTCTTTCGCAACAGGCAAACACAAAAATCTCTGTCTTGTCTCGTTTTCTTTGTCTGTGAAATTGTGAGAAAACACAATGGGTGGCGTGAAGAGGAAGATTAGTATAGAGAAGATAGAGAAGAAAGATCCACGAGCGGTTACTTTCTCAAAACGCCGTAGGGGTCTTTATAGTAAAGCCTCTGAGCTTTGTCTTCTCTCTGACGCACATATTGCGATTATAGCGACTCCGGTTTCTTCCAATTCCAACGCCTCTTTCTACACCTATGGCCACTCCTCTGTCGATAGTGTTGTTGCAGCTTTCCTCGCGAATCAGCGTCCTCGGGATGAAAGGTTAGAGTTTTGGTGGGAAGATGAGAGTCTCGTCAATTCAGAGAATCCGGAGGAGTTAAGAGACGCGATGGATTCAATGTCGAAGATGTTGCAAGATCTGAAGGAGTTGGAAAAGCGACGAGATCGTGAGGACGTGAAGAAGAAGGGTGTTTCACACGGAACACATCAAAAGCAAACCCTAAATCCTCGACCGTGTTCTGCAAGTCTTTGCATTCAAGATGATATAACTGTGAATTTCAAAGGGTTTCACAAGAACACTGAAGAACAAATCCTAACGGTTTTGGACAACAGCAACAGCAACGGTTTACTTGGAAACATCGATGGGTGCAATCAAGAGCTTGATCTTGATCAAATCTTTGATTTTGTGACGAACTCTGAAGTTCGTTCGATGAATTTGGATATGGATGATGTCTCTATGGTGACAAAGAATCAAAAACCGTTTTCTGATTCTGAAGCTGTTGAAGATAGAGAATTGGTGATTCACAGAGATTTGGATGAGGGTGTTCCCCACTTGTCTGATTTGGATGAGGATCAGATGCAAGCAATTTCCGACAACAACAACAATGCTTTACTTGGAAACGTGGGTGGATGCAATCAAGAGCTGGACTTTTATCAAATCATTGATTCTGAAGTTGAAACTAAATCTGAAGGTCTGTCGATGAATGACGTCTCGATGGCGACAACGTATCAAAATCCTTGCTCTGATTCTGAAGCAGGCGTAGATGGAGAATTGGTGACTCACAGAGATTTGTATGACAACAATATTCACTTGTCTGATTGGGATGAGGATCAGATCCTAGCAATCTCTGACAACAACAACAACAACAACAATGTTTTACCTGGAAACTTGGTTTGGTTCAATCAAGAGCTGGATCTTGATCAGATCACTGATTTTGAGACGAATTCTGAAAGTCTCTTGATGAATTTGGAGATGGATGGTGTCTTCATGGCGACTATGAAGCAAAATATGTGCTCTGATTCTGAAACTGTTGAAGATGGAAGATTAGTGATTCACAGAGATTTGGATGAGGATAATCTTTGCTTCTCTGAAATTTTCAATGACTCCATTGCTACACTTTGAAACTCCCTCCAAGACAACAAGTTAACCCTTGATTTAAGTATTGCTTCGGTTTACTTTGATTAGGTATATTTCCTTTATGAAAGGTCCGGTTTGACTTCGATCAATTTATTCATACTTGATTTGGGATATTGATCGAACTAAAACCGGTTGGTTTGCCTTAGTTAATGATGAACCATTACTATTTGTGTCTATGTTTGGAATGCCTTTTCATCAACTTATGGCTTATTTTATCTGTGTGATACTTTCGTATCTAACCAAAAAATAAAGCTTTGCTAGAACTTGAGCAAAATGGCTCCATAACAAATTGCAGGACGCTTTATGTCGTGACTATTTATCATTCATGGCAGATAGCTAGAAAATTGGTGTGGCTATGTCTGAAAATTCATAACCATAAAGCGATCACAACTATCATAGATGGCTATAAATTCAGTCCATGACTATAACGTCGTGACTATTTTTGTCATTCATGGCTATTAGTCATAAAATAACCACAACTTGAACCGTAGTCATTTTATCCACGGGTTGGTCACAAAGGTTATGTGGTTATTTTAGGGCTAATAATCATAAATTAGCTACCGTAATTCTCTGTTACAACATTAGTCCTATGTTCTCCATTGACTAGATAATTGAACCAAAAAAAATTGACAGAATGATAGGGAAGATGATTCACATTGCATTTTTACAAGAAGAATAAAAAAAAAGTGAAAGCAAACGCATACATAGAATTTGAGATTTGGTAAAGTAAGAAAAAAAAAAATAATCACCAATTTTAACTGAAATTAAGAAAAACAAAATACTCTATAAAAATGAAATCTGAGTAGTATTTTACAAATTTTGACTGGGCCAAAACAAAGATCATTCATGGCCCAAGACTTAAATGGAGGTCAAACCCAATACCATTCTCTAACTTGACTCCGTTACTACGATCACTCTCTCCGGCGAACTTCCTCATCGCCGGCAAAGATCCACCGTGAACCTTAACTTCTCCGGCCATAGACTCAATCCCTCCGCCGTAAAGTCCCCTTCCACCATGAAAGTAACCAACGGCGTTTTGTGACGGCATGTGCTCACCGTAAAGCCACTTAGAATTCGAAGAAGAAGGCGAAAGTATCATATGCGGCGGAGGATACGGCTGAGAGAGGAGGTGAGGCAGCGGCGCGAAGGCGGAGGGAAGCGGATTGGTATGAAGGTGAAAATTATGATGACGTGGCAAGACGCGAGTGGCTAAAATTTGTGCGCGTTTAAGAAGCTGACGCTCTTTCTTGTGAGCGTTTTGGTGACCACCAAGAGCTTGAGAGTTCGCAAACTCTCTACAACAATATTGACACTCGTACTTACGTGACTCGGATCCGGATCCAGATCCGGGTCTTGGTTTGGGCGACCGGTTTTGATCCAACGTCGGTTCTAGTAGGTTTATGCCAAAGAGCTTCAAAGAAGATGTTTCAGTCGCCATATATGCGAGTTTATCTATTTATGTATGTACACAGAGAGAGAGAGAGAGAGAGAGAGAGAGAGAGATTTAAAAGTCTTCTTAAAAATGGAAAGATGAGATTAAGATCAATCCCTCAGTTTGCATGTCCATATATTTATATTCACAAAACACAATTTGAGTTTTTCTTTCGTGTTTTGTTAAAGTCAAATCCCTAGAGCTATCATCTAAAATTAACTAATATATTTTCATGTAATTCTTTTTTTTTTTCTCTCTTTTAACTATGGGATATTGTCAGTTTAGTTTAGCTATGACAATTAGTTTTTAATTAAAATTATGATAAAAAAAAAGAAGAAGAAAAGAACAGTTTTTGAGTTCAAGGCACATAAGAAAGAGAAAACCCAAAAATTGCTCTGTTTTCCTCTTACTTTCACTTGAATTTTCAAGCCACCGTGTGTGAGATTTCCTGCGTAGAACGAAGATCTATTTTCAGCGACGATCTAAATTTGATTTTGTTGTTCGTGTTCGATTTATAGAATTCTGGCAAGACTGTTCGATTTCTATAGTCGACTTTGCAGTTTCTCTCTATTTTTTGTCACTTTTACTCGGTTTTTGAAGCCATAGTGTGTGAGATCTCCGGTGAGAACCAAAATTCGATTTTCGGCGGCGACCCAAGTTTGATTTTGTCTGTTTGTGTTCGAACTCAAATAAGATTGTTTTAACAATTCGAAATTGATCATATGCTTTAGAATTTTCTCAGTCCGTACGTACAAGATTTACGGCTCCGAAACTTTTACTCATAACCCTAACATCTTAGATGATTTACAACTGCGAAATATTTACTCATAAACATATAATCTTAGATGATTTACAACTGCGAAATATTTACTCATAAACATATCATCTTAGATCTGGTGTACTTTTTTGTTGTTGTGTATGTATCAAAAAGCTGTGTACGTAGTTGTTTTATGTTTTTTTTTTTTGTGTGTGTAAATGTATGCAGTTCAGAAGAGCATAAAACTCTTGTTTGTGCCCATAGTCGATAATTAGAATTCATTTTGTACTCCAATCCCTTGAATTAGTGTTTCCTCATAGTGTACCATGTCGATTTGATTTTTTTTGTGCACGTATATGATTTGCGGCTGCTAAATCATATTGAAAAGCCTAGCAACTAAGATTTAGTGTACGTTTTGTATACTATGTACGGTTTCTAAATATGTGTACGTGATTTAGCACTGTACCATTATTTTTGTACGTGTTCTATTTAGAATAACATAATTGGGTTACTAGAGAAACTTTTAGACAACATACCTTGCAAGAATTAATACAACGGACTAGATATCCAAGAATACTATTGGTGTACGAGGGAAATAGTTGACAAAGAGGTTGACATAAACTTACACTTGGACTGAGATGTTTCAAAATAGTTTCATGTACTGACTATAAATCTCTCTTGATTGGAATGTATGGTTGATTCGAATGTGATTTCCTAACCACAAAATCAGTCTATTTGTTGTAATCGTAATTTTGTCTTCTCATAACTCCCCCCCCCCCCACACACACTTGATCCATCATTGTCCTCGTTATCTTCATCGATATTTTTCATTGTCTTCCTCATCCTCCTCTTTATCTTCCTCTATTTATTTTTCATCGTTTACGTCCTCATTGTTTTCATCGACATTTGATGCTTCCAATATGGTCTTCGTTGTGTTTTTACCCCGACTCATGCATGGTTAGTTTCATCAGCGTGGTCTTCTATCATGCACACACTATTCACACATTCCTTAACCTTCGGACAAAATAACACAAACATGTTTACACTTGGATATCCAAGCTCAGTTGATTGTTAATGTATACAGGAGGGTAATTATGTTCTATCATCATCGACAACATTCCCGGAATCCAGTAACTAATTTTTGGAATAAACTCCATAAACTCAAGCTGAACACCTCACATAACGTACATGTCAGATATGTGTCATGTTTTGTTTAACACGTACACACCTACCAAACTTTCCCTTCTTAGCTACAAATTCTCATTCTTCTTTCTCTGTACATCTCCACTCACCAACAATAATAAATACATGAATCTCCATTAAACGTATGCATCATAAATTCATGCGATACACATTAAATGCCATTGTAATCAACATTTATAACTACAAATACAGAAAGAATTTCCAATTACACAATTTAAAACACATATTATATTCCTTTTACATTTGCAATCAAACACACAACAAAAATATAATTTACATATATTTTTCTTCAACATAATTTTTTTTTCTTCAACCCATATATATTCTTGTGTGCGTGGTCGAAAAAAATATTTATTTTAACCCAATCGTGTACACGGTCACTATAAGATCTAATTCAGTTGAAAGACATAATTGTCTGAAAATATAACTTGCTAAAATCTAAAAACAAATTGTGACTTTGTCAAAAGGGAATTAAAAAACATGGGGTGTGGTTATTCTATGAAAAATTCCATTTTTATGATTAAGATGAGATTTAAAAATAATTATAGAGTCTAGGTTGGTTCACTCACTTTGTTATGGTTTGCTTATGGCATGTTTCCACATAGTTTACAATAGGGTTAGTGGTTAAGTTCCAAATTTTATGATTTTTAACAAAATATATTTAATAATTCTTTAGAAAATTGATATATACATATAGATGTATAAAATTATTAAATGTATATACCACATATGCGTGCATGTACACATAATAGACATAACAATAATATAAAAGCTAGGAAGGTCGTCATACCTCGTAAAACGTTGATAGTATAGTTTATAGTTAGTATAAATAAGCATATACGTAATCTAATCATCTTTGAAGTTTCAACTATGTCACGGAATTCGAACTGTTCAATTAGTTGATTGGACTTAAAGGAATTTTCCCTTACTATATGCTTTCTAGTTTGTAGAAATAATTATAAGATTACAATTCTGTTGAATAGATCGTTGATCCACCCCTTTAATATAATGATTTATGCATTTATGAATGATTAAAATCAGGTTATAATTGAGGTCCCACCAAAAAAATACTTTAATAACAATAGATTAACATCAAGTTTAAAGTGTTGGCGTGATTGACGTTGAAATTAAGTATTTGTTTAGACATGGCAAGATCTTCCCGAATCTTACTAACTACTACCCTGATTTGATCATTAAACCTTTTAAAATGCTATTATCATTTTATATTGATTAAACCCTTTTAAATTAAGTAAAATATTTAATTAATTAACTATAAGCCTATACTTCCTTACCTCCCTGAACTCATGCATGACCTTTGCTTTTAGGATATTTGGAAACTTTACTTGTCTTCTTCACACTTTGCGAGTTTGTATTTAGTTGACAATTGAATTAACCTAAATCATTATCTTTCCTTTACACCTACAATACAATTGACTGATTTACCTGAACTACTTTTTTTTTTCTTCACGATAGTTCTATATTTTACTAAATACTAACTATTAACTATTTAAGTTTGATTAGATAATTCTCTTACAACCGCCAAAAATATGTTACTTTTGCGGAAAATTGCGGTTAGTTTTTTTTCTTTGATATCCAAGAGGTTCTGGGCCGATTGTGGTTAGGTTTGTTTGACACAAATCATAGAAACGACTAGATAAACAATTTTAGCTGCTCTAAATCAAACGTTAAAATTTCAGGCGTTTGTGGTGGCAAATATAGTTATGAAATTTGTTTTTGAAAATAATTTATCCACACATGAATTAAAATAAAATGTTTACCAATTAAAATCTCCTTCAATGTAAATTTATTTTCTGTCATATATTATCGTATGAAATTCTTATATATTTAATACCTATATACTATTTAAATTAAAAAAAGATGTTATGATTAAAGGACATAATTATACATATAAAAATTTTTGAATTCTCTTAAAAGTATAACTGTAATTAGTCAGCCTATGCTTTATTTGAATCAATGATTTTTAATTTAAAATACAAATTAAATACTGTGTAAAATTGTAATTTAGAAATTATGTGTATCGTGTCTATTTTATGTTGGGTAGTCTTCTTCTGTTGTGCCAAAGAATAGGAACATAGTTATAATAAATTTGCAACAAATTATTGTGTCTATTTTAGTAACTTTGAGTAGTTTAGTCTTCTTCTGTTGTGAAAAAGAAATAGCAATGAAAAAATAGTAACATAATTATAGTAAATTTGCAACAAATTATAAAGTGCTAATTCAATACATATCGTAAATGTTCTATCGCCAATTTATCGCTAGTAGTGAAAACATTCCAACGCAAAATTTGATCACTACATTAATACCATATATGATATTATTTGTGATCGATAGGGTGTTTAGCAATCGTTATAGTAAAACGAAAAACATTTGTGATAATATCCAATAGGTTATCGATAAAAATTGGAATGTTAACTCAGTTTCCTATTAATTCGTTACGTAATATATTTGTTTACTTGCAAGTATATAACAATAGATAGTAACTAATATCACGTAAAACTATTGCATGTATCACTTAATGCAATTACTGGCAAGAAACACTTAAATCGTCGCGATTCATCAAAAATTATAATTATTTTAATTCAATATAAAATGTGATAACCATATATTTGTAATTTGAAAGTCGTGCCAACTGCCAAATAGTATCTGAGTATTTAAATAATTTTGTTGTGAATGACTAATACATTATGACCTGATGTGAGGCAATCTCATAAAAGGCAAGCCTAGTATGATCTCAAGATCATATGAATCTATCAGGTTCTGATAATCTAACCAAAGTGCAAGATTAGACATTCTTCATATATATATATATATATATTTATAGATATTTGAAAGAATGAAACATCAAATTTAAATTATGAAACCGTAATGTTTGGTGAAAAAATTACGGAATAATGTTTTTTGGCGGAAAAATTTTAGTATGATGGTGATGAATGATAATGATATGATGATGAATTATGGTATGGTGATGATGATGATATGATGATATATGATAGTATGAAAATAATGATAATGCTAAATATGATAATTTAATGGTTAATGGTTAACCTAACTTATATGATCTATCAATCTATTGATCCATAACTTTTATGACCCATCAACTTATTATGATCTAAATATTAAGACCATTAGGATTAATGAGTCGGATCGGATCGGGTCGATCCATGAGGTTTGGAACTTATATATAACTGATATAACTTTTGAAACTACTTTTATGCCCATGTCCGGTTACTAGGACACGCAATCTTGTTCTATATATAAACCTTCCATACAGTGTTCCTACTCGAGTGCTAACTTTTGTTCCAATATCTCCTATTCTACAAGTGTTCCGGTTCCATATTTCTTCAAACAAAACATAAAGTCGTTGAGAACCTAACCAAGTTGGTGGTAAAATCCACTTTTATTTATTTTTGTCTCCCTTTCAAATCCGAAAATTTAGTTTTTCCTAGTTACATGTTTTAAAGTTGATGATTCATTATTTCAAATCTCTATAAAAAATATAAAATATAAAGAATGTCTAATCTTGCACTTTGGTTAAATTATCAGAACCTGTTACGTTGCGATGTCTTATTTGGCTTCTTGCAGTGAATCTCTTACCTAATCTTCACTTTAACAAGATTTTGTCTCAATATTTGGTTTCTTTTACTTGTATATTTAATGTTGTTTATGTCTCTTTCGCTAGGGGATTTCAAGTAGAGAAGAAAGATTAGATGTTTACGTTCTAGACAAACACTTCATGACTATTTCATCCATTATGTCCACTTTTCGTTTGACAACCCTCTTTTTGTCTACCCTGGAAAGCATCTTAAATTTTACAAATATCTTTGCAATTATTTTAACTTTTCTGAAGGCCGGTTATCGCGTCTTTTGGTCCAAAGCTCTACTCGAACTCAGAACATGTATAGTACATGTAGTTCTTCTCTGATGTTCGTACTGATCATTATCGTGTTTACCGAATTATATTTAAATAACGTACAAAATATAAGTGATCAAATTATCAAGCTAAAAGGATAATTTGACTACCCATTTTTGAAAAATGACATTATTAGAGCCTTTTAGCTTGAACTTTGAACTTGTAAGCTTATGGTTTCTCTCCTCTACCTTGAAACTTGTGAATTTATGAAAATGCATATCTCTTCACACTAGCTTCTATTTAGTACTAAAAGAAAGTTTATAGTTGATATTAACGCCTAAAATTTGGACTAACAATATTTATGGAACTATTCTTCTCAACGCATTTGTTGAAAATTAGAATCCTGTTATATTTTAATTAGACTGACTCGGTATACTTTTCTCCCAGATGGATCTTTTTTGTCACCCACTTAGTAATGAATCCATGTTTTTTAAAATGAAGTACATATCATTTTTAGTAGGCTTATTATTGGCCCAAATCTCGGGTTCGTTCAAAGGCAATGACAATGAATTTTTTTTGAATAAATCCAATATTATTCAAGATTTCTTCTAGCTAGTAGTAGTAAGGGAGTCGACCATTAGTATTTAGTAGCTAGTGAGGGCTTCGATGTTGCTGGGGGGAAAGCTAATCAAATTGATGACTTATTAAGTCTCCTAAAGACTCTTTGGTCAAAAAATCAGAGGCAGCTTTAATCGATGAAGACAAACTGATTTAGGATATATTAATTATAGTATAGTTTTACCGGCAAATCACTCTCATTATAGTATAGGTTTACCAGAATGTAATATTACGATTGCAACGACTTTTCACCAGATATTTCTGCTACTAGTTATGTTGGAGGGCTTGGTTGTGGTGGTGAGGGAAGAAGTTTCTATGTGACTAGAAACCTCTCGTCCCCTATACTTCAAGGGATTAGTATCCTTTTAGACAACTTCAGGGGATTTTGCAGTAGAATGTCAGTATCCCAGTGTCCAAAGAGGCGTTGAACAAAGTGGAGGGAAGTCGAATTCCAGATAATTTAAAGAAGGCTCTTGATCAGGGTTTTGAGCTTGCACTTTATCCAGATTGTTCACTGTGCAGAGCAACCGGAGGTTCTTGTGGATATAATCAGAACTCAAGTGGGTTCTTCTGCTATTGTAACGATGGGTCGGAGATTACGATTCTCATTATACTGGAGGTTACGATATACCGAAAAGTCATGGTATGCCACTGCCTACTCCGAGTTTGTTATGTGGTGTTTTTTTTTTTTTTTTTTTTTTTTTTTTTTTTTTTTTGTGTTTTTTTTTTTTTTTTTTTTTTTTTTTTTTGCGCTTCGAGAAGAAGTTTTATTCCATGTTGACAAATTTTACTTGTTTAATGCTTCTACATGGACTTTGGTCATAACATTTCACATAGGTTAGTTTGCTTACTTGCTGTCCAGAGTGATTTTAAATTGTTTTTTAGGTATTAAAAAATTTCATTAATCCAGCAATTTCTCCGATTTTTTTCTAGTTTTGTGTTCTATACCAGGTGCTATTTTGTTCCTGGTTATATTAACATGGTTTTTCCGAGAGAGAGAGAAACACCAGATGATCTGAGAGTGAGACAACCAAACCTGAAGGCACTTATTCCACTGAAACACTATAGTTACGTGCAAGTGAAGAGAATTACAAAGTCGTTGGCAGAAGTTGTTGGGAGAGGAGGATTTGGAACTGTCTACAAAGGAAATCTCTCTGATGGTCGTGTGGTTGCGGTGAAGTTCTTTAAAGACTCAAATGGTAAGGGTGAAGACTTCATCAATAAGGTTGCAAGCATGAGTCAAACTTCTCATATCAACATTGTTTCCTTGCTTGGATTCTGCTCTGAAGGTTCCAAAAGAGCAATTATTTATGAGTTCGTGGAAAATGGGTCTCTAGAAAGGTTCATCCCATTGAATATAGACTGGAGGGCCCTATTTGGAATTGCGCTAGGAGTTGCTCGAGGTTTGGAATATTTGCACCATGGCTGCAAAACAAGGATTGCTCATTTTGAAATAAAACCACAAAATGTATTGTTAGATAACAATCTCTGCCCCAAAGTTTCAGACTTTGGTCTCGCTAAGCTCTGCGAGAAAAAAGAGAGCATCTTGTTATTGCAAGACGCGAGAGGAAAAGTAGGATACATTGCACCCGAAGTATTTTCAAGAATGTATGGAAGAGTTTCCCACAAGTCAGATGTCTATAGCTACGGAATGTTAGTCCTTGAAATGATAGGAGCGACAAACAAAGAAAGAGCTGATGAAAACTATGCATCCACCACAAGCTCAATCTATTTCCCTGAATCAATTTATAAAGATCTTGAAAAAGGAAACTACATAAGGCTTATTGAAGAGGAAATAACGACTGAAGATGAGGAGATAGCAAAGAAGATGACGTTGGTTTGGTTATGGTGTATTCAGTCGTCCCCATCAGATCGCCCATCGATGAACAGAGTTGTAGATATGATGGAAGGAAGCTTGGATGCTCTTGTAGTTCCTCCTAAGCATGTTTTGTAGCAAATTCCCGCAGCGTCTCTTCCCGGATCTTCTTGGATTTCTGTCGAGGATTTAAGCAACACAGAGGATGATACTCTCCACTAAATGGATATGCAACCCTCAAGTTTGTGCGCAAACACCGCCTTGAAGGTCATACTCAACTCAATGTAAGTATAACTGTCTGAAGAAAAAACGGAAAAAGAGATTATACACATTAATGTATGTGTGCCAAAACGCCCAAAAATGTAGACCCTGACCTTTTACAATTCAAAGTCCTCGATATAGTTTCGTGACAGTAAAAACCACATCCCGATATTTAGACACCTTTCAAACAGAATAAACAAAATAAAGTATGTTTCTTAATCCAAACTTGAGATTCTTGGTTTGAATTGAGTTCATTTGAAGGATGCAAAAGCCACTGCGGAATCACCAAGTTAGCAAGTGAGACTAATCTTATAATTGATCCAAAAAGAGGTGAGAAAGACATAAATGAGGAGTTATCAGATTTAGGTGACTTATCATGAGGCAAAAGCTAATCAGAATGTAGACTTTGAGGTTGATGTAGAAAGATTTTAAAGGCTGGAAAATAAAAGAAAAATGTTAAACTTGTTCCCTTGTTACATTTTCTTCTTCGCTATCAAGTCAGTTTTTCGTAGTTATGCAATATATGATATTCTTTGACTTATTCCACACTCCATAGTTATGCAATATATTATATTCTTTGAAACTGAAAAACAGAGCAAATCAAATCGTAACTTGGGGATATTAATCTCAAATATTTCATAAGATTTTTTTTTTTTTTTTTAACGAGCAAAACTGAAAAACAGAGCAAAGCAAAGGTTTTATTATATGGCTAATCAAAGATTTCTGAGCCAAAACCCGTACATCTTCCATCTGGGCTGCAAAAGCCTCTTCCAAGAGAGAATCAAACCGCGAACCTGGGCAACACAACCTTTAGAAGAATCTAGATAACACCACTACCCCGAGACCATTGTAAATAAGCCTAGAATCATTCCACTTGATCGTAAGATGCCATTTTATAAATTATAAGTATTTCTCATTATGCATACCATAATTTTTCTACACTCACATATCAATCAGTAACCATAATCAAGAAGCTGATACAAGATATATAAACTTCACTTGTTTGAATCTTCTTCCATCTCCAATAAATTAGCATTAACTTAGCATTTAGTCACTCTCTTTTACTAATTGAACTTTCTTCTTCCACATATCAGTCAGTTTCATTAGTAAATGCTATTTGCCTTATTCCACACTCCCTTTTGTTTTTCTTCCACAATATCATTAGATTCTCTGAAACTGAAAAAGCAATGGCCCAAACTCGGACATGGTTATTGCGCTGGTCAGTTTATGTAAAAAAGGGTCCTACCCTTATGATATTATTTTCTGAGAAAAGGCCAAGCACCAGACTTTGAAGTCGTCGAAGTAAAAAAAAAAGAAATAGAAAAATAAAAATATATAGAAGAATCCAACTTTAGTTGGGAAAATTCAATTTAACTGACACGGTAAACTCTAAAAGTGGTTGACTTTTCCAGTCTTCTATATCGTCTATGGTCGTCGATATGTTAAAAGGATGAAGACAAACAGATTTAACATAAACCAAAACAAGAAGGCACACTCTTCATAGATCAGATAAATCATGTACTATCCCCTCAGTTCTAGTTTGATCTTGTTCTTCCTCTTTTCCTTATTCTACCATCTTCCTTGCGCTTCAAGTAAACAAGGACTTGGGTGGTGTGAGACTCTCTTTCAGTGTGGGAATATAACTGCTGGTTTCCCTTTCTGGGGTGGGAATCGTTATAAACCTTGCGGTCATCCGTTGTTGGAGCTTCACTGCAACAATAACATCACCTCTTTATTCATCTCAAATCAAGAGTTCTATGTTCGTCAAATAAATCAAACATCTAACACTCTTACGCTTGCAAGATCAGACCTTTTAGGTTCTTTTTGCTCCTCCTCTGCATATAATACCACAACCTTGCCTCCCGAAATCTTTGAGCTTTCCCCAACTTACAAGAGCCTCACCGTTTTATACCACTGTGATCCAAAGCTTTCTAACCGCTCGAGTTATACATGTCCTTCTCTAGGTACTTTTTCAATGTTTCAAAGCCTTAATTACCACCAGCATTCTTGCCAAAACAGTTTCACAGTTAACGTTCCAACGAGTTTCAATCCAGAAGAGAGAGAGTTGAATTTGACCAATTTGGAAAGTGCTCTAAGAAAAGGTTTTGAGGTGAAGCTGGTGATTGATGAGATACCGTGTCAAGAATGTTTATCCACTCGTGGAATCTGTAGTTTCAACAGTACCACACAGATTTGCTGTAACGTAACTTCACCGTCAGGAGGAGTTAGCTGCGTACCTAAACATCAACCTAGTGGTAAATGCTCTATGCCTTATTCCACACTCCATTTTTTTTTCTTCCACAATATCTTTAGAATCTTTGAAACTGAAAAAATAGTGTACCAAACTCGGACATGGTTATTGCGCTGGTCAATGTATGTAAAAAAAGAAAAGGGTCCTACCTTTATGATATTAATTTTCCAATAGGTTCTTTCTGAGAAAATTCCATGCACCAGACTAGGAAGTCGTCGTAGTAAAAAACAAAAGAGTAGAAAAATAAAAATATATATAGAAGAATCCAACTTTGTATAGTTTAAGGTGGGAACTCGTATTTATTCTATATAAACAACAGTGATAAAAACTCGTTTTAAAATCACTATTATTATTTTTTTTTGAGTGAAATTCAAACCAAAAAAATCGTTTTTACAATACATGTAACTTTTCTGAAAAGAAAGATTGAAAAAAACAGAAAGTGACTCTAAAGATTGTTTAATGAACAGTTGCCTCGTTAAAACAAAAAAACAGAAAACCCATTGTGAAAAATTGTCAATAGGAAAAAGAGTACAACCTGTTCATCAAAGTCAAAATAAAATCCAGAATGCATCAAAAGGTCTGAGATGCTCAATTCGCGAATCTGATGGCTTATCGGGTTGAGAACCAAATTTGGAGACTGTTGAGATATTTCTGAACACCCATTTCCTTCAACGAGCTTAAGCGATTCCTGATGTCTTTGTCTATAAGCTTTGTTAAAAGAGCCGCCGATGTGTGTCTGTCTCCATGCCTGCGAGAATTTTGTTCGCGCCAAATATGGTAGAGAGTAGTATGAAATGTGTATCGCAATAAAAAGTTGTCCGTCTTTGGCGATTTAAATGGAGGAGCTGTACTAGCTAGGACCAATATGATGTGGAAGAGTTGCCAAGCAGGCCCCGCGTTAATTTGCTCCACATCTACACCGCAAAAAGCACACCTCGTTGCTTGACCTGCATTCCAGGATCTCATTCAATCACGTGTCGACAAACGGTTAAGAAAAGCTAGCCAAGTGATGAAAGCATATTTTGGAGTAACATAAGAAAACCAAGTCAAATGAAACCAGGCCACTCTTTGATGCTTGATACGAATTTCCTCCCACGTCCCTTTCATTGTGAAAAAGGATTTGTATTTGTCATGAGAGAATTTCCACATGTGTACGTCCTCATCATTCAAAGCGTTGCTGTTTCGGAGGTTCAAGAGAGCTGCTTCTATCACCAAAAGTTGAGGGTTTCGGTGACGTCTTTGCCTATAAGAAGTGATCGCTGTCCTCATCGTAGCATTCCACAAGATACCCATATCAATCGAACCTCTACTGCCAACAACATCTAACAATCGTCCTTGTGAAGACCAGTTATCATAACAAAAAAAACAAGACGCACCATTTCAAACCTTTACTTGATGAAACCCTTTCGCGATGTCTCTCATCTTTAGCAATTTTTTCCACATCCAAGATCCCATTGATATATTTTCCTTTATAGACCAGAAAGAGTTTTTCCCAATTAAGTGCTCCCAGATCCAAGAAACCCAAACCGTTGGCTGCTTCGACAGAATCTGCCAAATTAATTTTAGACAACTGACTTTATTAGCTGTCAAGAGACACTTAATTCACAGACCTCCTTCTGCTTTTGGCTTACAAACATCCAGCCTTGAAACTTTCTCTTTGTTAGAATTTAAATCCGGTCCCGACCAAAGAAAAACTGAGCATAACTTGTTGATCTCTTTGATACATCTTTTGGGAAGAAGATAAGCCGAGATCCAGAAGTTAAAAACACTTACAATGACCGAAGAAAGAAGTTGTAAGCGTCCCGCGTAAGAAAGCATACAAGTTGTCCATGAATTTATTTTGAGCGAATCCTGTCAAGAATTGGAGCGTGATCCGTAGCTATTATTCGTTTCGTTAAGAGCGGTAGGTCCAAATATCTTACCGGGAGCTGACCCGAAGCAAAGGGAAGATTTGCCAGAACATCATTCCGTTGCTGAGGAGACAAACCAGCCAGATATATCGTTGTTTTTTCCAGACTAATACTCAAACCCGAATATACCTCAAACTGCTCAAAAAATTTCATAATCGCCTCAGTAGAACGACGCTTCCCATCAGCAAAAATCATCAAGTCATCCGCAAAACAGAGATGCGTTAATTTGATATTCTTACACTTGGGATGGTAGTTCATTTTTCGCTGTACCGCCGCTTCGTCAATTAAATTTGACATCACATTCATGCAAATAACGAAGAGATACGGAGAGAATGAACATCCTTGCCTTAACCCCCTTCTACTGCCAAAATACCCAGCAAGCTCGCCATTAACCTAAACAGAGAAAAAGGCTGTAGAGATACATAGATTAATCCAATGTATAAACTTAGGAGGAAAACCCAAAGCCTCAAAAGTATTAAGCAAGAAGCTCCATTGTACCGCCGCTTCGTCAATTAAATTTGACATCACATTCAAGCAAAAAGCCTTTGAGATGTCAACCTTCGCACATCGTGACGAAATAGAGTATGTGATAGTCTTTCACAAGCTCAGAAGCTAATAAAACATTTTCCATAAGCAATCGATCTTTAACAAAACTAGACTGATTTTGCAAGATTAAGCGCGGAAGAAACAGGTTGAGCATATTTGCCAAAATCTTCGAAATAATTTTGTATAATATATTACAGCAAGAGATTGGGCGATAATCCTTCATCTCCTTAGCGTTCTCCCTCTTCGGAGCCAAAGCTAAAATAGTAATTCAGGTCTTTTGGCAAGAAACCCTTTATAAAAAAAGATTTAATCGCCACAATCAAGTCGTTGCCAATAGTAGACCAAGAAGATTTGAAAAGTTCCACAGTAAAACCATCTGGTCCTGGTGATTTATTACTAGGCATAGCAAAGAGCACTTGTTGAATTTCCTCTCCTGTAACCTCCTTAACCAGCACCTCTTTATCAGAAAGAGAACAAAGAAATTTTAGCAACTCTTCCAACTTATCAATCAATATACTTTCAAAAGTGGGCGGCTTATGGTTCAGAAATCTATTAAAAAACCCCGAAGCCTCAGCCTTGAGTTCCTCTTGCTCGGTCAAAACCAAGCCATTAACATCCACTAACTCGTCTATTGTATTATGGGCACGACGCGTTTGCAATTTCTTATGAAAATGTAAATTATTTCGGTCTCCAACTTTTAGCCAATGAAGCTTTGAGCGTTGTTTCAGAAATTGTTCCTCTATATCAGATAAATGAGACCATCTCCCATAAGCTTCTATCTCAGCCGTCGAGGTGTCTTGAGTCGGGTTTAAGAGAGTTGCATTCTGCGCTTGACACAATTGATCAAAAGCCTCTTTTGTTTGCTTTGTTATGTTTCCAAGTTTTTCCTTTCTAAGATTTCTCAGTGCTGGCTTCAAATCTTTAAGTTTCTTTGTTAATCAATGAAGAGCTGATGTTGAAATAAAAAGAGGATCTGAGCCTTGCCAATAATCCAGCATTAAATCATCAAAACCCGAAAGCGTCATCAATATATTTGCAAATTTAAAAGGCCTTCTACCCATATTTCGCTACTCTTTTATGACAATTCTACACCTCAAATGATCTGAACAACCTCCTAATTCAAAATTGGAGTAAGAATGCTGGAATGTACGAGCCCAAGATTCATTAATTAAACAACGATCAAGCTTCTTGCACACCAGTCCATTATCCTCCTTATTCGTCCAGGTGAATTTCGGATCGTTGAGTTTCAATTCTGACAAGTTCCCATGATTTATCATATCCTTAAACTCCAACATCCCCGAGTTTGGAGTTGCTAAAGTCGAGTTCGAATGCTCATCAAGATCAAGAATTTCGTTAAAATCTCTACTGATTAACCAAGCTTTATTTCTGAACATTGGCGAGTCGGAGTGATTTTTAAGATCCTCCCAAAGCTGTTTACGATCTTCTTGAAAATTCGAGGCATTAGACAAAAATGCAAAGAAATTCTTCCTCCAAACCATCAAGCAAAATTGAACATGTGATAAGCTGATCACTCTTGTAGACTGGAGTAACTCGAGTATTTGCTTTCCAAACTACCCAAATACGACCCAACCTGTGACTTTCGTAGTTAGAAATAATCGACCAATCTCGGAAAATTGACGTAAAAATAGAAGTAGCCTTTCCCTCTTTGACTCGCATCTCCAAGAGACCACCAAACTGCATAG
Organism: Boechera divaricarpa; assembly: GCA_026770425.1. NCBI lineage: Eukaryota > Viridiplantae > Streptophyta > Magnoliopsida > Brassicales > Brassicaceae > Boechera > Boechera divaricarpa. The sequence continues at coordinate 20,645,595 of CM049182.1, read as the reverse complement.
AACTTTTATTTACCAGTCACTAATCACAGAATATTTTTTTGATTTATTGATCCTGCGCACATTCTAAAAGAATCCTCACATCAATGTTTTTTTTTGTGAGCTCTTTTACTCGAAACACTAGGGATTGTGTTTTGAGCAACCGAGTCAGACTTCTTTTTGTATATCGAACGAATACTCTTTGGTAGAGAAGGTCGCTGTTCAATATTTAGCTGGGAGTTTATTTGATCAGTGTCCGATTTGTCTGCAGCTTGATCATGATGAGAGGCTAATGCTATATCTACTTTTGCTCCCTCGACCGCTAATGATATACCAGTTTCTTTATCCACTTCACCCTCTCCATTAATATCCGCAAGCATAGAAAAATGGGATGGCGAGATAGAGATCGTGTAATCCTGTAAAAGCTTGGGGGAACTTTGCTTTTGTGACGAAGGTGAAACAGACTTCCATCCCTCTTCCGGACACTCATCCCCGAAAGAAACATTCGGCACAACCATCCTTTCGTTAAGAACTCCGGGACTGATGAGAAGGGCTCGTTCCGAAGCATCATTTTGTGCAGCGGATGAATCTTTTGTAGCAGCCTCGTTTGTAGCCAACTCCCACCTTATCCATAGAGCCTGCAGAATCTGTTGGAGCTACTATTTGATGTGATGATTTGTCAGTTGAGTGCTGAGCAGTCGCCACTTTCTGAAAACATCCCTTAGCATAATGTCTCCATTTTGAACATTGGCTACACTTTGGTGGAAGCCAAGGATATTGATATTCCCCCAGCACATCCAAACCATTCTTTGACTTAAACCTGAAAGATTTTGGTAAATTCTTTGTGAGATCTACCTCGACATACACCTTTGCCTCATCAAAAACATTACAACTGCGTTTCTGGGTGCAGTTTTGTAGCCTCACCAAGAATGCTTGTTAGAGATTTTATTCCTTTCCAGGAGAACATCGATTGAGGAATGTTCTTAACCGTCACCCAAAGAGGCATAGTCTTCAATGAAGGTTGATTGTCCTCACAAGCTGGACCGTATTTAGAAACCACCATTGGTTTATCCGCAATATTCCACATGCCACGTCGAAGAATTCGTTCACGTATATCCTGATCACGAATACGAAACTTTATCGTAGAATTATTGACAACATACGCATCAATACGCATAGCCTTATTTCCATAAGTCCATATTTTGTTGACGATGATATGCACTTTGGCTATGTACGGGGCAGTGTCTGGGAATTGACCAATTATGAGATCCTCCCAGAGTGGTGATGCATCCATGAAAACTTCCTCCGGAAACCACCCAAACTGTTCTCCCTCAATCTCATCAAGTTGCACATTCAACTTTGAGAGAGAGGCCTGTTTTTGAACAATATTAGCATACGAAGGAGTCGGGATTGACTCCATCTGTGAAGACGCATCCAGCGCAGCAGCAGGTCACACCCCCGGCGAAACCTTCTGACCCACGGCACAAATCTCCCCCTCCTCCAGCATATCCGATCTGTCTGAAACCTCTGAAACCAACCCAGCAGCAACCTTTGACGACAAACGACCCTTATCTGAACCCTCTGAACCCACTGCAACAACAACCGCAAAGACCTTCAATAACCCTCTGAGTAACCAACCTCTAAAACCGGAACCAGATCCTCTGAACCCTTTCCGGCAACTTCCATTCCAACAACAGCCACAGAACCACGAGTATCAGTTACCACCGGACCTCTGCCAGCTGGAGACGGCGCCATCGGCGATGTCCACTTGCACGAGAAGCCACAAAAACCCTAAATCACCTTTGCAATCCCTGCCACATCAGCAGAGAAAAAATTACGTTATTCTTTAAAATCACTATTCCCATTATCGTTTTTAACTATATACCATTCAAAGTCGACGTCGTAAGCCAACTAATTCCAAAGAAACTTCGATTTAGAAAAATATAAAATTCCAGATAGAAACATTAAATAAAATATTAAAGTGAAGGTTCCTTTAGTTCAACTTTTACAAAACCACGACATTTCCCAATTAGATGCTTTTTGTGATTTTTTTTTTTTTTTTTTTTCAGCTGATGAACTTTATAGACGATGCAGTGAAAGGTTTAGCTGTAGCAGTAAGAGATATCTGACTTACCCCTTCTGGATACCTGGCAGAGAAGCCTGTGGCCACCCTAACTTCAAGCTCAACTGTAGCGGAGGATTCGCAGAGTTTAATATCGCCTCTGTTAAATTCAGAATCCTAGAACCACATCACAGTTCTATAAGACTCGCAAGATCAGATTATATGGGCGATCTTTGTCCCCCAAACCCACTAAATGCGCCATTCAACGAAAGCGTCCTTCCAGTCCTTTCATTCACTGCTGACACAGAGCTTCTAACATTATACTACGGCTGCCAATTCAATTCATCGGCTATTCCTGCTAACATTTACGTTGGAGAAGAGCTTGGTTGTGATGGCGGAAGAAGTTACTATGTGACGAGAAACCTCTCCTCTCATTTGAACAACTTCAGGGGAATGTGCAAAAGAAACGTCAGTGTTCCTGCGTCTGGACAAGCGTTAAGCGATCTGCAGAGAAGTCCAAATCCAGATAATCTGAAGAAAGCTTTTGACCAGGGTTTTGTGCTTAAAGTTAACTCAGATTGTAGGAGTTGCCTACAATCTGGCGGTCGTTGTGGATATAATCAAAGTTCAAGTGTGTTCGTGTGCTATTGTAAAGATGGTAAATGCCGAAAAGATGGTAAGATTTCTGTCGTACATAATCTCATTTCCAAATGTTTCTCCAAAAGATTACTTAAGGCCGCGGAAACGCCATTTCATAAATGCAGGATTTTTTCGTCGGCATGAAGTTATGATAGGTGGTTAACCTTTCCTGGAGTTAAACTTTCTTTTTGGTTATTTTCCCTTAACCATTGTCTTCTCTGAATTAATTGTTCCTTAATGTTTGTTCCCTTTCAAGATCAAATTTAGTTCTATGCTGACTTGATTTACTTATTTTAATGTTTCTACAGTGGCTGTGTTGATCTTGATTCTCATAGGTTAGTTTGCTGCCCAAGATATTAAAAATTGCTTTTAATCTTCCTAGATTTTAAAAAAGTCAGTAACCGAACATTTTCTCTGTTTTACTAGGTTTGTGTTCACTAGCAGGTGTCATTGCGTTCTTGGTTATATTGTGCCCTTGCTTCGGAGTCCAAATTTTCCGAAAGAGAAAAACATCAGCTGATCTGAGACAAGAGAAGCTGAAGGCCCTTATTCCACTCAAACACTATACTATGTGCAAGTGAAGAAAATTACAAAGTCATTTGCGGAAGTGGTTGGGAGAGGCGGATTTGGAATTGTTTACAGAGGAACTCTTTGTGATGGCCGTATGGTTGCGGTGAAGGTCTTGAAAGAATCAAAGGGTAATGATGGTGAAGATTTCATCAATGAAGTTGCAAGCATGAGCCAAACTTCTCATGTCAACATTGTTTCCCTGCTTGGATTCTGCTCTGAAGGTTCAAAAAGAGCAATTATATATGAATTTTTGGGGAATGGGTCACTCGATAAGTTTATCTCATACAAGATCTCAATGAATTTGGACATGACGGCAATGTATGGGATCGCGCTAGGAGTTGCTCGTGGTCTAGAGTACTTGCACTATGGCTGCAAAACTAGGATCGTACATTTCGACATTAAACCTCAGAATGTGCTGTTGGATGACAATCTTTGCCCCAAAGTTTCTGATTTTGGACTTGCTAAACTCTGCGAGAAGAAGGAGAGCATCTTATCATTATTAGACACACGAGGTACAGTCGGATACATTGCACCAGAGATGATATCTCGAGTTTATGGTGGTGTTTCTCACAAGTCGGATGTATATAGCTACGGAATGTTGGTCCTCGAAATGATAGGTGCAAGGAAGAAAGAAAGAGTTGATCAAAATTCTGCATCGAACGCAAGCTCAATATACTTTCCAGAATGGATCTATAAGGATTTTGAGAAGGCAGACAGTGAGGATATTGAGAAGACGGACAATGAAGGAATTATCGAGAATGGAATCATCAGCGAAGAAGAGGAGATAGCAAGGAAGATGACATTGGTGGGTTTGTGGTGTATTCAGTCTTACCCATCAAACCGCCCACCGATGAACAGAGTGGTAGAGATGATGGAAGGAAGCCTTGAAGCCCTTGAAGTGCCTCCGAGGCCTGTCTTGCAGCAAATTCCAGCTGCACCGGTTTCCGAATCTTTTTGGAATTCAGAGGAGAATTCAAGCGCCTCTGATATACTGATATGCTCCACAAATTGAAAGCTGAAATCTTCAAGTATGTGAATAAAAAATCGTCATGAAGCTCATATACTCTAGAGAGATCCTAGCCAGTTATATCTGTATATGTTATTTGCATAACAAATAGAACACATGTATCAATATACAAGAACACAACTCATAAGTTGCGATATAATTTTGTGACAGTGATACAATAAACGAAGTATGTGTGTTAATACAAACCTTTCCACACACGCATGAAAGTTTTAGCCTATAAATAATCTCATTACAAAGAACAATCAAGAAGAAGAAAAGAGAATCACCTTGCCTTTACCCTATTTCCATTACAATATGACGGATAAATTTATAGTTTTACACATATTTTTACAGCAAGATATATTAAAATTATATAATTTACATAAATGAGGAGGCTTATCAGAGTTAGAGTTGAGACCAAGACATAAATGAGGTGTTAATACAAATCAGAGTAAGATGCAGAAACATTTTAAGATGCTGGAAAAGAAAAGAAGAAAACGTAGCGAATGGTCATTGACTTGTTCCACACTCCGTATCTCTGTAAATGAAAAAATAGAAAAAAGAACTTGGGATGTTATTTTCAGTTAGCTCCGTCTGAGAAACTGCTAAGCACCTCGTTTTTGAAAATATCAGAGGAAGACGAAGACAATAAATTGGTGATAGTGTGGATACATACATTTATATGCAGAAAACAATATCTAATTCCCCAAACTTAAAAAATTGTCAAATATTCTAAACTTGTGAGTATTCTTATGTCCAATAGTTTTTATATTCGTAAACAACGAAGAAAAGTATGCCAAAAAAAAAAAAACAAAGCCAATAACCAAAGATCGTTTAAATCTGTTATGTGCTTTTCTTTTTCTCATCCACCATTTTCCTATTGAGTGACCTCAAAGGCAACAATACAGAATAATTTCAAGCGTACACATTTCAAGCGACGATTTATCATATATGGCGAGAGAGGAATATTCGCAGACACGGACAGCCTTATTTAGTGCAATCAACAATTCTCCGAATCATTGACAAAGTAGTACATAACCGCATCTCTTCAATATGTGAGTTAGGAAATAGAGCATATGATGATGGCCTCAAGGTTTGGTTTTTAACCCGAAGTTCATCGAGTAGCTCTTCACCAAGATAATATCAGTTTATTTCAATTGATGTTCTCTGTCAAATTCAGTAACAGTTGCATTAGCTTGTAATAACGATATTTTTTGGATATAATTTAACATTTATTCAAAAAAAAAAAAACAATACAGAATGATCCATCTGTCTCTTAGTCCAACAAAATCTATGTCCTTTAGAATCATATCGATGCTCTTTGTGATCCCATTTTATATTTTCTCACCTAATGAGATTTACGGATGCTGCAGTCAACAGTTTAGCTGCGGCAATCAGAGATATCTCTTTTACCCTTTCTGGATACCTGGCAGAGAATCCTGTGGCCACCCCGACTTCAAACTCAACTGGCACAGCTTTACATTGACTCTGTGAAGCACAGAATCATAGACGCAAACTATTACTTGCACCGTGTAATGCATTACATTGTGTTGCGCTAGGAGTTGCTCGTGGTTTGGAGTACTTACACCATGGCTGCAAAACAAGGACTCGCTAAGCTCTGCAAGAAGAAAGAAAGCATGTTTTCACTAATGGACGCTAGAGGAACGATAGGGTACATTGCACCCAAAGTGATTTCAAGAATGTATGGTAGAGTCACGAAAGTCAGATGTGTATAGCTATGGAATGTTACTCTTCGAAATGATATGAGCAAGGGACAAAGAAAGATCCGATCAAAACTCTATATCTAACCCAAGCACAATGTACTTTCCAGAATGGATATATAAGGATCTTGAGAAAGGAGTCTATGGACGGCTTTTCGAGAATGGAATCACCAACGAAGAAGAAGAGATAGCAAAGAAGATGACGTTGGTGGGTTTGTGGTGTATCCAGCCTTTCCCATCAGATCGGCCACCAATGAACAGAGTAGTAGATATGATGGAAACAAGTTTGGAAGCTCTTGAAGTTCCTCCTAAGCCTTCTTTGCAAATTCCTACAGCAGCATTTCTCTTCGAATCATCATGGATTACAGAGGAGGATTCAATCCCCTCGGAGCTATTGGCATGCTATGCACCACAAACTGAAAACCAAATCCATCAGTTTTTGTCTCCACTGTAAGCGTTTTTCATAAATATTACAAAGAACGTGCCTTTTCAAAAGAATAAGGTAGTGAAGATGTTTCTAGCGTCTCCTTTAGCGGTCAAGTCTTATTGAGTATAACGTTTGATACATAATTGAAACTTTAACCTAAGGCTTTGACGTTGCTCATGAAAATCTGATCAAATTGTTGTCTTTTCCAATTTCCTAAATCCTCTGTTGTTGATAAATCAAAGGCAGCTTTAGAGGATGGAGACAGAGTACCAACAGATTTAGGAGAGAGTATAGTGTAGGAACTGACTTTAGCTGATTTCTGTAAAAGGATATGTAGTAATTGTAGGGCAAAAATTAGAGCTGTCAATTGGACCTCTCTATATCTATATGGGCCGTCCCGCGGAACTCAGAAACAAATTGAGAAAGGGTTTAAAACCAAAAGGAGACGAAAAAGATTCTGGAGTTTCGTGATGTTGTGTCTTTTGGTTAATGGGGAAGAGATTAAATTTGAGATTTTGATTTTAGGGAGAAGAAATCAAATTTTCCCCAAATCAATTTCTGAATTTCAGAGTTAGTGTCCATGACCGCACGGTCTAGCCCGCTTTTGACCATTGCCCATTTGGACCACTTTTTATTTGGGCCAAATTATGACAGCCCCATAACATTGCGGACTGGGCCAAGCCCATGGATATCTCGCCAGTTGACATCCCTAACAAAAATGATCTATCCTTTCTTATAGGTACGGTGGGCATACCGTTTTTTGGTTTCGTTTCGTTTTGGTTTTTTTGGGTTTTCGGTTTTACAAAAATTGAAACCATATAAAAACTGTATGTAATTCGGTTTGGTTACGATTTAGTTTTTTCGGTTTTACGGTTTATCGGTTTTATAAAAAATAAACCCATATAAAATCATATGTGATTTGGTTCGGTTCGGTTTCGGTTTGGTTCCTGTTTTTCAAATTATTCCATGTTTTTACAAAAAAAAAAGTTTGATGCATAAAAAGTAATCAAATATAGGAAACAAAGTTCGTCTCACTACACTACATTGATTTAAATGTAGAATATAAATTATATATTAAGCCAATAAATAAAACATAATTCAAATAATATAATTCAAATCTTGTTTCGGAAACCCAAATCCTAAATTAAAATTTAAACCTATAGATTTTGTAATTTAGATTTTTTTTTATTCTTAAGTTTTTGGGTTTTAAATTAGTAACAGTTTAATAATTACAACATTAACATTAAGTTAGAAGACATTATTAAATATTGTATAAATTAAACAAATATAATTATATATAACTATTCTAAATTTTATTAAAAACCAAAATAACCAGTCGGTTTTACAGATTTTAACCAAACCAACCTAAACCGAATTTTTTTTAAGAATGACAACCAAATAGATTGTTAGACTAAATCATAACCAAACCAAATCATTTATTTCGGTTTGGTTCGGTCCAGTTTTTCAGGTTATGGTTTTTTTGCCAGATCAAATGCTGGTATGCCCTTAATTTTATAACAAAATTCTCTCATACCCTTATCTATTCTACATACCCTCAAGTGGACCCTATATCTATTTTTTAAACCAAAAACCCACACACTACCCTTCTCTTTCTCACACACATCACACGCCTCCTTTTCCTTTTAATTAAATAATAGAATTAAACAATAAAATCCTTAAATAAAACCCACAAATAGGACTCACACTCAACCACCTTATCTTACTCTTCATTAACAACCTCATACTACTGGTGGTATTACTAAGAAAACATATATTACCGATATAACTAATATTACAAAGAAATTATCTAATTTGAATTTTATTATTTTCAAGGTACAATGAATAAAATACAGTGTACTATCATACATTTTGATTATGAGAGATATTATTTAAGGAAGAGAGATAAAGTAGTATGGATTAGGGGTGGGCATTTGGAAAAACGGTACGGTTCGGTTCAGAAAATTTGGGATTCAGAAAATTCGGTAATATGAATATTAGCTCCGAATAAAATCAAACTTAATTCGGTTTGGTTCGAAATTTCTAGCAAATATCAAATGAAATTATTGTAATTTTGGATTATTTCGAATACTTCAGTTGTTTCGGGTTATTCGGTTATTCTAGTAACAAAACTTTTTTAGTTTTTGAGTTATTTAATTATTTTGGGTTTTATTCAGATATTGTGATAAATATTTGATTATTTTCTTAAAATGTTTTTAAAATAATTTAAGTTAATTATGTAATTATGTTTTTACTTAACGTAACTAAAACTTCAACGTCGTAAAGTATTAAAAATTATCAAAACATTATTATGAATTCTAAAACAAAATAAATTTTTAAAAACAAAATTAAATTCCACAAAATAAAATTTTCATATTTATTGATTTTAAATAAACTAAAATTAAAAATCCTAAATTATATTTTAAATTTTAATTTCAGTTTATCGATTAACCAATCAGCTTTAGGTAAAAATACCGAATGGAACCAAATATCAAATTAACTTAAAAATATGTTCGATTGGGTTATTATATATTTTTGTTCAGTTCGGTAAATTACCTTTAGGTTCGGTTCGGTAAATTACCATTTGGTTCAGTAGTTTTGTCCACATGTTGTTACCTTTTATTGAGACCGAGTTGCATCTTTTGTGCTCCGAGGTAAAGTTGTTGTCGGTGTGCATTCAATAGACGCCCTTATGGAAGCAAAGAACGCATACACTGAAATGAAAATATATGATTGGTGTTCCAAGTATTATTAGATGACGCATTGGAGAACAATGACGTATAAAAAACAAGTATTCCAGTGGAGTTTGTATTCGTGGTTTGAATCTAGTATTAGTCAAATAGAATGATAATTTATGTGTTGGTTAGTTGTGTTTTATTTTTAAAACTCTGTATTATGGATTATTTCTCACATGACGATATGAGTATAACTACGTATTACTGATACAACTATATATTAAAATACAACTGGATATTATTGATATAACTATATATTGAAATACAACTGGGTATTACTGATACAACTATTACCAATATATAGTACATATATTAGATATATATTACATATATATGTAATATATACTGATATATATTCTACATATACTACTATTATCGATGTAATTCTGCATACTAATTTTTTTTTAAGAAAATCAAAATGTTTTGTTTTTATTTTAAAATATCTTAGACATGTATGAGTATTTTCTAAACACTTAGACCATTATGATGTGAATCATACAAAAATCTTAATTTTAGAAATATTTTTCTGTCAAAATTTAATAACGTTAATTTTATTACCTATGGTAATCTGTAAAACTAAAAAAGTTATTAAAAAACAGAGTATAACTAGTTAAACCTGAAAACACCAAACATACAACTATAAGTAAGTGGGTATTACTAGAAAACTGAATACAACTAACTGAAAAATATAATGATATTTTACTACAACGTGAACAAGTGTAAACGCAAATATATTAATATTTTATTGTTTCTAATAATTTTTTTAAATGTTTTAAAAAGTTTAATAATATAATAATATAATAATATTTTTTATTTTTAGTTTAATAATTTTTTTCAATAACTTTTTTTTTTAAAATTTAGTCTAATAATCATTCGTTCATAGTTGTACGTAGTTGTAATTAGTAATACAGTGTCAGAAAAAATATGCAAATACATCATAAACATAAAGAATTTTTAAAATTCACAAAACCAACAACACAAATAGTTAAAAATGTTCAGAAAACAATAACATAAAACAAAAACATAAAAAAGTGACCGAAAGATTTAATATTTTACACATACCAATGCCAAGAAGAATTGATCAACATACATCGATTCCTTTATTAATCTCTTATTAAACATTATATATGTGATTATTAAGGATTTTGAAGTTGTGAACAATAATCTTGTTAGCGCACGAGACCCAAGTTCAAGATACCCCAAGAAACATCAGGCCAAAATTGATCCTATGACTTCATGAGAAGAACTCTAACCCAAGCAGTCCACCTCCTCATGTGAAATCTCCTCCGCCACCATACTACTACCATTCTCCCTCTCCTCCTGGGAAATCTCCTCTTCCTCCTTATTACTACGACTCATCACCTCCACCAGTCAAATCTCCACCACCACCTAATTATTACCACTCACCACTTCCTCCCCACCACCACCATACTACTACCACTCTCCATCTCCACCACCACCAGTCAAATCTCCTCCACCACCGTACTACTACCATTCACCGCCCCGACTAGTCAAATCTCCACCACCACCATATTACTACAACTCTGCACCACCTCCCGTAAAATCTCCTCCTCCTCCGATCTACATCTACGCCTCGCCCCCACCCTCCATCCACTATAGACTCACCAAGTTTAACCAAAAGTCCCCAAGAAAAGGTGTACGAGGAGATCAAGAAGTGAACCAAATAAGGATCGTCGTATTTCACTTCTACTTCAATAGGCCTACTCATCTCCTTTCACGTTTTCATCTTAGCTTCGTCAATTCAGATTGCCAAAGTTCTTAGAACTATGCTCAGAAACTACTTCTTCTTCTTCTTCTTCTTAGAACTATGCTCAGAAACTACTTCTTCAGCGGTTCCCACCACAGAATTGACCCTAATGTCATTCTTCTTCTCCTCAGCCATCTCAGATTCCGGCGGATGTAGGTTACAAACCCTAATCACACAAATTGCCGCGACGTTAGCTCAAATCCGAAAGGATCAATTGCTCATTTGCTGCAAGAAAAATCATGCAATGAAGTTCAATTTTAAAGGATTAATGGAGATTCGTTTCGGTTTCAGTTTTCAAAGGAGGAGTAACTTGGGAGTTATGCGCGACAAAGGAGGAAGAAGAGAGAAGGGAGTGGGGCCAGATCCAATTCAGTGGATAACCCGGATTTGATTCGTTTACCCGATTAGATTTGGTTGGGTTTGTAAATAACTTAAAAGGGCTTAGATGTTTTAGTAATTTAAACGTTTTTCCGTTAAAAAAAAAAGGAAAAAGAAATTGTATTTTATCTGAAGGGCAAAATAGAATGACTTTTCACAGGGCAAATTAGCAATTGATCCTTTTTTTGGCCCACTCCTGTGATAAGCACCACGAAGAACGTGAATACATGACCGACTAAGAATTGTTATATTTACTAAGTGTTTAGTGATATGTTGTTTTGAATATTTTTGTTAGGATTTTCTTGATTTGATTTTATAGAAAATTTAGCGTCTAGTATGATAATAGTAGTGTTTTGATAATCCTTTCTCTCCCAGAAATTGAGTTATGAAATTGGTAACAATTTTCTACAACTTGGTTTCTTCGTCTGAGTTTTTCTTAAATTTGGAATTTGATCATGTGTTTAGAATGGATGCAATCTCATAAAAATTCCAAGACACAAGACAGGAATATAAAAGATTATATGTTACAACAGCAAATTAATATGTCAAATGAATCCGAGGGAAGTTACACCCCAAAAAATTTGCTGTGCTTTTGCGCACAACTAGAATGCATAGAGAATTCGGTTCTGCGAAAAGACTCGCCAGGCAGAAATCAAATTGTAGTTGTGACTGTTAAGATTTGACTGAGTCACTCAGGGAAATCTTTACGAAGGCTGAAGACATTATGAACAGAGAGGAGATGAGATCAAAAGTTGATCACAGAAGTAGAATAGAGAGGAAAAAAAACAGAGAGAAGAGATAGTATGAGTCGGCTTTGTCCGCTAGGTGCTTGTGCATAGGTTGATGGGGCTCCTGGGGCTAAGGTTGGGGATTTTTCTGTAACCGGAGGTAGTTGTGGCTCAATGACGTCAACATCTGTGATAATTAGGTTTGGAGCTTGGGCTGGAGGTAAGGACGGAGGAGTCATTTTGGTTAAGAGGACACCGGGTTGGACAGGGGACAAGTAAGGTGTATTTCTTTGCTGCCCAAACATCGATTCCCTACGGAAGAGAAAAAAAGTTAGACATTGATGCTAATGGTAATCATTTTTTTGTGAGGCATTTGGTGAAAATTTTGGGCAACTTACTTTTGTATCTTGCAGCTGTGAAAGGGAACTCTGTGATGGTTCCATTGATACCGGCTAAAGAGATATATGTGTTTATCTCAACGGTTGCATCAGAGAAAAAGTCATATGGTTGAGAGACAAACTCATTCTGAAACAGTTCCACATAAATTGGCAGCTGAGACTTCTTCAGCCTCTCCACAACATTGGTTTCCCCAGTGAGGAACCCATGATTGTATGGAAAGACTGAATTTTTGTTGATGACAACAGCGTTAGCGAATTCCTTTATTTCTTTGATACCATAGTCAAATATATCACGAATGGTTTCTTTTAATTTGTAGACAGTCTCGTACTTGCTCTGCTTCTTGAAGTCAACTAAAACTGAGCTGTTTGTAGACTGAATAATGACCTTTGCTGTAACCAGTTTCCGTGAGTGTATCAAGAACCGCTTTAACCACGTCGAGCCCTTGCTTCTCTCTCAAGTATGCTGCATTCTGAGGGACACAAAAAATCATGGCGGTGTGACTTATAAAACCTCAAGACTAAGAGGTACACGAAAACTCACCTCTACACTGATCAAAACACCGGAGAGGGAAGTGGATTTGTTTGCCAAGTCTAAGAACTCAGAAAGCGAAATAGCTTCCCAGAATTTCTCTCATTCGGATTCCTAAACATACTGTAAACCCTGTAGAGGTTTGAAATAGCAGCTGCAGAAAAGATGTCAGAAGAATGTAAAATTGTTAAGAAACAGATATTCACATCTATATGTAACCTCTTTAAGTTAAGTAGGAGTAGAAACAGAAGCTTTCATACTAGTTACTATAATTAGTAGGACAAAGAGTTTGGAGAACAGACTAGCATTTGTCTGAAGCAAGCGGAAAATTTGAAGGAAAACTTACGAGTCAAATTCTTGATCTCAGGCCATGTGAGACTAAAAGTGTATATTCCATCAACTGAGCTAATCTCAGGAACAGTTGTTGAACGGTTTCTGAGAGGAGTTAGGGCGACCGTTGTACTGTCCCGAGATCTATCGAACTTTAGCAAAAGGGTTTGCCATCGCTAGACATTTGGACTGAGCAATTGATAACATCAGCACCATCTTTGATTGCCTTCTCATATGCCAAGTCTGTACATCCAGGATAGTCCCCACTCGCACCATCTTTTGATATAACCAGAAAATCCACTGAGGCATATGCATGAACCATTTCGTAGATGATAAAGTCAATCATAGGTTTCTATATGTAAGGAAAGAAAAATAATGCAAATTACTCTCATTACCTTGTTTTTTAGCGTTTCTGCCAATGTGGGAGAAGCAGTCTGAGGAAAATATGAAAAAGAAATGTTTGATTTTGAGTATTTCCAGCAATGTTTAAGGCCAAAAATTGTGTCTGTAAAAGAGATTTTGCTTACCAACGGATGCAGGTGCAGTAATGGGAAAATCAGACAGCACACCATCCACAGAGAAATCAGCACTGTCCACAAAGGATAGGTACTCAGAAACCGGATCAAAACTGTAGTTATATGCAGTATCAACATCATTTGCAAAACCTGACACATATACTTCTAATCCTGCTTTGTGAGCATCTTGAACTAAGGATGTAGGAGGAAGCAAGTACTGCTTGTCATCGAGTGGCAATATGTAAGACTTTGGAACGGGAATCCCTGAAGCAAACATCTTGACAAAAGTTAGGTTATTCAAGATAGAACCGTAGGTTCTCAAAAACCGGATTTGTCTTAGATCTATACGTTTGTATGTTAAGAAAGTATAATAAATTGGAACGTGCGTAAAGTAAAGAGAAGACACAGATATTTGTTAACGGGGTTCGGTTAACCTACATCTCCGTGGCCTAGTCCAGAAATCATTCAATAGAAAAGGCTGCAACCTACAATTGCTATGTGGCATCCACCACTCTTTCCTAGAATTACAATGAAAGAAAACTACCACTCATTGTCTTTTCTGACGAGCGTAGATCTTCAACAACCACCAACAGAGTGCATCTTGTCTGGTGGGACGACACCACACACATACATATGTGCCTCTCACAATAGAACCCTAGGTGCGTGAGTTTTTTTTGTCACCACCTAGATCTATTTATATGCTCCAAGATCAAAATCCTAGGTTAGATCCACGAGCCTTCCAAGGCCCATCAACTACTATCATTAGCTGAGGCCCATCAGCTACTATGATTTGCCGAGTCCACGTCAGCTACTATCATTCGCTGACAATTCTTTCGACTAGAACAACTTCCATCTTGTTCCAGCAACATCATCCATCTTTCCCATACCAAGTAAAGTTTGCACTCCCATAACCACATAAGTTCTTCACTGATGTGTTTTTCTCTTTCTTCTATGTTCCACTTCATCGCTCTCAGCATCAGCTCTTGATCAACACTCATTTTTCTTGTTACACTTCTTGTACTACCTTGAACCTTAACTCTTGATTTTGTAACAACATATTTTGTGTCTAACAACCAGTTACAAATACACTTACAGTCTCTCCCTTTGTTACTGAGTTTTAGAGCACACACTCACCTTGTAACTAACACTTTGATGATCTTCAAGGCTCAATGCTGTCTCATAATCTCTCCCTAAGTTGATATTGCATTTGTGATTAATCTTTCCTAAACTATATAATTCTTCTGTCGCAGCCGTTGTATCATAACATGTTTCAGCAACTACAAAACTCAACAACATTAGACATATACTAACAATCTCCCCCTTGATGGCTGAGTTGTAGCTCACATGATCTAACTTCTTTCACTCTCCCCCTTTTTATGTAAGTTTGTCACCTCAAGCTCGATCCTGTAAACATCATGCAACACATAAAACTTCTCAGCATATAACACTCTCCTTGAATCAATGCTTCAACATTCTCCCTCTACTTGTGTGCATACTCACATAAAAATCACAGATTGTGTGTTATCATCTCTTGCACATAAGATTGTGAACTTCCATTTTATAACTCAACTCTTATAAGTAAATATCCATGACTTGCATATTTCTAAAATCATGACTCCCCTACAACCAAAGTGGTGGTTTACGTTGCTCATAAATCATCTGTAATCAAGACCACATCTCCCCCTTGTTAATTATGTGTTTCGATCAAGCACCATACACGAAACAATGACTAAGTGGCTATGCTTCATATTAATATATTGTTCTTTGTTTTCTAGCTCTTTGAATTCATCAATCATGCTTCTCCTTTATTGCATCCGATGATCATACTCACTTGAAACACTTATCTCTGAAACCCAATGTGACAGAAAAAATTCAACGCAACACATCAGCCCAATATACTTCACTTAATCTGATAATTTTTCTTCCCTGCTTGAACGACACATAGTCAACACTATTGAAAATTTTCACCAAAAAAAAAAAACAAAAGAACAATGGAGATTTTTTGTTGATGACGCTAAGAACAAGAGACGATATAAGGCTTAGCCAATAGCTATACAACATCGAGAAATCCTTGAGAGATCGAAACTGGAGCTGGAGAACTCACCGCATAACAAAAATAACTAGAACTCAATTTCAAGCCAGTAACCAACATATTTAAATCTGAACTCGAGTTCAATCTTCCCATCTTCATAAACCACAAAACTCCAATAGTAGAAATATCTTGAGATTCACTGCACTTCTCAAAACTTCCACTCCCCTAAAAAACTCATGAGCAAAACAAACAAACAAGTCGTAATCATCATACTAGTCGTAATGTTCTTCTGCAATCAACAAACAGACTCACCAATCAAATAGATCTTAAAAAGCTTGAACAATAGCATCCCCATCAATCAAACACCTTAAGCTTGAAGAACACTGACCTCTCCATTTCCCTTAATACTTTTTTAGAAAGACCAATTTTCTCTTCCGGTTTATCTCAAAAGAGACCATTGAATCACTTTAATGCTTCTGCTCTCAAGCCACAAATACCCTAATCACCATCAAGCATTTCATCGCTCTTTAACAGTCTTTTCGTTTCCATTCATATGAAAAACCAGCTTATGCTTGTACATGTCAATACATTAACATGGTCTTGGATCTTTGCACACTTACCATCCATGAGTTCAAACCAGATCTATCCAAAGAGTACTTGTTTATGTCACAAGATGTCTGAACCAATTTTTCCTTTAACCACTCACAAGCAGCCACACATAAACCTCATTACTGACTAATAACTTTCTTATAGCCAGGATTAACACGATGTCTTCAAGAATTGAAACCAGAAGAAAAACAGTTGACAAGTAATTCTCAATAATGATAACTCAAACTCTACAAGTCACTTAAGCTAACCACATTATGCTTAATCAGAGTTACTCAACTCTAAGCACATCTCAGATTGATGCCGACCAACTTCTCATCTAGAGTGAATCATCACGTAGGATTTTCCTTTCCAATTTTTTTCTCTCTTGGCTTTTTCTCAGGAGTGTACACATACCCAACTAACAATAATATACTTCCAGCCTTTCTTAATTTTCCATCTTTGTCAGCAGTGATCTCTTTCTTATATGAACATGAACATCTCTTCCTTGATATATGTTTAATGTCGTCACTGCTCAACTATGTTTTCAAATTCCAAAATCAATGCCTTTTTACCAAAATCTAGCCACATACGTCTAAAATGTCTCTTCAAAATTTCATCTTATTCCGAGTTCGTTTGGTAGCCCGTTTGATGTCTCGACTGATATTGGTCAAATATGATACTTCAGATTACATGTGCTCGGAAAGGACTGAAAACGCTAGAGTAAGTCGCAATTCAGCCGTCCAAAATTCAATCCCACCGTTGAATCTCGAGCCAGTAGTAGCACAAAACTCCCCATAAAGTTTCAGCTTAATCGGATTACTTTTAGACCTCCAAACGCTGCCTTGAAAACGCTATCTCGAAATTGATTTCTGCATTCTGTTCTTGATCTGATAATTATTATTCTCCTCTTTGGTGCTGCAATTCAGATCTCATTTGCCTTCACTCTAGTCTGAACGATAACCCTTATGCACATAGATTCATTTCGTCTCCACGAACTTGAAACATACGTTGTTTCCATTTCCAAAATCAAAGATTTTTTGTAGTGAAGTTACTTAATCTGTCTTGATGCAGAGCCTAAACGGAGTAGCAAACAACCACAAAATATTATGAAACTTGGTGGCAATATCAGCAACAGTCAAACGAAGTCACCGGAAAAACAGATCAAAATTTGGGTTTACCGTTTGAAAGTTATGGTCAATCTCCCAATACAGATCTAGATTGATACACACCTGCGATTAGCCATCTTCGGGTGCAAATTCCAATCAAACCACAAACAACCAAAAGACAACATGTATATCATTGGAAAGATCTTACTTTCAAGTTTTGAGACGATTTTTCAAAGCTAAAATCGGAGGTCTGTAGCTCAAGAAAACGAAGAGACCAGAACCACGATAATTACAGAACACACCTGATGATTTGCAGCGAATCAAATTTTAACATCTTCAAACATCTGAACATGTGATCTTCCATCGCATTTCAAATTACCACTAGACTCATCACTTTCTCTTGTTTGATTTCTTCATACCATCCTCAGCTTCAGAATCAATCTTTTGTTTCTTCTATTTATTCTTCATAACGTAAGTGACCTTACTCAATTTCTCACTTTCACGGACATTTATCTCCCCATTTTCTCCACTAAGACTATCCTTAATATCTCAGTTCAACAACAACATACTTCTTCAGAAAGAACTCCTCCAATTTTCTATGTCCCAAAGACTTTCAACATCACGTCAACTCCAACTTCAAAATCATAGCTCTTGGTTTTAATAATCTTCTCCCTCTTGTTGATTGTATTCTTCAGTCAAGCACATATTCAAAACAAGAACCACACATTCAACACAACTCCAAGAGTGCTTATCAAAAGATGACAAAGCCTCCATACCTTCTTCTATAACAAAGCCTTCTAACCTTCTTATCCACACAAGGTTTAACCATAGTTATCTTTGTGAATCACACCAACAAACAAAATTTCTCTCTTAAGCATTTTGTCAAGCACTTGATGAGAAAAAACCAAAACTTCCTCCACAATTTTCATAAATGTCCAGAAGTGATTCCGATGAAAAACCTTATGCCGAAACTTGAAACGATTCTATTTTGGACCAATAACACAAGAGAAAACACATGCACAACTTACAATTTTGCTTTTGGGATGATCGACTCCTTCTCTTGTAATATTCAGCCATTCTCTTCCATGATGGTGAAAAAAAAGTTTCTCCATATTTCAAATCTTTTTCATTAAATTTGAAATCCAATTAATGATGTAATTCGCCTGCCGATCTGTTTCCCTTGCTGTTAATGACAATCTTCAGACCTCATGATGAAATTGTGAGGATTTAACTCCTTCTCACCAGCTTTGGAGCCAAGTTCACTAGATTGATCATCGGAGACGTTTACTTCTTTAAGCTCAGAGCTATCATTAGTTCTCCCTTGCAGAAACCATGACATTGTCATCGTGATGGTGACCACCAAATCAAACTCTATACATGAATAAGTAAGATCATCAAAAACTTTGAATTCCTCGTGACTATCCCTGAACAACAACTCTTTTGCCAATCGTCTGAAATTATCAGTACCGATTCTAATCTCATTAAAACCCATTAAATCCATTAAAATCCAAATATTCTTTTTTTTTTGGTAAAAAAAAATCTAAATATTCTTCAGCCCTTTCTACCTCCTTCTTTTAATGAGAGTAGACTTTTGAGACACAATCAATTATTTTGGTTATCTCTTAGTTCATATTAATTAAACTAGTCATAACAAAAACCAATCTCTTATTTCTTCCACATCTTTGTTCTGAAAATAATCTGAAAAATAGATACGTCGGCCCTAAACCTTCAAGACATCATTAACCTCAAATTCAGCACCAAAACTCCATCACACTCTAAAGCAAGACAAATACCTCCAAAATCATGTGAGTTGTAATCACAACAAGTCTTGAAATCGTGTGTATCTAATCCTTTGTCACGTTTTCAACTTGATTCTCTTCTTATACGCTCATGAACACCACATCTTCATCTATCTCGTTCGTTTTAAAAAAACTCTCTTTATAGCGACAAATCCTCAGGATCCACACTTGTTTGTTAAGTCAGACTCTATACAAATGCCTGCTCTGATACCAATTCAAAAACCGGATTTGTTCTAGATCTATACGTTTGTATGTTGAGAAAGTATAACGAATGGTACGTGCGTAAAGTAAAGAGAAGACACAAAGATTTGTTAAGGGGGTTCGGTTAACCTACATCCCCGAGGCCTAGTTCAGAAATCATTCACTAGAAAAGACCGTAACCTACAATTGCTATATGGCATCCACCACTCTTTCCTAGAATTACAATGAAAGAAGACTACCACTCATTGTCTTTTCCAACGAGCGTAGATCTTCAACAACCACCAACAGAACGCATCTTGTCTGGTGAGACGACACCACACACACACATGTGTGCCTCTCACAATAGAACCCTAGGTGTGTGAGTTTTTTTGTCACCACCTCGATCTATTTATATGCTCCAAGATCAAAATCCTAGGTTAGATCCACGAGCCTTCCAGGGCCCATCAACTAATATCATTCGCTGAGGCCCATCAGCTACTATCATTCGCTGAGGCCCATCAGCTACTATCATTTGCTGAGTCCACGTTGGCTATTATCATGCGCCGAGTCCACGTTGGCTATTATCATTCGCCGAGTGCACGTTGGCTATTATCATTCGCCGAGTGCACGTCAGTTACTATCATTCGCTGACAATTCTTCCGACTAGAACAACTTCCATCTTGTTCCAGCAACATCATGCATCTTTTTCATACCAAGTAAATATTGCACTCCCATAACCACATAAGTTCTTCACTGATGTGTTTTTCTTTTTTTTTCTATGTTCCACTTCATCGCTCTTAGCATCAGCTCTTGATCAACACTCATTTTTCTTGTTACACTTCTTGTACTACCTTGAATCTTAACTCTTGATCTTGTAACAATATATCTTGTGTCTGACAACCAATTACAAATACACTTACAGGTTCGGTTTGTTGTCGGCTCGAAATCTTCTTTCCCAAGAAACTGGAACACGAAACTCGGTCCATTACGACCAAAATGGCCAGCAATTTTCCTAAGAAAATTCACTTCAGGGGAAGATATGAAGTCAATGGAAACAGTTCTTGAAACTGATAATAGAAAACTGCTCATACTAAAATTTTGTTGCTCCTAGAATGCATTGTGCTCAACATTTAACCAGAAGAATGCTGGTTTCATCTGCGTGGCTACATTTTGAACCGTTGAAATATCGTATCTATTTTGATCAAATTTTTCTGATCGCGATACTATTCCTCGGATCACTAAGGCAAAATGAAAAAAAGAAAAAAACAAAAAACATTTGTGAGAAGTTACAAGAAAACAAAACTTGTTTATGTAACACTCTACAAAAGAACACTTACAAGAAACATTCTCGACATCTTGCAAGGAGAAATCAATGGTGAACCAACCCTTAGTAGGGACTCCATTAACCGGGTAAGATTTTTGACGATTTGGGTAAACATTTTCAATATTTGAAGCATTGGCCAAAGTTAAATCAGGGAAGCAAATCCCAACTCCATCTTTTGTTAGCTGAACATCACACCATTGAACAACATCAGCTACACTTGTGAGGTTTGCTAATTGGTAAGCAGCGAGACTCGAATCTGGAAACATTCCAGAAAACCCACCACGAGCAATCACACGAGGAGCTTCACCTGGTAAAAGATAGAATAATCAAAAGTTGTTTTAATACAAGAGACAAAAGTTATTATTGGACTTCGATACTTAGGAAGCGCCCTTTATTGACCAAAATCAACTTTTGCACAACTGTTTTTCTGAAAAATAAACGAATCCATTGAAGAAATTAAAGTGAAGTTACTATCTATAAGTCCCTTTCATTTCCCCTGAAGATGATTTTCCATGTTTTGCCTCATTATCTCACGAACAGACTTTTAGGTGATATCAACAAAAGTTTTAATAAAATTTGATTCAAAAAGCTCCACCATTCCACCTCTACTTGGTCTCTCTCTCTCTCTCTCTCTTTGATTCCTCTGAACACAAGACACACATTCGTAAATCTCTACCACATCATGTACTATCTCCCAACTTCTTGTCTGGTCTTTTTCTTCCTCTCCTCCTTATTCTACTATCTTCCTTGTGCTTCAAGTAAAGAAGGACTTGCGTGGTGTGAGACTATTCAGTTTCATTGTGGGAACATCACCGCGGGTTTCCCCTTCTGGGGTGGGAATCGTCCTGAACCTTGCGGTCATGCGTCGCTGGAGCTTCGCTGCAACAGCAAAACATCACCTCTTTAAACATCTTAAACCATGAGTACAATGTTTTCCATATAAATTTAACATCTAATACTCAGACTTGTCAGAGCTGCTTTTTTAGGCTCTTTTTGCTCTGCTTCATTCAAAACCACAACCTTGTCTCCCGAAATCTATGAGCTTCCAAACTACAAGAGCCTTACCATTTTATATCACTGCAACCCTCGTCTACACTACGTTTCGAGTTATACATGTCCTGGGAGAGGTGTTTTCTCAGCGTATCAAAACCTTGTTTATCAAAGATCCTGCCAAGAAAATTTCACTGTGAGCGTTCCTGAGACATATTTTCCAGAAGAGAAAGAATTGAATTTAACTCATTTGGAAAGTGTTCTAAGAGAAGGAGTTGAGGTGATGGTGAAGACTGATGAGATAACGTGTGAAGAATGTTTGTCCTCAAGTAAGTTTCACTAAGTATTAATTGTTACATTTTCTTCTTCTTACTTTTTATTCTTTTTACTTTTTGCAAATATCGATGCTTTGTGTGATCCCATCTTGTGTTTTATCAGCTTATGAGCATTACGAACGCTGCAATCAACCATTTCGCTGCGGCGATCAGACCAGTCTCTTGTACCCTTTCTGGGTACGTGGCAGAGAAGACTGCGGCCACCCCTACTTTAAGCTTGATTGTAGCAAAGGATTCGCAGAGCTTACCATCTCCTTAGCGATGTACAGAATCTTAGAAGCTAACTATAAATCTCGTATAATAAGACTCGCAAGATTGGATTATATCGACAATCTGTGTCCCCCAGATGCACAAAATGCGAAGTTTCTTGAAAGCGTCCTTCCATTCGCTCCTCACACTGAGATGCTAACAATTTATTACGGCTGCCAAAAATTGTCATTTCTTAATGCTTACTTTGGAGAGCTTCATTGTGAGGGTGACAGAAAAGCTATAACAAACTACTATGTGACGAGAAACCTCTCATCTCCTTCACTATACGGAAATAATGGCCTTTTATTTGAAAACTTGGGGGAAATTGCAAAAATGGCGTCAGTATACCTGTGTATGGATCGGCGCTGAACACACTGCGTCTAGATAATCTACAGAAGACTCTTGAAAAGGGTTTCCAGGTTGAGCTTAATGGAGACTGTTCAAGGTGCATAGAATCTAAGGGTGCGTGTGGATACAATCAGACTTCAAGAAAATTTGTCTGCTATTGTAACGATGGGACCTATGGCAATAATTGTGGCTCTGGAAAGAGTAGTCATGGTAAACCATTATATTCACTAAGTTTGTTTCTTTCATTTTTTTCCCATTTCGAGATCATGTTTGGTTCTTTTCTGAGAAATATTACTTTTCAATGGTTGTACAGGGACTTTTGTCAACTTACTTCCTATAGGTTAGTTTCCTGGCCAGAGAGACTATGATCTGTTCTCAATTCCTAGATCAATAAAGAAGTTACTAAATCAAACATTTTCTCTGGTTTTCAGTTTCAGGTTCAGTAGCAGGGGTTCTTTTGCTTCTGGTTTTATTAACATTGTTTCTCCGTTTTTTTCGGGTGAGAGAAATAAGACTGAGACACCAGAACCTGAAGGCTCTTATCCCACTCGAACACTATACTTACGCACAAGTGAAGAGAATTACAAAGTCATTTGCGGAAGTGGTTGGGACAGGCGGATTTGGAATTGTTTATCGAGGAACACTTGATGACGGCCGTATGGTTGCAGTGAAGGTCTTGAAAGACTCAAAGGGTAATGGTGAAGACTTCATAAATGAAGTTGCGAGCATGAGCAGAACGTCTCATCTCAACATTGTTTCCTTGCTTGGTTTCTGCTCTGAAGGTTCTAAAAGGGCAATTATATATGAGTTTTTGGAAAATGGGTCACTTGATAAGTTCATTTCAGGTAAGAGCTCAATGAATTTGGATTGGACGGCTCTATATAATATTGCGCTAGGAGTTGCTCGTGGTCTAGAGTACTTGCACCATAGATGCAAGACAAGGATTGTACATTGATATGCTCAAATTAATACCCTATAATGATACTAAAGCAGTTGCTGCAGTAAAGTTAGGGATCGAACACGAGAACTCAAGAAAACTCACTCAGTAGATAAAAGATGCAGATTGTGCTAAGCAAACAATAATTAATGAGGAAACAAATGATTGAAATAAGATTAGGTCGATTAATATGGATGAAAACTAGGCTCAGGGAAATTCTCAGGAAATCAATGATAAATAACAATTAATCAGATTAAGGTTCAATTCAATTAAGTGCCGTTCTTGAACTCAAACACGAAAATATAGTTAACCAACTGTCGTTGCGAAAACTAACTAAATCTAAAATCTAGAATTCCAAATCTCTTTGCAAATCCTACACATTAAACCAGCAATTAACTCAAGTTTGATATGTTCACAATTCGATTAAACCAAATCTCTTTGCAGATAATCGAATTGCTCACCCTAGGTTTTATCAGATTACTCAATTGCACTGTCGTGCCTAATCGATTAATCTAAGTTCTATGTTCTAGGTGATCAGACTAGAAATAGCTTTGAGAACAACCTATGGTGAAGAACTACTCAGGTTATGAACCCTAACAAATCAATCATCATAAATCAGAGAAATCCATATGAGAAAACCCTAAACCTAAAATGAGACTACTCAGACATGATAGATGAAACAAATAACATAACTGAATAATTCATGAAATTAAACAAAAGAATAAAAACAAGGGTTCGGGATCTTCTCTATGATGAACAAAGTCTTGGATCCGTCTCCCTCACAAAAGCTCTCAAATCTCAATGGTGGCTCAAAAATCAAAGTTCCAAGTAAAGTCTGCCAACCTCCCCGCTTAACCTAATGACTAAAAGTTTGCTTAAATAGGTCTAAAAACACGAGCTGGGTCTCTTTGTAAATAAGGAAAAGTATTGGGCTTCTTTTGGTGAAAGTTCTCTTTCTTGGATATCTCTCTCTCTGCGTCAGTTACGTCGGTATCGATCGATACCGGGATGGTGTCGATCGATACTCAGGTTTCAAAACGGGTACTTTCTTCGGTTTGCTCCAAAAGGCTCCAAATGGTTCCAAAATCTCCAATTTCGTCCCAAACGTGCTAAGACCTGAAAAGACTCCAGAACGATACAAAAACACTAGAAAGACTCGATAAAACAACTTATATCATGGCTAAAAACGGGTAAAAACCATGATATATCAACTCCCCCAGACTTAGCCTTTTGCTTGCCCTCAAGCAAAACAGAAAACTAAGTTAGAGAAAGAGGTTTGAGAAACCTTAGAGACCTGACCTGTTACCGAAATCGCTGTAATGACCCTTTTTCCCAAGCGCCCACTGCTGCCTGATCAGCTCCAGATCTAACCACCATGTACTTCTCCGTAGGAACCCCAACTTCCCAAGACTTCACTTATTATCTCACACCAATATTCATCTAAGCTCTCATCGCCAGTTTCATCGCTGCAATCAGTGTTAAAGAACTTTCTAGATTCTTGCCCATACAATATCATAGCTAAGGAACCATTTATTCAACAACATTTATTGCTCTCCGGTAGTCTTTATCTCCCCCAGACTTATTTCATAATCAGTTCTCATTAGATTTCAACAGCGCAGGTTTATCTGAACAGCATATACAAATCAAGGTCCGAAGCGCGAGTATTGATAGTGTTTGCTACCGAATCCCCGGTTCTTACCCTCTCAATGTATCAAAAGTCTTAGGTGAATAATGGGGTCATAGGAAATTTTCCTACCCCTCACTTCAGGCCCTTGTATGATCATTCCTTATCCAAGTAGAATAATGGGGTCATAGGAAATTTTCCTACCCCTCTACTCGGCGGAAATCATTTCATCTTTTATATAGATTTTACCTGTTTTAACGCAAATTTGTATCCAACAATTTTCACGGGAGAGATATACCACAATTTTCAAACATGATGGGTTCCTTAGCCAGATATGAATGATGAATCAAGCTCTAAGAACACTAACCGCGTAGATGAAGTGCAAAATTTGGCTAAAGCTTGTGAAGAACTTTGATGGAGACATAGGTGATTTCTAGCTGGCTGGTTATCCCTTGGATTTTTCATTAGTCGAACTGAAATTAATCCTGTAACAGTGGTCACTCAAAAGCAAAACCAGAACAACAAATTCAAGCAAAAGACAGATCTTCAAGTGGTTTTGACTCAATAAAAACATATAATAAATAAGAAAACAAAAAGTCAATGTCAGTGACTACCTCCCCCAGACTTAAGCAACACTGTCCCCAGTGTTTATCAAGCCCAGAGAAGGTGAAAGAAATCAAAGGACAAAACGAAATAGGTCAAGAACAAGAGGTGTTACCATAGAGCGGTGATGTCGATCGATACCAAGGTGGTGTCGATCGATACGGAAGAAAAACGACCATCTTTCTTCCGACCTGATTCGCAAGACACAACAAAACACAAAAACAAAAACTCATATTTATAGACTTACCAGTGGGTTGCCTCCCACTAAGCGCTTGTTTAATGTCACGAGCTTGACTTTGGCTAAGATATCAGTCAGGACAAGGTGGAGAACTCACTCCGAAATAAGCTCCACAACCAGACATCTCCAGCTTTAAAGTTGTGCTCATCATATCCTCTGCTTTCTCTTTCATCTCCGTAGGAATGAGAACTCTAGCCTTAGAGAAAGGTTTCGAGGTTCCCTTGCACTTCACCTTATATTCGATCGAATCTCCATCACACTTCTGAGGAATCAAAGTGAAATTAGCAGCACCGTTGATCTTCTTGCTCGTCGCCTTCCTCTTTGTTGCCTTGGTCTTCTCCACAACTTTCTTGGGGTGTTGGGGGGGTTCATTTGAAACATCTGCGACTTTTGGTTCATCATAAGACTCATCGAGCAGATCGATCATCAGAGTCTCGCCCGAGGCAATGGTGATGCACGAGACATGTCTGGGTGCTCCTCCAGAAGGAATGACATCGTAGAAGACGTCTCCGTCAATGCAAGAGAAAGAGATTCTCTTATTATGCGTGTCCATGATCGCGCCAACAGTAGCCATAAATGGTCTTCCCAAAATCAAGGGCACCTTGGATCCTTGGCTCATCTCCAGAACCTGAAAATCAGTAGGAATCAGACAATCTCCTATTTTAACAGGTAAATCAAGAATTATAGCGTAAGGGAGTGAGCTAGAAGAATCCGCGTATGTGAGAAGCGTGTTAGGAGATCTCATATCGGCTTTCAATCTCTCTGCAATCGCCCTCGACATGACGTTGACACTAGACCCTTAGTCAACGAGAGACTCCTTGAAGTTTACTCTAGAGATGGAGCATGGAACTGAGAATTTCCCTGGGTGTTCCCTCTTTGTCAACTGTCTCAGCGGTGGTGGTGTATCAGCAACGGGAGGTCCTGCAACCATTTTTTTTGACAAAAACTTGTTTCTAGCAGCCGCCCACTCCTCTCTTGTCAGTTTGGGAAGAACAGGGTAAGGTAGCTTTGGTTTGTATACCCGTTCCTCAACCATCTCTGTCCTTTTCTCAGTTATTGATTCAGCCTGCGAAGGGTATCGACTGATACCAGATGAGTGTCGATCGATACTGGAGTTTTGTATCGTCTCTGCAGGTTGGTGTCGATCGACACAGGTAGGGGTGTCGATCGATACGCGTGGAATGTCAGAATTCTTATCTTCATCTTCAGCAACCTTCGAATCTACAGCAGGTCTCGGGAAGTATCGATCGATACCAGATATATCATGGATTTTACCCATTTTTAGCCATGATATAAGTCGTTTTATCGAGTCTTTCTAGTGCTTTTTCTATCATTTTAGAGTCTTTTCAGGTTTTAGCACGTTTGGGACGAAATTGGAGATTTTGGAGACATTTGGAGCCTTTTTAGAGCAAACCGAAGAAAGTACCCGTTTTGAAGCCTGAGTATCGATCGACACCATTCCGAGTATCGATCGACACCATCATGGTATCGATCGATACCGACGTAATCAACGCGCAGAAGAGATTTTCAAGGAAGCCCATAAGAAGCCCAATCATCCCCTTTATTTACAAAAGAAGCCCAGCTCGTGTTTTTAGACCTATTTAAGTAGTTTTTAGTCATTAGGTCAGGGGGGAGACTTCAGACTTTACTTTTTACTTTTATTTTTGAGCCACCATTGAGATTTGAGAGCTTTTGTGAGGAAGACGGATCCAAGACTTTGTTCATCATAGAGAAGATCCCGAACCCTTGTTTTTATTATTTTGTTATATTTAATTTCATGATTTATTCAGTTATGGTATTTGTTTCATTTATCATGTCTGAGTAGTCTCTTTTTAGGTTTAGGGATTTCTCATATGGATTTCTCTGATTTATAATGATTGATTTGTTAGGGTTCAAAATCTGAATAGTTCTTCACCATAGGTTGTTCTCAAAGCTATTTCTAACCTGATCACTTAGAACATAGAACCTAGATTAATCAATTAGGCACGACAGTGCAATTGAGTAATCTGATAAAACCTAGGGTGAACAATTGGATTATCTGCAAAGAGATTTGGTTTAATCGAATTGTGAACATATCAAACTTGAATTGATTGCTGGTTTACTGTGTAGGATTTGCAAAGAGATTTGGAATTCTAGATTTTAGACTTAGTTAGTTTTCACAACGACAGTTGGTTAACTATACTTTCGTGTTTGAGTTCAAGAACGGCGCTTAATTGAATTGAACCTTAATTGATTAATTGTTATCTATCATTGATTTCCTGAGAATTTCCCTGAGCCTAGCTCCCATCCATATCAAATCAACCTAAGTTTAATTCGATCATTTGTTTTCTCTTCAATCATTTGTTTGCTTAGCACAATCTGCATCTTTCATCTATTGCGTGAGTTTTCTTGAGTTCTTGTGTTCGATCCCTAACTTTACTGCAGCAACTGCTTTAGTATCATTATAGGGTATTAATTTGAGCATATCAAATTTGGCGCCGTTGCCGGGGACTCTAAAAATTCACCATTAGAATTTTAGTTGTCGATTTTGTCTAAGTTCGTCGTCAGTATCGATCGATACTCCATTGGTATCGATCGACACTGAACGTCTGTTTTTGAATTTTGGTTACTTATTTTCTCGTCTTTTGATTTTCAGGTGTATGCATCAGCGTGCTACCAGGAGAAAGAAGGACACACCACTGATCAATCTCTCCCTCACAGAGCTAGCAGAGCTTGAACGCACGAATCGAACAAGGAAAAGAACTACAGTTGAGATGGATCTTCCACAAGGTTTGGTGCATGATGAGGAAGGTGAATAACTACCTCCTCCACAACAACCCCAAGCTGTTGCTGAACGGACGCTTGGCGAGTACAACCGACCAGATCAATTCTATGCAAATCGTGCAGCAATCCGTATTCCGACTTTCCAGAGGAATGACTTTGAGCTGAAGCCTGCTTACTTCACTCTTGTTGGACAACACCCCTTCACCGGTCTCTCTCATGAGCACCCTATGGATCACATCGAGAAATTCGAGGATTTGGTCACAAGTATGAAGTACAATGGAGTACCACAAGAATACCTCTTTTGTAAGCTCTTCCCATACTCTCTTGGTGGAGAAGCAGCTTACTGGCTGAAGCAGTTGCCTCCCGGATCTCTCGCTACTTGGAATGAGACCAAGAACGCTTTCCTGAACAACTTTTATGACGATGCGAGATCAGAGGAACTCAGGAACAAGATATCTCAATTTTCTCAGGGTCCAACAGAAGCGCTCAAGGCTGCTTGGGTTCGATTCAGATCATATCAGAGAGACTGCCCTCATCACGGTTTCAGTCAAGTTCAGCTACTCGGGACCTTTTACAGAGGGGTTGATTGGAGGTATCAGATGGCACTGGATTCTGCAAGCAATGGGAACTTCAATACTAGAATTCCCACTGATGCTGTGAAGCTGATTGAAAACTTGGCGTCTAGCAATAGCACCAAGAATGCTGATTTTGAGCGGAAGAGGCTCGCCAGTGTTGCTGACAGTTCGCAGATTGCTGAGGTTCAAGCGAAGCTAGACACAATGCACAACCTGCTAGTGGGGAAGACAAAGAAGGCTGTACATTTTGCTGAAGAAGTAGAGGAGATTAAAGATGAAGCAGAAGATGTTAACTACATTGGTGGTTCTGGTTTTCAGGGTCAGCGATTTGGTTACGACAACAACCGAAGCTTCAACAACAATCAGCAAGGTGGTTACAAGTCTGGAGGTAACCAATCAGGGTTTGGTGCCACTCAATTCGCCCAAAAACTACCTCAAGGCGGTGATTTTACTCGCCAATACGGTAATTCATCTTACCAACCGCATTCTCCAAGGTCTACAGAGAGTAAGACGGAGATCCTCTTGGAACAAATTCTGCAGGGACAAGAAAAAATGACTGTGGATTTTAATAGAAAGCTGGATAATGTGTACACTGATCTGAATGGGAAAATCAACGCTCTCGAAATCCATCAGAAGATGCTGGAAAGTCAAATAGCTCAGACATCAGCAGCTGTCAAGGGAAAGATAGTTCAACCACAGCATGGACATGTCAATGCAATCACCTCGAGCGCTAGAGAAGAGGATTTTGAGCCTGCGATGACTGTGTTCGTATGCAGTGATACTAGTATCGACCGATACCTACCTGGTATCGATCGATACTTCCCGAGACCTGCTGTAGATTCGAAGGTTGCTGAGGATGAAGATAAGAATTCTGACATTCCACCAGTATCGACCGACACCCCTACCTGTGTCGATCGACACCAACCTGCAGAGACGATACAAAACTCTAGTATCGATCGACACTCACCTGGTATCGGTCGATACCCTTCGCAGGCTGAATCAATAACTGAGAAAAGGACAGAGATGGTTGAGGAACGGGTATACAGACCAAAGCTACCTTACCCTGTTCTTCCCAAGCTGACAAGAGAGGAGTGGGAGGCTGCTAGAAGCAAGTTTTTGTCAAAAAAAATGGTTGCAGGACCTCCCGTTGCTGATACACCACCACCGCTGAGACAGTTGACAAAGAGGGAAGACCCAGGGAAATTCTCAGTTCCATGCTCCATCTCTAGAGTAAACTTCAAGGAGTCTCTCGTTGACTCAGGGTCTAGTGTCAACGTCATGTCAAGGGCGATTGCAGAGAGATTGAAAGCTGATATGAGATCTCCCAACACGCTTCTCACATACGCGGATTCTTCTAGCTCACTCCCTTACGCTACAATTCTTGATTTACCTGTTAAAATAGGAGATTGTCTGATTCCTACTGATTTTCAGGTTGTGGAGATGAGCCAAGGATCCAAGGTGCCCTTGATTTTGGGAAGACCATTTATGGCTACTGTTGGCGCGATCATGGACACGCCTAATAAGAGAATCTCTTTCTCTTGCATTGACGGAGAAGTCTTCTACGATGCCATTCCTTCTGGAGGAGCACCCAGACATGTCTCGTGCATCACCATTGCCTCGGGCGAGACTCTGATGATCGATCTGCTCGATGAGTCTTATGATGAACCAAAAGTCGCAGATGTTTCAAATGAACCCCCCCAACACCCCAAGAAAGTTGTGGAGAAGACCAAGGCAACAAAGAGGAAGGCGACGAGCAAGAAGATCAACGGTGCTGCTAATTTCACTTTGATTCCTCAAAAGTGTGATGGTGATTCGATCGAATATAAGGTGAAGTGCAAAGGAACCTCGAAACCTTTCTCTAAGGTTAGAGTTCTCATTCCTCCGGAGATGAAAGAAAAAGAAGAGGATATGATGAGCAAAACTTTGAAGCTGCAGATGTCTGATTGTGGAGCTTATTTTGGAGTGAGTCCTCCACCTTGTCCTGACTGATCTCTTAGCCAAGTCAAGCTCGTGACATTAAACAAGCGCTTAGTGGGAGGCAACCCACTGGTAAGTCTAGAAATATGAGTTTTTGTTTTTATATTTTGTTGTGTCTTGCGAATCAGGTCGGAAGAAAGATGGTCGTTTTTGTTCCGTATCGATCGACACCACCTTGGTATCGATCGATACCACCGCTCTATGGTAACACCTCTTGTTCTTGACCTATTTCGTTTTATCCTTTGATTTCTTGCACCTTCTCTGTGCTTGATAAACACTGGGGACAGTGTTGTTTAAGTCTGGGGGAGGTAGTTACTGACAGTGTGTTCATTTTTGTTTTGTTAAAAAAAAATAATAATAAAAAAAAAAAAATTTTCTTTGAGTCAAAACAACTTAGAGTTTTCTGGATTGTGCTTGACTTTGTTGTTCTGATTTTGCTTTTGAGTGACCACTGTTACAGGATTAGTTTCAGTTCGACTAATGAAAAATCCAAGGGATAACCAGCCAGCTAGAAATCACCCATGTCTCTAGCAAGGTTCTTCACAAGCTTTAGCCAAATTTTGCACTTCATCTACGCGGTTAGTGTTCTTAGAGCTTGATTCATCATTCATATCTGGCTAAGGAACCCATCATGCTCGAAAATTGTGGTATATCTCTCCCGTGAAAATTGTTGGATACATATTTGCGTTAAAACAGGTAAAATCTATATAAAAGATGAAATGATTTCCGCCGAGTAGAGGGGTAGGAAAATTTCCTATGACCCCATTATTCTACTTGGATAAGGAATGATCACACAAAGGCCTGAAGTGAGGGGTAGGAAAATTTCCTATGACCCTATTATTCACCTAAGACTTTTGATTACATTGAGACGGTAAGAACCGGGGATTCGGTAGCAAACACTATCAATACTCGCGTTTCGGACCTTGATTTGTATATGCTGTTCAGATAAACCTGCGCTGTTGAAATCTAATGAGAACTGATCATGAAATAAGTCTGGGGGAGATAAAGAATACCAGAAAGCAATAAATGTTGATGAATAAGGGTTCTTTAGCTATGATATTGTATGGGCAAGAATCTAGAAAGTTCTTGAACACTGATTGCAGCGATGAAACTGGCGATGAGAGCTTGGAAGAATATTGGTGTGAGATAGTAAGTGAAATCTTGGGAAGTTGGGGTTCCTACGGAGAAGTACATGGTGGTTAACTGGAGCTGATCAGGCAGCAGTGGGCGCTTGGGAAGAGGGATCATTACGGCGATTTCGGTACCAGATCAGGATCTCTAAGGTTTTTCAAACCTCTTTCTCTCACTTAGTTTTCTGTTTTGCTTGAGGGCAAACAAAAGGCTAAGTCTGGGGGAGTGATATATCATGGATTTTACCCGTTTTTAGCCATGATATAAGTCGTTTTATCGAGTCTTTCTAGTGCTTTTTCTATCATTTTAGAGTCTTTTCAGGTTTTAGCACGTTTGGGACGAAATTGGAGATTTTGGAGACATTTGGAGCCTTTTTGGAGCAAACCGAAGAAAGTACCCGTTTTGAAGCCTGAGTATCGATCGACACCATTCCGAGTATCGATCGACACCATCATGGTATCGATCGATACCGACGTAATCAACGCGCAGAAGAGATTTTCAAGGAAGCCCATAAGAAGCCCAATCATCCCCTTTATTTACAAAAGAAGCTCAGCTCGTGTTTTTAGACCTATTTAAGTAGTTTTTAGTCATTAGGTCAGGGGGGAGACTTCAGACTTTACTTTTTACTTTTATTTTTGAGCCACCATTGAGATTTGAGAGCTTTTGTGAGGGAGACGGATCCAAGACTTTGTTCATCATAGAGAAGATCCCGAACCCTTGTTTTTATTATTTTGTTATATTTAATTTCATGATTTATTCAGTTATAGTATTTGTTTCATTTATCATGTCTGAGTAGTCTCTTTTTAGGTTTAGGGATTTCTCATATGGATTTCTCTGATTTATAATGATTGATTTGTTAGGGTTCAAAATCTGAATAGTTCTTCACCATAGGTTGTTCTCAAAGCTATTTCTAACCTGATCACTTAGAACATAGAACCTAGATTAATCAATTAGGCACGACAGTGCAATTGAGTAATCTGATAAAACCTAGGGTGAGCAATTGGATTATCTGCAAAGAGATTTGGTTTAATCGAATTGTGAACATATCAAACTTGAATTGATTGCTGGTTTACTGTGTAGGATTTGCAAAGAGATTTGGAATTCTAGATTTTAGACTTAGTTAATTTTCACAACGACAGTTGGTTAACTATACTTTCGTGTTTGAGTTCAAGAACGGCGCTTAATTGAATTGAACCTTAATTGATTAATTGTTATCTATCATTGATTTCCTGAGAATTTCCCTGAGCCTAGCTCCCATCCATATCAAATCAACCTAAGTTTAATTCGATCATTTGTTTTCTCTTCAATCATTTGTTTGCTTAGCACAATCTGCATCTTTCATCTATTGCGTGAGTTTTCTTGAGTTCTTGTGTTCGACCCCTAACTTTACTGCAGCAACTGCTTTAGTATCATTATAGGGTATTAATTTGAGCATATCAAATTTGTTTCTAGCAGCCGCCCACTCCTCTCTTGTCAGCTTGGGAAGAACAGGGTAAGGTAGCTTTGGTTTGTATACCCGTTCCTCAACCATCTCTGTCCTTTTCTCAGTTATTGATTCAGCCTGCGAAGGGTATCGACTGATACCAGATGAGTGTCGATCGATACTGGAGTTTTGTATCGTCTCTGCAGGTTGGTGTCGATCGACACAGGTAGGGGTGTCGATCGATACGCGTGGAATGTCAGAATTCTTATCTTCATCTTCAGCAACCTTCGAATCTACAGCAGGTCTCGGGAAGTATCGATCGATACCAGGAAGGTATCGGTCGATACTAGTATTACTGGATACGAACACAGTCATCTCAGGCTTAAAATCCTCTTCTCTAGCGCTCGAGGTGATTGCATTGACATGTCCATGCTGTGGTTGAACTATCTTTCCCTTGACAGCTGCTGATGTCTGAGCTATTTGATTTTCCAGCATCTTCTGATGGATTTCGAGAGCGTTGATTCTCCCATTCAGATCAGTGTATAAATTATCCAGCTTTCTATTGAAATCCACAGTCATTTTTTCTTGTCCCTGCAGAATTTGTTCCAAGAGGATCTCCGTCTTACTCTCTGTAGACCTCGGAGAATGCGGTTGGTAAGCTGAATTACCGTATTGGCGAGTAAAATCACCGCCTTGAAGTGGTTTTTGGGCGAATTGAGTGGCACCAAAACCAGATTGGTTACCTCCAGACTTGTAACCACCTTGCTCATTGTTGTTGAAGCTTCGGTTGTTGTTGTAACCAAATCGCTGACCCTGAAAACCAGAACCACCAATGTAGTTAACATCCTCCGCTTCATCTTCAATGTTCTCTACTTCCTCAGCAAAATGTACAGCCTTCTTCGTCTTTCCCACTAAGAGGTTGTGCATCGTGTCCAGTTTCGCCTGAACCTCAGCAATCTGCAAACCGTCAGCAACACTAGCGAGCCGTTTTCGCTCAAAATCAGCATTCTTGGTGCTATTGCTAGACGCCAAGTTCTCAATCAGCTTCACAGCATCGGTTGGAATCCTAGTGTTGAAGTTCCCGTTGCTTGTAGAATCCAGTGCCATCTAATACCGCCAATCAATCCCTCTGTAAAAGATCCCGAGCAGCTGAACTTGACTGAAACCGTGATGCGGACAGTCTCTCTGGTAGGACCTGAATCGCACCCAAGCAGCCTTGAGTGCTTCTGTTGGACCCTGAGAAAATTGAGAGATCTTGTTCCTGAGCTCCTCCGATCTCGCATCGTCATAGAAATTGTTCAGGAATGCGTTCTTGGTCTCGTTCCAAGTAGCGAGAGATCCGGGAGGTAGCTGCTTCAGCCAGTAAGCTGCCTCTCCACCAAGAGAGTATGGAAAGAGCTTACAAAAGAGGTATTCATGTGGTACTCCATTGTACTTCATACTGGTGACCAAGTCCTCGAATTTCTCGATGTGATCCATAGGGTGCTCATGAGAGAGACCGGTGAAAGGGTGCTGTCCAACAAGGGTGAAGTAAGCAGGCTTCAGCTCAAAGTCATTCCTCTGGAAAGTCGGAATACGGATTGCCGCACGATTTGCATAGAATTGATCCTGTCGGTTGTACTCGCCAAGCGTCCGTTCAGCCTCGGCGTGAGGTTGCTGAGGTTGACGTCCACCTTCGGCTTGTGGTTGATGTCCACCCTCCTCATCATGCACCAAACCATGTGGAAGATCCATCTCAACTGTAGTCCTTTTCTTTGCCCAATTTGTGTGTTCAAGCTCTGCTAGCTCTGTGAGGGAGAGATTTATCAGTGGTGTGTCTTTCTTTCTCCTGGTAGCACGCTGATGCATACACCTGAAAATCAAAAGACGAGAAAATAAGTAACCAAAATTCAAAAACAGACGTTCAGTGTCGATCGATACCAATGGAGTATCGACCGATACTGACGACGAACTTAGACAAAATCGACAACTAAAATTCTAATGGTGAATTTTTAGAGTCCCCGGCAACGGCGCCAAATTTGATATGCTCAAATTAATACCCTATAATGATACTAAAGCAGTTGCTGCAGTAAAGTTAGGGATCGAACACGAGAACTCAAGAAAACTCACTCAGTAGATAAAAGATGCAGATTGTGTTAAGCAAACAATAATTAATGAGGAAACAAATGATTGAAATAAGATTAGGTCGATTAATATGGATGAAAACTAGGCTCAGGGAAATTCTCAGGAAATCAATGATAAATAACAATTAATCAGATTAAGGTTCAATTCAATTAAGTGCCGTTCTTGAACTCAAACACGAAAATATAGTTAACCAACTGTCGTTGCGAAAACTAACTAAATCTAAAATCTAGAATTCCAAATCTCTTTGCAAATCCTACACATTAAACCAGCAATTAACTCAAGTTTGATATGTTCACAATTCGATTAAACCAAATCTCTTTGCAGATAATCGAATTGCTCACCCTAGGTTTTATCAGATTACTCAATTCCACTGTCGTGCCTAATCGATTAATCTAAGTTCTATGTTCTAGGTGATCAGACTAGAAATAGCTTTGAGAACAACCTATGGTGAAGAACTACTCAGGTTATGAACCCTAACAAATCAATCATCATAAATCAGAGAAATCCATATGAGAAAACCCTAAACCTAAAATGAGACTACTCAGACATGATAGATGAAACAAATAACATAACTGAATAATTCATGAAATTAAACAAAAGAATAAAAACAAGGGTTCGGGATCTTCTCTATGATGAACAAAGTCTTGGATCCGTCTCCCTCACAAAAGCTCTCAAATCTCAATGGTGGCTCAAAAATCAAAGTTCCAAGTAAAGTCTGCCAACCCCCCCGCTTAACCTAATGACTAAAAGTTTGCTTAAATAGGTCTAAAAACACGAGCTGGGTCTCTTTGTAAATAAGGAAAAGTATTGGGCTTCTTTTGGTGAAAGTTCTCTTTCTTGGATATCTCTCTCTCTGCGTCAGTTACGTCGGTATCGATCGATACCGGGATGGTGTCGATCGATACTCAGGCTTCAAAACGGGTACTTTCTTCGGTTTGCTCCATAAGGCTTCAAATGGTTCCAAAATCTCCAATTTCGTCCCAAACGTGCTAAGACCTGAAAAGACTCCAGAACGATACAAAAACACTAGAAAGACTCGATAAAACAACTTATATCATGGCTAAAAACGGGTAAAAACCATGATATATCATACATTTCGACATTAAACCACAAAATGTACTCTTAGATGACAATTTCTGCCCCAAAATTTCGGACTTTGGCCTCGCTAAGCTCTGTGAGAAAAAAGAGAGCATCTTGTCAATGCTGGACACGAGAGGCACCGTAGGGTACATTGCACCAGAGCTAATCTCCAGAGTTTATGGGAATGTGTCACACAAGTCATATATGTATAGCTATGGAATGTTGGTTCTTGATATGATTGGTGCAAGGAACAAAGAAAAAGCTAATCAATCCTCTGCTTCTAACACAAGTACAATGTACTTTCCTGAATGGATCTATAAGGATCTTGAGAAGGGAGACGATGGAAGGCTTCATGGGAATGGAATCACCTGCGAAGAAGAAGATATAGCAAAGAAGATGACATTGGTGAGTCTATGGTGTATTCAGCCTTCCCCATCAGATCGCCCACCGATGAACAGAGTTTTAGAGATGATGGAAGGAAACTTGGATGCTCTTGAAGTCCCTCCTAGGCCGGTTTTTCAAATTCCCAATGTGCCTCTACAAGGATCTTCAACATTTTGAGAGGATATTTTTGTTTATACAGAAGGATGATCCAAGAAGCCTCCATGGAACCTATCAAAGCACTAAAGTACATTTATCCAAAAATGTCATATATTATCTACATTCTGGTTTAACCAGAGGGCTTTTTTGTTAAACTAGTTTGATTTTTTTTTTTTTTTACTATGCTAAACTAGTTAATACCGATAAAACTTGTAGGCGTTACACGCAAACATGAGATCAAAACCTTTTCATCTACAAATAACCCAAGCTGTCATCAGACTAGACCTTTTTTCTTTTAAAACCATCAGAATAAACTACTACTTTATCTTTGCTGTTGTTTGCAAAAACCTACCGTATCAATTCTCTGGAGACAGTAATAAAGAACAATGTATGTCACAGTTATTAATTAACAAAACCCATTTAAAGGATTTGAGCAATGGAAGCATGAACACAAACATTCATCCAGGTATTCGATGAGTCATTATTGCCAAGCCATAATGCTTGCTCCTGTTCAAACATTTACATGTCTAAGAACTTGATTTAGTTTGAAGAGAAACTAGACCGTTTCATATATGAGTGAAAGTTAAGTCTTTGACGGTAGCGGTAAAGAGCTGATCAAATTATTGACTTTTTAAGTCGCTTGAACCCTCTTTGGTCAGATTTAAAGGATGCAGATAAAAAAGATTTAAGAGATAAAGGATAGTATATATGGTATTGGTTTATCGGCAAGTCCCATCTCATTCCCACTAAAGACTGAATTCCGTGTTTTGCAGAGTGGACAAATGCCCAAGGCCCACTAAAGATAATTTTCCATGTTTTACCTCATTTTCCGAGAAAAATTCTCAGGAATAGACGTTTAGGTGATATCAACAAATGTTTTAGAAATAGTAACAAAAAAAACTGAAGGGCAAACATTATTTATCAGAGTTGATCTAGCGAATGACCAAATACTATTCATATGTTCTTTTCTTCACCACCTTCTTAATCATATCCAGGGAAAAAAATATATGAGGAACATCCAATAACCAATCTTTCTCTGTGTCAATTTTGTGTTTTTGGCTTAAAAATAACATAATGGAGAGACGAGTCTTTCTGAGTCAACTAATACAGCCATTGGATTAATGTTCTCGAGTCTCTCTGCGTTTGTTTACTATGAGTCCACTTATAAAGCCAATTGATAAAAAAGCTCTTGAGTCTCTCTGTACTTCTCCTCTATGAGTTCAATGCTTATACATTAAAAGATTAAACATAAAACTTAGCTTTAAACGATAAATCTAATATTTTTGTTTTTCCATTTATGTAAGTTACAGATGAATTCCCGGCCAGGTAATCCGACAAAGCTGGTAATACGATCATCAACGCTTTTATTCTGTGGTGTTGTTCTGATTCAGCTGTTTGCTTCTCAAATCGATGCTCAAAGATCTAGAAGTCCAGGGGAGACGCTCAGTGGTGAGAGTTGTTCTCACTTTCTCTCTTTCTTTCTTTTGCGCATGGTTTTCAAGAAAATAGGTTAAAACAAGAGAACTTAAGTCCAATAATTACTTTTGATTGTGGGAGCATAAATACTTTTGTCTCTTGTATTAAGATAACTTCGGATTACTTTTTATTTATTTATTACCAGGTGATTGCTCGTGGTGGGTTTTCTGGAATGTTTCCAGATTCGAGTCTCGCTGCTTTCCAATTTGCAACCCTGACAAGATAGCTGATGTTGTTCAGTGGTGTGATGTTCAGCTAACAAAAGATGGAGTTGGGATTTGCTTCCCTGATTTAAATTTGGCCATTGCTTCAAATATTCAATATATATATATATTTTTTTTGTTTTGAATAGAATGTTAAATTTTATTCGAATCCAAAAAAATTGGGGTAGTTCGGGAACTACAAATAACATGGTTGTGAGCCAAGAAGCAAGTTTTGAAAGTAAGGATTGCGACGAAAACCTTTACTCGGTTAATGGAGTCTCTACTCAGGGTTGGTTCACCATTGATTTTTCCTTGGGAGATCTCAAGGATGCTAATTGTAAGTGTTTATGATTCAGTTAGTGCATTTGTAAAGTGTTACAAAAACAAGTTTTGCGTTTCATGTAACTTCTCACATAAGTTTTTTTTTCTTTTTACGTATCTGAGGAACATTATCGCGATCAGATATATTTGATGGAAACAATTACGCAATTTTGACGCTTCAAAACGTATCCACTAAGATAAAACCAAATGGTCTTTGGTTAAATGTGCACAGTGCGTTCTACGAGCAACAAAATTTTAGCATGAGCAGTTTTCTAATATTTTTATTGCATCAAAAAAAGTTTTGGTGTTGTCTTCTCTAATTAAATAAAAAATTGTGAATGATTCTAGATGATATGCTCAAATTAATACCCTAAAAGTACTAAAGCAGTTGCTGCAGTATATCAGGGGTCGAACACAAGAACTCAAGAAAACTCACGCAGTAGATAAAAGATGCAGATTTTGCTAAGCAAATAATATTTGATGAGAAAACAAATGATCAAATTAAACTTAGGTTGAATTGATATGTATGGGAGCTAGGCTCAGGGAAATTCTCAGGAAATCAATGATAGATAACAATTAATCAATTAAGGTTCAATTCAATTAAGCGCCGTTCTTGAACTCAAACACGAAAGTATAGTTAACCAACTGTCGTTGTGAAAACTAACTAAGTCTAAAATCTAGAATTCCAAATCTCTTTGCAAATCCTACACAGTAAACCAGCAATCAATTCAAGTTTGATATGTTCACAATTCGATTAAACCAAATCTCTTTGCAGATAATCCAATTGCTCACCCTAGGTTTTATCAGATTACTCAATTGCACTGTCGTGCCTAATCGATTAATCTAGGTTCTATGTTCTAAGTGATCAGGTTAGAAATAGCTTTGAGAACAACCTATGGTGAAGAACTATTCAGATTTTGAACCCTAACAAATCAATTATCATAAATCAGAGAAATCCATATGAGAAATCCCTAAACCTAAAATGAGATTACTCAGACATGATTGATGAAACAAATAACATAACTGAATAAATCATGAGATTAAACAAAAGAATAAAAACAAGGGTTCGGGATCTTCTCTATGATGAACAGAGTCTTGGATCCGTCTCCCTCACAAAAGCTCTCAAATCTCAATGGTGGCTCAAAAAAAATAGTCAAAAGTAAAGTCTGCCGCCCCCTTAACCTAATGACTAAAAACTACTTAAAATAGGTCTAAAAACACGAGCTGGGCTTCTTTGTAAATAAGGGAAAGTATTGGGCTTCTTTTGGCGAGAATTCCCGTCCTTGGATATCTATCTCCGCGTCAGTTGCGTCGGTATCGATCGATACCGGGATGGTGTCGATCGATACTCATGCTTCAAAACTTCGTCGGTATCGACCGATACTAGGATGGTGTCGATCGATACTCAGACTTCAAAACGGGTACTTTCTTCGGTTTGCTCCAAAAAGGCTCCAAATGTCTCCAAAATCTCCAATTTCGTCCCAAACGTGCTAAAACCTGAAAAGACTCTAAAATGATAGAAAAAGCACTAGAAAGACTCGATAAAACGACTTATATCATGGCTAAAAATGGGTAAAATCCATGATATATCACTAGACATGATAATTTTTTTTTCTTACATGTAATTAGTTATAGAAAAATATTGATTATAACAAAAAAAAATTATTTTTAATTATTTGTTTTTTTTGTCATTTATTTTTAAGAAATGATAATATTAAGAAAATCTCTCTATAAGTTTATGATTATTAATTTATCGATAAATTAATATCTCTATAAACTAATAAAATATCTTAGTCCCGAGGTTTTACTGTATGTTTAGGAATCCGAACACAAAATAATTAACATCAATGCCTGACTTTGTTTTTCTTCTCCAGGGAATCGCTGTTTGGGCAGCAAAGAAATACCACCTTACATTTTACCTGTTCAACCCAATGGCCTCTTAAACGTTGTGAGTCCTCAGTCCTTTCTTATCGCCCAAGCTCCATACCAGGTTTTCGTAGATGATTATGTCACTGAGCCACCACTACCTCCACTAATAGCAAAGGCCGCAATCTCTACTCCTGGAACCTCATCAACAATTGGTCAAAGCAATTCACATATGTGGGATTTGCTAGCCAGAGAAATTTCAAAATGTTTTTGTTTCCAAGATCAAAAAGAAGTTACGAAGTAAACATTTCCTCTGTTTCTTCTAGTTGCGGGTTCAGTAGCATGAGTTTTTTTTGCTCCTGGTCTTATTAACCTTGTTTCTCTCTTTACTTCGGAAGAGAAAAATACCCCAAAGACAACATATATTGAAGGCTCTTATTCCACTCGAACACTATACTTATGCTCAAGTGAAGAGAATTACTAAGTCATTTTGCGGAAGATGTTGGGAAAGGCAGATTTGGAGTTGTTTATCGAGGAACAATTGGTGATGGCCGTATAGATGGGGTGAAGGTATTGAAAGACTCAAGAGGTAATGGTGAAGACTTCATGAATGAAGTTGCGAGCATGAGCAGAACTTCTCATCTCAACATTGTTTCCTTGATTGGTTTCTGCTCTGAAGGTTCCAAAAGCACAATTATATATGAGTGTTTGGGAAATGGGTCACTTGATAAGTTTCATCTCAGGCAAGAACTCGGTGAATATCGATTGGATGGCACTATATAGAATTGTGCTAGGAGTTGCGTGTGGTCTAGAGTAGTTGCACGATGGCTACAATACAAGAGTTGTACATTTCGACATTAAACCACAAAATGGTCTCATAGATGACAATTTTTGCCCTAAAGTTTCAGATTTTGGCCTCGCTAAGTTCTGTTAGAAGAGAGAGAGGATCCTATCATTGCTGGACACAAGAGGTACCGTAGGGTACATTGTATCAGAGATGATCTCCAAAGTTTATGGGAATGTGTCGCACAAGTTATATGTGTATAGCTATGGAATGTGTCGCACAAGTTAGATGTGTATAGCTATGGAATGTTGGTTCTTGAGATGACTGGTGCAAAGAACAAAGAAAAAGCTAATCACGCTTCTGCTTCTAACACAAGTCCAATGTACTTTCCTGAATGGGTATATAGGGATCTTGAATTAGGAAAGTCAGGCAGGCATATTGAAAATGGAATCAACAGCACAGAAGAGGAGATAGCAAAGAAGATGACATTGGTGGGTTTGTGGTGTATTCAGCCTTCCCTACTAGATCGTCGTCCACTGATGAACAGAGTTGTAAAGATGGCAGAAGGACACTTGGATGCTCTTGATGTCCCTCCTAGGCATTTTTTTTCAAAATCCCAAAGTGCCTTTACAAGAATGTTCAACATTTTCAGAGGATATCTCTTCTTTCATAGAAGGATGATCCAAGAAGCCACCATGGATCCTATCAAAGCACAAAAGTAGCTATACATTTATTTAGAAATGTCATATATTGTCTACATTCCGGATTAACGAGAGGACTTTTCTGTTAAACTACTTAATACAGATTTCTATGGCAATAAAATGTTCGAGGCGTTACACCCAAACATGAAATCAAGAATTTGAGTTTCATCTCTACAAATAACTCAAGCTTTCATCAGACTAGACCTTTTTTCCTTTTAAAACCATCAGAATAAACTACTACTTCATTTTTGTTGTTGTTTGCAAAACCTACTGTCTCAATTCTCTGGAGACAGCAATAAAGAAAAGTGTATGTCAAAGTTCTTAATTAACAAAACCCATTCAAAGGATTTGAGCAATAGAAGCATGAAGAGTATTCACTGAGTCAATATTGCTAAACCTAAATGCTTTCTCTAACATCTATTTCTCTAAAACTTAATTTAGTTTGAAGAGAAACTAGACCGTTTGATGTATACGTGAAAGTTTCAACCTAAGTCTTTGACGATAGTGGTAAAGAGCTGATAAAATTGTTGAATTTTCAAGTCTGCAAAACTCTGTTTGGTAAGCTTTAAAGGATGAAGATAAAAAAATTTAGGAGATAGTATGGTATTGGTTTACCGGCAAGTCCCATCTCATTCCCACTAAGATTACTTCCATGTTTTGCACTGAGGACAAATTCCCAAGGCCCACGAAGATGCTTTTGCATGTTTTACCTCATTTTCCGAGAATAGACGTTTAGGTGATATAAACAAAGGTTTTAGAAATAGTAACCAAAGAAATTATAGGGCAACGATTATTTATCATAGTTGATCTAGCAAATGACCAATACTATCTTAGTTGATATCACAAAAACGTCACTTCGTAAGAACTTGCTCGGAAAAGAAAACCCAGTGAAAACCTAACTCGATAAGGATATCTGTAATATATATCAAGATTGTAATGAATCAAAGATCAAAAGAATTACTCTTTTTTATTGCTTAAGAAACTCACTCAAAATTTAAGCTCTCTTTGTTCTCTCACAAAACTACTATATAATGCTACAAACCAGCATCTCCATATATAGAGGAAGAAAAGGAAAAACGATCCTAACAATCTTTTAGGTAGTAATACATAATTAGATAACTACTAATTATATAAATGTATATTTAGCTTTTCTCCTAAACATACTTTTCCTTTTTTATCTAATATTGACTTCAACCTTAAGCCAACATTCTCCTTCCTAAGTTTGCAGTCATTCTCAAGCCAAATCCTTCATACCAATGAGATCCCTCATTTCCTTGAAATTAAGTCTTCGAAGAGCCTTCGTTAGAATGTTTGCCTTTTGCTCGTTTCCCGGAACATGCTCGACCTCTATTTGACCATTCTCGATGCATTCCCTTATGAAGTGATACTTTGTGTGTATGTGTTTGCTTCGACCATGAAACACTGGATTCTTCGTAAGAGCAATTGCCGACTGATTATCGATCATGATAACAACTCTCTCACACAGTGACCCGGTGACTTCTTCAAGCAAATCACGAAGCCAGATTGCTTGTCTAGCTGCTTCAGTTCCTGCCATAAACTCAGCTTCACATGAAGACAACGCCACTGTATCTTGATTCTGTGAGCACCAAGATATTAGACTTCCACTAAGATAGAAAATGTGCCCTGTCGTGCTCTTACCATCATCAAGATCGACATTGTGACTACTATCGCTGTACCCAACCAATCTTGT
Organism: Boechera divaricarpa; assembly: GCA_026770425.1. Taxonomy (NCBI): domain Eukaryota; kingdom Viridiplantae; phylum Streptophyta; class Magnoliopsida; order Brassicales; family Brassicaceae; genus Boechera; species Boechera divaricarpa. The sequence continues at coordinate 20,600,788 of CM049182.1, read as the reverse complement.
TACCTTTAAGCTTGATCGTTTGAATGTCAACCCTAGATTAACAGTTCCTCGTAAATATCTTAGACATTGTTTCATTGCTGCTCCATGAGATTCTTTCGGATTCTGCATGTAACGACTCAGCACTCCAACACAATATGATAGATCTGGTCTTGTGTGAAGCAAGTATCTATGGCATCCAACATTCCTCCTATAGCTCGTAGCATCGATGTCCTTTTCTTTAATCGATTTTGACAACTTTAAGCCAGCTTCCATCGGTGTATGCACCAAATTACACTCTGACATACCAACTTCTTCTAATATCTTTTGGGCATAACGTGTCTCATTCAATGTGATACCCTCACTGGTTTGACAAACTTCAATCCCAAGATAGTAGGTTAACCTTCCGAGATCACTCATCTCAAACTTAGAAGCCATCTCCTTCTTGAACTCTAAAATAACTTCCACATTCGTTCGAGACACAAACAAATCATCGACATATACTCCAATAAGAAGAACCTCTTGATTTACTTCCTTTCGATAAACTGAAGGTTCTTTAGAGCATCGTTTGAACTGCAATTCCCTGAGAATCTGATTCAATTTCTCATTTCATGCTCTTGGAGCTTGCTTTAGACCATATAAAGCTTTGATGAGTTTATACACCTTCTCTTCGTTCCCCTTTACTATAAACCCTTCTGGTTGTGTGACATAAACTGTTTCTTTCAACTCACCATGCAGAAACACTGTCTTGACATCGAGATGATGTATCTCCCATCCACTTGATGCTGCAAGATTGATGAGAAGATGAATAGTTTTAATACGAGCTACCGAAGCAAAAACTTCGTCGAAATCAATTCCATGCCTTTGAACATATCCCTTGGCCACGAGTCTGGCTTTATGTTTGTTAATACTACCGTCGGAGTTCCTTTTAAGCTTAAACACCCACTTTAATCTTATTGGTTTAGCTCTATGAGGAAGATCTACAAGATTCCATGTGAAATTCTTCTCGATGGAATTTATTTCGTTTTCACAAGCAAGCATCCAAGCTCTTGATTCCCTGGCTTCATCAAAGTATCTAGGCTCCTCATTTAAACTCATAAGAAATCGTTCTCCTTCTTCTTCAGCTAGTAGAACATAGTTCTTAAGATACATCGGTTTTCAACTTACTCGCTGTGATTTTCTCAAAACAGGGTGACCACCATCGTCATCATCTTCTTCTTCACTTTCTGCTTCACTTTCCGGGGAATCATTAATCTCCTCTGGTCCTTCATATTTTGGGTTTGTTGATCATCTCTCTCTGATTTTATTACGACATGTTCTAATTGAATTTTTTGTTCTGCACCTGATTGATTTCCGTCACTATGCTCTGTTTCTGCGTTTGGGAGATTTTCGACATCATTTGTTTAAGCAGCAGCGTTGTTCTGATTATCGCTGACAGGAACACCATGATTCCCAAACTCTCCGAATTCAATGGTGAAACTTCCAGTATCAATACGCTCTGAACTTTGTTGACTCCACATCCATCATTTTGTTTCATCAAATACCACATCTCAACTCAAGATGATCTTCCGGGTTTGTGGATCAAATAATCTGTATGCCTTTGATCCCGATTCTGTACCCAAATGTACTAATTTCCTTGATCTGTCATCAAGCTTCTTCAAATGTGGTGTCTCAACTTTTGCGTATCCAATGCAACCAAAGATTCGGAGGTGATTGATATTTGGCTTCTTTGATCGCATAACTTCGTATGGAGTTTTATCCTTCAGGGCTCTCGTTGCTATTCGATTCAGAATATACGTTGAATGTCATATAGCCTCACCCCACAAATAATTTGGAACCAACATGTGCTTTAAAATACTCCGAGTCATCTCTAACAATGTGCGATTTCTTCTTTCAACTACACCATTTTGTTGTGGCGTATATGGAGCTGTAAGATGCCTTTTAATCCCTAAGTTGTCACAAAACGAATTGAATTCTTGTGACACAAATTCTCCTCCTCTATCTGTTCTGAATGTTTGAATTCTCACTCCTAATTCCTGCTCAACCAAGCTTTTGAATTTTTTTGAATTTATCAAATGTCTCACTCTTCTCCTTAAGCAAAATTGACCACATATATCTCGAGTGATCATCTATGAGAACAAAAATATATCGTTTTCCAGCTGCTGTACTTGGGGTTATGGGACCACAAAGATCGCCGTGAATGAGCTCAAGTGCTTTTGTAGCTCGATACGAAGTGGATTGTGGGAACACTTGTCTTGTTTGTTTTCCGAATAGGCAAGAGTCGCAAATTCTCTTCTCAAACTTAACTTGTGGAACCCCAACAACGAGCTCTCTTTGCTGCATAGATTTGATCGTCTCAAGATTGATGTGTCCAAAACGAGCATGCCATATGCTTGAATCGTTGGTTTGTGTCAGATTCAGACGAACAGGTTCTCTAAGTCTCATACGAACTTTATACAAACGATTCTTTGATCTTATTGCTTTGACAAGTAATTTTCCTTCACAATCGTGTATTGTCAAAAAATCTTCAGGATTCTCACATCAAATCCTGATTCAGTGGTCTACCCAAGGCTAATAATGTTGCTTTTCAAATCTGGAATAAAATAAACCTCAGACATTGTCCTCGCCTCTCCGTTTCTGTCAACAAACTCAATCGATCCCTTCCCTTTAATATCTATTCGGGAATCATCTCCAAAGCGCAGTTTCCCAGTAATGGATTCATCAATGTGTGCAAAATACCTTCGATCTCCACTCATATGGTTACTAGCACCATTGTCAAGGTACCAAAAATCATCCTCACCGGTATTTGTTTCATACTTACTTGGTACAATCTACTCTTCATTCAAGTACACCACTTCGTGTAGCATGAGCTGATCTGCATCTTTAGTATTATTAGGTTCATTCTCTTGGGCTTCTTGTAGTTTTAGTAGATGATCAGGACAATTTGATGCGTAATGTCCAGTTTTATCACATCGATAACACTCAATTCGTGATAAGTCTCTGTTTCCATTAAAACAACCACGACCTCGACTACTATTTCCGGTGAATTGTCCTCCACACCCCCTGTTTCTGTAGTCGCTGTTCCAATTGCGTTGTGTTTGATGTCGTTGAGGCTCTGAATTTACATACATGAGTTTGTTCTGTTCTCCTTGTTCCTCTTCTTCATCAGCTATGCGTCCTTCGTAAGCTTTTAATCGTCCAATGATATCCTCAAAACTTGTTTTGTTGAGATCCAGCATTTGTTCAATGGGGGCTACAATTTGTATGAATTTCTTCCGAGGGAGACTCTTGACGAATTTTTTAACAATTTTCGATTCTTCAATCTCAGTTCTCAACGCATCAGATTTCGATGCAATATCTGATAATTTCCCGGCGAAATCATCGATTTTGTCGGACTCCTTCATCTTCAGGCGGTCGAATTCTGCCATTAAAGTTTGTAGTCTCGCATCTTTGATTCTTTCAGCTCCTACGTGTCTGGTTTTAATGGCTTCCCAGACCTCCTTTGCCGTACTTAGATTTCCAACCTATGGAACGAGGCTTTCAGGAATCAATTGGAACAGTAACGCCGTCGCCGTGTTGTTTTTGTCTCCGTCATCTTCTCCTGTTTCAATAATCTCCCACGCTTATGAACCTTGAGGCAGGTCCTCATCTTTATAGCCCATACGGTGTAGTTCGTTGAGTTGAGCATCAGACATTTACTTGAGGAGGATCCTCCTCCTTCTTTCAATTTTCCTCCTGAGATTTCACCTTCTTCTCCCTTCGCCATTGTTTTCTGTTTCTTCCTTCGTATTACTCACGAGGCTCTGATACCAATTCAAGATTGTAAAGAATCAAAGATCAAAAGAATTACTCTCTTTTATTGCTTAAGAAACTCACTCAAAACTTAAGCTCTCTTTGTTCTCTCACAAAACTACAATATAATGCTACAAACCAGCATCTCTATATATAGAGGAAGAAAAGGAAAAACGATCCTAACAATCTTTTAGGAAGTAATACATAATTAGATAACTCCTAATTATATAAATGTATATTTAGCTTTTCTCCTAAACATACTTTTCCTTTTTATCTAATATTGACTTCAAGCTTAAGCCAACAATATAAACACATATTTAAATCTTGTGTGGGAATGAGAGGAACTTATACCATACTTTCTCTTATATCTGTTTTTCCGTTCTTCATCCTTCAAAGTTGCCTTTGACTTATCTACCATAAAAGCTTCAGAAGCCTTGAAAAGTAAACATATGGACCACGAGAATTGTAGGAAAACCTATACCATACATTCACTTAAATCTGGTTGTCTTCATCCTTTTAACATATCGACGTCGGTAGAGGATTTTTAGAAGACTTGAAAAGTAAACCAGTTTTAGAATTTACTGTGACAGTTAAATTGAAACTCAAATTGATATCCCCTCCTTCCAAGGCAATCAAAAAATGCGAGGTTACAATCTTCAACGCGTTTACTCTGTGGTGTCGTTCTGATTCAACTATTTGCTGCTCAGATCGATGCGCAAGGATCTAGAAGTCCATGGCAGACGCTCAGTGGTGAGAGTGCTCTCACTTTCTCTCTGCTTTTGATTTACTCAGAGTCGTGATTTTGATGCCCAAGGAGTCGTTTATTTTCAGAAAAACAGTTACGCAAAAGTTGATTTTGGTCAATATAGGGCTCTTCTTAAGTATCGAATTCCAATAATAACTTTTGTCTCTTGTATTAAAACAACTTTTGATTATTTTATCTTTTACCAGGTGATGCTCCTCGTGTGATTGCTTGTGGTGGGTTTTCTGGATTGTGATGTCCCTACTCAGGGTTGGTTCACCATTGATTTCTCCTTGAGAGATCTCAAGAATGTTTCTTGTAAGTTGACACGCCCCATCCCGAGTACAAAAACGGAAAACGCGCAGAAATCATAAAAACCGGGATTTTTAAAAACTTTTCTTAAAACATAAAAAAAATCATTCGAGTAAAACCCTTTTTCTAGGTATCCAAGTTAAATACTAAACATCTAACTTAAAATAAAACGATTAGGTTTCAAAACATGGATCGATCGATCACACCCAAGATTGATCGATCCCATCCCCAAGAAAAGTTCCCGAAAATCTCGGATCAAAAACACCCCCTTGAGAACGTTCGATCCTAGTCCGATCGATCGATCCTGATGTAGGATCGATCGATCCTATTCTGGATCGGCCATTCTCGACCCCTCTAAAAAGACCAAAACTACTGGCCAGACTGACCTACCAGGATCGATCGATCGTACCCATGATCGGTCGATCCTGACCCCCAAAAATCAACCAAAAGTTTTCTGCCCAAAAACGACTGCCCAGGATCGATCGATCTCACCCAGGATCGATCGGTCCTGTTTTTCTACTCAATTCTTCCCCGAATTTCTGGCCAAAATTGACCCTTTACGATCGATCGATCATACCAAGATCGATCGATCTCGCTTTCCCCAAATATCTCTGACCCAAAACGATACCCCAGGATCGATCGATCCTATCTGGATCGGTCGATCCTCCCTCTTGCCCTGCAACCCGAAAACAACACAAAACAAGCCACAACAATGCCAACACACATCAAACAACAAACGATCCTTAACTCATATATAAATTCTTATTAAACATCACAAACAACATTCTTACGGATCCAAAACACCCACCACCAAGGCATTAGTAGCATAGCATCCAAAATACAAAGAAACCAAAAGTACTCCGAGATCATCTCTTCTCTCCGGCCCTGGGTTCCACGAGCTCCGCATCCTACGACTTCTCTTTACCTGCACCAAAGGAGGTGCATAAGCATTGGTAATGCTTAGTGAGGCGGTCATCCCGTCCCACGGCCATACACACATATGATCAAAGATTTAACGCAATCGAAATGTAACTTAACGAACAACCAAACACATACCGTAATAGAGCTCCATTACACACACAACACACAACATGGACAATCCCCATTTCACACCCAATGGTCTAGTTCCTAAGCACACATCAATCACGGAAAATCAATGATCATACAGTTCGAACACGGTCACGCACTCACCTTTGCCTTGACGTAATGAAGAATACTCTTCTCCTTTTTGATAGCTTCAATCCTTAAGCTTGATTCTCTTTGGCTTCTACTCAACCAACCACCAAGGTTTTAATTACTCCGTGATAAGAGATCATCAAATACTTCCATCAATTGATCCCAAGCTCCAACTCAATCTACTTCTCAAACAAACTCGGATTCTCTTAACCAAAAATAGAGTCTTAGAAACTCAATCATATCTCTTGCCCTAGATCAAATTTGGGAAAATCCTTCGGTGAAACTCAAGATCAAACTCCCAAAAACGTATCTACCAAATTTCAGTCCAAACAAACAAGATTTGAGTGCCCAAACACTCCATCAAACTCAACCCGTCGCTACAGCCCGAAAACAGGGCAGTCTAGGGAGAAATATCATATCTCCCAAATTACTCAACATTTCTCAACGAAATTTGGTAGATTACAAGTTAAGAGGTTAAAGAACATACTCACGAAGTTTCAGCTCAAATCAAGCTCTCTTGATATCCCAATCGGACCTCTCAACACAGCTCCAAAACTCTGTTTTCAATCTCTTTTCTCTCTTCTTCTTCTTCCTTTCTCTTCTTCTTCTTCTTCTCCTTCTTTGTCTCCCTTTTTCTCTCTTCTTCTCTCTCTCTCTAGATATTTCTCTCCCAAATGAAACAAGAAGAAGAGTGTAGAAAGTTGGAGAAAAGAGGAGAAGAGAATACATATATATATATATATGTATACAATTGTTGGTTTAATCCAATTAAACCAACCCGACCCGATTTCACTAAACCGCAACGATTAATTCTTCCCATTAATCTCTTCCGTCCGGTTTAGTAACTCCGTCAAATTCTCCAAAATATGTGAGACATCTCCATGTCTCGAAATATTTCTTTCACTCCCGCCAACCCCGGAATTACTGTTTAATTCCGCTAAACCGAACCACTCGGGATTACTTCTCAACGATCAATCCTTTGATCGAATCAACCCGCTCACCACCCATTTGGCTATTATTCGAGCTCGATATTATTCACATCATATTCATTTCATTTCCGTCAAATTACTATTCAACCAAATCAATCTCAACTTCGGAATTTATTAGTCGTTCTTAACATTGTTCCTATTTCTTCCGGAACAATACAACACAGTACAAGGCATTTTACACATCAAATAACAATTACTTGTTCGGTAAGAAATAACTTGGGATACGGATGTTACATAAGTGTTGATGATTCAGTTAGTACTTTTGTAGAGTGTTACATAAACAAGTTTTGTTTTTCTTACAAATGGTTTTTTTTTTTCATTTTGCCTTTGTGATCCGAGGAATATTATCGCGATCAGACAAGTTCGATGAAAATGGATACGCGATTTTAACGGTTCAAAATATAGCCACGGAGATGAAACCAACATTCTTCTAGTTAAATGTTCAGCACGATGCGTTATATGGGCAACAAAATTTTAGTATGAGCAGTTTTCTATTATCAGCTTCAAGAACTGTTTCCATTGACTACATCTCTTCCCCTGAAGTGAATTTCTTTAGAAAAATTGCTGGCCGTTTCGGTCGTAATGGACCGGATTTTGTGTTCCAGTTTCTTGGTAAAAAGATTTCGAGCCGACAACAAACCAACCCTACGAATCTATCTTGAGTAACCTAACTTTTGTCAAGACGTTTGCTTAAGGGATTCTCGTTCCGAAGTCTTACATATTGCCACTCAATGACAAGCAGTACTTGCTTCCTCATACATCCTTAGTTTAAGATGCTCACAAAGCAGGATTAGAAGTATATGTGTCAGGTTTTGCAAATGATGTTGATATTGCATATAACTACAGTTTTGATCCGGTTTCTGAGTATCTATCCTTTGTGGACAATGGTGATTTCTCTGTGGATGGTGTGTTGTCTCATTTTCCCATTACTGCATCTGCATCAGTTGGTAAACAAACTCTCTTCTATAAACAATAATTTTGTTCTTATAACATTACTGAAAATCAAACATTTCCATATCCTATTTTCCTCATACTGCTTCTCCCAGATTGGCAGAAACGCTACAAAAGAAGGTAAGGCTAGTCATTAGCTTACATTTTTTTTTTCCTGTTCTTACTAATGGAACAAAAGAAAACTAGAATTGACTTTATCATCTATTAAATGGTTAATGCCTCAGTAGATTTTCTTGTTATATCAAAAAATGGTGCGGAGTGGGGACTATCTCGGATGTACAGACTTGGCATATGAAAATGTAATCAAAGCTGGTGCTGATGTTATTGATTGCTCGGTCCAAATGTCCAGCGACGGTACACCGTTTTGTGCAAGTTCAATAAATCTTACATACAGCACAATGGTCGTCCAAACTCCTCTCAAAACCCGTTCAACACTTGTTCCTGAGATTAGCTCAGTTGATGGAATATACACTTTTAGTCTCACATGGCCTGAGATCAAGTATTTGGCTCGTAAGTTTCCCTTCAAATTTTTGGCTTGCTTCAGACAAATGCTAGTCTGTTCTCCACAGTCTTGTTCTAGTAATTATAGTAACTAGTATGAAAGCTTCTGTATCTACTCCTACTTAACTTAAAGAGGTTACATATAGATGTGAATATCTTTTTCTTAACAATTTTGCATTCTCCTAGCTTGATGTGTGGTCAAGATTAGTGGCCACTTTATACCATGAGAGTTACGATAACTATTCTCCCATTTTTTTCTGCAGCTGCTATTTCAAACCCCTTTTTCGTGGGTTACAATATGTCCAGGAATCCGAAAGAGAAAAATTCGGGGAAGCTTATTTCCCTTTCTGAATTCCTGAACTTGGCAAAGAAGTCCACTTCTCTCTCCGGTGTTTTGATCAGTGTAGAGGTGTGTTCTCGTGTACATCTTCTTCATTAGATTTTATCGATCGGACCGTAATATCTTCTAATGGCCACACCACTATGTTTTTTTTTGTGTCCCTCAGAATGCAGCATTTTGAACTTTATTTTGAGTTTTTTAGAGTTGGGATGAGTATTATTATATAATATACTCATATGTCAAAATCAAGTTTAATTTGAATGAGAAATGAGGATGGAAAGTGTATAAGTTGGAAGTATTACTTTATCACGTTTCCAAAAAAGAGTGATAGGACCATTATGCAAAAACATTGGAAATAAGCAAGCCGGGCTTGGGTCATGGGTCTTGATGAATGTGGGATTTAGGCCCACTAAGATAATATTATTTGGGATAAAAATTTGTTGATTTTTGCATAATATCTTTGAATCCAGTTTCTAGAAGATTGAATCCATCAATTTTTTGCACGAATTTCGTACGAACGATTTTCGCACGATTGTTGCACGCACAAATTCCGCATGGCTTCTGCACATGTTCTTTGAGAGAATATTTGGATGGATATTCTTATCATCTCGTTGAACCTATCTTCTTAGCTCACCCTCTACTATAAATAGAGGAGTAATCTCATTCATTCAACACAGCTGAGAGAAAAACAAATCTCTCAAACTCAAATAGTCTCAGCAATCTCCTTCGATTCTCGTCGTCTTAAATAAGTCGAGAGTATATCGTTTGTGCTAAGTTCGCAGATTCTGTTTACAGTGTATGTAAACAGTCTCACATAGTTTTATCCTGGGATTCAAGAATCGCTATAAGCCGTCACACTACGGACGATTTATTGAGTTAAGGAAAAATATCATATCTCGACTTTGTGATTTCTTCGGTCTCGTTCATACGATTCTCGTTGAAACTATTTTGTTATTACGTTTATATATCGTTATTATGTTGACTATTGTTTCATTATATTGATTTATATTTGCAATTTACTCGTTCAGTTTTTAGCAGTCCTACATATCATACTTGAGAGAGAAGCAAGGGCTCGACGTGGTTAAAGCGGTTCTCGATACACTCACGAAAACTGGTTATAGCAATGGAACAACCGCAACAAAGGTCATTATTCAGTCTACGAACAGCTCGGTTCTAGTTGACTTCAAGAAGCAGAGCAAGTACGAGACTGTCTACAAAACTGAAGAAACCATTCGTGATATTAGTAATTCTGCTATCGAAGAAATAAAGAAATTTGCTAATGCTGTTGTCATTAACAAACCTTCAGTCTTCCCTATCGCTGGTGATTTCATGACTGGGCAAACCGATGTTGTGGAGAGACTGCAGAAGTCTCAGCTCCTGGTTTATGTAGAACTGTTTCGAAATGAGTTTGTCTCTCAACTATATGACTTCTTCTCTGATGCAACCGTTGAGAGAAACACATATATCCATGGAGCCGGTATCAATGGAACCATCACAGAGTTCCCTTTCACAGCTGCAAGATACAAAAGTAAGTGGCTTAAGATTTGCACCAAAAGGTCTCACAACACAAAAAAAAAAAAACATCAATGCCTAACTTTGTTTATCTTTTGCAGGGAATGGATGTTTGGGTAGAAAAGAAATTCCACCTTACATATTACCTGTTCAACCTGGTAGCCTTTTGACCATTACGAGTCCTCTCATGTTAATATCTCCAGCCTAAGCTCCAAGTCCGGTTTTCACAGATGTTGATGTCATAGAGCCACCACTACCTCCGGTTGTAACAGAAGCCCCAACCTCTGAGAAAAAAAGTTCATTCTTTACTTTTTTTCCGTTTCTAACAAATTTTAATTCCATTCTAATAAATTTTACTTGTCCAATGGTTTTACAGAGGCTTTGAACAAAGCAATTCGCATAGGTTAGTTTGCTGGCCAGAGATATTTTGAACTGTTTTCAGTTTCTAATTTTTTAGATTAAAAAGATGTTATTAACTCAACATTTTTTCCATTATTTGTAGTTTTGGGTTCAATAACAGGAGTTGTTTTGTTCCTGGTTTTATTAACAATGTTTCTCCGTTTTATCCGGGTGAGAGAAAAACGAATTAGACATCAGAACCTGAAGGCTCTTATTCCACTCAAACACTATACTTATGCACATGTGAAGAGAATTACAAAGTCATTTGCGGAAGTGCTTGGGACAGGCGGATTTGGAATTGTTTATCAAGGAACACTTGGTGATGACCGTATGGTGGCAGTGAAGATCTTGAAAGACTCAAAGGGAAATGGTGAAGACTTCATCAATGAAGTTGCGAGCATAAGCATAACTTCTCATCTCAACATTGTTTCCTTGCTTGGTTTCTGCTCTCAAGGTTCCAAAAGGGCAATTATATATGAGTTTTTGGAAAATGGGTCACTTGATAAGTTCATCTCAGGCAAGACCTCAGTCAATATGGATTAGACGGTGCTATATTGAATTGCGCTAGGAGTTGCTCATGGTTTAGAGTATTTGCACCATAGCTGCAAAACAAGGATTGTACATTTTGACATTAAACCACAAAATGTACTCTTAGATGATAATTTTTGCCCCAAAATTTCGGACTTTGGCCTCGTTAAGCTCTGTGAGAAGAAAGAGAGCATCTTTTCTTTGCTGGACACAAGAGGTACAGTAGGGTACATTGCACCAGAGATGATCTCTAGAGTTTATGGGAATGTATCGCACAAGTCAGATGTGTATAGCTATGGAATGTTGGTTCTTGAGATGATTGGTGCAAGGAACAAGGAAAATGCTAATCACACCTCTGCTTCTAACACAAGTTCAATGTACTTTCCTTAATGGGTATATAGTGATCTTGAATTAGGCAAGTCCATAAGGCATATTGAGAATGGAATCAACAGCGAAGAAGATGACGCTGGTGGGTTTGTGGTGTATTCAGCCTTCCCCACTAGATCGCCCACTGATGAACAGAGTTGTAGAGATGATGGAAGGAAGCTTGGATGCTCTTGACGTCCCTCCTAGGCCTGTTTTTCAAATTTCCAATGTGCCTCTACAAGAATCTTCAACATTTTAAGAGGATATATCTGGTTACACTGAAGGAGGATCCAAGAAGCCTCCTTAGAACCAAAGTAAAAACTTAGCTATTTATTTATTCAAAAATGTCATATATTGTCTACATTCCGGATTAATCAAAGGAATTTTCTGCTAAAAAGGTTTTTTTTTACTATGTTAAACTAGTTAATACAAATTTCTATCGCGATAAAACATTGAGGCGTCACACCAAAACATGGAATCAAGACTATTCATCTACAAACAACGCAAATATGTCGTCAAACTAACCTTTTTTCTTGGGGGAAAAACAGAACACTTAAAAGAACTATTTTTCTAAATGCTCTTTGGTGTTTGGTCAATAAGTTAAAAGGATGAAGACGAAAAGATTTTAGGAGATAGTGTGGTATATGTTTATCATCACCCTGAAGTTTCTTTTCCATGTTTTATCTCATTTTTTAAGAAAATTCTCATGAATAGAAGTTTAGGTGATATCAATCAACAAAGGTTTTACGAATAGTAAAAAAAAATAATAATAATAGAGATAATTGTCCGAAATGCCATAAAATTGTACTGTTTCCCCGGCTATGCCACATTTTTTTTTTGTCAAAAATGCCACAAAGTTACTGTGCGTGTATTGGTAGAATGACGATTTTGACCTCGGATGTAGTAATCGTTTTTTGTGTATGATTTTTTTTTCCAGCATATCTTCCAAGACAAGCTGATGGGAATTTTTGGAAGACTTTTTTTGAGCGGCAAATTTTGTGGACAGAGAAGCTGCCATGTTTCATAATTAATGATTTCAAATTTTAGGTTAAGCTCTGTATTTAAATATTAGTTTAATATTTAATTAGCATAATCTTTTCGCTTTCTTCGCGACGAACTTGGATTCCCTAATCTGGTTTGCGTTTTCGATGGACTACAATTAAGCATATGATGTCAGACCATATGAAGTTATTAATTGCTCTCTTGTTGCTTCCGTTTCATTGTCAGTGCAGTTAATGTCGTTCCTTACCTTTTCTTCCGCTTTAATGATCTGCGACAGACCGGTGGAGGCAGGAGCGAAGGTATTTTGGCAATCGTTGGGGAATGGGTCTGCTACAATAATTTCTCATGGAATTTTGTCGTTAGTAAGAAGCACCTGTCTCGAGGCATTAGATGGAGAAGTGATATTAGTTTCAGGGAACTTATCGAAGAAATCAAATCTGTCTTCCGTGTTGATCGCGAGAAAATGTCTCTGCAACTCAGTTTTTGGTATCCTGAGGATGGTATTGTATTTACGCAGGGGAAAATATCTCCGACAGCCATTGAGTCTGATTTAGACCTACTTCTCTTTAAAAAAAATTGGCAGTTCTTGGTGGCTGTCATATCTATATATCGATAGTGGAAAATGTGAATGATCCAGCCGAAGTAATGGGAAAATCGCCTGTTGGTATGGATTTGGGCGGACAGGGTGAAGATGCTTCGTGTAATGTTGATTCGTTAGATATTTATGATGAGGTTATGTTGGAATTTGTTCAAATGGTTGAAGAAAAATATAGACGTAAAGTTAATTGCCAGGTGGACAAAAACTGTGGACAAGATGGTGATGAGGCCAGCAACAAGTCGGGATCTGATGGTAGGTTATCTGTGGACAAGATGGCTTTGTGGCCATTGAAAAGGTGAGGAATAAGCCAGCGAATTTGGCTTCGTCTATTGCAGGTGGCATCATATCCGCAAGCCGGGTGGGTATATGCTCACCTTCAACCGAATCTCAGTCGGATTTCTATTTTGATGCGTGGTTTGATTTAATTGATAGAGAACAAGAAACTCTTCTCTCCAACGGCCCCGGTGGTGGGCAGGATAACCAAGGAGAAGTTTCGTTCGAAGGTGTTACCTCTTTCGAAATTGGGGAGACATCAGCTGTCCTCTTTGCCGACGCCCATCTTTCCGATTTTGAACCCCTTGGTTTTAGTCTTGGAATTGATGTGGAGGGCGATTTGTTGGATGAGTCTATTCCTGAGGAGAATATTGCGGATCCTTCTTGTGTTATTGAAGTAGATCGACTGTCTCTCGGTTTCGCCATAATAGACGAGGATTATGAGTTGCTGAACGACGCTCCTCCCTGCTGTGATAACCTGACATGTCTACCCTTAGAGGAGAGAAACATGGACTTGAAAATGTTTTATGATTCAATATACGTAGGCAGGTATGCGTCGAAACCAGATTTGCATAAATCATTGTCATTGTATGCAATGAAAAGATTGTCTGGCTTCCGGATCTCTAAATCAGATGCAGGGCGAATAATTGCTAATTGTGTGGATCGAACTGTACTTCGCGAGTATATGCTGTTGCTCACAAGGATTCTAAAAATTTTGAGGTTCGGACTGTCCAGTTGAAGCATTCATGTGACGTTGCGGCTAGGTCTCGTTATGCAGAGAAGGCCACGTCCAAGATTTTAGGAGAGTTGTTAAAACCTCAATTCGCCAATGGCAAGAAAGGTCCTAGAGCATGTGACATCCCTGAGTTGATCTTGGCTGAACATAGAGTTGCTATACCTCATACAAAGGCGTGGAATGCGAAGGAGCTTGCTTTGGCATCAGCTCGGGGCAATGATGAAGAAAGGTTTAGGTTTCTGTTAACTTCTTTGCACCTACTTAGAACAACTAACCTCGACACAATCACAGACATGGTGACTGGGAAAGATAGGAAAGATAATACACAATTTAAATATCTTTTCTTCGCCCTAGGTGCTTCAATTGCTGGCTACAAATATGTGAGGAAGGTTACTGTCATAGATGGGACTCAGATGAAGGGAAAATACCAAGGTTGTCTGGTTGCTGCAAGTTATCAAGATGGAAACATGCAAATATTTCCATTGGACTTTGGAGTTGTTGATGGGGAAAACAAAGCAAGTTGGGCTTGGTTTTTTAAAAATCTAAAAAAATTTGTTGCTGATGATAGTGACTTGGTGTTTGTTTCAGATAGGGATGCGGCTATTTATTCTGCCTTTAGGAAATTTTTCCTCATTGCACACCATATGGCATGCACCGTGCACTTGTGCCGCAATGTTGTGCAACGATTCAAAAATGAAGGACTTGCAGATGTGGTTTCTAAAGCAGCTCGTGCCTATACAATTGGAGACTTCCGTTATTGGTGGACAGAGATTGAAAGAAGAAATCCAAGCTGTGTGCATTACTTGCTAAACATTGGCCTACCTTATTGGACTTTATCTCATTTCCCTGGTATGAGGTACAACATTATGACGAGCAACATTTGTGAATCTCTGAATTCAGCCATGAAAAAGGCACTCGACTACCATGTAGCTTCCATGATTGAATTCTTGAGGACCATGCTGATGCGGTGGTTTTGTATCCGTCAGGAGAAATTGGGAAAAGCTATGAGTCGTTGCACTCCTGAGATTGAGGGAATGTTGGTTGAAAACTATGATGAGACTACCTCTTGTCCGGTGTTAGCAGTAAGTGATTGGGTTTATCAAGTGAATGACGTATCTGGATGTGAATTCACTGTTGAATTAGACAAGAAGACGTGCTCTTGCCGAGTGTTTGATGTGCCTATGGTCCCTTGTTCGCATGCCTTGGTTGCCCGACGTGTACGGTAGATAGATATTTATAACTTTGTGGGTGACTTTTATAGAGCCTCCTCGTGGCGCAAGCTGTACGAACCAGTTATCATGCCTATCCCCCGAGTCAGTGATGTTGATATTCCAGAGGATGTTTCAGGTGTAGTTGTTGAGCCTCCTTGTACTAGGCGGGGTTCAGAAAGGCCTCGTAAAGTCAGGATCCCTTCTCGGGGCGAATTCAGTTCCGTAAGTCACTCCGCTGTTAATAATATATTGGGGGTTTAATAGTGGAATGAGATTTGTTTTTTATGTGTTCTTTGCAGTTTAAAAAAAACGTGTAGCCAAGTGTGGGCGATACTTTGGAGTGGGGCATAATCGGATAACATGTAAAGTGCCCATTTGAGCTAGTTGATGTTTGCCTCTCCCTGGAACGTATCGCAGTATTATTTTTTGGTTGTGTATATGGGCTAATTTTTTTGATATGGCAATGTCGTATCTCATGGGTCACCGTTAATAACATCTGTAATACCCTTTGTAAATGCCCTTTTCTGTGCTTTGTAATTTGAATCAACTCTTTATGGCTATCAGCTATGCTCTATCTCTGGATATCAGCTCTGATGAGTTATTGCTAAGTTAGAGAACAAGTTGGGACATTGTCCCTCTTCGATTCATGGTATCTCTAGATAGCAACTCTGGATAAGTTTCTGAAATGAGTAGACCAAATCATTGGGCACTCTTAGTAGCCACTTGAGGCGAGATCAGTTAACAGTTGCAGTGGATAATATCAGTGGACAAGTTTTCCAATAAGCTGTTCACTAATGCTGTAAACTGGTAACGGAATATCGGACACTGAGACTGTCCAATGCTGTAAGTTGGCAATATCAGGGGACAAGCTTAGTGGTTAACATAGGTGGGCAAAGATTCGTGAATTGCCTTATGCGAGCTTGTTTAAACCAATCGTTGGATAATCTCAGTGGACTACTCACGTGGACAGGAGCTTGCTTAAACCAATCGTTTGACAATCTCAGTGGACTAATCACGTGGACAGGAGCTTGCTTAAGCTAATCGTTGGACAATCTTTGTGGACTAGTCTCGTGGATAGGAGGTTGCTTAAACCAGTCGTTAGACAAGCTAAGTGGACTAGTCACGTGCACAAGATCTTTGGATAATAATTGTGGACTAGTTTTTCAATCGAGTAAACTGATATGCTCAAATTAATACCCTAAAAGATACTAAAGCAGTTGCTGCAGTATAACAGGGGTCGAACACAAGGACTCAGGAAAATCACACAATAAGCAAATCAGCGAAGATTAGGCTAAGTAAATCAAGTTGAATAGTAAAACAGAAGAGATAAATATGATTGGTTGATTAAATTCAGGGGAAAGATCAGGCTCAGGGTAACTCTCAGGAAATCAAGGATAAATGATAATCAATCAACCAAGGTTCAATTCAATTAAGTGCCGTTCTTAAACTCAAACACGATAGTATAGTTGACCAACTCTCGTTGTGAAAACTAACTAAGTCTAAAATCTAGAATTCCAAATCTCTTTGTAAATCCTACAGATTAAACCAGCAATTGATTCAAGTTTGATATGTTCACAATTCAATTAACCCAAATCTCTTTGCGGATAATCAAATTGCTCACCCTAGGCTTTATCGGATTACTCAATTGCACTGTCGTGCCTAATCGATTAATCTAGGTTCTATGTTCTAAGTGATCAGGTTAGAAATAGCTTTGAGAACAACCTATGGTGAAGAACTATTCAGATTTTGAACCTTAACAAATCAATTATCACAAATCGAGAGAAATCCATATGAGAAAACCCTAAACCTAAAAGGAGACTACTCAGACATGATAGATGAAACAAATAACATAACTGAATAAATCATGAAATTAAACAAAAGAATAAAAACAAGGGTTCGGGATCTTCTCTATGATGAACAAGTCTCAGATCCGTCTCCCTCACAAAAGCTCTCAAATCCAGAATCCAAAGTAAAAGTCTCCGTCGTCTCCCTTGACCTAATGACTAAAAACTACTTAAATAGGTCTAAAAACACGAGCTGGGCCTCTTTGTAAATAAGGGAAAGTATTGGGCTTCTTATGGTGAAAGTATTGGGCATCTTACGTCGGTATCGATCGATACTAAATTGGTATCGGTCGATACCAGGGCACTTCTTCTGCTCGCCAGACTGGACTGTCTTCACGACAACTGGCATAACTTTTGATCGCACCGTTGGATTTCCTTCAAACCACTTGCAAACGAAAGCTAAATCAAAGATCTATCTTGTGTCAAAATTTCAGCTCGATCTAACGGTGGAAAGTCTTCCAACGAATTGCCAAAAAGCTCCAAATGTCTCCAAAATCTCCAAATTCGTCCCAAACGTGCTAAAACCTGAAAAGACTCTAAAATGATAGAAAAAGCACTAGAAAGACTCGATAAAACGACTTATATCATGGCTAAAAACGGGTAAAATCCACGATATATCAACTCCCCCAGACTTAGCCTTTTGCTTGCCCTCAAGCGAAACAGAAAACTAAGTTAGAGAAAGAGGTTTGAAAAACCTTAGAGATCTGACCTGTTACTGAAATCGCTGTAATAATCCTTTTCCCAAGCGCCCACTGCTGCCTGATTAGCTCCAGATCTAACCACCATGTACTTCTCCGTAGGAATCCCAACTTCCCAAGACTTCACTCATTATCTCACACCAATATTCATCCAAGCTCTCATCGCCAGTTTCATCGCTGCAATCAGTGTTCAAGAACCTTCTAGATTCTTGCCCATACAATATCATAGCCAAAGAACCATTTATTCAACAACATTTATTGCTTTCCGGTATTCTTTATCTCCCCCAGACTTATTTCATAATCAGTTCTCATTAGATTTCAACAGCGCAGGTTTATTTGAACAGCATATACAAATCAAGGTCCGAAACGCGAGTATTGATAGTGTTTGCTACCGAATCCCCGGTTCTTACCCTCTCAATGTATCAAAAGTCTTAGGTGAATAATGGGGTCATAGGAAATTTTCCTACCCCTCACTTCAGGCCTTTGTGTGATCATTCCTTATCCAAGTAGAATAATGGGGTCATAGGAAATTTTCCTACCCCTCTACTCGGCGGAAATCATTTCATCTTTTATAATGATTTTACCTGTTTTAACGCAAGTATGTATCTAACAATTTTCACGGGGGAGATATACCACAATTTTTCAAACATGATGGGTTCTTTAGCCAGATATGAATGATGAATTAAGCTCTAAAAACACTAACTGCGTAGATGAAGTGCAAAATTTGGCTAAAGCTTGTGAAGAACATTGCTGGAGACATGGGTGATTTCTAGCTGGCTGGTTATCCCTTGGATTTTTCATTAGTCGAACTGAAACTAATCCTGTAACAGTGGTCACTCAAAAGCAAAATCAGAACAACAAAACTCAAGCAAAGGACAGATCTTCAAGTGGTTTTGACTCAATAAAACCAAAATAATTTTTTATATATTTTTTTTTTTTAGACGCAAAAACAAAAACAAAATGAACACAATGTCAGTAACTACCTCCCCCAGACTTAAACAACACTGTCCCCAGTGTTTATCAAGCCTAGAGAAGGTGAAGGAGAACAAATGGAGTGAATGGAAAGGTGAAGACCGAGAGGTGTTACCACAGACGATGGGTATCGATCGATACCAAGAAGGTGTCGATCGATACTACGCCGGTATCGATCGATACCAGGAGGGTGTCGATCGATACTAGGCGGAAGACGAGAGGGAAGACCTTTTTTCTGCGTGAATGACCTGACCGTGTTAGATTATCCGAGTTAGAAACTGAGATACAATCAAACACGAGTTAGAGATAACAACAGATCATAAACGTTAATCCATTCGCGACCATACATAAGGGAAACTGAAATTAGTTCAAAACAAAAGAAAAAGAAAGAAAAAAAAAACGAAAAAGAAAAACATAAAAAAAAGAGAGATATAGAGATGACTAATCCTCCGAATACTCGGAGTCAGAGTCGGTGTCATCACCACCAGCTGTGCGTGATGGTCCAGCAGCAGATGAAGCGCGGCGCGAGCGAGAAGAAGATGGAGCCATGCAGCTGCAACGAGAAATGGTGCTCCAGATCGCCTGAAGACTCTGAACAACATACTGCTGAAAAGGGTCCAGGTCCATGGGTGGAGCAGCAGGAAATGTAGGAGCAGAAGGCTGAGTCGGCGCGTCTTCGTCAGCAGCAGCAGTGTGAGATCCGGAGGGCATACCGCGGCGTCGAGTGACTGGCGCGCGAACCATGTCTGTCTGAGCAGGAGTGAACAGCAGCTTGGATGCATCTGAATCAATGTTCGTCAGATCTGTGTTGGGCAGCTGGACAAGGAAGTCCCCCTGAGAGGTGCTGAATACCCAACGTCGTCCTGGCTTAAGCCAGCGCAGATGCTCTAAATGTGACTCATCCATCACAGATCGAGTAGAGACAATCGAACAGCTCGAAACATCAATCCCAAAATGAAGAAAAATGGGAGTGAGAAGGTTACCCACAGACTCTGACTTGGCGCGCCCTGAAGTCTTGCCACTCTTGCTGCGCGAGGTGAAAGGTTTCACCTTCAGTGACTCCAGGTGATGTGCGAATACTGCACCCAAGTTAACTGCAAGATCCAGCGCAGGCCATTCATACTCCTCATCATCAATAATGTCTCCAATGGCCATAGACATCACAATCAGCTCAGATACCCGCATCTTGTTGGGCTCCATCTTGCACATCAGCGTGTTGCTCAGAATCCGAGCTAGGCATCGCAAGACTGGGTGGCGGATATCCATCTGCGTCGTCGTCTTGCTGTGATATTGCCCGTGTCCGAAATGCCGCCAGAAGTTTTGGACGTCCAGAACTTGGTGGGCAGCTCGCAGCGAGTAATCTCTACGGAAACCGTAGATGCTTTGCGAAGATCCTGGAAGGGAAGACGGTATCTCACTCCGCGGATCATAAAAGTAAGCACCCCCTGCTGTGCAGTAACAGGGGCCTCTCCGGTATAGTAGACACGGACGGAGGCAAGGAACTGGCGGACTAGATCTGGGTAAAGAGGATACCACCTAGTAGACATAGTACCCAGACCAATCTTCTCCAGGAGTCTCTGTAACTCCACATCAAATCCCAGATGACGCATAGTAAGAGGGTCTGCAAATCTGGTCGGCTTGATCTCAACGTCTAGCCATGCATTGTAGAAGATGGAGTCATAATCATCCCAAGTGTCAGAAATGGGACGCTGCGTGCAGGCGGTGCTCTCAGTAATTGCCTTGTACTCTCCCTCGAATGTCTGTGAGAGGCGAATCTTGGCTCTTTCGTCTCTTCTAGGCCAAGGTGGCCTAGATGTAGCGGTGGTAGGTCTGGAAGAAGAAGAGGGGCGTCCTGAAGATGATGCACGAGGCGGTTGAGACGCAGATGGCTCGCGAGGCCGGCCAGCTGAAGGTCTGGCTCGAGGTGAGCCAGATGCGGATGGTTCGCCTGTGGCTGCTCGAATCCGGTCCTTTGTGACGCAGAATCTCTCAGTAGACTCATCATAAGCCACCTGATATCTGCCGTCATTTATTATCGCTGTAACCTTCCCTCCACGCCAATCATATCCGTCGAAAATCTCAACGGCATCCAGCAATCTGAATTGGTGAGGAGTAGAGCTCGTCCCTTCGTCGTTGCGCGACTTCTTTCTGGGAGGCATCTGTATCAACAACACAAAAACATAAATAGAGAGTCAAAAATCACCAAAATTCGCCAAGGTTAAGTACGGGTGTCGATCGACACTCAGGTGGTATCGATCGACACCAACATATCAAGTACCGCGTATCGATCGATACTCAGGTGGTATCGATCGATACCATCGACTGTTTTCGCGAAGAACAATCCGAATCGATCGATACACAAGTTGTAACTAATGACAAATTCATGCAAGGCAAGGTTCGATTAGGCCTAGATCAACCCGATTATCCAATATTCACCCCTAAAAACAAGTTTAAGAGGCCAAAATCTCAAACCCAAAAATTGATTCCATGGAGTGAAAAATAGCAAAATCGAGATGTTACCTTGTGTAATCGATTGAACTGGATAGATATTGTTAATGCAGGCGAAAAATCGAGTGGAATAGGCGAAAGAATCACTCAAAACCGTGAGAAAATGAAAAAGAGGTGATTTTTGTGTTTGTGTCGAGCGATAAGGCAAAGTGTGTTGTGCGATTTCAGCCCTAGGGGTTTATATACGCACTTACCTGGCGGACGGGTATCGATCGATACCCAGGTGGTATCGATCGCTACTGACACTCAATCTCCGAATCTGTTACTAAGAAAACGAAAAACGAAAATTAGCAAAAACCAAAAACTAGTATGTACAGAATCAACAGTGGGTTGCCTCCCACTGAGCGCTTGTTTAATGTCACGAGCCTGACTTTAACGACGGTTAGGCGATGGGTGGATTAGCCAGAGGCACGATCTGTCCTGCTGGAATTTCGGCTTTCGCCCAGTAATGTTTAACCCTTTGCCCATTCACAGTGAATTCGTCTCCTGACGAATTAAGCAGCACTATTGCACCATGTGGTCGCACTTCCTTGATAGTGAAAGGACCTGACCAACGAGAACGAAGTTTTCCAGGAAATAAGTGTAAACGAGAGTTATAAAGAAGAACCTGGTCGTTTGGCTCGAAGTGTCGTGTAAGGATCTTCTTATCATGATAGACCTTGGTTCGTTCTTTGTACAATTTTGAGTTCTCATAGGCGTGATATCTGATCTCATCAAGCTCATTCAACTGAATCAACCGTCTCTCAGCAGCAGGTTTGATGTCGTAGTTGAGTAGCCTTGTCGCCCAGATCCCTTTATGCTCAAGTTCAACAGGAAGATGACAAGCTTTTCCATACAGCAGGTGAAATGGCGTAGTCCCCAGCGGCGTTTTGAAAGCAGTTCTGTATGCCCAGAGCGCATCATTCAGTTTAGTAGACCAGTCCTTCCGCGAAGTACCCACAGTCTTCTCAAGAATCTCTTTGATCTGCCTGTTTGAAACCTCAACTTGTCCACTTGTCTGAGGATGATACGGTGTAGCAACACGATGATTAACCCCGTACTTCTTCAACAACCGCTCGAAAACGCTGTTGATGAAGTGACTGCCACCATCACTGATGACGATTCGCGGGATCCCAAACCGCGGGAAGATGATGGTCTTAAACAGCTTAAGAACCACCGTATGATCATTGGTTGGACTAGCTATCGCTTCCACCCACTTGGAGACATAGTCAACAGCAACCAAAATGTATCTGTTCTTGTGCGACGATGGAAAAGGACCCATGAAGTCAATGCCCCAGCAATCAAAAACTTCAACCTCAAGGATGAAGTTTTGTGGCATCTCATGTCGCTTACTGATCTTCCCCCTCCGCTGACAAGTATCGCACTGAGCAACAAAAGCATTAGCATCTCTGAACATAGTCGGCCACCAGAAACCGGCTTGCAGAACCTTAGAAACTGTCTTGAAAGTTGCGAAATGCCCAGCATATTCAGACCCATGGCAGTGGAAAAGAACGTCTGGAACCTCAGACTCAGCCAAACATCTTCTGTAAAGACCATCAGAGCAATGCTTATACAGATAAGGTTCATCCCAGAAGAAACGCCGTACCTCTCGCAGAAACTTTTTCCTCTCATAAGGTGTCGTGTGATTCGGCTCAGTTTCTGTTGCTAAAAAGTTGGCGATGTCAGCATACCAAGGCCTGGAAACGGTTGTCACAGCAGCTGAATAGGCAGCATAAGAACTGATGCCATCTGTCGACAAAATTGTGTGATCCGCCGAAGGGTGTCGATCGATACCCATGTGGTATCGATCGATACTGATGTTCAGATCGTCAGAGAAATCGAAGTTTTTCGAAAATTCAGCCCGGTCCTCTGTAGCAATGAAATAGATGCGTTCCTCTGGTAAGTAATCATCAATAGGCACGTCCCCATCTATCTTCATTCGCGATAAGTGATCTGCAACTCCATTCTCTATCCCTTTCTTGTCCTTAATTTCGATATCGAAGCCCTGAAGCAAAAGTACCCAACGACACAGACGAGGCTTGAGGTCTTTGTTCTGAAACAAGTATCTAAGAGCAGCATGATCAGTGTGCACGACTACTTTGCTTCCAACCAAATAAGATCTGAATTTCTCAAAAGCGAACACAACTGCTAGGAGCTCTTTTTCGGTAGTACTGTAGTTGCGTTGTGCATCATCCAATGTACGGCTGGCATAGTAAATGACATGCAGCCGCTTTTCCTTCCTCTGACCCAGCACAGCACCTACAGCAAAATCGCTTGCATCGCACATAACCTCAAAAGGCAGATTCCAATCCGGAGGTTGAACAACAGGTGCACTCACTAGCGCGGCTTTGATGGCCTTGAAAGCAGCATAACAAGCAGGGGTGAAGTCAAATTGCACTTCCTTACACAACAGGGCAGTGAGAGGTCGAGCAATTTTTGAGAAATCCTTCATAAATCTCCTGTAGAAACCAGCATGACCCAGGAAACTTCGGATCTCTGAAACTGACCGTGGTGGTTGCAAACTCGAGATGACCTGAACCTTGGCCTGATCAACTTCAATCCCCTTCTCTGAAACCTTGTGCCCCAAAACAATCCCAGCTTGTACCATGAAGTGACACTTTTCCCAATTCAGAACCAGATGCTTCTCTTCACATCGCTGCAGAACCTTGCACAAATTATCCAGACAATCCTTAAACGAAGACCCATAAACAGAGAAATCATCCATAAATATCTCCATAAATTCCTCGATCATATCAGTGAAGATCGAAATCATGCATCTCTGAAAAGTAGCAGGAGCGTTACACAGTCCAAACGGCATTCTGCGGTATGCAAAAGTGCCATAGGGACATGTAAAAGTCGTCTTCCCTTGATCCTCTGGGTGAATGGGAATCTGGAAAAAGCCTGAATACCCATCAAGAAAGCAGTAGTATGGGTGATTAGCCAAGCGCTCCAACATCTGGTCAATAAAAGGCAAAGGAAAATGATCCTTCCGTGTAGCAGCGTTCAACTTTCTGTAGTCAATACACATCCTGTGACCAGTGATAGTCCTTGTCGGGATCAACTCGTTCTTTTCATTCTTCACCACTGTGATACCACCTTTCTTAGGCACAACATGAACTGGACTGACCCAAGAACTATCTGAGATTGCATAAATGATCCCAGCTTCTAGCAGTTTCATCACTTCTTTCCTGACAACTTCTTTCAGGTTCGGATTCAATCTTCTCTGACACTCAATTGATGACTTCGACTCATCTTCCAGGTAGATCCTGTGCATGCATAGGTCGGGAGAGATACCTGCAATATCATCAAGAGAATAGCCGAGAGCTTTGCGATACTTGCGCAGCTTGCTCAGCAGTAAAGTGACCTCCGCGTTGTTCAAAGAAGAATTGACTATAACAGGATATGTCGAATTAGGACCAATGAAAACGTACCTTAGCTCGGCTGGAAGTGGTTTAAGTTCAATCTTTGGTGCCTTTTCCTCACTCCAATCCCCAGAAACACTGACTTGTTTAGGAATTTCGCCTAAACTTTCCACTGCACACACGTGGTATCGATCGATACCTCCTGTGGTGTCGATCGATACTGGCTCTGCACTGTCGAGAATTTTGACATAACCAGCAGCATCATCATCCAATCCCAACTCTGAATCTTCAGTATGCACCAGTGCTCGCTCTAGTGGATCCTCAGGGTGTTTTCCCAGAAAATACTCCTCTGCAATGTCACTGAATGTGTCGACGCAGAAGGTTTGCCCGTCGATGGTTGGTCGTTTCATGATTTTTTCCATGTTAAAAGACATTACCAAATCACCAACATTCAGAGTAATCTGCCCATTCTTGCAGTCAATCAGAGCACCAGCAGTAGCTAGGAATGGTCTGCCTAGGATAAGAGGATCCTTAGGCTCAGCATCGTATTCCAAAACGATGAAATCAGTTGGAATCAAGCAATTCCCAATCTTAACAGGTACATCTTCGAGAAGCCCTTCTGGTAGACGTACAGAACGATCAGCAAGGACCAGTGAAATCCGTGTAGGTTGATAATCACTCATTCCCATTCTCTTAGCAACGGAGTGCGGCATGAGATTTACACTCGATCCAATATCACAAAGAGAGCGCGCAAAACGCTGCAGTGAAAACAGTGCAATCCAACACAAAGCTACCTGGATCTGGAAGTTTCTTAGGAATCGTGTTGGTTAGAATAGCACTGCACTCGGTTGAAAGCATAGCGACACCTTCACTGAGACTGAAATTGCTGGATACCATCCGCTTCACGTATCTTCTGAATGCAGGAGAAGTTTTGATAGCATCAACAAAAGGAAGCTCAACTACCAGCTTGTCCAACATAACCTTGCATCTAGCATCTTCCCACTCCTTTTTGGTCAGCTTAGGAGTGATAGGATAGGGCAACTTCGGCTTGTAAACCCTTTCCTTGACAGGTTCAGCGCCTTCCTTCGGATTTGTCTTGGTATCGATCGATACTGGTGGAGTGTCGATCGATGCTTTAGTGGTATCGGTCGATACTGGTGGAGTGTCGATCGACACGCCGGGATTTTCAGCATCCCACTCGTCGTCTCCAGCAAGATCGACGAGATTATCGGCTATTGGAGCTTGCCCAACTCCTGATTCCACCACTTTACCACTTCTCAGACTTATGGCATTGATGTGGGCTCTTGGATCTTCAGTCTTTCCTGGTAGAAATCCCTCTTGTCTTTTCACAGCAGCTGCGGTCTGAGCAATCTGAGTCTCAAGCTTCTTCTGCGACAGATTCAACGCCTCAATCTTGCCATTCAGGTCGATATACAAGTTATCCAGCTTCCCATTAAACTCTCCAGTCATCCTTTGTTGTCCTTGCAGAATCTGTTCCAAAAGGATCTCTGTCTTACTCTCTGTAGTCCTCGGAGAATGCGGTTGGTAAGATGAATTACCGTATTGGCGAGTAAAGTCATTGCTCTGAAGTGGTTTTTGGGCGAATTGTGTGGCACCAAAACCAGATTGGTTACCACCAGATTTGTAACCACCTTGCTGATTGTTGTTGAGGTTTCTGTTGTTGTTGTAACCAAATCGCTGACCCTGAAAACCAGAACCACCAATGTAGTTAACATCCTCTGCCTCATTTTCAATGTCCTCTGCTTCCTCAGCAAAATGTACAGCCTTCTTTGTCTTCCCCACTAGCAGGTTGTGCATTGTGTCGAGCTTCGCCTGAACCTCAGCAATCTGCGAACTGTCAGCAGCACTAGCGAGCCTCTTCCGCTCGAAATCAGCATTTTTGGCGCTATTGCTAGACGCCAAGTTTTCAATCAGCTTCACAGCATCAGTGGGAATTCTAGTGTTGAAGTTCCCATTGCTTGCAGAATCCAGTGCCATCTGATACCTCCAATCAACCCCTCTGTAAAAGATCCCGAGCAGCTGAACTTGACTGAAACCGTGATGAGGGCAGTCTCTCTGATATGATCTGAATCGAACCCAAGCAGCCTTGAGCGCTTCTGTTGGACCCTGAGAAAATTGAGATATCCTGTTCCTGAGTTCCTCTGATCTCGCATCGTCATAAAAGTTGTTCAGGAAAGCGTTCTTGGTCTCATTCCAAGTAGCGAGAGATCCGGGAGGCAACTGCTTCAGCCAGTAAGCTGCTTCTCCACCAAGAGAGTATGGGAAGAGCTTACAAAAGAGATATTCCTGTGGAACTCCATTGTACTTCATGCTGGTGACCAAGTCCTCGAATTTCTCGATGTGATCCATAGGGTGCTCATGAGAGAGACCGGTGAAAGGGTGCTGTCCAACAAGAGTGAAGTAAGCAGGCTTCAGCTCAAAGTCATTCCTCTGGAAAGTCGGAATACGGATCGCTGCACGATTGGCATAGAATTGATCCGGTCGGTTGTACTCGCCAAGCGTCCGTTCAGCAACAGCTTGGGGTTGTTGTGGAGGAGGTAGTTGTTCACCTTCCTCGTCATGCACCAAACCTTGTGGAAGATCCATCTCAACTGTAGTTCTTTTCCTTGTTCGATTCGTGCGTTCAAGCTCTGCTAGCTCTGTGAGGGAGAGATTGATCAGTGGTGTGTCCTTCTTTCTTCTGGTAGCACGCTGATGCATACACCTGAAAATCAAAAGACGAGAGATTAAGTAACCAAAATTTAAAAACAGACGACGAACTTAGACAAAATCGACAACTAAAATTCTAATGGTGAATTTTTAGAGTTCCCCGGCAACGGCGCCAAATTTGATATGCTCAAATTAATACCCTAAAAGATACTAAAGCAGTTGCTGCAGTATAACAGGGGTCGAACACAAGGACTCAGGAAAATCACACAATAAGCAAATCAGCGAAGATTAGGCTAAGTAAATCAAGTTGAATAGTAAAACAGAAGAGATAAATATGATTGGTTGATTAAATTCAGGGGAAAGATCAGGCTCAGGGTAACTCTCAGGAAATCAAGGATAAATGATAATCAATCAACCAAGGTTCAATTCAATTAAGTGTCGTTCTTAAACTCAAACACGATAGTATAGTTGACCAACTCTCGTTGTGAAAACTAACTAAGTCTAAAATCTAGAATTCCAAATCTCTTTGTAAATCCTACAGATTAAACCAGCAATTGATTCAAGTTTGATATGTTCACAATTCAATTAACCCAAATCTCTTTGCAGATAATCAAATTGCTCACCCTAGGCTTTATCAGATTACTCAATTGCACTGTCGTGCCTAATCGATTAATCTAGGTTCTATGTTCTAAGTGATCAGGTTAGAAATAGCTTTGAGAACAACCTATGGTGAAGAACTATTCAGATTTTGAACCTTAACAAATCAATTATCACAAATCAGAGAAATCCATATGAGAAAACCCTAAAATTAAAAGGAGACTACTCAGACATGATAGATGAAACAAATAACATAACTAAATAAATCATGAAATTAAACAAAAGAATAAAAACAAGGGTTCGGGATCTTCTCTATGATGAACAAGTCTCAGATCCGTCTCCCTCACAAAAGCTCTCAAATCTAGAATCCAAAGTAAAGTCTGTCGTCTCCCTTGACCTAATGACTAAAAACTACTTAAATAGGTCTAAAAACACGAGCTGGGCCTCTTTGTAAATAAGGGAAAGTATTGGGCTTCTTATGGTGAAAGTATTGGGCATCTTACGTCGGTATCGATCGATACTAAATTGGTATCGGTCGATACCAGGGCACTTCTTCTGCTCGCCAGACTGGACTGTCTTCACGACAACTGGCATAACTTTTGATCGCACCGTTGGATTTCCTTCAAACCACTTGCAAACGAAAGCTAAATCAAAGATCTATCTTGTGTCAAAATTTCAGCTCGATCTAACGGTGGAAAGTCTTCCAACGAATTGCCAAAAAGCTCCAAATGTCTCCAAAATCTCCAAATTCGTCCCAAACGTGCTAAAACCTGAAAAGACTCTAAAATGATAGAAAAAGTACTAGAAAGACTCGATAAAACGACTTATATCATGGCTAAAAACGGGTAAAATCCACGATATATCATAAACCAAATCATTGGAAACTCTTAGTAGATACTTCAGGCGAGGTTAGTTAACAGTAGTAGTAGATAATATCACTGGACAAATTTTCGAAAAA
Source organism: Boechera divaricarpa (assembly GCA_026770425.1). NCBI lineage: Eukaryota > Viridiplantae > Streptophyta > Magnoliopsida > Brassicales > Brassicaceae > Boechera > Boechera divaricarpa. The sequence goes on along the minus strand of CM049182.1, from coordinate 20,571,796 downwards.
GGTTTCCACTAATGATGTAAACTGGTAACGTAATATCGGATACTGAGACTGTCCAATGCTGTAAGTTGGCAATATCAAAGGACATGCTTAGTTGTTAAGTTACAATGAGTTTTAACCCAAAATTAGACTGCAAGTGCACAAACAAAAGCAGTAATACAGATGGGATCGAATCCAGAGAGACCAAGGTTACACTACAAATATGCAAGAAGTATTTCCAATGTCCTCATGGATTCTTAAGGCTCTTAAACACTCTAGAAATATCTCCAATGGATTCTTAAGGCTAAAAACCTTCTATATGCAAGAATTTGTTGTTTGATATAATTAATCATAGATCTGGCTTTGGCTAAGTTAGATTAAAGATCTTAGGAGTATTTCACGACGAGAGTGGGTTGCACTCTAGAAATAGATCTATCATTCACTTTGTATTCTTGAGGTGAGAGTCTAAGGATGTTTAGTATTCGATGATGGGATTATATGAAATGCATATTCAGTTTAGCACGAGAGTGGATCTGAATATAGAGTTTAGCATACCACGAGAGTGAACTAGCGAAACATGGAAAATCCATAGAATGTTTATAAACTATTTAGGTAAAGCATGAACCCTAGATCTAGATTTTCTGAAATCGTTCACTTTTACTTTTGAGATCATTTATCTTATTATTGCTTACAAGTTATTTAAGTATAGTTTATTGCACTTTATTTATTTATTGCAAACTTATTTAATTATTGCTTATTTATTATATGCATTTACTTTAGATATTTAATTTAGTTTAATTTCGTTAGTCATTTATTTTAATAGTTTAGTTTATTTATCTGCTTTATTTATTTTATGTTATTTATTTCTTTTATTTATTTTAGGCATTTTAGATAGTAGAACATAAACCCCCAACTTTGATATTTTGCCTAGTCTAGATTTATTCCTGCATTCTCTGCGTAGTTATTTTCAGTTCATGTGGATCGATCCCGTTTGTACTACAATTGCATTTAACCGTGCACTTGAGGTGAGATCGGGTTAAACTCTCAAGATTAATTTCTCGGATGAAACCTGTGAAGAGGTGTAAAAACCTCCCACATACCTCAAAAGGCAGCTCCCAGACTGGTGGTTGGACAAATTGTGCGCTGACAAGTGCTCTTTTGATCGTGTGAAACGCCTCAAGACAAGCATTGTCAAACTCAAACATAACATCTTTGCACAACAGTTGCGCTAAAGGTCTAGCAATCTTGGAAAAGTCTTTGATGAACCTTCTGTAAGAACCTGCATGACCCAAAAAAAACTTCTGATCCCTTCTACTGAATTTGGTGGCTGTAAACTCGCTACCACCTCGATCTTTGCCTTGTCTACTTCAATACCCTGTTCTGAATTCTTGTGTCCCAGAACTATACCATTTGTGACCATGAAGTGATATTTCTCCCAATTCAGAACCAGGTGATTTTCCTCACAGCGTTTTGAGTACCCTGCACAAATTTGAAAGACAAACAGAGAAAGATGAGCCATAAACAGAAAAGTCATCCATGAAGACCTCCATTACATCTTCAATTAGTTCAGTGAAAATCGACATCATGCAGCGCTGGAAGGTCGCTGGGGCATTGCACAAACCAAATGGCATTCTGCGGTATGCAAATGTACCATAAGGAAATGTGGATGTAGTCTTCTCCTGATCATCTGGATGAATGGGAATCTAAAAAAACCAGAATAACCATCTAGAAAACAGTAATAAGGATGGTTAGCTAATCTCTCAAGCATCTAATCAATAAAAGGCAAAGGAAAATGATCCTTACGAGTAGCAACATTCAACTTCCTGTAATCTATGCACATTCTATGTCCTGTAAAAATTCTAGTTGGGATCAACTCATTTTTATCGTTCTGCACTACTGTTACTCCACCTTTCTTAGGAACTACATGAACTGGACTATCCTAAGTACTATCAGATATAACATATATAATCCCTGCAGCTAGAAGTTTCATTATCTCTTTCTTTACAACATCTTTCAGATTTAGGTTTAACCTCCTCTGATGTTCTATAGAAGTCATCAATTCATCTTCTAGATGTATTATATGCATACAAAGATTAGGCGAGATTCCAGTGATATTATCAAGTGAATAGCCTAAGGCTCTACGATACTTTCTAAGTTCGTACAAAAGTAAAGTAGTTTCAGCATTGTTGAGAGAAACACTGATGATCACAGGGTAAGTAGAGTTAGGACCAAGAAACGCGTACCTTAGCCCAACTGGAAGCATTTTGAGTTTTACCTTAGGAGCTTTCAGCTCGTTCTATAAATTAGCAAGAGTTTCAGGAAGAGTTGCTGCTAGGTTTTCTCCGCATCGTCACCCAGACTCAAGTAGGCTACCATCTTTGATATCACTTGGCTCGAATTCAGCATCTCAGCATACCCAGCAGTATCTTCCCCAAGAAAACCATGCTCACTCACAGTCTTTGTCAAAACAATCTCTAGAGGGTCATCCATTAGAATCTCCTCAACTACCTCATCATATATCTCCAGAGAATCATCAACTGAGAATGTCTGTCCATCCAGCATGGGTTTCTTAAGCAGCTTGTCCATCTCAAACTTCATGATAATGTTTCCCAGATGGAGATCAATTCGCCCATTGCGAACGTCTATAATGGCTCCTGCAGTGCAGAAGAAAGGTCTCCCCAAAAGAGAAGATCCCTTGGCTCTTCTTCTACCTCTAGAACCACAAAATCTGTAAGCACAAACACATTCCCAATCCTCACCTAAAAGTCTTCTAAAATCCCAACAGGTAGCTTCACAAAACGCTCAGCAAATACCAAAGAGATCTTGGTTGGCTTAAAATTGGTAAGCCCCAGTCGCTTGGCTACATAATATGGCATCAAATTGACACTGGAACCCAAATCACATAAGGAGCAAGCGAAGAGCATAGCTCCAATCTGCACAGATAAAACAAAACGTCCAGGATCTCCAAGCTTTTTGATTATCTTGTTTTGCAGAACAGCACTACAGTCCTTCATGACCTTAACAAACTCATCTTCACCAGATACCTTACTTGTCACTAGATCACCCTTCATATACTTTCTCAGCGTAGGTATCATCTGAATTGCATCGACAAGAGGGAGTTTTACCTCTAGATCACTCAGCATCTCTTTGCACTTAGCTTCTTCTAGATCTTTTCGTGACTTCTTAGGACGAGTAGGGTATGGTACCCTTGGAGTGTAGACACGTGTAGGAGCTGGTGGAATAGGTTCCTCAGTGAGGCTCTCAACTTTTTCATTTTCTGTGTCGTCCCCCTCTTCCAAATCAACAACTAGTTCAGCATTAGTGCAATCGCATTGACAAATTCATTCTTAGGATTCTGCTCCCCCTAGCTGGAAAGACCCCCGATGTCTCTTAATTATCTCTGCGGTCTAAGCAACCTGAGTATCAAGCAGTTTCATGTGAGTAGAAACAGTTTCATACTTGTTGTTGAGATCATTATACATGATGTTCATCTTCGTGTTGATCTCATTGGTGGATTTCTGTTGAGTTTCTATTAGTTTCTGTTGCTGGAGTAGAAGTTGTTGCATAAGAATCTTGAGCTCATCTTGAGAACCATTTGCTGAGCTTGGAGGTGTTTGATAGTTGTTAAATGACTGACTCTGCTGGAAAACACTCTGAAACAGATTCTGACCCGGATTTTGCATGAACTGCTTTTCCTGAAAACTCCGAGAAAAACTTTTTTGAAAAGCCGGATTTTGCACGCTCGTCTGTCCTGTATAGCCCTGAGAAGTACCTGTGACGCCCGAATTTTCTACGAACGTTTTTTCTGAAATTGTAACCCTCGAACAACTGTCTGCTGTGGGTAGACTTAATCTTGAGGATTCTCCACGTTCGTGCTTCTGTAGGACAGATTCAGATGGCTTCTGTAGTTATGGTTGAAACTCCTGTTCTGCACGAAACCCTGTCCATTCACATAACTCACTTCTTGCAGCTCTTCAGTACCTTCTTAAGTGATCTCTTGATAGTAAACACGTTCTGTACCATTGTCACAAAACTGAACTCCTCTCTGATTTGCTTTCATCAACAGACTCACTTTTGCATTCAGCTCATCAAACTTCTGACATTCAACACTACTGACCTTGTTGGAGCGATCATACTCTGCACAGCGGGTGTTAGAACTCACAGCCAAATTCTCTATCAACTGATATGCCCCTGCAATGGTCTTAATCATGAAGTCTCCATTGGTAGCAGCGTTGAGAGCGTTCTTGTAGTCCCAACTGACTCCATGGTGAGGAAATTCTCTGCGGTATTCCTTAAATCTCTCCCAAGCTTCACAGAAAGACTCTCCTAAATGTTGCCCAAAAGCAGTGATCTCTCAGAGAAGCAGTCTTCGATTTGGTGTAGAAGTGATCTATAAAGGCGGCTCTGCATTCAGCCCAACTCCTCAACGAGCCTGCAGGTAGCGACTTAAGCCATCTGGAAGCTTTGTCTGGTAGAGAAAACGGGAACAACTTGCATTTGAGGTAATCAGCAGGTACCCCATTTAACTTTGTAGTACTGCAGATTTCCTCAAAGTTCTCAATGTGATCCACCGGTTTTTCAGCAGGTAACCCATGGAATAGATGCTGCTTCACCAAAGCAATCATCTGAGGCTTGATCTCATGATCCTGCCTAGCAATCTCTGGTAGATATATTGTAGCATTGTTCTGGTAGAAGGTATGGGGTGTGTCAGTGTCCCCAATACGATGTTGGTTCTGTTGTTGCTGTTGTAGCATATGTTGCATCTATTGTTGCTGTTGCTGCATCTGCTTTCTCATAATCTGGAGTTCTTCAGCTAGTCCCTGATTGTCATTGTTGTAGCCCATATTGGCTAGTTTTGACTGTTCTCTTATTGCTTTTCTGTTAGCGCGTTCCGTTTTCGCAAGCTCTTGATTGTTCAGTTGCAGGAGTTTGTCAGAGCCTTGACTCCTTCTAGGCATGCACCTATAACACACAAGAGAGCAAAAATAAAACTTAGTTAGTAAATCTTAGACTAAAAATTCAGTCTTAGATTCGAAGGTAACGCAACTGGTCCCCGGCAACGGCGTCAAAAACTTGATACAATGAGTTTTAACCTAAAATTAGACTGCAAGTGCACAAACAAAAGTAGTAGTACAGATGGGATCGAATCCATAGAGACCAAGGTTACACTACTAATATGCAAGAATGAAAAGAAGTTAAGATAAGAAATAGTGATTTTGTTGTAAAGTGAATAATGAAAAGAAAGCAAATAGTTGTAAACTTATGAAATAAAAGCGTCAGGCTTTAGGGATATTATCAGGAAATCACAAATCAAGAATCAGACAATTATTCAAGGAATAGATAAATTCAATCTTGAACTCAAACATAAACGTTTAATTAATCCACTGTTGTGGTATCAATTACTTTATCTAGCAACCGAAAATTTTAAACTGTCGCTTGAACTTAGAATTCTAGATAAACATTTGCTAACAGGTTTAATTTGTTCATGAATCGCCTTAGCATTAGCTTTCGTTGGCTAAGGACAATTCGCTCACCTATTTTCGAGCAAGCAACCTATAAGTTTTTGGAGAATAGGTTAAACCCTAAATCAGGGACTAAGTGATCAATTTAGTCAAAGCAATGAACACAACAATAGGTGAAGATTATAATGATAGAATCCCTTCTTATGTCTAATTCAGCGATTCATGAAATTTTTTTGAAACCCTAAAACCTAACTATGGATCTACTCAGACATGGATACAGAGAAAACGCAGAGAGATGAATAAGAACTCATAATCATAGAATAAGAAATAAAAAAGGGTTCAGAAATCTTCTAAGGATGTAGAGTCGGAGATTCTTCTCTCCCGCTTACAGAGATCCAAAATCAAAAGCAAAACTAGGGTTTGTCTCTAGTGTATGAAAGAAAAAGTTGTAGAATAAAAAGTGTCAAAGGATGGATTCTCCCTTTTTAGTGAGATTACATGAGTTTATATAGAGTTTAAGAGGCTTGGAGGAGTCTAGGGCATCCTTAGAAGGCTATGGAAGCTCTTAAACTCGACCCAAAGCTTTTCTTAAATTGTATTTCTCATAAACCGAAGTTTCCTTTTCTGTATAGTGACTCAGCATCGATGAGCCACAGTCGATGCTTATGGTCGATAGGCTTCTCCAGGCCAGGCGTCGACGAGCCACGGTCTATGCTTGCGTCGATTGTCTTCGTTTTCAAGTTCAGGTTCGAGGCAGAGCATTGACAGGCCACGATCGATGCTGACTGTCGATGGCTTTCTCAGGGATGGGCGTCGACCGGCCACGGTCGATGCTAGGGCTGGTGCTTCCTTTGTAAGGCTATTGAAATGTTTCTTCATGATGTTCTTGACCCGAGCAAGTAGCTCCAAGGTCCCTATAGCTTCTTAAGGTCCCAAAATGCTATGAAAGTGTACGATTTTCTCCAAGTACCTATAAACACATAAACAAATGCAAATGCACTAAAATATCCTAAATGCAAGTTAAAAACATATAAAACTAAGTTAAATGTATACAAGAAAGCATGTAAAATACGATGCTATCATTAACATAGGTGGGCAAAGATTCGTGAATTGAATTGTGCGATCTTGTTTAAACCAATCGTTGGACAATCTAAGTGGACTAGTCACGTGAACAGGATCTTTGGATAACAACTGAGGACAAGTTTATCAAACGAGTAGACGAAATCATTGAACACTCTTAGTAACCACTTGAGACCCCAAGTTGGGATATCACTAGTAGACAAGTTCTGAGAACAAGATCACTGGGCAGGGTTAGTGGTTAACCTAGGTGGGCAATCACAATGGGCTACTCCATTTTTTTTTTCATCCCCCTGCGTTTTAATGTTCCATATTATTATTTACTTCCCTGACTGCATCACTAATTAGGGGCAATTTACCGAGGATTAGACGCGGCACTAATTAATCATCATATTCGTTTCGGATTCGAGCCCTCCTAATATAAAAAGCCATTGACGTTCTCTAAACTCTCAAACTTCTTTCTTCTCTCTTTTCCACCTTATCATTTTAACCTTCTCCAGCCTGAATCGGTTAGGTTAGTAATTTTTAAACATAAGTCAAGTAGGCTGAGTATTATTTAGAGACGTTTATTATTATTCTATGGGTTTTGGCTGAGTGTCAGAAATTCTTTTGTTCGTCTCCTATGCCTGCTGCGCCAAAAATTTCATTCTTCATTTTTTTTGTAAATTTGGTGTTGTTGCATTAATTTCTCTGTGAATAGTTAGGACTTCTCTCTTTCATTACTATATCTTCGATATTTTTTCTTTGAATAAAGGTGTTTTATTTTTTGTTTAGGACTTTTCTCTTGCAGTATAAAGCTGTAACTTGGTCTAATATTGTGTAAATACTTGCTAGGGCCTGCTATAATATTTGTATGTTGACTTTTAGAAGAGATAGTTAAAATCTCGTAATTAATATTTGTTTTGGATAGTATACTAACTAAACAGAATAACTAGGATGCCGCGGATCACTATCATCACTCGGAGGCGAAGGGCTTTCCGTGCGCCTCCAACTTCCTCGTCCCCAGTTGTAAGATCTGTGTTTCCTTTTATGTTAAATATATGTTTTCCATAAAGTTATGTATTTATGAGTATCTGTTTCGTTTTGAATAAAACCTAGATTGGCTTAATCTTTTGTAGGCCGGGAGCAACCGTTTTTGCCAATGGGACATCGAAATTGCTCGTTTGCAAGGTATGATAGAAGCTACTTCTGAAATGCGGGACTATGTAGCTGCTCGTATCGCCGAGATAGAAGAACACACCGCGAAGCTCCGCGTCGAACTTGAAGAGCTGAAGAACTTGGTGAAGGAGGAAGAAGAGAAGCAGAAAAACGAAAAATTTAAAGTTTATTTATAATGTAATTAATTTTTCAAGTTCTTCTGCTTTTGGTTATCCGTTTGGTTATTTTCAATTTCTGTTTGTTATGTTTGAAACAATGGTTTACGCTTTAAAGTAATACCCTTTTGTTTAGAGTATCAATGTGTTTTTCGTTAACTAAATTATTGTATTCTCCTCTTCTAAAAAAAATGTCCTTCATTATGTTTTAAGTTTATGTCTATTATTTGCCAAACTTATGATCCTCTCCTGTTTTGGTGGACAATCTAAGATTTCAGAAATTGTAATTATGAAACTTTGACAAATATGACACGTTTTTATCTCGTCTATCTATGTAATTATTCCAATGCCTTTGATATTGGCAACTCTTCCACATTTGTTGACATTTCTATCATTTCACTGGTATAAAAGGCGATGGTTAGATGCCCGAAAAGTATTCAATTAATAAAAGTTATGCAAAATTATTGTCTTCTCTTATATTAAGCTTTAAAGACGGAAAGGGCCAATCAAAAATTATTCCGCTTTATTATGTTTTAAGTTTATGTCTTCTATTTCCAAAACTTGTTATCCCCTCGCGTCTTCCTTGCTTTATTGCCCTATTTCGTGGACTATTTTTCATGTCAATATTTGTAGTTATGTTTCTTTATCAGGTGTGACATGTTGTTATCTTGTCTATCAATGTAATTGTTTCAATCGCATTGGTATACGCAACTCTATTTAGAAAAGTCGTTCGTTAGATACCTCAAAAATATTCAATAAATAAAAGTTATTGAAAAGAACATGTAAACTTTGCCGCTGCAGCTTCTTGCTGTATTGTCTCGTCAATCAACTCCTAATACCCTTTACCAAATGCAGCTTCATGTACCGGTGACCTCTAGTTATTAATTTCGCAGCATTTAGAGACTGTTCAAATTTATTTCTCAGTCTTGAATATTCGAACCTTTTAAAATTAATTTAACATAATTTCCAAATCTCTTTTTTTGCGGTATTTCATCCCTATGGCATAAATATCCTTCAGTTCCATCTTCTGTTTTTGATTCTAAATAAATCAATATTAACCAAAAGAACCCTTGCTACCTGGAGAATGGGTCGTTACAATTACACTTAGCCGTCTTCCTCTTCCTGCGGCTCAAAAGAAATTAATCTTTAAGAGGAAATGGATTTCGATGAGGAAATTGCTGCATGTTATTCTGGATTCATTAAAAGTTGCTTATGTGGAGGATATGTTTCTTTAGAATCGATGGCCCATGGGGATAACAATGGTCAGTTATTCTACAAATGTGAGAATTTTGGTGTAAGTCGTGCCCATTTGTTTTGTATATTTTATTTAACCAGGCTTTTTTAATGGCCATTTCAAAACCATCTTTGTTATTTCTCCCAGAATGGCCGTCATCACATCAACAAGTCTTGGGATATGGCTGTGGAGGAAGAAATTAAGTCGCTGCGCATAATAGCTCAGGAAGCCTGTCAGAGGACGACGTACTTCACTCGGTCCCTCAGGACTAGCACCCTAGTAGATCCGCCGACGATGTGGGAAAATGTTGGTCTTCACGGACAAGAGATCGACCTGTTGCATGGAAAGCTACAATCATTGGAGGAAGCTTTTCGCCGCAAACACGAGTCAAGTGTGGCTGCAAAATTAAGGAATCTCACAGCAGATTTACGGATTAGCGCCCTCCCTCCATCCATCATGATGTGCATGATAACGAGTTTGCTTTGCTGTTGGCTTTATTGAAGTAAGACTTTCAGGTGTATGTTTCTTGGAAGTGGTGGCTGTTTATATCTACTGAATGGTGTTTTTGTAACTAGGTTTAAAGTTTTTACCCCGCTTTTCAAACAAGTAATCTAAACTGCTGGCTTGTCTTCTAATCTTGTCTTAGGGGTCTCTGGTTTTGCCTTGACCATTTTTTTCATTTCTGCCTGTCTACCTTAATATATCAATTTCAGCTGTTCTTTTACCCGCTTCATCTTTGTGATCTTTCATTATGTCTCCGTCCATTTGTTTATGTTGAAATAGATTTGAAAGTTAGTCATCCATGTTTCACTATCTTCTTGGACTTGAGAATGTCAGTGGATAATGTCAGTGATATTTTTTTGCAATATCAGTTTAGAGGATATGTTCCCTAGATCTGTCGTCAAGATCAACAGACTTGGTTAGCTGTCGATACCAGTGGGGAAATGGACACGTTCAGTGGACATTATCTTGGACATGTTCAGTTTAAAAAATTTCTTCCTTGATCAGTTTAAAGGATCTGTGTCCAAGTTATGTGGATAAGTTCAACAGCCTTGTTAAGCAATAGACATCATTAGTGGACATCTTATTTTCTAACCCGTCCACCCATGGTCAAGTGCTTCGCCCAAACCTGTCAGGACAAGTGGAGAAGGCCAGTAGACTTGGCCAATGGACATGAGTAATGGACATGTTAAATGGACATTATCTTGTGATATGTTTAGATTCAAATCTTTTTGGCATGATCAGTTTAGAGGATCAATGTCCAGGCTTGTTGGAAGTCCTTCGCTTGAATCTTCCAAGATCAGTAGAGAAGGTCAATAGATTTTAGCAATGGACATTATCAATGGACCTGGGCCATAACCATGATTAGTGGTCATCTTATTTTCTAACCTGTCCACCCATGGACAAGGCCTTCGTGCAAACCTGTCAGGAGTAGTGGAAAAGGCCAGCAGACATGTCCAATGGACATGTCAGGAGCAATGGACAAGCCCTGCCCGTACCTCTTCGACACTCAATGGATAATGTCAGTAGGCATGAGCAATGGACATGATTAGTGGACATATTATTTTATAACTTATCCTCCCGTGGACAAGTCCTTGGAGCATCTCTAGACAAGATCCTTGCGTAATCCTGCCATGCGAAGAACAGTAGTCTCGATCAATGGACATTATTAGTGGACATCTTTTTTGTGACATGTGCTTCTCGAGGGACAAGTCCTTCAATTGAACCTTCCAGCATCAGTGGAAAAGGGCAGTAGATTTTAGCAATGGATATTATAAATGGACCCGATCCATAGCCATGATTAGTGGACATCTTATTTTCTAACCGGTCCACCCATGGACAAGGCCTCCATAAACCTGTGAGGAGCAGTGGAGAAGGCCAGTAGACATGTCCAATGGACATGTGTAATGGACATGTTAAATGGACATTATCTTGTGACATGTTAAGATTCAAATCTTTTTGGCATGATCAGTTTAGAGGATCAACAGCCTTGTTCAGTTGTCCAGAACAGTGGGCAAGCCCTTCGCGTACCTCGTCGGCGCTCAGTGGATAATGTTAGTACACATGAGCAATGGACATGATTAGTGGACATATTATTTTGTAACCTATTCACCCATGGACAAGCCCTTGGAGCATATTTGGGCAAGATCCTCGCGTAACCTTGCCACACGAAGAATAGTAGTCCCGAGCAATGGACATAATTAGTGAACATCTTATTTTATGACATGTGCACCTGGGGGAGAAGTCCTTCGCTTGAACCTTCCAAGATCAGCAGAGAAGGTCAGTAGATTTTTGCAATGGACATTAACAATGGACTCGAGCCATAACTATAATTAGTGGACATATTATTTTCTCAGTTACCATGGACAAGGCCAATAGTCATGTCCAATGGACATGTCAGGAGCAATGGACAAGCCCTTCGCGTACTTCTTTGTCTCTCAATGGATAATGGCAGGAGACATGAGCAATGGTCATGAGTAGTTGGCATATTATTTTCTAACCTATCCACCTATGGACAAGTACTTAAGCATTTGTGGACAAGATCTTTGCGTAACCCTGCCAGGCGAAGAACAGTAAACCCGAGCAATGGTCATGATTAGTGGACATCTTATTTTGTGACATGTGCCCCTAGGGGGACAAGTCCTTCGATTGAACCTTCCAGGATCAATGGACATTATCATTGGACCCGAGCCATAGCCATAATTAGTGGACATCTTATTTTCCAACCTGTCCAACCGTGGATAAGGCCAGTAGACATGTCCAATGGACATGTCAGCAACAATGGACAACCCATTCGGGTACCTCTTCGTCTATAAGTGGATAATGTCAGTATACATGATTAGTTAACATATTATTTTGTAACATATCCTCCCGTGGATAAGTCCTTGGAGCATCTGTGGACAAGATCTTCGCGTAACCCTGCCAGGCGAAAAACAGGAGACCCGAGCAATGGACATGATTAGTGGACATCTTATTTTGTGACATATGCCCTTGGGGACAAGTCCTTCGATTGAACCTTCCAGGATCAGTGGAGAAAGTCAATAGATTTTTGCAATGGACATTATCATTGGATCCGAGCCATAGCCATGATTAGTGGATATCTTATTTTCTAACCTGTCCAACCGTGGATAAAGCCAGTAGACATGTCCAATGGACAACCCATTTGGGTACCTCTTCGGTTATTAGTGGATAATGTCAGTAGACATGTGCAGTGGACATGATTAGTGGACATATTATTTTGTAACCTATCCTCCCGTGGACAAGTCCTTGGAGCATCTGTGGACAAGATTTTCGCGTAACCCTACCAGGTGAAGAACAGTAGACCCGAGCAAAGAACATGATTAGTGGACATCTAATTTTGTGACATGTGCCCTTGGGGGACAAGTCCTTCGATTGAACCTTCCAAGATCAGTGGAGAAGGTCAGTTTATTTTAGCAATGGACATTGTCAATGGACCTGAGCCATAGCATGATCAGTGGACACCTTATTTCCTAACCTGGCCACCTGCGGTCAAGGCCTCCGCGCTGACCTGTCAGGAGCAGTGGAGAAGGCCAGTACACATGTCCAATGGACATGAGAAATGGCCATGTTCAGGGGACATTATTTTTGGAGATGTCAGATTTTGGAGAACGCCTACCTCTAGGACGTTCAGTTGAGAAGGTTAGTAGACATGATTAATGGACATGACATGTGGACATAGCAATAGCCATGATCAATAGACATTTCCTTTGTAAATTGTCTATCTGGGGACCAGATCCTCGCGTAACTCTGCCAGGCGAAGAACAGTAGGCCCGAGCAATGGACCTGATTAGTGGACATTTTTTTTTGGGACCTGTCCACCTGGTGGACAAGTCCTTCGCTTGAACCTTGCAGGATCAGTGGAGAAGGTTAGTAGATTTTAGCAATAGACATTATCAATGGACCCGAGCCGCAGCCATGATTAGTGGATATCTTATTTTTTAAATTGTCCGCCCGTGGTCAAGGATTTCGCGCAAACCTGTCAGGAGTAGTGGATAAGGCCAGTAGACACGTCCACTGGATAAGATTAGTAGGCATGAGCAATGGTGCTAATCAGTGGTCCATAGAAATAGCCATTATCAATGGATATCTTTTCTTGGCAATATATTTTGTAAACAGTCGCTTCGCGGACAAGTCCTGCATGGGGCCTTGTTCAAAGGCATAAATCACAATGCATCCTCAAATATTCATTGTCAATCGCATCAACAACACATTTAAAACTTTGTTTTTTTTCCAGTTTAGCAAACTTCAACATAAAATCGGTCTATACGCCATAACAATAAACATAAAATAGTTAATAAATCCAAGGCAGAAATTGGGTTGCCCCACCTGGGTTCACTCTCAGCATCATGCGAACTAATCCTTCAATACCACGACAAACTCTTCGTAGATGTCTATAGCATACTGCATTCTTAACTTCTCGACCTCATCATTAGGCATGCCTCCCATCTCCATGTCTTCCGAGTGCATCTCTATCATTTTAACGGTTAGTGGCCCACAGTCCCCTAGGCGTTCATTTTTTGAGACCCCACTAATTATTTCATACGTAAAAATATTTGCCAACTTGTCCGCTGCATCTGCCGGATTGACTAGATCTTTAATTAGCATAGGTAGCAGCTCTGTTATGGGTTTCATTAAACGCTGTAACTTGTAGTCAGCAGTTTGAATAACAAGGGGATCCAGGATTGTGATCTTCCCAGTTTTAAGCTTAATTGCAATAGCCACCCAGTGGTTGTTGTTCCAGTTCATTGGTAGGTACACGGTGTCGACATCCTTTCCCCATGCCATGTTTGGTTATCGGCTTGCCACAACCCCTTGCACATACTATTTTATAAGGTTGTGCCAAGGATAACCCTCCTTCTGTTTTAGTTTTCGGTATCGAGCATGATCGGTGGTTAGAAAATGGGTGAACCATGTGTCTAGTACAGCTACTCTTCGGCTAAGTACGTTGGCTCTCTTTCTCCTCCATACTAGACTCAAAAGCGCTTCCATTTGCTGGTCATATAAATATGTGTCAGATAAAGTTAACCCAATCTCATTATTTAACCACCCACCTGTAGCTGTACTCACATGGCTATCTATATGGTTTCTTGGAGTGTATATTTCTTCAAAAATGTCCTCTGCACATGATGTCCGTTCACTGTGTATTTCCTATATGACAAGGGATTTTAAAACTTATTATCATTGTCTCTTTTCCAACTAAGCTCTTGGTTTTACCATCTGTTACTTACTTCTTACGTTGAGCTTTGAGTGTTGCAATAAATTGAGGCTGCTTGTCCAATTCATTTCCCCCCAAAGGTATATATTGCTGAGCTTGTTTGTTTTCCCCCGGTCCTTGGGTTTCTGCTCTCCCCAATCTCAAAATCTCTCAGGGTTCTTCCTTGATCGTTTTGGTTGGTTTCTACCTTCTTCTTCTATGGTCCTTTTCACCCCTCCTTGCACGGGGTTATTGAAGCAAGGTAAATGCTATTTTCCTGCTACTCTTTCTTTTATTATATGGTTTCCCTTTTTGGCTTGCCTAAGATCCAACTACCTTATTTATGTTGGCACTTCCCATTCCCAGTTCTTGACCGGTTGGTTCCTGCTCCTGCACCATAATGCCCTCAGATTATGCTAATTATTGCAGTTTTGTTTTTTTGGGGCTCTTTTTACCTGATTATCAGATTTGTTCCTACTCTCCCTTCTCGATCCTTGTTCTTCTTCCTCATTAACACTCGTTTTGCCATCCCCTGTGAGATTTTTTTCAATCAACCAATTATATTTAAAATGTTCTCTTTTACTGGAATCCTAAATTATATTCTGATATTTTACACATGTGTCTCAGACATTACCATCTCCTCCTCGTGCTCTCCTTCTGGTGATTCAGGTGCTCCTTCACCAGTTTCCCCGTCACCTTCCCAGTCTTTTCTTACTGGTGAGATTTCAAATCTCTGTTTTCTATTATGTTCTCCCAGAGTTTCATGAACCGCCTCTGTATTTACCTTTTGCATTTAAAAAAATGTAAATAAATTCTTACTCGTTGCACTCTGTATTTGTTTTCCTTTTTTTTAGACATACCTCATCTTCCCCTGTTCCTGCTGCCTCTTCCTGTTGCTCGTTCTCTGCCCAGTCCTCATTTGTTGTCTCATTTGTTCCCTGCCACATAGAACACATAATCATTTAAATTATCATATTACTGCATTTGGAATCAACATCTTTATTTCATACATCCTTTGTTTGGGCTTGAATTTTACGGAGCTCAGCACACTGAACAGCATTTTCTTCTACGAGTCCCTTGTCTGTTGCATTAGTATTTGCTTCCTTCAGCCCTGTGCCCTGGGTTCTCTTGTCCATCTCTACCCCTCCTCCGAATCTGCTTCAGCCATATCCCTAACTGTCTCCTCTTCATTCCCTTTTTCTCCTGCTCCTTCAGTGTCAAGAGTGCTCACTTTGCCAAAATCGTCCTGCTTTTACATAATCCCAATCATTCAATGTATTACATTTTCTAGTATGTTATATTATATGAATAAGAGACTCTATAAATAAGTACCTCCCCAGCTCCCGTGCCATTCATATTGTCAGCCCTATCACCTTCTCCACCCCAGATATCCTGTTTTAATGGAAGAACATTTGGTTGCACTTATAAGTTTGGGCGTATCAACCCTTAAATATATTTAATTTTTAGAGACTTTCAATAAAACTCACGTCATTCATTTTTATATTCTCTGTATCTTTCCAGCCGTGCGTTGTCCCTACCACGACATTGCCCTCAACATTTGTTATCCTTCTCCATCTTCGACATTCCTTATTACCTGCCCAAGATCCCTTGGTAGTCTGCTTCCACTTGCTTCTCCAGCCCCTTTGCTTAGTATCACAGGGCTATTGCCCATTGTGTCAATGCTGTTAAGTATCCCCGCCATGTCAACCCCATAGTTTTCCCAGTTTGTTGTTTGTTGATTTTCATTGCCAGCCAATCCTGCTGGGATAGAGGGTCCTCAAATTCTATTGCGATTATTTCCATCCTGACAGCTCTCATAATGTTGTCAAACAACTCATCCCATATTAGCTCTTTCTCCATCCTGAACATATTCTCAAGTTCCAGCTTTTGGTCCCTCAGTCTTGGGTCAACCATTTGAAGAATTTCTGCCTTTGTCATACATATGTCACTTACTGGGATTTCAATCTCTTTGCCAAGCCTTTGTGGGCCACTTGCTGTAAAGATCCTCAGTTTTGGCCTCTCGCTGCGGTGTTTCTCATTCCTAATGGGCGCCTTTGATGGTGTTCCCATTTTCTCAGTTATTAGTGCCAAGTGTTAGAATCCTCCTTCCCAATCTTCCTTTCTAAATTGTCTCCCATTTATGATTTCTTCACATAAATAATCCACCCTTCTGTCCTCCTCTTCATCTGGCCAGCTCAAATCTTGTTGTCTCAGTGGGAATCCACTCTCTAGGATACTCTGAACTTGAAGCTATTCAAATAGGTTAAACTATAGGTTAATTTAAAAAAAAACACTAAAATACTAAACAATATGTTTCTTTCCTTACTTTGGGGTTGCGCTCAACTCCGACTATATTTGTTATGTGGAATTTCTTCAGTGGACGCAGTTCTATCACCGACGTGCTAATGAATGTAGCATTTTCACCTGTATTTGGCAGTAGTTTCTGAAGTTGTGGTATAGCTTTTAAGAAAAGGAGCTGGAGAGCAAGCGTGAATCCATGGGTAGTTGTGTGTGTATTATAAAGCTTCTCAACCAACACATCTTTCGACGGTAACATTTTGCCCACCATCGACAACTCCAATGTTAATTCAAATGATTCTCTTCCCCATGGGTAGTTGTTGAATGCTTCTATATCTTTCACCATCTCAACCACTTCACTCCTTGCTTTTACATTAGATGTGTTGCACTTTAAAACACCCTCAACTAAAACTACTAGTGCTAGTCGTAGTCTTCGCCCTCCTGCCATTCTTTCTTAAGCAGGAAGCTGTTTGTCTCTTTTCAACATGATCACAATCTCTGCGATGGTGTAGCTTAGATCAGGGCCGATAAGCTCATACCAATAATCTTCCTCCCCTTCAACTGGTTGCTGTAATCTAGTAATTTCCTCCTTGTTAGGCAAGGGGCCACAATTGAGTCCAGTGACCATTGCAAACTCCCTTAGTGAAAACCGTATTGGTTTTCCTCCATATACAAACCAAAGCTCATGTTTCTTTTGTGTCACCAAGCTTCTACATAACATCTAGTGTACCAGCTTCCCTGATAAGGAACACATTCTAGCAGGTAGTTGAAATAACCTCCCAAACCAACTTTCCTTTAACCACTCGAACTCCTCTGGTCCTTCAAAAACCTTTGCTACATCTAATATATAATCTGGTTTTGAATACGAGTTCATGCGTCCTGTTTTAGGAAACCTATCAGCTGCAAAGAACCTTTGTGGCAAGTTCGCTCCCATTGCAACCCTACTATGCTCACCATGGGTCCCTTCTGTAAATCCAGCTTTTGTATTGCCTCTATTTCTCTCCCTTGTCGTAGAAATATTCCCCCTTCAATATATCAAATACTTGATATAAGTTCAGCCATTTTGTTTCTTGTCAATGGGATGGACATCATTCAAGTTTCGTATCAATATTTGGCAATCATATTTTTTTTTATCAACATTAGCAATATTACTCCTATATTTTGTGTTACCTTCCCTCATGCGACAATTGTTCTATCCCTGCATTTTGGTTCTCGTCGCCCTTTTCCCTTTCACTCGTTGTTCTTCAACCATAAGGCCCAGAGGTGAACACATGGTTTTTAAATTTCCAAAAAACTCCTTACCCTACATTTTTCGGGTTCAAATTATTAAATTCGGGATTATTTCGCTTTACCTGTCTCGTCCTCTTTGGTGATAAGTCATTCCCGTCATTATACCTCTCTCAACTGCAGTTTCGCTGTTTATCATGTTTGAAAGTAAGCCATTAATTAAAACCCTATGTCCAAAACCCTACCTTTCATTTCTTGGCTGTCTCTCTGCAACCTCCCTATTCTTTGTTCCTTTCTGGCTCGTTTCGCCATTTCCTCGCTTTTTTGTTCCCGCGATTTCACCTCCGTCAGTCATTTTTTCCGATTTCACCGGTAATATCTCTGCTGCTCTATTATACTCGCTTCCACTTTGCTTACTCGCCTGTTTCTTGTCCCGCTCTTTTCTCTATTTTTCTGTAGATTTTTCAACTGCTCTTTCTATATTTGTCTGTCAATCTTTCGCCGCTGAGATTTTATCTGTGAAAAAAACAATATGAACAACAGTTTTTTTTCCCCTTGTGTGTTGCCCTAAAAAAATTCCGTTTTTCTTTTCAGAGGGCATTTTGGTCTTTTGTTCATATGCCATAAAACATCATTTTGGCATTTTCAACAAGGTTTGTTTTGTGGCATTTCTTAAACTACAGTGTTCCAAATGAGGCATTTTTGACAATACTCCCATAGTCCCATAATAATAAAGGGCAAATGATCATTGACATGAATTTTTTTCACCACCTTCTTAATCATATCCACGGGGGAAAAAAAGAAAGGAACACCAAATAAACAATCTTTCTCTGTCCCAATTTTGTGTGTTTTTGCCTAAATATAACTTAATGAGGAGACTAATAAATTTTTTTCTTATTCTTTTTAGGCTAATCTCTCTGTATTGGTCCACCCACTATGAGTCAACTAATAAAGCCATTTAGTTAATGCTGTTGAGTCTCTCGGCGTTTGTTTACTATGAGTCAACTAATAAAGCCATTTGAATAGATAATATCGTAATTTTGTGGACTGAGAGAAACAGAAACTGGTGAAGTTATCAATGAATTCCTGGCAAAGTACCCCGAAAACGGTAATGTTACAATCTTCGACCCTTTTACTCTGTGGTGTTGTTCTGTTACAGCTGTTTGCTGCTCAAATCGATGCTCAAATATCTACAAGTCCATGGCAGACGCGCAGTGGTGAGAATGCTTTCACTTTCTCTCTTTCTTTTAGGCATGGTTGCGAGAGAATTTAAGTCCCCTGGTTTCTTATGTGTAGTAGAAGTTGGGATAATCATAATTCATAAATATTACTTCACTTGATTTTTCCATTTAGGAAGTTTTAATTTTAGATGAACAGTTATGAAAAAGTTTATTTTGGTTTGGGGGACCTTAGCTAATAAAGGGCAGTTCCCAAATAACAAAGTCCAATAATTACTTTTGTCTTAAAATAATTTCGGATTATTAATATTTTTTTTCTCTTACCAGGTGATGTTCCACGTGTAATTGCTCGTGGTGGGTTTTCCGGAATGTTTCCAGATTCGAGTCTCGATGCTTACCAATTAGCAAACCTGACAAGTGTAGCTGATGTTGTTCAATGGTGTGATGTTCAGCTAACAAAAGATGGAGTTGGGATTTGCTTCCCTGATTTAAATTTGGCCAATGCTTCAAATATTCAAAATGTTTACCCAAATCGTCAAAAATCTTACCCGGTTAATGGAGTCCCTACCCAGGGTTGGTTCACCATTGATTTCTCCTTGAAAGATCTCGAGAATGTTTCTTGTAAGTGTTTATGATTCAGTTAGCACTTAGTAGAGTGTTACATAACCAAGTTTTGTTTTTCTTGTAACTTCTCACAAATGTTTTTTTTTCCTTCTAAATTTTGCCTTAGTGATCCGAGGAATATTATCGCGATCAGAAAAATTTGATCAAAATGGATACGCTATTTCAACGGTTCAAAATGTAGCCACGCAGATGAAACCAGCATTCTTCTGGTTAAATGTTCAGCACGATGCGTTCTACGAGCAACAAAATTTAAGTATGAGCAGTTTTCTATTATCAGCTTCAAGAACTGTTTCCATCGACTACATCTCTTCCCCTGAAGTGAATTTCTTTAGAAAAATTGCTGGCCGTTTCGATCGTAATGGACCGGGTTTCGTGTTCCAGTTTCTTGGGAAAGAAGATTTCGAGCCGACAACAAACCGAACCTACGGTTCTATTTTGAATAACCTAACTTTTGTCAAGAGGTTTGCTTCAGGGATTCTCGTTCCAAAGTCTTATATATTGCCACTCGATGACAAGCAGTACTTGCTTCCTCATACATCCTTAGTTCAAGATGCTCACAAAGCAGGATTAGAAGTATATGTGTCAGGTTTTGCAAATGATGTTGATATTGCATATAACTACAGTTTTGATCCGGTTTCTGAGTATCTATCCTTTGTGGACAATGGTGATTTCTCTGTGGATGGTGTGCTGTCTGATTTTCCCATTACTGCATCTGCATCAGTTGGTAAGCAAAATCTCTTTTACAGACACAATTTTTGGCCTTAAACATTGGTGTAAATACTCAAAATCAAACATTTCCTTTTCGTATTTTCCTCAGACTGCTTCTCCCACATTGGCAGAAACGCTAAAAAACAAGGTAATGAGAGTAATTTGCATTATTTTCTTTCCTTACAAATAGAAACCTATGATTGACTTTGTCATCTACCAAATGGTTCATGCATATGCCTCAGTGGATTTTCTGGTTATATCAAAAGATGGTGCGAGTGGGGACTATCCTGGATGTACAGACTTGGCATATGAGAGGGCAATCAAAGATGGTGCTGACATTATCGATTGCTCAGTCCAAATGTCTAGCGACGGTATACCCTTTTGCTTAAGTTCGATAGATCTCAAGAAGAGCACAACGGTCGCTCTAACTCCTCTCAGAAACCGTTCAACTACTGTTCCTGAGAATAGCTCAGTTGATGGAATATACACTTTTAGTCTCACATGGCCTGAGATCAAGTATTTGGCTCGTAAGTTTCCCTTCAAATTTTCCGCTTGACTATTTTCCGCTTGCTTCAGTCAAATGCTATTCTGTTCTCCACACTCTTTGTCCTACTAATTATAGTAACTAGTATGAAAGCTTCTGTTTCTACTCCTACTTAACTTAAAGAGGTTACATATAGATGTGAATATCTGTTTCTTAACAATTTTCCATTCTCCTAGCTTGATATACGGTCAAGATTAGTGGCCACTTTATACCATGAGAGTTACAATAACTATTCTCCCATCTTTTTCTGCAGCTGCTATTTCAAACCCCTTTTTTGTGGGTTACCATATGTCCAGGAATCCGAAAGAGAAAAATTCGGGGAAGCTTATTTCCCTTTCTGAATTCCTCAACTTGGCAAAGAACTCCACTTCTCTCTTCGGTGTTTTGATCAGTGTAGAGGTGTGTTCTAGTGTACATCTTCGTCACCGTGATATCTTCTAATGGCCACACCAATATGTTTTTTCTTTGTGTCCCTCAGAATGCTGCATACTTGAGAGAGAAGCGAGGGCTCGACGTGGTTAAAGCAGTTCTCGATACACTCACGGAAACTGGTTACAGCAATGGAACAACCGCAACAAAGGTCATTATTCAGTCTACGAACAGCTCGGTTCTAGTTGACTTCAAGAAGCAGAGCAAGTACGAGACTGTCTACAAAATTGAAGAAACCATTCGTAATATTAGTGATTCTGCTATCGAAGAAATAAAGAAATTTGCTAACGCTGTTGTCATAAAAAAAAATTTAGTCTTTCCTGTCGCTGATGATTTCGTGACTGAGCAAACTGATGTTGTGGAGAGACTGCAGAAGTCTCAGCTCCCGGTTTATGTAGAACTGTTTCGAAATGAGTTTGTCTCTCAACCATATGACTTCTTCTCTGATGCAACAACTGAGATAAACGCATATATCTATGGAGCCGGTATCAATGGAACCATCACAGAGTTCCCTTTCACAGCTGCAAGATACAAAAGTAAGTTGCTTAAGATTTGCACCAAAAGGTGTGACAACACACAAAAGAAAAAAAAACATCAATGCCTAACTTTGTTTATCTTCTGCAGGGAATGGATGTTTGGGTAGAAAAGAAATTCCACCTTACATGTTACCTGTTCAACCTGGTAGCCTCTTGACCATTATGAGTCCTCCGTCCTTACCTCCAGTCCAAGGTCCAAGTCCGGTTACATATGTCACTGAGCCACCACTACCTCCGGTTATAGCAAAAGCCCCAACCTCAGAGAAAAAAAGTTCGTTCTTTACTTTTTTTCCGTTTCGAGATCAAGTTTGATTCCATTCTAACAATTTTTCTTGTTCAAAGCAATTCCCATCGGGTAGTTTGCATGCCAGAGAGATTTTGAACGGTTTTCAATTTCTAATTTTTTTTAATTAAAAAAGATGTTATTAACTCAACATTTTCTCCGTTATTTTGTAGTTTTGGGTTCAGTAGCCGGAGTTGTTTTGTTCCTGGTTTTGTTAACATTGTTTATCCGTTTTCTCCGGGTGAGAGAAACACGACTGAGACATCAGAACCTGAAGGCTCTAATTCCACTCGAACACTATACTTATGCACAAGTGAAGAGAATTACCAAGTCATTTGCGGAAGTGCTTGGGACAGGCGGATTTGGAATTGTTTATCGAGGAACACTTAGTGATGGCCGTATGGTTGCGGTGAAGGTCTTGAAAGACTCAAAGGTAAATGGTGAAGACTTTATCAATGAAGTTGCGAGCATAAGCAGAACTTCTCATCTCAACATTATTTCCTTGCTTGGTTTCTGCTCTGAAGGTTCCAAAAGGGCAATTATATATGAGTTTTTGGAAAATGGGTCACTTGATAAGTTCATCTCAGGCAAGACCTCAGTGAATATGGATTGGACGGCACTATATAGAATTGCGCTAGGAGTTGCTCGTGGTCTAGAATATTTGCACCATAGCTGCAAAACAAGGATTGTACATTTTGACATTAAACCACAAAATGTACTCTTAGATGATAATTTTTGCCCCAAAATTTCAGACTTTGGCCTCGCTAAGCTCTGTGAGAAGAAAGAGAGCATCTTGTCATTGATGGGCACAAGAGGTACAGTAGGGTACATTGCACCAGAGATGATCTCTAGAGTTTATGGGAATGTATCGCACAAGTCAGATGTGTATAGCTATGGAATGCTGGTTCTTGAGATGATTGGCGCAAGGAACAAAGAAAAAGCTAATCAATCCTCTGCTTCTAACACAAGTACAATGTACTTTCCTGAATGGGTATATAGGGATCTTGAATTAGGCAAGTCCATAAGGCATATTGAGAATGGAATCAACAGCGAAGAAGATAAGCTAGCGAAGAAGATGACGCTGGTGGGTTTGTGGTGTATTCAGCCTTCCCCATCAGATCGCCCACCGATGAACAGGGTTGTAGAGATGATGGAAGGAAGCTTGGATGCTCTTGAAGTCCCTCCTAGGCCTATTTTTCAAATTCCCAATGTGCCTCTACATGAATCTTCAACATTTACAGAGGATATCTCTGGTTACAATGAAGGATGATCCAAGAAGCCTCCTTGGAACCAATCAAAGTAAAAAAGTAGCTATTTATTTATTCAAAAATGTCATATATTGTCTACATTCCGGATTAATCAAAGGAATTTTCTGTTAAACAAGTTTTTTGACTATGTTAAACTAGTTAATACATATTTATATCGTGATAAAACGTTAAGGCATCACAGCAAAACATGGAATCAAGACTATTCATCTACAAACAACGCAATATGTCATCAGACTAACCTTTTTCCTTGGGGAAAAACAGAACACTTAAAAGAATATTTTTCTAAATGCTCTTTGGTGTTTGGTCAATAAGTTAAAAGGATGAAGACCAAAAGATTTAGGAGATAGTGTGGTATATGTTAATCAACAAGTCCCTCTCACTCCCCTGAAGTTTCTTTTCCATGTTTTATCTCATTTTCTAAGAAAATTCTCATGAATAGACGTTTAGGTGATATCAATCAACAAAGGTTTTACAACTAGTAAAAAAATAAAAATAAATAAAGTGCAAAGATTATTTATCATAGTTAATCGAGCAAATGACCATTCATATGTAATTTTTTTTTCACCAAGGGGGGGAAAATTAAGAAAGGAACATCAAATAAGCAAATCTTTCTCTGTCTCAATTTTGTGTGTTTTGGCTTATATATAACTTAATAAGGAGACGAGTCTTTCTGAGTCAACTAATATTTTTTTTCTTTTTCTTTTTTTAGGCTAATCTCTCTGAATTGGTCCAACCACTATGAGTCAACTAATAAAACCATTTGGTTAATGCTGTTGAGTCTCTCTGCGTTTGTTTACTATGAGTCAACTAATAAAGCCATTTGAATAGATAATATCGTAATTTTGTGGACTGAGAGAAACAGAAACTGGTGAAGTTATCAATGAATTTCTGGCAAAGTACCCCGAAAACGGTAATGTTACAATCTTCGACCCTTTTACTCTGTGGTGTTGTTCTGTTACAGCTGTTTGCTGCTCAAATCGATGCTCAAATATCTACAACTCCATGGCAGACGCTCAGTGGTGAGAATGCTTTCACTTTCTCTCTTTCTTTTAGGCATGGTTGCGAGAGAATTTAAGTCCCCTGGTTTCTTATGTCTAGTAAAAGTTGGGATAATCATAATTCATAAATAATTACTTCACTTATTTTTCGATTTGGCAATTTTAAATTTTAGAAGAACAGTTACAGGAAAATTTGATTTTTGTTTGGGGGATCTTAGCTAATAAAGGGCAGTTCCCAAATAACAAAGTCCAATAATTACTTTTGTCTTAAATTAATTTCGGATTATTAATTTTTTTTTTTTACCAGGTGATGCTCCACGTGTGATTGCTCGTGGTGGGTTTTCTGGATTGCTTCCAGATTCGAGTCTCGATGCTTACCAATTTGCAAACCTGACAAGTGTAGCTGATGTTGTTCAATGGTGTGATGTTCAGCTAACAAAAGATGGAGTTGGGATTTGCTTCCCTGATTTAAATTTGGCCAATGCTTCAAATATTCAAAATGTTTACCCAAATCGTCAAAAATCTTACCCGGTTAATGGAGTCCCTACCCAGGGTTGGTTCACCATTGATTTCTCCTTAAAAGATCTCGAGAATTTTGCTTGTAAGTTTTTATGATTCAGATGATGCTTCGGTAAAGTGTTATATAGAATAGAATTTGGGTTTCTCTTGTAACTTCTCAAAAATGTATTTTCTTTTTTACCTGAGTGATCAGTGTGATTCAGTTAGTACTTTAGTAGAGTGTTACATAAACAAGTTTTGTTTTTCTTTTAACTTCTCACAAATGTTTTTTTTTTCTTCTAAATTTTGCCTTAGTGATCCGAGGAATATTATCGCGATCAGAAAAATTTGATCAAAATGGATACGCTATTTCAACAGTTCAAAATGTAGCCACGCAGATGAAACCAGCATTCTTCTGGTTAAATGTTCAGCACGATGCGTTCTACGAGCAACAAAATTTAAGTATGAGCAGTTTTCTGTTATCAGCTTCAAGAACTGTTTCCATCGACTACATCTCTTCCCCTGAAGTGAATTTCTTTAGAAAAATTGCTGGCCGTTTCGATCGTAATGGACCGGGTTTCGTTTTCCAGTTTCTTGGGAAAGAAGATTTCGAGCCGACAACAAACCGAACCTACGGTTCTATTTTGAATAACCTAACTTTTGTCAAGAGGTTTGCTTCAGGGATTCTCGTTCCAAAGTCTTACATATTGCCACTCGATGACAAGCAGTACTTGCTTCCTCATACATCCTTAGTTCAAGATGCTCACAAAGCAGGATTAGAAGTATATGTGTCAGGTTTTGCAAATGATGTTGATATTGCATATAACTACAGTTTTGATCCCGTTTCTGAGTATCTATCCTTTGTGGACAATAGTGATTTCTCTGTGGATGGTGTGCTGTCTGATTTTCCCATTACTGCATCTGCATCAGTTGGTAAGCAAAATCTCTTTTACAGACACAATTTTGGCCTTAAATATTTCTGGATATACTCAAAATCAAACATTTCCTTTTCATATTTTCCTCAGACTGCTTCTCCCACATTGGCAGAAACGCTAAAAAACAAGGTAATGAGAGTAATTTGCATTATTTTTCTTTCCTTAGTAATTGAAACCTATGATTGACTTTATCATCTACCAAATGGTTCATGCATATGCCTCAGTGGATTTTCTGGTTATATCAAAAAATGGTGCGAGTGGGGACTATCCTGGATGTACAGACTTGGCATATGAGAAGGCAATCAAAGATGGTGCTGATGTTATCGATTGCTCAGTCCAAATGTCTAGTGACAGTATACCCTTTTGCTTAAGTTCAATAGATCTCGGGAACAGCACAACGGTCACCCAAACTCTTTTTCGCAACCGTTCCACAACTGTTCCTGAGATTAGCTCAGTTGACGGAATATACACTTTTAGTCTCACATGGCCAGAGATCAAGAATTTGACTCGTAAGTTTCCCTTCAAATTTTCCGCTTGCTTCATATCAATGCTAGCCTGTTTTGCACACTCTTGTTCCTACAATTTGTAGCAACTTATCAGAGAGCTTTTTTCTAGTCCTACTTAACTTAAAGAGGCTATATATAGATGCAAATATCTGTTTTCTTAACAATTTACTTCTCCTAGCTTGATATGCTGTGGTAAATATTACTTTAGTAGATTACATAACTTGGAGTTACAATAACTATTCTCCCATCTTTTTTTGCAGCTGCTATTTCAAACCCCTTCAAGGTATACAGTGTGTCCAGGAATCCGAAAGAGAAAAATTCGGGGAAGCTTATTTCCCTTTCTGAATTCCTGAACTTGGCAAAGAACTCTACTTCTCTCTCTGGCGTTTTGATCAGTGTAGAGGTGTGTTCTTGTGTACATCTTCATCATAGATTTTATCGATTGGACCATGATATCTTTCAATGGCCACTATGTTTTTTTTTTTGTGTCCCTCAGAATGCAGCATACTTGAGAGAGAAGCAAGGGCTCGACGTGGTTAAAGCGGTTCTCGATACACTCACGGAAACTGGTTACAGCAATGGAACAACCGCAAGAAATGTCATTATTCAGTCTACGAACAGCTCGGTTCTAGTTGACTTCAAGAAGCAGAGCAAGTATGAGACTGTCTACAAAATTGAAGAAACCATTACTGATATTAGTGATTCTGCTATCGAAGACATAAAGAAATTTGCTAACGCTGTTGTCATCAAAAAACATTCAGTCTTTCCTGTCTCTGATTCGTTTCTCACTGGGCAAAACAATGTTGTGGAGAGGTTGCAGAAGTCTCAGCTCCCGGTTTATGTAGAACTGTTTCAGAATGAGTTTGTCTCTCAACCATATGACTTCTTCTCTGATGCAACCGTTGAGATAAACACATATATCTTTGGAGCCGGTATCAATGGAACCATCACAGAGTTCCCTTTCACAGCTGCAAGATACAAAAGTAAGTGGCTTAAGATTTTGCACCAAAAGGTCTCACAACACAAAAAAATAAACATCAATGCCTAACTTTGTTTATCTTCTCCAGGGAATGGATGTTTGGGTAGAAAAACAATTCCAAATTACATGTTACCTTTTCAACCTGGTATCCTCTTGACCATGATGAGTCCTCTGTCCTTACCTCCAGCCCAAGCTCCAAGTCCGGTTTTCACAGATGGTGATGTCACTGAGCCACCATTACCTCCGGTTATAGCAAAAGCCCCAACCTCAACCCCTGGAACTCCATCAACCATTGCACAAGAACCTAGCGGACAAACCCGACTCACTTTATCTCTTCTCCTCTCTGTTTGTTTCCTCTCTCTTCTACTTATGTGATCAACCCTAGATCACATCTCCTCTCTTTTTATAATGTCTTCCACCCTCAGATCTCCAAAAGAATCATGTCTATTTTAGTAATTTTGTATCCATATGCTCACTAATCTACCAATCAAGTTTTTAGTTAAAGCAGAATCATGTCTATTTTAGTAATTTTGTATTTATATGCTCAATACTCTACCAATCAAGTTTTTAGTTAAAGCATAAAGCTCTTATAGCATAATGCTTTTGGAGCATAATGCAACATAGTGCTAATGCTTTGTTAAAAGCCTTCCCAATCAAACCCTTAGTCAAATTCATAGAGTTTCTATGTGTGCCGGTTTACACTTTGGTTTAATGTCATTTGGTTTCAAGATAATGAACATTTTAAGAAATAAATTCTGTTACAAATAAAAAAAAATGAAATATTATCAGAGTACTTTCCCACACAACTTCATTCATCTCATTTCTCTTCTTCAATCTTACAATTTGGCTATTAAAAATTGTCGCCATTCTATGATGTGATGTTAAGCTAACCAAATATTGAGGTCGGATTTGCTTTCCTGATTTTTGATTTACCAATTTAAGCACCATATATAATACGATTTTACGTGTTTGACTCAAAAGGTTATGATTACGTGACTCTGCGATTTAATCATCAAACCGCGATTTTACAATATTGCTACGAAAGCTTAAATTCTAAATTTTGGCATCAAATTATGATTCTGTTAATCCAAGGCAAATTTTGCATTTCCAAAATTTCATTATTTTGGCACCAAAGTATTATACCTCGTTTCTTAAATGCTCTCTAACTTGTCAAATACAAAAACCTCATCAAGATTATTATTGTAGCTATCAAATGACAAAGCATGAAACTTGCAGTTATTAATAGAGAGCAATGAATGTTACAATTATTAACTAAATCCATTTAAGGGATTAGAGCAATAAAAGCATGAATGTATATAGTATATACACCCTGATTTTAGTTCGTCTAACAAGATTGTATGATATATAAGTGAAAGTTTCAAGCTAAGTAGTTGACGGTAGTGGTGAAGAGTTGATCAAATTATTGACTTTTCCAGCTCCTAAACTCTCTGTGGTCATCTAAAGGATGAGGGAAAACAGATTTACGAGATAAGAGATAGTATTGTATGTTTCCAAGAAAATGATCAATCTTTATCAACTGTGGAGTTTGTGCCTGCAACTAGACCGCCAAGAGCTGCAGCGGGGTTCAATCATTTTGCTGGCCGGAGGTGCGACGTGGAAGAGCCCCTTCGACTCTGAAATTCAGGATCATCATTCACTGTGACACCGAAGTTTTGTTCGTGTATCTTTCGAAGATTTGTCTATCTCTTTCCCGCTTTCTCTCTTTCTCCTAACAGAATGTGTATTCTGCATATTCCGTAAAAGACGCTTTTAAGAACTTTAGTATTTTTTCTCGGTTGGTTTTTTCTAGCTTTCCAATTGAGGTTTTAACGAGGTAGCACCTTATTAGCGTTTTTTCTTTCAAATTGGTTATCATCAACCAATCTTTTTTGTATCGATCTAGCTCTAAACTCTTTTGTACATATTTATTTTTCATTAATGAATATCACATTTAATCAAAAAAAAATGGTCAATCTCTTTCTATCTCAATTTCGTTATTTTATTTTATTTTGTGGGGGTCAACTAATAAAGACATGATTACAAGACTCCACGGTTACTTATCTTTCCTTGACTTGGTCCTTCACCATTACCACTTGCACCTTAACGATCTCTCTCTGTTTTTGTTTCCTCACACCGCAAGATATACTGTTCAGAGATTTCAAACATTATGTACTATCTCTCCACTTATTTCAAACACAGCCGTGTTCCGTAATATTAGAATATTATCACAAATTTGGTTTTTGAAAAATCTGAGAGACTAGATATTGTAATTAAAATACAGAAGCTATCAAATAATATGGAGACATACATAAGATTTAATGACGTATTGGTTTGAATCTTTCAAACCAACTACTAATCTTTGGCTGAAATTAGAGTTTATTAGAAAGCTTTAAAAGGTACAAGATAAACTAGATTTTTTACAGATTTTCTAATACATCTATCTAAGAACATGAACTAAAGTTAACAAGTAAACGCATTTTAATCCCTTTATGTTCCTCACACCAACAACAATCTTTTTCCAAGGCAATCTCTCCCAAACTCAGCAGCTACACAACACTTAAATAACTCTGTTTTTCTATTTCTTTGTTTTGACAGCAATCTTGTGTGTATTTCAGCGGACACATCTTAATGAGAATTTGCCTATGACTCATTTTCTTTCCATGGAAAGAGATCAATCGCCACTTACTACAAAGAACATTAGAGAATAAATATCACAAAGACAATATAACACTACTAATATATTATTTAAAATTCTTTCATAAAAAGGAAGTAGGAATAATGCATTATATTATTCGTCTAATTAAAAAATAAATAGAAAATCACAATCTTTAAAATATAGATTCAACAGTTTCTAGTCTCATACCTATCGGAACTATTGAATTGTGTTCTTGTGTACTGATACATGTTCTCTATTTGCTATGTACTTCGGAGGCGCTTGAATTTCTCTGAAATCCAAAAAGATTCGAAAAGCGGTGCAGCTGGAATTTGCTAAAATTCAAGTTTAGGAGGGACTTCAAGAGCATCCAAGGTTCTTTCCATCATCTCCACAACTCTTTTTTATCGGTGGGCGATTTGACGGGGAAGGCTAACTACACCACAAACCCACCAATGTCATCTTCTTTGCTATCTCCTCATCTTTGTTGCTGATTTCATTCTTGATAAGCATATTATTGTCTCCCTTCAAGATCCTTGTATATTCATTCTGGAAAGTACATTGAGCTTGCGTTTGATGCAATCTTTATTTTTTCCTTGCACCTATCATTTTGAGGACTGACGTTTTGGAGTTGTACACATCTGATTTTTGAGAAACACTCTCTTAAACTCGGGAGATCATCTATGGTGCAATGTACCATTTTGCACCTCTCATGTCTAGCAGCGACATGATGATTTCCTTCTCACAAATTTTAGCAAGTCCGAAATCAGAAACTTGATAGAGAAAAGAAAGAAAAAAGACCAAAAGCAGGACATGCATAACTGGAGCGGTAACAAAGCTTATGATCACAGTGGTATATAACGGATAGACCTAACAACATTTATTGTATACTGATACTTGTTCTCTATTTGTTATGCAAATAACATTTATCGACCTAACTATTTCAAATATCTCCTCTAGAGTATTACCTTCACAGCATTCTTTTTCCACAGATTTGAAAGTTCCAGCTTTCAATTTTTGGAGCATATCTCGAAGGCGCTTGAACTCTCCTCCGCAATCCAAGAAGATTCAGGAATAGGTGCTGCGGAAATTTGCTGCAAAACAGGCCTAGGAGGAAATTCAAGAGTATTAAGATTTCCTTCCATCATCTCTACCACTTTGTTCATCGGTGGGCGGTCTAATGGGGAAGACTGAATACACCACAAACCCACCAGTGTCATCTTCTTTGCTATATCTTCTTCCTCGTTGGTGATTTCGTGCCCAATATGCCTTTTATCGTCTCCCTTCTCAAGATCCTTATATATCCATTCTGGAAAGTACATTGAACTTGAATCAGATGCACAATTTTCTGTGGATGTTTGGTTCCTTGCTCCTATCATTTCGAGGACTAACATTCCGTAGCTGTATACATCCGACTTGTAAGACACACTCCCATAAACTCGGGAGATCATCTCTGGTGCAATGTACCCTATTGTCCCTCTCGTGTCTAGAAGTGACATAGAGCTCTCTTTCTTCTGGCAAAGTTTGGCAAGTCCGAAATCAGAAACTCTGGGACAAAGATTCTCATCCAACAGCACGTTTTGAGGTTTAATATCAAAATGCACAATCCTTGTTTTGCAGCCATAATGCAAGTACTCTAGACCACGAGCAACGCCTAGTGCGATCCCAAACAGTGTCATCCAATCCAAGTTCATTGAGGTCTTTCTTGAGATGAAATTGTCAAGAGATCCATTTACCAAATATTCAGAAATAATTGCTCTCTTTGAACCTTCGGAGCAGAATCCAACCAGGGAAACAATGTTGACATGAGATGTTTTGCTCATGCTCGCAATTTCATTGATGAAGTCTCCATCATTACCTTTTGATTCTTTCAAGACCTTCACTGCAACCGTACGACCATCAGAAAGGCTTCCTCGATAAACAGTTCCAAATCCTCCTTTGCCAATTACTTCTTCAAATGACTTTGTAATTCTCTTCACTTGCGCGTAGCTATAGTGATTCCGTGGAATAAGGGCCTTTAGATTATGTTTTATGTAATGTGATGTTTTTCTCTTTCGGAGAAATAACAATGTGAATATGACCAGGAGTACAAGACCACCTGCTAGTGAACCTGAACCAGGAAACACAGAGAACACGATAAATTTAAAACCTTCATCTAAGAAGATCAAAAACAGTTTGAAATCTAGCCAGCTAGAAAACTAACCTATGACAATCGTTATGATAGTCCCTGTAGTGACATTGAACAAGTAAAATTTGTCAACATGGAACAGTTTACAATAAGGAAAAAATTCAGAGAAGACAACGGTTTACCTTGACTACTCTTTCCAGAACCGCAAGAACGGTGCTGAGGCCCATTGTTGCAATAGCAGACGAATTCACTTGAGTTATTATTATATCCACACGCACCGCCAGAGTCTATACACATCGAACAATCTCGGTTAAGTCCAAGCTCAAAACCCTCTTTAAGAGCTTTCTTCAGATTATCTGAAGTTTGAAATCTCTGTAGTGTGTTCAACGCTGGTCCAGACGCAAGAATACTAACGTCTAAGCACAATACCTTGAGGACGTTTAAAAGGTTTCTAACCCCGTCAAGTAAAGGAGACGAGAGGTTTCTTGTCACATAGTAACTTTTTCCATCTTGATCGTCACAAAAAAGCTCTCTAAAGTAAGTAGGCTCGTACACAGGCGTTGAGAATGAAAAGTCTCGACAGTTGTAATAAATTGTCACCATATCGGTGTCGGGAGCCAATGGGAGGACGTTTTCGTTGAACAGCGAATTTAGTGGGTTTTGGGGACAAAGGTTGCTGATATAATCTGATCTAGCGAGTCTTATGACACGAGAGTTATAGTTTGCCTCTAAGATTCTGAACTTTACGGAAGAGATGCTAACCTCTGCGAATCCTCCAATACAGTTGAGCTTAAAGTCGGGGTGGCCGCACTCTTCTCTGCCAGGAATCCAGAAAGGGTACAAGAGATCGATTTGATCGCCGCAGATAAATGGGGTACTGCAGAGGCTGTGAAGCTCATCAGCTGAGAAAACACAAGATGGAATCACAAAGAGGCAGATTGTTCATTGTATTCTCCTCTTTATTCTTTTTCCTTGGAGTTCACTCAATAAGGAAACAAAAAACAGAGATGTATGAGAAACTTACCACTACGTTGAAGCTTTGGTTCGCAACTGACTCCTCCTGAGGGTGCTGTCTTGCAGCAAACCTGTCTGGTACTGTTGAAGCCGCAAATTCCACCAGAGGACAAACATGCTTGACAACTTATCTCATCGATCGTCACTTTCACCTCAAACCCTTTTCTTAGAACAGTTTCAAATTGATCCAAAGAAAACTTTGTCTCTTCTGGAAAGAAACTTTGGGGAACTTTCACTGTGAAAGTCTCATCGCAAATTCCACTAGGTCTTTGATTCACTGACACAATACCCTTATCAGGACATGTAAAATTCGAAACGTCAGAATAAATAGAAGCGCAGCGGTAGAAAACAGTGAGGTCCTTGTAGGTTGGCAAAATCTCAAAAATATCGAAAGGTAAGATTGTCGTATTGAATTTAGCGGAGCAAAAAGGCCCTACCAGGTCTGATCTAGCAAGTGTAAGAGTGTAAGATGTCTGATTTACATCGAGAACATAGTACTCTTGGTCTGAGATGAATAAAGAGGTACCGCTGTTTTTGCTGCAGTGAAGCTCTAGCAATGGAAGACCACAATGTTCAGGACGATTCCCACCCCAGAACGGGAATCCGGCGGTGATGTTTCCACACTGAAACTGAGCTTGGCACCACCCAAGTTCTTTTTGACTTGAAGCACAAGGAAGGTGGTACAATAAAGGGAAGAGGAAGAATATGATCAGACAAGAAGTGGATTTTTGAGAATCTGATGAGTTCATGACTAATTTGTTAAAGTGTATAAAGGTACCGAGAGACTTTATTGGGTGTTCTTCTTCTTCTTTTTTCCTTGGAAATAGGAATCTTGGTGCGTTGACCAGAAAAAAAAAGGAATCTTGGTGAAGCAGAAGAACAACATAAGATGATGATGAACCTGTGTTGGTTTTTCTAAAATCCATTATTGAGATCACCTACAAGTCAACTTCTAAGAATTTTCTCGGAAACTTATCATTAAGACTTGTGGGGTGCTACGTCTAATGCGTAATGCCGTGTCTGATTTTTCTTTGACTAAAGAGGACTCACGAAACTTGAAAAGTCAACTTTAATGAGCTAATTTTTTTTTTTTTTGGTATCCTCTGAAAATAATATTCCAGTGAAACAAAGTTCAGAAAAAGAAAAAACCACAGGGCCAAAGGCTGTGGAGACATAAGATTGTCTGAACCAATTGCTCATATACTCTACAAGTTCAAAATCATTTCATTTTATTTTTTTCTATTTTAATTAACTTAAATAGAGCTCACATAAAATTCTAAAACAAAAATCCACAAACTACCCATCTTCTCACATGATCACTCACACACTCTAACATTAAATATTAATTGTTTCCTTAAATAAAACATCCATACAAATGGGACCCACACCAACCAATCTATCTTCTTCTTCATTAAACAATTTCGTACGGCCATCTTCTTCATTAAACAACCTTGAGCTTCTCTCGTCCGCTCGCATCTTCTCCCTGTCCGCTCTCGTCCGCCGCTCTTGTACTTTGTCCGCTGTCTGCCGGTAGAACCAGAAAGAGTTGAGTTTCCGCCATTGAAGCTCCGTTTTGAAGGTTCCTTCGTTTGAAGACGCTGTGAAAGATTTGAGCTCTGTTTGGATTCGAAGCTCATTTTAGGTAATGTTCATCATCAGTTTGAGTATATGAGCATGGGTTTTGACGGGGTTCGTGAATCGTAGGTCGATATTGGCATTACTATGAAAATGGGTACTACTGATACAACCGATATTACTAAGCAATTATATACAACTGATGCAACTAGTATTACTACGTGAAGATCTACAACTGATATAACTGCTATTACTAAGAAAACATGTATTACTGATATAACTGTTATTACTAAGAAAACATGTATTACTGTTATAACTGATATTGAGTAATGTTGAATTTTATTATTTTCAGGGTATACTGAATAAAAAGCGGACTCTCATACACTTTGATTATGGGGAACATTATCTAAGGAAGAGAGATGAAATTGTATGGATTTCAAGAGAAGATGTTAATCACGCTCTTCTGATGAAAAAATTGAGTGAGGAGGTCACTTATACGCTATTGGTTGAAGGTATATGCAAAAAGATGGGGGTGGATGAAGTTTGGCCTGTGATGAAAATTAGTTACATTCCACTTGTAGTGGATCCTAAGAAATCAATCTATATCTTCGACGATGATGATCTTTTGTGTTATTTAGAGTTGTACGAAGATCATACGAAAAGTGTGTTGCATGTAGAGGTTGTCAATAATCAGAGTTATGAGCAAATTGAGGGGTGTGATAAACATTCAAGAGAAGATGCAGTAAGTCAGTATGGTGCAAGTAATGAAGACATGATTTCTAGTGCTAGAAAAAATCATCGAATTGCTTATGGCAACATGTTTGATGTGGTTGTACACGATAAAGAACGGGGAGACTTGGATAATATTGGATGTGAAGTACGAGGAGAATTAGATAATATTGTTTCTGAAGAATGAGGAGACATAGATAACTTGTTTATGGATGAAGATATTGAGGTGATACGTAGTGAGGTCACTCCTTCCGTAGAAGTAGAGTCTGCGAATATGGAATGGGAAGATGGTATGAATGTGACATTGCACCAAGAATTTACAAGCAAGGAAGACGTGCAAATATTAATAGAAAAAGCCGCACATGTGAACTATTTTCAGTATGCTATTGTGAATTCCGATATAAGGCGGTACGTGGTAAACTGTTGTGGAGAAAAAATGTTGCAAATGGTATTTACGAGCTACGAAACATAAGGATTCGAGTTTTTTCTTGATTAGAACGTACAACAAGATTCATACGTGTTCTCGTGTATCTTCATGTACAACTACAAAGAGACGATGTGGCTCATCACGCTTAGTTGCATCTATTTTGCAAGATGATTTTTCGGGTACACTTGAAACCCCATGTGCAAAGATCATTGATTTGGTACAAGGAAGAGTTGGAATTAAAGTATCACACATTAACGCATGGAGAGGGAAAAACAAAGCTTGTGAAAATGTACGTGGCAGTCCAGAGGATAGCTATACGATGTTGTTTTTTTATATGTACATGTTATAGAAGATGAATTCGGGTACAATTACGTATGTGGAATTGGATGAAGATCAAAAGTTTAAGTATCTATTTTTCGCCTTGGGAGCAAGCATTAAAGGCTTTGCAGCCATGAGGAAAGTGATCATTGTGGATGGAAATCAACTTAAGCATGTGATTGGTGGAGTGCTAATAGTTGCGACCACGCAAGATCCTGATCATCACCACTATCCGATTGCTTTTGGTGTTGCTGATGGTGAGAAATACTCGAGTCTTATTTGGTTTTTCAGTAAGTTAAAAACAATAGTACCGGATAGTGGTGATTTAGTATTCGTAACGGATAGAAATCCAAATCTTATCAGGTCGATAGCTGAGGTGTACCCGCTAGCTTTGCATGGATATTGTACCTATCACTTATCTCAGAATGTGAAGCTAAACTGCCCCCACGTCCACAAAAAAACACTTGCGAAGTCGTTCAGGGCAGCCGAAATATACACGGAGTGTGAGTTCGAAAAACGCTACGGTGAATTTAAGAAAAGGTATCATGCGGCAGGGGCGTATCTTTATAGAAGTTGTGAAACAACTTGGAAATGGGCAAGATGTTATTTCCCAGGAGAGAGGTACGATATACACACCACTAATGTATGTGAATCTATTAACGGTGTTTTAAGAGAAGCAAGAAAATACTCTCTTTTACCGATGTGATCGTTGCAAAGGTAGCTGAGTGGTTTAACTTGCATCGGCAGGAATCTACCGATGGGGGGATTTTGGTGCCTTTTTTGAGAAAGTGTTGCACCCTTTGTGCCCCATTGCGCAGCGTTTGAAGGTGACTGTGTTAAATAATTTCTTCCTTGATTTCAGC
This sequence comes from Boechera divaricarpa, assembly GCA_026770425.1. Lineage (NCBI taxonomy): Eukaryota > Viridiplantae > Streptophyta > Magnoliopsida > Brassicales > Brassicaceae > Boechera > Boechera divaricarpa. The sequence continues at coordinate 20,534,801 of CM049182.1, read as the reverse complement.
GTGCGTGGACGCGATGAAAATAATTATTTGGTTGATCTGAAAAGGAAAACTTGCACGTGCAAGCGCTTTGATATTGACAAGTATTCGTGTGTCCATGCAATAGCGGCCCTTATAGAAGCAAGGAAGAACGGATACACAACTATGGAAATACATGATTTATGTTTCAAGTGTTATTGGATGGCGCATTGGACATTGGCCTATTACAGGACGATATATCCGGTTCTTCATATGTCTCAGTGGATAATTCCTGACCATATACGCGATATGGTTGCCCTTCCTCCGGACTATGTCAGCAAGAGAGAAAGACCCTAATCAACAAGGTATCCATCAGTTGGAGAACATAGGGGAAAGAGATGAAATTCTTCCGGGGGAAGTTTGTATTCATGGTTTGAGTGTAGTAGTCCTAATTGCCAAAGAGAGTGATAATTTATGTGTATGTTAAATTTGTTTGTTTTTTTGTTTTAAAAACTCTGTATTATGGATTGTATGTCTAAGGTTATGGATTGTGTGTTTGTCCAGGTTTTACTGCTATAATTATATATTACTGATACAACTATGTATCACGAATACAACTGGTACTACCATTACAACTATGTATATTACTAGTACAACTATGTATCACTCATACAACTGATATTACTAGTACAACTATGTATCATCCATACAACTGATATTACTAGCACAACTATGTATTATGTATACTAAACTCGTATGGTTATTTTCAAAGGTATATTACACTACACTGATATATATAGGGTTACTGAAACCACTATTATCCATGTAAGGAAAATATCTAATATGCTAGAAAAAAAATTTGAAAATATTTTGTTGTGGTCTTAAAATATCTTAGACATGTATGAGTATTTTTTAAACACTTTGGCCATTATGATGTGAGTCATAGAAAATTTGTAATTTGTAAGAAGTTTTTCTATGAAAGTTTAGTAACCGTTATTTATTTATCCATTGTAGCTTGTACAACTAGAAAAAGTGCATAACGATACTGTTACAACTAGAAAAACGTATAAAACATCCATTTTACAACTATGTGTAAGTCGATACTAATGTAAAACTGAGTATAACTACTGTGTGAACGCATGTATATAACAATATTTTTTGTTGTGTGAACAAGTGTAAACGGGAATGATTTTAATACTATTTTATTATTTTAATAATATTTTCTACTTCTGCTTTTTTTTCAAACCTACGGTTATAGTTGTATATAGTTGTACCTAGTTGTATAGCGTCAGAAAAACATACAAATACATCATAAATAGAAAGAGCTCCCAAAGTTCACAAAACAAAACAACTGAATGACTTGAAAATGTTCAGAAACCAGCCAAATAAAACAGAAACATTTGGAAAACCTAAAAAAACACAAAACACCAACTTCGTTACCCTTTTTAAACATATGCACTCTACTTGAACTTTGAAGGTTTTTCCGTCCACTACAAGAAAACAGGGTGATTTCGGACCAAAATTTCTGACTAATAAAGTTGTCGGAAAAATACAGACTAATTTCAGACTAAAATCCTACGAAAAATAATTTTGTAGGAATTTTGTCGGTAAATGTTTAAATTTTCCGACTAAATAATATTCGTCGGAATTTTGACAATAAACATCGTCGGCAAACATTTAAAAATTCCGATAAATTTTTAAATCGGAAATTTATCGGAAATTTTTGTCGAAAAATAGTCGGTAAATAAATATGTTAAAAATTCTGACTAATTTCCGACTAAATTTTGTCGGAAATTAGTCGGAACAAGAATTAACCCTTATCGTGTTTGAATTAAAAAAATACCGACTAAATAGTGACAAAATTCCGACTTAGTTAAATTTTGTATATATAACTCATCCTACAAACACAAAAACATCTCATGAAACAAAATTTCTAACATCCCAAAATATGTCGACATCAGAGCAAGGTGAAAGTTCTGAGGGTCCGTTAATACCTGGGCCTGCAGGTATTATACAAATGGCGATAAGAAGGAAGAAACACAAACACCATTCGGCATTGGACGCGGAAGGTGAAGTTATTTCCACGCAGAAGGTAATTTACAAAATAGAAACGGAAAAGGGTCATGGAGATGATGATTTTGTTAAGGAACCGTGGTTAACGGCCATTAATTTTGTGCGTTAGGAAAGTAATGTATATCAATATAAAGATTTTGTATAAATTATCTGTAATTATTTTAAACATAAAGTAATAATTATGCCTAAAATTTATTTTAGCTCAGCTCATGCAAATCCCTGCATATTGTCAATTTCTGACTGCAATAAGCATCATTTTTGACGGCACAACTAACTGGAGATGTATTGAGAAGGTGGTTGGCATGGTTAAAACATTTCAACCGAATGAACGAGGCGATGCAATAGTTACACTTAAAAGATCCTAGTGGAACGATTGATGCAAGTGTTCACAGAAAAGTGTTCGAAGATCCATTTAATGCTGCAAACATACGGGTTGGATCTGTAAATATCTTACAAAAGGTTGTAGTAATTAGGATGTCGCGGACAAAGTGTTATTTGAACATTGTTGCGAAAAATATTGACAAAGTTTTTACCAACGATAATTATTTGCAGCCGGACCATGTTGAACACATGGAAGAAGATGGTTACGTTTCTGATTCAGATAAAAATTAATGATATTGTAGTTTATTTTTTTTAACATTATGTTGTTGGAATAAATATTTCAAATTAATATATATGTTTGTAATGTTAGTTGAAAATTTTAATTATTAATAAACTAAAATTTCCGATCAAATAACGACAAGCAGTAAAATATCATGTAAATACCGACTAAATTCTGACTAAATTTAGTCAGAATTTAGTCGGAAACAACAAAGTATTTATAAATTGAACAATCTGACTAAAGACCGACTACATTACGGAGGTAGTAAGAATTTCGTCGGTAATGTTGTCTATATATCTCCATGTTGGTCCTAGCATATAATCATCATATTTAAAATACTGTCAAATTTTCCATGTTCAGAAGAATCAGATACCGAGAAGATTACAGACATGGAATTAAGTAGGTCTGAACTACAAAATGTTGTCGCTATTTGAGATGCGGAACGAAAAACATTTTCAGAATTATTTTCGGAGTCGGATTTGGTTTCTTCTCAAGTTCGGGGAAAATATTCTGGCGAAGGCTCTGGAAGTAAACCACACAGAGAATTTGATAACGTCCGCAGGATTGATGGAGGAGAAGATAGAATTGTTAGAAAAGTACAAGATGAAGAAGTTAGAAATTTAAGAGATGAGGAGGATGAATTACCGAACAGCCTTTTGCATGCGATACGTCATGATGAAGGTAAAATATTTTCGATATTATGCTCAAATGTATTCCATTAAGTAATGTTATAATAATATTTGTTTGTAAACTAACCATAATGTTTTAAAAAATATAGATAACATTTTCTCCAAGAATACTAGCAAAGAACCGAGAATAGAGGCTCCTATCGGTCCTGGTTTTGAGAATTGGATAAAGAAAATGGAAAAATGGATAAAGAAATGAAATGAATAATAATATGTAATGATTAATAATAGTAGCAAAAAATATTTATGAAATATTTTTCTGTTTGATAACTTATTTTATTAATAATTATCCGTTCAATTAAGTTGATAATGCAAATCATGTTTAGAGATTCGAGTTATTTATATAACAACATTAAATATCAGTCACATAAAATCCACGATATTCTGACTAAGTTGGTCAGTAATTAGTCGGTCAATACAACGGATATATTGGCCAACTAATTTCCGATGAAATTAGTCACAGTTTGGTCGGCCTCTCTAACGATTACTTGGCCCGACCATAAACCGACTAAAATCGTCGGAATTTCGTCAGAATATGTTTTAAAATTTTCTCGACGGAATTCTGACTAAATTATTGGTCGGTATTTCTGCTATATATACCTCCACCCTCATGAAAAACATATCTCAAACACACCTCTCAAACCATATCTAAAAAAAAATTCCAAAAATATCTATTTACATTTTTCCAAGATTTTCAAAATGGGTGAACCTGCAATTAAACGAGGCTTATAAGAGTTCATGAAGTTTGCTTCACAGCACGAAATGAGTCGTACACAAGGTATTATGTCATGTCCTTGTATAAAGTGTCCAAATGAAATTTATTTGGGAAAGCAAATAGTATTTAATCACTTATATTGGGGCGGTTTCTCACGGTGAAGATTTTACATCTGGGCCGAGTAGTCATGCTAGGAGGGGAGAATATATTGGGCAAAAATTACAGACAGTACGTACGGACGTAGAAATGCCGGTTTTCGGATACGATCGGATGCTGCGAACGGACAGTGCGATCGGATCGTACGTCTGGATGAGTATTGCGAACGCGGAAGGACCGTCTCGATGCGATTTGGACAGACGATGCGGACGTCCGGATCGACGTGCGGACGTATGGACTGCATTCGTACGGACGGTGTAGTGACCCTCACCTCTGATCGGAAAATCGGAATAGTCGGACACAGAAATGTCCGAGAGTGGCTAAGTATTTGACGTGCTTTCGAGAAGTAGCTGGGTGGTGACGTGCTCGGGCTAAGCTATTAACCACGCGGCTGAGTGTCGAGGTGCTTGTAAGCAGCTAAGCAGCTGGGTGTCAAGTGCATGCGCCAAGCTGGTGAACGAACAACTTAGCTTACCCACTGCCGAAGTATGCTTGGCGAGTCATGGGCTGAGGTGTCGGATTTTTGGCAGCCTGAGAAACCCTTGGCTAAAGTCTTGTCCGTTTATGAATACAAGCCTTCTCCTCTCATTTTGAAAAGTGTTGAACATTTCTGAGCTTCTTGTCCGAGAGAGAACCGAGAAAAATCCGAGAGAGAAACCGAGAGAAGCCCGAGAGAAATTAAGTGAAAGTTTGAGTTGCCTTACTAGAGTGATTGGATCATCGGAGATAACCGAAGGAAGTCAATCCGTTCGTGCTATCGTCGGGAATCCCTAGCCAAACCATAGACTGTGAGTTTGGTTTCTTGTTCTATGTTGCCTATGTTCGGTTTATGTGCTTAGTCGTATGCATGTGAGTTCGGTTACATGTTCTTAAGCAATATTGTTGATATATGAGTTTGGTTACTTGTTATGTGTTGCATACGTTCGATGATTGGATTTATTGCGATGATTTATGCATATGTTTGGTTAATACGTGATTGATGTGGTGTTTTGATTTATCGGTTATTTGTGTGAGAAACACAAGTGTGGTGGATTAGATATTTTTAAACTTGAACATACGATGAATTGGTTAGCGACCATCATCGATATGTCGCATGACTATGCGGATAAAAGACTGATAACCGTGGGCAATCCGGCAGTCAATTATGGTTCGGATCACATCGGACCTTAGATTGTTGCTTGGGCCGAGTGAGGTAAGATGGAACATTCATATCACTTCGGTTTCATTAGCCTTTGTGGCTGTGACCGAGTGAGGTAAGATGGGAACAGTTGAGAATCATCCAAGGCCGCGAGGAAGAGTATAAAACGAAGTTGAGAAAGGCTTAGAATTGTTTATGATTTATACTTGTGATTTTTGAGCTATGTTTGATTGTTTGTTGAGGTTTTGTAGGTAATGATATGCATGTTAGGCACCCGTTCTCACTAAGAAAAATAGTTGCTTATCGAACTCATTCCAGCAGATAAGCGTAAGCAGTGAAGAAAGGGACGGAACAATTTTGCTTGAAGTCGGTGTATAGAGTTTAGCCTTTTGTAAAACGTATGTTTATATGGTTTACTAGTTTATGTTTGTTTTTCGCTGTAGCCTTTTTGTGCGATAGTATGACCATGTAAATCGGTTTTTGTTGTATGAACTTAAGTTTTATAAATAAAGGAAAGTTTTCTATAAAAGCTTAAGTTCTCAATAATGATATTAGCTTGGTCCGAGCGAACTAACTACGAGTTTTTATTCGGGTTGAAAAGTTTAGAATAAAATAAGTAGGAAATATGACGCCTCGGATGTTCCGTCTAAGGTCTCGGTGAGTTTGGGAACCTCGGATTGAATGTCCAAACGCGTCATAAGTAGCGCTTCATATCTAGGCATAAACAGGGGTGTGGTATCATAGCATTGTACGATGCTCGTAAGGGACATAATTTTTGGATTTTATCGAGTAAATGTGTCGCAAAAGGCTATTATGAAACACTAGCTTTGTTCCTCCTTTCCTTTGCTTAAGTTTTGACACTTGGTTCCTTGCAAACTATGCCGCCGAGAAGATTTTACAGGGGGAATGGACGCCCGTGGATTAATCCTAGTGCCCCTTTGCTAGAATAAGACTCAAGTTCTTACGAGTCAGACCCATCTGAGAACCTTTCTCCATGAGAGTCCGTTGGACAGACTATGGGTAATTATGAGTACGAAGTGAATGAGCCAGATACTTATGATATGAGTGTAAATGAGCAGGATGATGATGCGTCATCAAGTACTAGGAATAGAATGCCGAATCAAGCTGGGGGAGAACCGTCAACGAGACGGAGGAGTCTGTTCACGAACCTTATCAAAGGACTAATTGATCGTCTGGATCGCCGTGAGCATCAAGCCAATTCGAACCATTCCGCTTTAGAGGCAAACATTTTTGAAGATAGTGAGAATGATGAAAACATTAGGGACGGACAGATTCGAAGGTAGTACAGACCCCTTTGTAGCAGATGTCTGGATAAAGAACTTAGAAAGGAATTTTGATGCAACACGATGCCCTGAAGCTTTTAAGAAGGATGTAGCTAATTATTACTTGGATAAGGACGCGTTGAATTGGTGGAACGCACTGGAAAGATGTTACGGAGAGTACACGACCGGATACACATGGACTGAATTTCATAACAAGTTTTTGAGGATGTACTTTCCCCCAGAAGCTCAGGACCGGTTAAAGATCCAATACTTCGGGCTTACACAGGGTGACCGGAGTGTCCGAGACTACGAGGCAGAATTCACCCTTCTATGTCAGTATGCAAATTATAAGTGGGGTGATGAGCCTTCAACGGCTCGGAAGTTCCTGCATGGGTTACGGTTAGAGATTTGGAGCCGCTTGCAAGTAGTAGAGTTTTAAGATCTGTCTACCTTGGTGGAGCGAGCCGTTAATGTGTAAGCGAGACTTGCAGCGGAACATGCCCAAGCTGCGAGAGCCAGTTGGGCTCGTAATGCTAGAAACCAGAGGAATTCTGCACCAAATTATCGGGGCAAGAACGCACGGATATCGGTGAAACCCGTAGATCAGTTGCGGACCTGTTATAGATGTGGTAAACCAGGACACATGGCCGCATCTTGTAGAAGTGCAATGTCGAGTGTTCAGCACCCGGACATAGTGTGTTTTGCATGTAACGAAAGGGGGCATTACGCGATCTCTTGTCCTCGGAGATAAACGCAACAAATGAACCAGCCCTTACCCATTTAGGCGCCTGTAACCCATCCTGCCATAGGAATCGTGCCTAAGAAACAAGCAACTCCAGGCCGACTTTATACATTAGGTGTTACGAAACCTGAACTGTCATGTCCTCCTAAAGGACCCGTCGCAGGTATATCGGGTTTTGGCCTTATGATTTAATTGATGCATTATGTTTACTTATAGAATAAAGGGTATGTTGAATTAATGTTTGTTAGGAACTTTGCGTGTTGGTGGTATTCCTGTATATATGTTGTTTGACTCAGATGCGACACATAGCTTCGTGTTACCTGAGGTAGTGAGGAGTTTCTGGGGAACCTTTACGATAATAAAGGTGAATGTGCCAATTAAAACACCCGGTGATCAAATACTTCATCGGAGAGATTGAATTCTCAGCGAACTTGTTAGTTGCTCCGCTAGCTCACCATGAAGTGATTTTGGGAATGGATTGGTTGTCAAGTTATCAGGCTCGTTTGGATTGTGGTAAAGGCAGAGTTCAGTTGGAAAAAGATGGACATCCTTTGGTGGGTTATGTCCGAGTCTTGGAGTAGCTGTTGTGTCGGCATTAAGAGCTGAGAAAGAATTACGCTGTGGAGAAGCCTACTTGGTTACCGTAACCATGATTGATGATGGCGTAGAAGAAGAGCCAAAGCTCAAAGAAATTCATGTGGTTCAGAAATTCTAGGACGTATTCCATCCCTTGGAAAGAGTACCTCCGCCTTGTTCTAATCCCTTCACTATTACTCTTGAGCCAAGCGCAGTACCAATAGCCAAAGCACCATACAGAATGGCACCAGCTGAAATGGTAGAGCATAAAAAGCAATTGGAAGATCTCACGGAAAAAGAATTTATTCGACCAAGTTCTTTGCCATGGAGAGCTCTAGTCTTGTTCATGAAAAAGAAGGATGGAAGTATGCGGTTATGTATTGATTATCGGGGAATCAATAACATAATGATTAAGGATAAATATCCACTTCCAAGAATAGATGAGTTGTTGGATCAGTTGCAAGATGCTAAGTTATTCTCCAAGATTGATCTTGCTTCGGGTTACCATCAAATCTCAATCGCGGAAGATGATGTTCAGAGGACTACATTCAGAACAAGGTACAGACATTACGAGTTTGTGGTAATGCCGTTAGGATTGACGAATGCACCAGTAGCTTTCATGAGATTGATGAATGAAGTATTACAGGAGTACTTAGATGAGTTTGTAATCATTTTCATCGATGACATTCTCATCTATTCACGAAGTGTCGAGGAACATAAAAGATATCTGAAACTAGTGTTGAATCGACTAAGGGAGCAAAAGCTGTTCGCTAAGTTTAGTAAGTGCAAGTTCTGGAGAAAGGAAATTGGATTCTTAGCCATCGTGTATCGGAACATGGTGTGTCTGCTAATCCCGAGAAGATCGCTGTCATCAAGGATTGGCCACAACCAACCAATTTTACAGAAGTACAAAGCTTTTTGGGTTTAGCTGGATACTACCGTAAGTTCGTGAAGAATTTTGCTACTCAAACCAAGCCGTTAACTTGTTTAACGGGGAAAGGAATCAAATTTCAGTGGGATACAGAAGCTGCAAATTCGTTTGGGCAATTGAAGGAAGTGCTGGTCACTTCTCCTATTTTAGCTCTCCTTGAACCTAACCAGCCGTATACAGTTTATACTGACGCAGCTCGAGTAGGAATGGGTTGTATATTGATGCAGAATTGGACGGTCATTGCCTATGTGTCGCGTTAGTTAAGAAAGCATGAAGAAAACTATCCCACTCATGACTTGGAGATGGTCGCAGTAGTTTTCGCATTGAAGATTTGGAGATTATATCTCTATAGAGAAAATGTTGAAGTACTTACAGATCATCAAAGTCTTAAGTATCTGTTCACTCAACCGGATTTGAACTTAAGACAACAGAGATGGATGAAATTTATAGCAGATTACGATCTAAAGATTCTTTACCATCCCGGGAAAGCAAATGTGGTGGCGGATGCTCTAAGTCATCGACGAGCAACTGTAAACATTGACAAAGACGTAGAAGCCTTAGCTGTTGCATTTAAGATGGTGAGTCTAACGGCGCTAGAAGGTGAAACCAATGAGCCGTTGGGACTTCAGGCTGTAAACCAAACGGGTTTGATTCAAAGGATCCGGGAAGAACAGTACGAAGATACGAACATAAAGAAGATCATAGAGGAGTTAAAAGATGTAGATGGGAGAAATGAGGGTGGTTATCATTTGGCAGCCGATGGTACTTTACTTTTGAATGGAAAGATTACGGTTCCTGCAGCCGGAAAGGAGTTCAGGAAATAAATTCTAAGAATGGCACATCACTCATTGCTTAGTATTCATCCAGGAATTACCAAAATGTACAGGGACATTAGACGGTACTATAACTGCCAGGAATGAAGCGATCTGTAGCGTAGTGGGTAGCATAGTGTCAGACTTGTCAATTAGTTAAGGTTGAGCATCAATTGCTGGGAGGATTATTACAAAGCTTACCGATCCCAAAATGGAAATGCGAAGCCGTTGCGATGGATTTCATAACCGGGTTACCAACCGCACCAAGAAGATGAATTGATCTGATTTAGGTAATAGTGGATCGTTTGACTAAGTATACGCATCTTCTCCCGATAAAAGGCGAAGGTAAGTTTGAAATTCTAGCTAAGTTGTACATAAAGGAAATTGTTCGACTTCATGGAGTACCAGCAAACATCGTGTCTGACCGAGATCCTCGATTTACTGGAAAGTTTTGGCGTGCATTTCAGGACGCCTTAGGAACTAAACTTCATATCAGCACAGCCTTCCATCCCGAGACTGATGGTTAGACAAAATGGATCATACGAACCATCGAAGACATGCTCCGGACGTGTATGTTAGATTGGGCCGGAACGTGGGAACAATACTTGCCTTTGGTGGAATTCTCTTACAATAAAAATTTTCATTCCAGCATCGGCATGTCACCTTACGAAGCTTTGTATGGACGGTCGTGCCGAACACCAGTGTGTTGGACTGAAGTGGGTGAAAGGAAAATGTTTAGAATCGACATAGTGGATGAGACTACATAGAAGATCAAAACTGTTCGAAGGAATATGAAGAAAGCTCAAGATCGTCAAAAGAAGTATGCTGATCAGAATCGAAGAGAAGTAGTATTTAAAGTTGGAAATTGGGTATACTTGAAAGTGGCAGCACAGAAAGGGAAAGGGTCGGAGAGTTAGCTTATCGGTTAGAACTTCCTTCAGATATGGCCTTACATCTGGTGTTTCATGTCTCTATGTTGCGAAGACACGTAAAAGACCCTACGAAGATAGAACCTTAGAGGGTAGAGGAACTCCGTACAGGTCTTACCTACCCCGAAAGACCAATACGACTAGGAGAACGGCGAGTCAAGAGACTAAAGAACCGACATATTCAACAAATCCAAGTCTTTTGGGAAAAACAAAATAGAATTATGGTGACTTGGGAAGACGAAGAGAATTTCTGAAAAAGTTACCCCAAGATATTTGTTAATGAAGCTTAGACTTAAAGCCTAAGAATTCGGGACAAATTCTAATAAGGGGGAAAATGTAGTGATCATCACCTTTGATCGGAAAATAGGAATCTCGGACACGAAAATGTCAGAGAGTGGCTAAGTATTTGACGTGCTTCCGAGAAGTAGCTGGGTGGCGACGTGCTCGGGCTAAGCTAGCAAGCACGCAGTTGAGTGTCGAGGTGCTTGTAAGCAGCTAAGCAGCTGGGTGGCAAGTGCAACGCCAAGCTGGTGAACGAGCAGCTTAGTTTCCCACCGCCGAAGTTTGCTTGGCGAGTCATGGGCTGAGGTGTCGGATTTTTAGCAGCCCGAGAAACCCTCGGCTCAAGTCTTGTCCGTTTATAAATACAAGCCTTCTCCTCTTATTTTAAAAAGTGTTGAACGTTTGTGAGCTTCTTGTCCGAGAGAGAACCGAGGAAAGTCCGAGAGAGAGAACCCGAGAGAAGTCTGAGAGAAATTAAGTGAAAGTTTGAGTTACCATGCTAGAGTGATCGGATCATCGGAGATAACCAAAAGAAGTCAATCCGTTCGTGCTATTGTCGGGAATCCTTGGCCAAACCATAGACTGTGAGTTTGGTTACATGTTATTAAGCAAAATCGTTGATATATGAGTTTCGTTTCTTGTTTTATGTTGCATATGTTCAGTTTATGTGGTTAGTCGTATGCATGTGAGTTCGGTTACAAGTTCTTAAGCAAGATCGTTGATATATGAGTTTGGTTACTTGTTCTGTGTTGTATACGTTCGGTGATTGGATTTATTGCGATGATTTATGCATATGTTTGGTTAATGGATGATTGATGTGGTGTTTTGATTTATCGATTATTTGTGTGAGAAACACAAGTGTAGCGGATTGGATATTCTTACACTTGAACATACGATGAATTGGTTAGCGACCATCATCGATATGTCACATGATGATACGGATAAAAGACTCATAACTGTGGGCAATCCGGCAGTCAATTATGGTTCGGATCACATCGGGACCTTAGCTTGTCGCTTGGACCGAGTGAGGTAAGATGGGAACGTTCGGATCACTTCGGTTTAATTAGCTTTTGTGGCTGTGCCGAGTGAGGTAAGTTGGGAAGAGTTGCGAATAATCCAAGGCTGCGAAGAAGAGTATAAAACGAAGTTGAGAAAGACTTAGAATTGTTTATGATTTATACTTGTGATTTTTGAGTTATGTTTGATTGTTTGTTGAGGTTTTCTAGGTAATGATACGCATGTTAGGCAGCCGTTCTCACTAAGCAAAATAGTTGCTTACCGAACTCATTCTTGCAGATAAGAGTAAGTAGTGAAGAAAGGGACAAAACTATTTTGCTTGAAGTCGGTGTATAGAGTTTAGCCTTTTGTAAAACATATGTTTTTATGGTTTACTCGTTTATGTTTGTTTTCCGCTGTAGTCTTTTTGTGCGATAGTATGGCCATGTAAATCGGTTTTTGTTGTATGAACTTAAGTTTTATAAATAAAGGAAAGTTTTCTGTAAAAACTTAAGTTCCCAATAATGATATTAGCTTGGTCCGAGCGAACTAACTACGAGTTTTTATTCGGGTTGAAAAGTTTAGAATAAAGAAAAGTCAGAAATATGACTCCTCGGATGTTCCGTCTAAGGTCTCGGTGAGTTCGGGAATTTCGGATCGAATGTCCGGACGCGTCATAAGTAGCGCTTCCGTTCTAGGCATGAACGAGGGTGCTACAGACGGTATGTCTGGATTGGGAGAATTCGGATAAGACCTTGCCATTTTGAGATTTTTCAGACAGGATTGGATATTTGGACAAGACCGGTCCATTTTCAGACATGATTGGGCGTTAGGACAAGATTTGTCTGAATAGGACATTTTTAGCTAGAGAGGACAAGGGACAGTCGAGAATCGTTCGAACATCGATCCTAAAATTTTGAACAGGATAAGGTTTGGACAAGATAAGGTTCAGACAGGATAAGATTCGGACATGATAAGATTCGGACAAGATTTGTCTGAATTCGGATACACTGACCATCCGAGGGACCGTGAAAGGATTGTTCGGACAACATCCTTAAAATTTCGGATATGGATAGAGTTTAGGACAAGAACCGTCTTAAAATCCTATTTGGTCGGCTTTTGGACAAGTTGGACCGATGGGATATGTATTTGGCCGAGAGTTTCTCATGTCGATCGACGGACGGTCCGGTACGGGTCAATTTGGGATCCGATGGGACAAATTCGATTTGAGTCGGGCCAATCTGATTTTAAGTGTTTGGACCGACCTAATATGATGCAAAAATCGAGAATTTGGCTAAGTATGGGACACGAGCCGAATTGGAGACTTATGGCCTAATGGGAAAGAAAAATTTAGTAAATTTTTCTAAGTATTGGCCTGTTAGTTCAAGAGTTTTGGCTGTGTGTTTATAAGGCTTAGGTCGAGTCTTTCAGCCGCATAGAGGACTTAGAATGCTGAGAGAACTCAAGTTTTTGCTGAGAGAAATCGAGAGATCCTTGGCCGTGAGAGAGAGATCCGTCCGTGGGAAAGAGCTAACATTTTTTGTAAGCGTTTTTCCCTTTTGGTTGGTGTTTTTGGGACGATCATAGAGTGTTCTCTGATGGTTTTGTGATCGGTTCTTGACAGCCTTCAGTAGATCCTTCAAGAATTGAGATCCATCACCGGATCTTGTCAGAAAACGCGAAAAAATAAGCATTTGATGTTTGGATTCGTTTATGTTGATGAGATCGGATCTTGATCTGTTTTTGTATGGTTGTTTTAAGGCTGAGCGTGTGGTGTGGTTGCTGTGGTGAAGTCGTTTGGTTGATGTGGCCTTAGATCCTTGCCTTGTTTAGTAAGATTTAGTCTTTTTGAGATTATTTTGGGGGCTAAGTGTTGGATCGGTTGTTGATGGGGTCTTTTGGTGTGTTTCTTATGGCCATTGTGTGTCAAGGAGACTGAGGAGAGACCGATCCAAATGTGTGTGGACTTGTTGTATGGATCGTTTGGTAAGGAGATCCTTTTAGGATTGTTTTGTATTTTTTTTGTGTAAATCGATTTTTGATCGATTTTTGTTTGGTATTTTTGTGTCCAGCGTTTTTGTTGAGGCTGAGGGGAGTTCGATCTGATTGGTATAGCCTCAGATTGATCATCGTTTGGTAAGAATCCTTTAATAATATCGTTTGTGAGGTTATATTTGAATCGGATTTGCTAATTCGAGTTTGTTTATTGTCTAGGCTGATTGGCGTTTGTTAGTGACACCATTTGCTGTGATTTTAAGTTGTCTTCAGTAACTCTAAGGTGAGTGCGTGACCGTGGTGCAATTGTAGAAGTAGTTTGATGTGTGGCTTGATTGTCTTGTGTTGTTATGTGTATGCATTTGATTGTCATGACAGGTAGGGAACCATTGTATACAGTAACCTCACTTTGATATATTTTGCTCATTGTGCCTAGTGAGACGGGACGACCGCCTCACTAAGCAATTATTTTGCTTACATATCCACCTCATAGATGCAGGTGAGAAAGATGATTGAAGAGCTCGCGAGACATGGAGGCGTTTGGACGGATAGGATTGTTTAGTTTGTTTGTGTTTTCGACTTGGTTAATTTTGAAGTATTTTGTTAATCATGCTTAGGCGAGTATTGGTGCTATTTTGAGAATTCTTGTGGTGAATCTCGTTTGTGAATTTTTGTTAGTTTAATTTGAAATAAGAACTCGCTTGCATAAATTAAATTGGTCAAGTATTCCGTTGTGCATGAAAATTGAAATAAAAATTCGAGAAGTAACACTTTGTAGAAAAATTTCAAAAATTTGCGCGAATAGTGGTGTTACAATTTTGTATTAGAGCGCGGTCGGCTCTAGAATTTTATAAATTGTGTGAGATTTTGTTGATACTATGATATCAGTTTGGTATTAGAGCATGCTTGATTCTAGGATTGTTACTATTTTTGTGAGTTATTTTGAGTTATTTTGAGGTTAAACCATCCTTCCAACGCCAAGTCTCGCGGTAAGTCTTAAATTTTTCTGTGAATTTTCTGAAAAATTTGTGATGATTCGTTTATCAAACCGTTTAGCGTGGAAGTTTTTGCTGAGTTTGAGTGAACTTAGCTTGAATTTTTGAGTCTTTGCAGACAGCTAGACAGACTAGAAGCATGCGCAGAAATGGTAGAGCTTCTGAGAACTCCGGAGCTAACTCATCCCGAGAGGAAATGGCTGAGAATGTTGGTGAAAATATCGCTGGAAACGGTGTTGAGAACCATCGTCAGCCCTATCTTAACGCCATTCAGGAGGCTATGACACCTGTGTTGGCCACTATGGCTCAGTTGTTGGCTAGAATTCCTGTAGAAGAACCGGTTCCTGTGGCACCACCAGTTAAAAACGATGGGGCCGCAGAGAATGTTGTGCCTAAAAATGTGGAAAGCGTTGAGGTTCATGTTAAGGCACCGACTAGAGATGCTTGAGCCTCCTGTACCAACTTATCTGAAGGTACTGGAGCATATGCAGCGTTTGGATACTCGTTGTTTCCCGGGTGGCACTAAACCCGTGGAGGCAGATGAGTGGAGGTCTAGAGTTGAGAGGAATTTTGCTGCTGTGAGGTGTCCTTATCAGTACAAAACGGACATTGATGCTCACTTCATGGAGGGAGATGCACACGTTTGGTGGGAATTTGTGTTGACTCGTCATGGGAGAGTTGGCTCTTAGAAGATTTTATGTGAGGAGTTCAACTCTAAGTACTTTCATCAGGAAGATGCGGATCATTTGGAGGGTCAGTTCTTGGATTTGCGTCAAGGTTCTAGGACTGTCCGTGAGTATGAGGCTGAATTCAATGGCCTTAAGAAGTATGCTGGTAGGGATCTTGAGGACGAGAGGGTCCAGATTCGTCGGTTTATGTGCGGTATGCAGTTGGAGCTATGTAATCGGTGTCTGATGCGTGACTATTAGACCATAGCTGAGCTTGTTAAGAAACCGGCCGTGATTGAGTCTGGTATGATTGCTGAGGAGAGCAGGAAACAGTCCCAGGCAGGTGGAAATCGTAAGACTTAGGCTGCTTCTGCATGGAATAAGTCTGATAATGCTGTTTCGGGACAGAAGAGAAAGTGGAAAGGTGCTTTTTTGGACAAGCAGAGTTCAGAGAGTGGTTCTGGTTTCCAGAGTGGTGGCTGTTTCAGATGTGGCAACAAGGATCACAGGATCGCTAACTGTCCTAGGCCAGATGAGGGCAAGACTTGCAACTATTGTAAGAAACCATGACATTTCAAGGACAAGTGTCCGAAGCTGGCCAAGAAGGCAGAGCAGGGTGGAGCTGTGGCCTTATCACCACCTCCTAAGAGGATGGAGTACACTCCTCAGGTGTATACCATGGCTGGAAACGAGGCTAGTCCGAGTACATCTCGTCCGATCACTGGTAAGTTCTGGAAAAACTTATCTTTGTATTCTTCTGTGAAAAGTGTTGGTTGTGTGTATTGTTGCTTTAGGTTCTTAGCATTAAATAAATCTGTAGGGGCCTTAAGCATGGGTGGAGTAAAGACCCATGTTTTATTCGACTCAGGAGCTTCGCATTTTTTTATGAACCCGGGGATGATCGGGAAAGGTGAATTCCAGAAGGACCCTATAAATCTTCGGGGATCAGTTAGAGCCGCTGGTGGACAGCTTATGGAGGCCCTAGGAAGGGTCAGTAATGTGTCTACTTGGATTACTGGTGAGGATATGAGGACCGATTTGGTCATTTGCCATGTGGAGACTTATAACGTAATCCTTGGAATGGATTGGTTGGGCAAGTACAAGGCTCATTTGGACTGTCACAGAGGACGTGTGAACTTTAAGAGGGGCAAGAAAATGTTGGTCTATCGGGATGTTAGACCGACTACGGGAAGGCTGATCGTGTTATTCAGGTGGAGCGTTTGCTGGAGAAAGGCTGTGAAGCCTATTTGGCTAATATCATTATGATAGAGGAGAGTAGTGACACGGATATTGGTAACATCTTGGTGGCCCAAGAATTTGAGGATGTGTTCCGTGAGGTGATAGGATTACCACCATCGAGGTCGGATCCGTTTACTATCGAGTTAGAATCCGGAACGGCTCCTATTTTGAAAGCGCCGTATAGAATGGCACCTGCTGAGATGGCTGAGCTGAAAAAGCAGCTGAGTGAGCTTATGGAGAAAGGATTCATAAGAACCAGTAGTTCACCGTGGGGAGCACCGGTGTTGTTTGTCAAGAAGAAGGACGGATCCTTTAGACTTTATATCGATTACAAAGGTTTGAACCGTTTGACAGTTAAGAATAAGTATCCTCTGCCAAGGATAGATGAGTTGTTGAATCAGCTCAAAGGAGCTACTTGGTTTTCTAAGATCAATTTGGCTTCGGGAGAACATCAAATCTTGATAGATGAGATGGATATTCGTAAGACTGCGTTCAGGACGTTATAAGCATTTTGAGTTTATGGTTATGCCGTTTGGATTGACTAATGCTCCTGCAGCATTTATGAAGTCGAGGAATACCGTCTTCACAGAGTTCCTGGACGAGGTTGTGATTATCTTTATAGATGATATTTTGGTGTATTCTAAGACTCGTGAGGACCACGAGGTTCATTTGAGGGTCGTTATGAGTAAGCTCCGTGAGCATAAGTTGTTTGCTAAGTTGAAGAAATGTAGCTTTTGATAGCGTGAGATCGGTTTCTTGGGTCATGTAATCTCAGATAAGGGAGTTTCTGTGGACTCGGAAAAGATTCGGGCCAATGCAGATTAGCCAAGACCGAGAAACGCGACAGAAATCTATAGTTTTTTAGGTTTGGCCTGTTATTACCGACGTGTTGTGAAAATTTTTGCGAGTAAGTCCAACTCGTTGACCAAGTTGACTAGGAAAGATGTCCCATTTGTTTGGACCAAGGAGTGTGAGAAGAGTTTCAGTAAGCTGAAGGAAATGCTTAGTAGTACTCCGGTCTTAGCGCTATCCGAGCCAGGTGAGCCGTACATTGTGTACACGGATACGTATAGGACATGACTTGGATGCGTTTTGATGCAGCAGGGTAAGGTGATAACTTATGCTTCTAGACAGTTGAGGAAACATGTAAAAAACTATCTTACCCATGATCTTGAGATGGCTTCGGTCGTTTTTGCATTTAAGATTTGGGGATCTTATTTGTATGGAGAAAAAGTGCAAGTTTTTATGGACCATAAGAGTTTGAAGTACATCTTCACTCAACCCTAGTTAAATCTTCATCAGAGAAAACGGATGGAGGTATTAGCTGACTACGATCTAGAGATAGCTTACCATCCCGGTAAAGCTAATTTATTGGCGGATGCACTAAGCAGGAAGCAAGTGGCTTCTGACACGGAGAGAGACATGGAATTTGTTGGTATGGTCAGTACTTTGAGACTGAATGCGTTGACTGATGAGGTAGAACCGTTGGGTCTTGGTGATCATGCTTAGGCGAGTATTGGTGCTATTTTGAAAATTCTTGTGGTGAATCTCGTTTGTGAATTTTTGTTGGTTTAATTTGAAATAAGAACTCGTTTGCATGAATTAAATTGGTCAAAGTATTCCGCTGTGCATGAAATTAAAATGAAAATTCGAGAAATAACACTTAGTAGAAAAATTTAAAAAATTTGCGCGAATAGGGGTGTTACACTATCCCTTAATCTCTTCTTCTCCTCTCCGGGTTCCTATTGATTAGTCTGTTTTAATCCTATAAAAATCTGTCCTAGAGAATCATATGGGATGCTCTTACAACTTCTTTGATCATTAAATCTGTAAATTTTAAACTCCCATGTAAATCCCAAATCTCCATATTAATCATCTCTTGTTTATCTTCTTCTTCCATCAAACGTGTTCTCTCTATTCTTGATATTCAATGTCTCGATCCATGGTCTCAATCTCATTTGTGCTCTTCCAGTTTTCGAGCGTCTCTGTTCGAGCTCAGAGCACATCACCAGAGACAACGTTCATTTTCCGAGGTTTTAAGGATTACAAATCGGAGATTCAAACAAAGGGAGTTGCAACCATCGAACCCAATGGAATATTGAGTGTCACTGATAAAAGGTCAAACATCACGGGAACAGTGTTCTACAACAAACCGGTAAGGTTGCTTGACCATAAGGTCCATAACAGTCTCACTACCAAACCCGTCGTTCGCTCTTTTAGCACTTCTTTCATCTTCTCCATATTCTCTTCCGACTCTAATAACGGAGGTTTCGGCTTCACCTTCACACTTTCTCCCACCCCAAACCGTCTAGGCGCCGAATCCGGACAATACTTAGGACTTTTCAACAAAGAGAACGACGGGAATCCAAAGAATTATGTCTTCGCCTTAAAATTCGACATTGTACAATGATTCAAGGACGATGCTGATAGAACAGGCCATTACATCGGTCTGAATTTTAATAGTCTCATCTCGGATGTCCGGGCACCGGTTGGGTATTACGACCTCGATGATGGCCGAAGAAAGGATTTCTACCTTGGGAGAGGTGAGCCGATGCGAGCCATTTTGGATTACCACGGTCCCACCCAAATGCTATATTTGACCATTTACCCAGCTGTGTTTACCCCAAGAATACTGCCATTGATCTCGCATCAGGTTTCAAAGCTGTCAGAGATTGTGCAAGAAGAAATGTACGTTGGATTTACCGCAGCCACAGGGAAAGATCTTTCTAGTACTCACTACGTGATGGGTTGGAGTTTTTTCAGCGATGGAGATCGTCAAGCTGCATCCAGGCTCACACTCTCGGATCTTCCTCTTCCACAGCCCAAGAAAGGTTCAAATTATTTGAAATTCTCTGTATTTTTGTGACCATTCCTCAGTCTCTAGTTTGTTTGCATACTGACAAGCTATACTTTCTTAAATCCTTTCCAGATAATCAAGCCTTGGTCACAAAGATTCTCATAGGTTAGATAATTAGCCACAAAATCATGAGATATCTTGACACACAGTAACTAATCGAAATCTATGTTCTTTTTTTTTTTTAGTTGTGGGTTTGATAGTTAGTATTGTCGTGGTGTTGGGGGTCGTAGAATTTTTTATAAGGAGGAAAACATCAAATGCAAGAAAGAAGCTCAAGGCTCTTATTCCTCTAAAACATTATCGTTACACTGAAGTGAAGATGTTTACAGAGTCATTTGCATGCGTAGTTGGGGGAGGAGGATTTGGAACTGTTTACAAAGGAAACCTTCCTGATGGTCGTAAGGTCACGGTAAAGGTTTTAAAGGACTCCAAGAGCAATGGCGAAGACTTCATTAATGAAGTTGCCAGTATGAGCCAAACATCTCATGTTAACATTGTTTCTTTGGTTGGATTCTGCTATGAAGGATCCAAAAGAATGATTGTTTATTAATTTCTAGAGAATGAATCTTTGGATCAATTTATCTCAATGAACGCCGTGTCAACTACTGAATGGAGAAGGAGGCTTTACGAGATTGCACTAGGAGTTACTCGTGTTCTAGAGTACTTACACTAAGGCTGCAAAACAAGGATTGTACATTTCGACATTAAACCTCAGAACGTGCTCTTGGATTGCAATCTTTGCCCCAAAGTTTCCAGACTTTGGCCTTGCTAAGCTCTGCGAGATGAAAGAGAGCATTTCACTTCTGGATACAAGAGAGACAATAGGGTACATTTCACCAGAGATGATCTCCCGAGTTTATGGAAGTGTGTCTCACAAGTCTGATGTATATAGCTATGGAATGTTAGTTCTTGAAATGACCGGTGCAACAAACAAAGAAAAAGTCGAAAAGGCTGCTTTCTAATACAAGCTCGATTTATTTTCCGGATGGGTTCTATAAGGATCTTGAGAATGGACAACACAGTAAGCTTCTTGGGGATGAGCTAACCAGAGAAGAAGAAGAAATCACAAAGAAGATGATCTTGGTGGCTATGTGGTGTATTCAGTCATGTCCATCAAATCAACCATCGATTAACAGATTTTTAGAGATGATGGAAGGAAGCTTGGATACTTAAAGCCCCTCCTAAGCCCGTTTTGCATTTTCCGGCAGCACCTCTTCAAGATTCTTCTACGCTTTCGGACGATATCTTTGTTTATGCAGAAGTATGATCCAAGAAATCTCCTTAGAACCTATCAAAGCACAAAAGCAGCAATTCATATATTTATGTAATGTCATATACTGTCTACTTCCATATTAATTAAGGGAAATTTCTGTTAAAATATCTAATACAAATTTCTGGCATGACAAACCCGCTCGAGGCGTTATACGGTGTAACTTACAGCCAAACATGAGATCAATAATTTGAGTTTCATTCGTCTACAAATAATATGTTTTGTAAAAGCGTTGACGCATTGTATCATCACACTATAAACGCTCATCCCAGACTTCTCATTTCCTCAGAACACATCAAAAAAGCATGAAACTTAAATCATATTTTTAAGCGTCTTTCATTTAGTGTTGAGAGTTAACTTCACAATTTTCTGGAGACAGTAGGAATATAGAACTACTTTGCAGGTATCGATAAGCGTATTTAGATGACACTCGTGTTTGTATTTTGTAAATACTATAATTTAGTTTTAAGAGAGACTAAGAAGTTTGATCAGCCTAAGTCTTTAGCTGATCAAATTATTGACTTTTCGTCAGCTTTAGAAAAAGGCAGACAAACTGGCAAGTTCCTCTCATTCCACTGAAGATCTCAGTCTCTCTCTCTCTTTTCTATATTCTACCATCTTCCTTGTGCTTCAAGTAATCAAGAACTTGGGTCGTGTGAGACTTTGTTTCAGTGTGGGAACATCGCTGCTGGTTTCCCCTTCTCGGCTGGGAATCGAGACAAAGTTTGCGGTCATCTATAATTGGAGCTTTGCTGCATCGAAAATATCACCTCTTTATTCATCTCAAACCAAGATGTAACATCCGTGTCCCTAAGTCGTCCTCTCGAGTTGTATTTAATTATGTGGTTGTTGTGATGAACCCTCGGAATATTGTAATTTTTTGACGTTGATTAACAATATGATGACGTTTATGGATTAATGGTGAGTTATAATACATGATGTGGTATTTCATGTATTGGGTTGTCGAGTACATGATGCGGGATTTCATGTATCGACGGGGCGACATATGATGTGGTATTTCATGTGTTGCGGGATTGAGCGAAGTATTCGTTCTGTCTTGGTTCGGGGATTTTTGGGTTTTACGTCAATAGATCCTACTATGTGGTCGGGGTCGGTAGAATTATGTGATATTTAATTCTATCGACGGGGTCATTAGGATTATGTGGTATTTAATCCTAATGACGGGTCATTAGAGTTATGTGATATTTAGCTCTAATGATGTGGGTTAGGAATTACCGGGGTTGATTGGATTTCGACGGGTTAGCCGTTGGGTGACCACATAGGATCTTGCGATATTAGATCCGGGGTGTTATTAAACCGAGTATGGAGCGGTACCGAGCTTGATTGGTGGCCCTAGGGGCGGGAAATGAGGTGAAACGGTCGAGGAGTAATCATTGTTGAGGAATCCCGAGCGGTTCGGTTTAGCGGAATTATGCGGTAATTCCGGGGTCTTGACGAAAATGGAAGGAAATATTTTGGGATGGTGAGATGTCTCAAATATTTCGGGGAATCGGGTGGAATTACTAAACCGCGGGAAATAATTAATCGGGATTGAATGTAGCGGTTTAGGGAACTCGGTTTAGTTTAATTGAATTAAACCAAACATATACATACATATGTATATATGTTTTCTCCTCCTCTTCTACAAGCTTCATGAAGCTTCTTCCCCTTTTCTTTTGGGCAAAACAAATCGAGAGAGATAGGGAGAAAAAGAGAGAAAGAAAGAAAGGAAGAAGGAGAGGAAGAGAAGAGAAGAAAGAGGGGGGAGAAAACAGAGTTTGGAGCTGAGTTTGAGAGGTCCGATCGACCAATATAGGTAGTTCGGTTTGAGCTAAAACTTGGTGTGTAAGTCCTTCCATCTCTTGTGAATTTGGCTACCAAATTTCGTGGGATTTTGTTGAGTAGTTTAGGAGTTATGAAGTTTCTCCCTAGACTGTTCTGTTTTCGGGCTGTAGCGCCGAGTTGAGTTTGAGTGAGTGTTGGGGCACTCAAATCTTGTTAGTTTTGGATGAAATTTGGTAGATAGGTTCTCGGGGGTGTTGTCTTGAGTTTCACCGAAGGAATTGTAAAAATATGGCCTGGAGAATGAGTTATACTCGACAAAAGTTGGTCCGTTTTTGGAGGAAGGAATCCGAATTGGGGGTTTGGATAATCCGAGTTTGAGAGCTTGTTATCATCTCTTGAGAAGTGTTTTGGTGATCTTGTGTTAGGTATTTGGTGATCTTGGTGTTGAGTTGAGTAAGAGCCAAGAGGAAGTAGGCTTAAAGCTTGGATAAACCGTCAGAGTATTCTTGTACAACCGTTGAGCAAAGGTGAGTGCGTAACCGTCGGCTTAGCTGTATGATCTTTGAGTTTTCGTGATTGATATGTGTTTAGGGACTAGTCCATATGGGTGTGACTTATGGCTTAGCCATAATGTGTGATGATTGTGTGTGATTGAACTCTTTCACGGTATATATTGACTTGTTCTTTAAGCATGTGTTGATTGCGTTAAATTCATTGATCATGTGTGTGTATAGCCGTGGGGACGGGATGACCGCCTCACTAAGCATTATCAATGCAATGCTTACGTGCCTCTTTTGGTGCAGGTAAAGAGAAGTTTTAAATAGCGGAGCTTGTGGAACCAAGGCCGAGGTAGAAGATGGATGATCTAGGCACAACGGGTTTCCTTTTTGCATCTTGTGTGTTGTTTATAGATTCGTGTTCTTAGGATGCTAATGTTTTGAACTCTATATGATGCATAACGGTATGCTAAAATAGTTTTGGATGCTTAAGTATTGTTTACAAGTGTTGTGGCTTGTTGTGGTTGTTGTTTGTGGTTTCGGGTTGCAGGGCAAGTATTGAGGATCGACCGATCCAGGAAGGATCGATCGATCTTGGGTAGTCGATTTTGGGCAAAGAGCCGCTGGTCGATTTTTTGGGGTAGGGATCGATCGATCCCGGCCGAGATCGATCGATCATGTAAGTGTATTTCGAGGCTGAGGCCTCTGGCTGTTTTTAAGGGGTCAAGATCGATCGTTCCTGGGTAAGAACGATCGATCCTGAAAGGTCGTTTTTGATCAAGTAAGCTCTCTGGAGTATTTCGGGATATCAAGATCGAACGATCCACAAAGGATCGATCGATCCGTAGTTCAAGATCGATCGTTCTTAAGGGAGATCGATCGATCCGGAGGGGTCATGTTTGGTCCGAAAGTTTTGAAAGAGTTGTGATCGATCGATCCCATGTTGGGAACGATCGCTCCTTTGTAGTCAGATCAGATCGATCGATCCTTTGTAGTCAGACCGACCGATCCGCGCGAAAAAAAAAAAAAAGTCTTTCGCTTTTGGGGGTAGGTTTTTTCAATTTGGTATCAGAGCCATAGCGGTTCTAGGACTTGTTGGGGTTTTGCTTGCTTGCTTGTGATTGTTATTGCTTATTATGTTATTGATTATTGGTTGGGTTAGAGATCATCCCCTTCGGCCAAGGAAAAGGTTCCAAGGTAAGACTCTCTTGTGTTTGTGTTATTGAGTTTTGGGTATTGAATCGTGTGTTGCTTTTGTAGTATGCTGAGATTTAGAAGAGTGAGAGAAGTGGTGGCAAGGGGCGAGGTAGCTGAGCGTGTGGTGAATGGAGCCCCCAATGGTGATGGTCAAGAGAGAGTTGACCACGTTGCCGGTGGTGAAGACACCGGAGTGGCTGGGGGTGCAGCTGCTGCTGTTGGCGTTGAACCACAAGTTGAGGTTCAGCTTAGACACTGACGACGAACTTAGACAAAATTGACAACTAAAATTCTAATGGTGAATTTTTAGAGTCCCCGGGAACGGCGCCAAATTTGATATGCTCAAATTAATACCCTATAATGATACTAAAGCAGTTGCTGCAGTAAAGTTAGGGATCGAACACGAGAACTCAAGAAAACTCACGCAGTAGATAAAAGATGCAGATTGTGCTAAGCAAACAATAATTGATGAGAAAACAAATGACTGAATTAAACTTAGGTTGATTTATATGGGAGAAAACTAGGCTCAGGGAAAATTCTCAGGAAATCAATGATAAATAACAATTAATCAGTTAAAGTTCAATTCAATTAAGTGTCGTTCTTGAACTCAAACACGAAGATATAGTTAACCAACTGTCGTTGTGAAAACTAACTAAATCTAAAATCTAGAATTCCAAATCTCTTTGCAAATCCTACACATTAAACCAGCAATTAATTCAAGTTTGATATGTTCACAATTCGATTAAACCAAATCTCTTTGCAAATAATCGAATTGCTCACCCTAGGTTTTATCAGATTACTCAATTGCACTGTCGTGCCTAATCGATTAATCTAAGTTCTATGTTCTAGGTGATCAGACTAGAAATAGCTTTGAGAACAACCTATGGTGAAGAACTACTCAGGTTATGAACCCTAACAAATCAATCATCATAAATCAGAGGAATCCATATGAGAAAACCCTAAACCTAAAATGAGACTACTCAGACATGATAGATGAAACAAATAACATAACTGAATAGATCATGAAATTAAATATAACAAAAGAATAAAAACAAGGGTTCGGGATCTCCTCTATGATGAACAAAGTCTTGGATCCGTCTCCCTCACAAAAGCTCTCAAATCTCAATGGTGGCTCAAAAATCAAAGTTCAAAGTAAAGTCTGCCATCCTCTCCTAACCTAATGACTAAAAGCTTGCTTAAATAGGTCTAAAAACACGAGCTGGGTCTCTTTGTAAATAAGGGAAAGTATTGGGTTTCTTTTGGTGAAAGTTCTCTTTCTTGGATATCTCTCTCTTTGCGTCAGTTACGTCGGTATCGATCGATACCGGGATGGTGTCGATCGATACTCAGGCTTCAAAACGGGTACTTTCTACGGTTTGCTCCAAAAGGCTCCAAATGGTTCCAAAATCTCCAATTTCGTCCCAAACGTGCTAAGACCTGAAAAGACTCCAGAACGATACCAAAGACACTAGAAAGACTCGATAAAACAACTTATATCATGGCTAAAAATGGGTAAAAACCATGATATATCACTGGTCAACATCAAATGGGGGCAATGATGGGTATGTTGGCTCAGATTTTGGAGAGGTTACCAGGACCGGTACCAGCTCCAGCCCCTGAGATGCCACCAAGAGGTGAAGAGCCACCAAGAGTTATGGCTCATGAAGCAGTTGTAGGGCAAATGATCCCATCTTACCTTTCCATGATGGATCATATGCAGAGGCTTGGCACAAAGTTCTTTCTTGGGGGTGCCAAACCTGTTGAAGCTGATGAGTGGAGGGCAAGAGTGGAGAGAAACTTCCACTCTACAAGGTGTCCTGAAGAGTATAAGGTAGATATTGTGGTGCATTACTTGGAAGGAGATGCGCATATGTGGTGGAGAAACGTGTTGGCTAGAAGAGCCAATGGTGTGAATACTTGGGGGGAATTCTGTGAGGAGTTCAACTTCAAATACTTCCCGCAAGAAGCCATGGATCGATTAGAGACGGAGTTCCTAGAATTGTCTCAAGGGACGAAGTCGGTGAGAGAATATGAAGTGGAGTTCAACCGACTTCGAAGGTTTGCGGGAAGGGGTCTTGAAGATGAACAGGCCCAAGTGAGGAGGTTTCTCCGGGGAATGCGTTTGGAATTGAGGAATAGATGCATCGTAAGATCTTATGCGTCGGTGGCCGAGTTAGTGGAGAGAGCGGCCATGATTGAGGAGGGTATGATAGAGGGGGCTAAAGCATTTAAGCCTCAAGCTCAAGGGAAGAAGTCGTTTACTTCTGATTCAGGGAGAGGTGGCAAATTCATGGGAGGACATAAGAGGAAATGGGAGGGCTCCTCTCAGAGTGCTTCTAGCACTCAATCTGGATGCTTCAAGTGTGGAGACAAGGGTCATAGGGTTGCTAACTGTCCTAATAAAGATAGCAGGACTTGCTTTCATTGCAAGGAGGTTGGATATATCAGGACTTCATGCCCCAAGCTCCAACAAGGTAGCGGAAGTTCAGGAGCTCCACCAGCTAAGAAGACGATGGTGACTCCTCGAGCCTACTCTCTGACCATCGAGTCAGGGAAGGGAGCAACACCAAGCCGATCACTAGTTAGCATTCTTCCCGTATTCAATTATTTTGATGTGATTATGTATGTTGTCATTTGTGTGTGGGTGTTGGGATTGTTATTGTTGTGTGGCCTCAATGCATAGACTATGTGTAGGGACCTTGAACGTGGGAGGGGTTACATCTCACGTGTTGTTTTATTCCGGAGCATCTCATTGCTTCGTTGCTCTAGAATTAGTGAGAGAGGGGAGGCTCCGAGAAGAACCTAGTGATTATTTGAGAAGGGTGAAAGTGGCTGGGGGACAAACTTTTGAGACTCATAGTTTAGTAAAAGATGTCGAAGTCCATATCGTTGGAGAAGTGAAGCCAGCTGATTTGATTGTGTGGCCGGTGGAGTTATATGATGTGATTTTGGGGATGGATTGGCTTGGGAAGTATAAGGCTCACCTAGATTGTCATCGAGGTAGAGTGGTGTTCGAGAGTGATCTTGGGAAAGTGGTGTACCAGGGTGTAAAACCTATGACGGGAAGTTTGGTGATTTCGGTTATTCAAGCCGAGAAGATGATAGAGAAGAGATGTGAAGCATATCTCGCGACTATCTCAATACCTGAGGAAGTTGGAGATTTGATGCTTCAAAATATTTCCGTGGTGAGAGAATTTGAAGACGTGTTCCAACCCTTAAAAGGATTACCACCACCAAGATCGGATCCATTTACGATTGAGTTGGAACCGGGGACGGCTCCTGTTTCTAAAGCTCCATACCGTATGGCACCAGCGGAGATGGCGGAGCTTAAGAAGCAGTTGGAGGAGCTATTGGATAAAGGTTTCATAAGACCGAGTAGTTCACCATGGGGAGCACCTGTCTTGTTTGTGAAGAAGAAAGATGGGAGCTTTCGATTGTGTATTGATTATCGGGGTTTGAACAGGGTGACGATTAAGAACAAGTACCCTCTTCCGAGAATTGATGAGTTATTGGATCAATTGAGAGGTGCTACTTGGTTCTCGAAGATTGATTTGGCTTCTAGATACCATCAGATTCCTATTAAGGAGTCGGACATTCAGAAGACGGCTTTTAGAACGAGATATGGACATTATGAGTTTGTGGAGATGCCTTTTGGGTTAACAAATGCGCCAGCAGCATTCATGAGGTTGATGAATGATGTATTCTGGGAGTATTTGGATGAGTTTGTGATCATCTTCATAGATGATATCTTGGTGTATTCAAAGAACTCTGATGAGCATGGTGACCATCTTAGAAGAGCATTAGAGAAGCTAAGGGAGCAGAAGTTGTTTGCCAAGCTAAGTAAGTGTAGCTTCTGGCAGAGGGAGATTGGATTTTTGGGACATGTGATTTCTGAGAACGGAGTTTCTGCTGACCCGGAGAAAATTAAGGCTATAAGAGAATGGCCTAGACCACAGAATGCAACCGAGATAAAGAGTTTTCTCGGTCTAGCTGGTTATTACAGGAGATTCGTCAAAGGTTTTGCGAGTATTGCTCAACCTATGACGAAGTTGACAGGGAAAGATGCTCCCTTTGTTTGGTCTCAGAAGTGTGAAGAGAGCTTCTTGAGGCTTAAGGAGATGTTGACTACTGCGCCAGTGTTATCATTACCTGATCCTTGGGAGCCATATGTGATCTATACAGATGCATCGAGGTTGGGATTGGGTTGTGTTTTGATGCAGCATGGGAAGGTGATTGCTTATGCTTCTCGACAGTTGAGGAAGCATGAAGCTAATTATCCGACTCATGACTTAGAGATGGCTGCAGTGGTGTTTGCGTTGAAGATATGGAGATCATATCTGTACGGTGGTAAAGTGCAGGTGTTTACGGATCATAAGAGTCTCAAGTATGTGTTTACTCAGCCTGAGTTGAACTTGAGACAAAGAAGATGGGTAGAGCTTATGGCAGATTATGATCTTGAGATAGCTTATCACCCGGGGAAAGCTAATCCCGTTGCAGATGCCTTGAGCAGGAAGCGGATAGCTACAAGTACAGAGAAGGATGCCGAGGAGTTGGTGGGTATGATTAGTACCTTGCAGCTATGTGTCGTTTCTGATGCGTTAGAGCCGTTGGGGTTAGAAGCGGCTGACCAAGCCAATATTTTGAGTAGAGTACGAGCGGCTCAAGAGAAGGATGAGACTTTGGTTAAGGCTTCTAGAGATGAGAAGTCCGAGTACCAAGTCTCGAATAATGGAACCATTTTTGGTTCATGGACGAGTATGTGTGCCTAATGATCAGGAGTTGAGGAGAGATATCCTTTGGGAGGTGCACCAGAGTCGGTTCTCTATTCATCCCGGGGCGACCAAGATGTACCGAGATTTGAAGCGGTATTACCATTGGGTTGGGATGAAGAGAGATGTAGCCAAGTGAGTGGCTAGCTGTGAGACTTGTCAGCTAGTGAAGGCCGAGCATCAGGTTCCCAGTGGATTATTACAGAGTTTATCCATTCCTGAGTGGAAGTGGGATATGGTGACGATGGATTTCGTAGTGGGATTACCGAATTCTCGGGGCAGAGATGCGATTTGGGTTATAGTCGATCGCTTGACTAAGTCTGCTCATTTCCTCGCCGTAAGAAAGACAGATGGAGCTCAGGTTTTGGCGAGAAGGTACATTAATGACATTGTGAGGTTACATGGTGTACCTGCGAGCATTGTATCAGATCGTGACAGTAAGTTCACATCGGTTTTCTGGCGAGAGTTCCAGAAAGAGATGGGTACTAAGGTACACCTGAGTACAGCATATCATCCTCAGACGGACGGACAGTCAGGGAGAACCATTCAGACCCTAGAAGATCTATTGTGGATGTGTGTGCTAGATTGGGGTGGTCATTGGGCCGATTACCTGAGCTTGGTGGAGTTTACATATAATAACAGTTATCAGGCGAGAATTGGGATGGCACCATATGAGGCTTTGTATGGCAGGCCTTGCAGGACGCCATTATGCTGGGCTCAAGTGGGGGAGCGAAGCATGTTTGGCGAGAGTTTGGTGCAAGAGACTACAGAGAAGATCCGAGTCTTGAAGTTGAATTTGAAGGAAGCTCAGGATCGTCAGAAGAGTTATGCGGATAACCGCAGGAGAGAGTTGGAATTCGCCGTAGGAGATATGGTTTATCTCAAGATGGCGATGTTTAAGGGTTCTAACAGGTCATTTTCTGAGGGCAAATTGAGCCCGAGATATTTGGGACCGTTCCGAGTGGTGGAACGTGTTGGACCTGTTGCTTACAGGCTGGAGTTGCCAGCGTCTATGCAAGCAATTCATGATGTGTTCCATGTTTCTAAGTTGAAGAAGTGCTTGCATAAGGATGATCAGGTGTTACCCGAGGTTCCACCTGAGCTGTCGCCGAGTTTGAGGGTTGAGGCAAAACCCGTGAGGATTCTAGATCGTAGAATCAGGCTTGACGGGAGGAGGAGAGCTCCCGAGGTGAGGATCCTTTGGGATTGTGATGGGGTTAAAGAGGAGACTTGGGAACCCGAGAGACGGATAAGGGCTAAATTCTCCAAGTGGTTCGGGGAACAAGCTGCGGCTTGATATTCAAGGACGAATCTAATTAGTGGGGGAGAATTGTAACATCCGTGTCCCTAAGTCGTCCTCTCGAGTTTTATTTAATTATGTGGTTGTTGTGATGAACCCTCGGAATATTGTAATTTTTTGACGTTGATTAACAATATGATGACGTTTATGCATTAATGGTGAGTTATAATACATGATGTGGTATTTCATGTATTGGGTTGTCGAGTACATGATGTGGGATTTCATGTATCGACGGGGCGACATATGATGTGGTATTTCATGTGTTGCGGGATTGAGCGAAGTATTCGTTCTGTCTTGGTTCGGGGATTTTTGGGTTTACGTCAATAGATCCTACTATGTGGTCGGGGTCGGTAGAATTATGTGATATTTAATTCTATCGACGGGGTCATTAGGATTATGTGGTATTTAATCCTAATGACCCGTCATTAGAGTTATGTGATATTTAGCTCTAATGATGTGGGTTAGGAATTATGGGCGATTTAATCCTAACCTGGTGGTTTACCGATAAGGATTATGGGTGATTTAATCCTAATAGACGGTAAACCAGGGGTGAGATACCAGTGATATTGGTTCTCACGGGGACTTAGTATATTAGGATCCTGGGTGATTGGATTCTAATGTACTAGGTCGTTTGACGACTTAACTCGTTCGAATCCGGGGTTGATTGGATTTCGACGGGTTAGCCGTTGGGTGACCACATAGGATCTTGCGATATTAGACTCGGGGTGTTATTGAACCGAGTATGTAGCGGTACCGAGCTTGATTGGTGGCCCTAGGGGCGGGAAATGAGGTGAAACGGTCGAGGAGTGATCATTGTTGAGGAATCCCGAGCGGTTCGGTTTAGCGGAATTATGCGATAATTCCGGGGTCTTGACAAAAATGGAAGGAAATATTTTGCGATGGTGAGATGTCTCAAATATTTCGGGGAATCGGGTGGAATTGCTAAACCGCGGGAAATAATTAATCGGGATTGAATGTAGCGGTTTAGGGAACTCGGTTTAGTTTAATTGAATGTAGCGGTTTACATATGTATATATGTTTTCTCCTCCTCTTCTACAAGCTTCATGAAGCTTCTTCCCCTTTTCTTTCGGGCAAAACAAATCGAGAGAGATAGGGAGAAAAAGAGAGAAAGAAAGAAAGGAAGAAGGAGAGGAAGAGAAGAGAAGAAAGAGGGGGGAGAAAACAGAGTTTAGAGCTGAGTTTGAGAGGTCCGATCGACCAAGCTAGGGAGTTCGGTTTGAGCTAAAATTTCGTGGGTAAGTCCTTCCGTCTCTTGTGAATTTGTCTACCAAATTTCGTGGGATTTTTTTGAGTAGTTTAGGAGTTATGAAATTTTTCCCTAGACTGCTCTGTTTTCGGGCTGTAGCGCCGAGTTGAGTTTGAGTGAGTGTTGGGGCCCTCAAATCTTGTTAGTTTTGGATGAAATTTGGTAGATAGGTTCTCGGGGGTGTTGTCTTGAGGTTCACCGAAGGAATTGTAAAAATATGGCCTGGAGAATGAGTTATACTCGACAAAAGTTGGTCCGTTTTTGGAGGAAGGAATCCGAATTGGGGGTTTGGATAATCCGAGTTTGAGAGCTTGTTATCATCTCTTGAGAAGTGTTTTGGTGATCTTGTGTTAGGTATTTGGTGATCTTGGTGTTGAGTTGAGTAAGAGCCAAGAGGAAGTAGGCTTAAAGCTTGGATAAACCGTCAAAGTATTCTTGTACAACCGTTGAGCAAAGGTGAGTGCGTAACCGTCGGCTTAGCTGTATGATCTTTGAGTTTTCGTGATTGATGTGTGTTTAGGGACTAGTCCATATGGGTGTGACTTATGGCTTAGCCATAATGTGTGATGATTGTGTGTGATTGAACTCTTTCACGGTATGTATTGACTTGTTCTTTAAGCATGTGTTGATTGCGTTAAATTCATTGATCATGTGTGTGTATAGCCGTGGGGACGGGATGACCGCCTCACTAAGCATTATCAATGCTTACGCGCCTCTTTTGGTGCAGGTAAGGAGAACTCTTATATAGCGGAGCTCGTGGAACCAAGGCCGAGGTAGAAGATGGATGATCTAGGCACAACGGGTTTCCTTTTTGCATCTTGTGTGTTGTTTATAGACTCGTGTTCTTAGGATGCTAATATTTTGAACTCTATATGATGCATAACGGTATGCTATAATAGTTTTGGATGCTTAAGTATTGTTTACAAGTGTTGTGGCTTGATGTGGTTGTTGTTTGTGGTTTCGGGTTGCAGGGCAAGTATTGAGGATCGACCGATCTAGGAAGGATCGATCGATCTTGGGTAGTCGATTTTGGGCAGAGAACCGCTGGTCGATTTTTTGGGGTAGAGATCGATCGATCCCGGCCGAGATCGATCGATCCTGTAAGTGTATTTCGAGGCTGAGGCCTCTCGCTGTTTTTAAGGGGTCAAGATCGATCGTTCCTGGGTAAGAACGATCGATCCTGAAAGGTCGTTTTCGATCAAGTGAGCTCTCTGGAGTATTTCGGGATATCAAGATCGAACGATCCACAAAGGATCGATCGATCCATAGTTCAAGATCGATCGTTCTTAAGGGAGATCGATCGATCCGGAGGGGTCATGTTTGGTCAATTTGGTATCAGAGCCATGGCGGTTCTAGGACTTGTTGGGGTTTTGCTTGCTTGCTTGTGATTGTTATTGCTTATTGTGTTATTGATTATTGGTTGGGTTAGAAATCATCCCCTTCGGCCAAGGAAAAGGTTCCACGGTAAGACTCTCTTGTGTTTGTGTTATTGAGTTTTGGGTATTGAATCGTGTGTTGCTTTTGTAGTATGCTGAGATTTAGAAGAGTGAGAGAAGTGGTGGCAGGGGGCGAGGTAGCTGAGCGTGTGGTGAATGGAGCCCCCAATGGTGATGGTCAAGAGAGAGTTGACCACGTTGCCGGTGGTGAAGACGCCGGAGTGGCTGTGGGTGCAGCTGCTGCTGTTGGCGTTGAACCACAAGTTGAGGTTCAGCAACAAGATGGTCAACATCAAATGGGGGCAATGATGGGTATGTTGGCTCAGATTTTGGAGAGGTTACCAGGACCGGTACCAGCTCCAGCCCCTGAGATGCCACCAAGAGGTGAAGAGCCACCAAGAGTTATGGCTCATGAAGCAGTTGCAGGGCAAATGATCCCATCTTAGCTTTCCGTGATGGATCATATGCAAAGGCTTGGCACAAAGTTCTTTCTTGGGGGTGCCAAACCTGTTGAAGCTGATGAGTGGAGGGCAAGAGTGGAGAGAAACTTCCACTCTATAAGGTGCCCCGAAGAGTATAAGGTAGATATTGTGGTGCATTACTTGGAAAGAGATGCGCATATGTGGTGGAGAAACGTGTTGGCTAGAAGAGCCAATGGTGTGAATACTTGGGGGGAATTCTGTGAGGAGTTCAACTTCAAATACTTCCCGCAAGAAACCATGGATCGATTAGAGACGGAGTTCCTAGAATTGTCTCAAGGGACGAAGTCGGTGAGAGAATATGAAGTGGAGTTCAACCGACTTCGAAGGTTTGCGGGAAGGGGTCTTGAGGATGAACAGGCCCAAGTAAGGAGGTTTCTCCGGGGAATGCGTTTGGAATTGAGGAATAGATGCATCGTAAGATCTTATGCGTCGGTGGCCGAGTTAGTGGAGAGAGCGGCCAAGATTGAGGAGGGTATGATAGAGGAGGCTAAAGCATTTAAGCCTCAAGCTCAAGGGAAGAAGTCGTTTACTTCTGATTCAGGGAGAGGTGGCAAATTCATGGGAGGACATAAGAGGAAATGGGAGGGCTCCTCTCAGAGTGTTTCTAGCACTCAATCTGGATGCTTCAAGTGTGGAGACAAGGGTCATAGGGTTGCTAACTGTCCTAATAAAGATAGCAGGACTTGCTTTCATTGCAAGGAAGTTGGACATATCAGGACTTCATGCCCCAAGCTCCAACAAGGTAGCGGAAGTTCAGGAGCTCCACCAGCTAAGAAGACGATGGTGACTCCTCGAGCCTACTCTCTGACCATCGAGTCAGGAGAAAGGAGCAACACCAAGCCGATCACTGGTTAGCATTTTTCCCGTTGAGTTGAGTAAGAGCCAAGAGGAAGTAGGCTTAAAGCTTGGATAAACCGTCAGAGTATTCTTGTACAACCGTTGAGCAAAGGTGAGTGCGTAACCGTCGGCTTAGCTGTATGATCTTTGAGTTTTCGTGATTGATATGTGTTTAGGGACTAGTCCATATGGGTGTGACTTATGGCTTAGCCATAATGTGTGATGATTGTGTGTGATTGAACTCTTTCACGGTATGTATTGACTTGTTCTTTAAGCATGTGTTGATTGCGTTAAATTCATTGATCATGTGTGTGTATAGCCGTGGGGACGGGATGACCGCCTCACTAAGCATTATCAATGCTTACGCGCCTCTTTTGGTGCAGGTAAGGAGAAGTCTTAAATAGCGGAGCTCGTGGAACCAAGGCCGAGGTAGAAGATGGATGATCTAGGCACAACGGGTTTCCTTTTTGCATCTTGTGTGTTGTTTATAGACTCGTGTTCTTAGGATGCTAATGTTTTGAACTCTATATGATGCATAACGGTATGCTAAAATAGTTTTGGATGCTTAAGTATTGTTTACAAGTGTTGTGGCTTGCTGTGGTTGTTGTTTGTGGTTTCGGGTTGCAGGGCAAGTATTGAGGATCGACCGATCTAGGAAGGATCGATCGATCTTGGGTAGTCGATTTTGGGCAGAGATCCGCTGGTCGATTTTTGGGGGTAGGGATCGATCGATCCCGGCCGAGATCGATCGATCCTTTAAGTGCATTTCGAGGCTGAGGCCTCTGGCTGTTTTTAAGGGGTCAAGATCGATCGTTCCTGGGTAAGAACGATCGATCCTGAAAGGTCGTTTTTGATCAAGTGAGCTCTCTGGAGCATTTCGGGGTATCAAGATCGAACGATCCACAAAGGATCGATCGATCCGTAGTTCAAAATCGATCGTTCTTAAGGGAGATCGATCGATCCGGAGGGGTCATGTTTGGTCCGAAAGTTTTGAAGGAGTTGTGATCGATCGATGATATATCATGGATTTTACCCGTTTTTAGCCATGATATAAGTCGTTTTATCGAGTCTTTCTAGTGCTTTTTCTATCATTTTAGAGTCTTTTCAGGTTTTAGTACGTTTGGGACGAAATTGGAGATTTTGGAGACATTTGGAGCCTTTTTGGAGCAAACCGAAGAAAGTACCCGTTTTGAAGCTTTAGCATCGATCGACACCATCATGGTATCGATCGATACCGACGTAATCAACGCGCAGAAGAGATTTTCAAGGAAGCCCATAAGAAGCCCAATCATCCCCTTTATTTACAAAAGAAGCCCAGCTCGTGTTTTTAGACCTATTTAAGCAAACTTTTAGTCATTAGGTAAAAGGGGGACGGGGACTTTACTTTTCACTATTATTCTTGAGCCACCATTGAGATTTGAGAGCTTTTGTGAGGGAGACGGATCCAAGACTTTGTTCATCATAGAGAAGATCCCGAACCCTTGTTTTTATTCTTTTGTTTAATTTCATGAATTATTCAGTTATGTTATTTGTTTCATCTATCATGTCTGAGTAGTCTCATTTTAGGTTTAGGGTTTTCTCATATGGATTTCTCTGATTTATGATAATTGATTTGTTAGGGTTCAAAATCTGAATGGTTCTTCACCATAGGTTGTTCTCAAAGCTATTTCTAACCTGATCACTTAGAACATAGAACCTAGATTAATCGATTAGGCACGACAGTGCAATTGAGTAATCTGATAAAACCTAGGGTGAGCAATTGGATTATCTGCAAAGAGATTTGATTTAATCGAATTGTGAACATATCAAACTTGAATTGATTGCTGGTTTACTGTGTAGGATTTGCAAAGAGATTTGGAATTTTAGACTTTAGACTTAGTTAGTTTTCGCAACGACAGTTGGTTAACTATACTATCGTGTTTGAGTTCAAGAACGGCGCTTAATTGAATTGAACTTTAACTGATTTATTTGTTATTTATCATTGATCTCCTGAGAATTTCCCTGAGCCTAGTTTCCACCCATATAAATCAACCTAAGTTTAATTCGATCATTTGTTTTCTCATCAATCATTTGTTTGCTTAGCACAATCTGCATCTTTCATCTATTGCGTGAGTTTTCTTGAGTTCTTGTGTTCGACCCCTGATATACTGCAACAACTGCTTTAGTACTTTTAGGGTATTAATCTGAGCATATCAAATTTGGCGCCGTTGCCGGGGACTCTAAAAATTCACCATTAGAATTTTAGTTGTCGATTTTGTCTAAGTTCGTCGTCAGTATCGATCGATACTCCATTGGTATCGATCGACACTGAACGTCTGTTTTTGAATTTTGGTTACTTATTTTCTCGTCTTTTGATTTTCAGGTGTATGCATCAGCGTGCTACCAGGAGAAAGAAGGACACACCACTGATCAATCTCTCCCTCACAGAGCTAGCAGAGCTTGAACGCACAAATCGGACAACGAAGAGGACTACAGTTGAGATGGATCTTCCACATGGTTTGGTGCATGACGAGGAAGGTGGACGTCAACCTCAGCAACCTCGGACTCTTGGCGAGTACAACCGAGCGGATCAATTCTATGCAAATCGTGCGGCAATCCGTATTCCGACTTTCCAGAGGAATGACTTTGAGCTGAAGCCTGCTTACTTCACCCTTGTTGGACAGCACCCCTTCACCGGTCTCTCTCATGAGCACCCTATGGATCACATCGAGAAATTCGAGGACTTGGTCACCAGTATGAAGTACAATCGAGTACCACATGAATACCTCTTTTGTAAGCTCTTTCCATACTCTCTTGGTGGAGAGGCAGCTTACTGGCTGAAGCAGCTACCTCCCGGATCTCTCGCTACTTGGAACGACACCAAGAACGCATTCCTGAACAATTTCTATGACGATGCGAGATCGGAGGAGCTCAGGAACAAGATCTCTCAATTTTCTCAGGGTCCAACAGAAGCACTCAAGGCTGCTTGGGTGTGATTCAGGTCCTACCAGAGAGACTGTCCGCATCACGGTTTCAGTCAAGTTCAGCTGCTCGGGATCTTTTACAGAGGGGTTGATTGGCGGTATCAGATGGCACTGGATTCTGCAAGCAACGGGAACTTCAACACTAGGATTCCAACCGATGCTGTGAAGCTGATTGAGAACTTGGCATCTAGCAATAGCACCAAGAATGCTGATTTCGAGCGAAAACGGCTGGCTAGTGTTGCTGACGGTTCGCAGATTGCTGAGGTTCAGGCGAAACTGGACACGATGCACAACCTCTTAGTGG
Source organism: Boechera divaricarpa (assembly GCA_026770425.1). Classification (NCBI taxonomy): domain Eukaryota; kingdom Viridiplantae; phylum Streptophyta; class Magnoliopsida; order Brassicales; family Brassicaceae; genus Boechera; species Boechera divaricarpa. Next base: position 20,497,065 of record CM049182.1, on the reverse strand, counting down.
GAAAGACGAAGAAGGCTGTACATTTTGCTGAGGAAGTAGAGAACATTGAAGATGAGGCAGAGGATGTTAACTACATTGGTGGTTCTGGTTTTCAGGGTCAGCGATTTGGTTACAACAACAACCGAGGCTTCAACAACAATCAGCAAGGTGGTTACAAGTCTGGAGGTAACCAATCTGGTTTTGGTGCCACTCAATTCGCCCAAAAACCACTTCAAGGCGGTGATTTTACTCGCCAATATGGTAATTCAGCTTACCAACCGCATTCTCCGAGGTCTACAGAGAGTAAGACGGAGATCCTCTTGGAACAAATTTTACAGGGACAAGAAAAGATGACTATGGATTTCAATAGAAAGCTGGATAATTTATACACTGATCTGAATGAGAGAATCAACGCTCTCGAAATCCATCAGAAGATGCTGGAAAATCAAATAGCTCAGACATCAGCAGCTGTCAAGGGAAAGATAGTTCAACCACAACATGGACATGTCAATGCAATCACCTCGAGCGCTAGAAAAGAGGATTTTGAGCCTGAGATGACTATATCCGTATCCAGTGCTACCAGTATCGATCGATACCGGCCTAGTATCGATCGATACTTCCCGAGACCTGCTGTAGATTCGAAGGTTGCTGAAGACGAAGATAAGAATTCTGACATTCCACGCGTATCGATCGACACCCCTACCTGTGTCGATCGACACCAACCTGCAGAGACGATACAAAACTCCAGTATCGATCGACACTCATCTGGTAACGGTCGATACCCTTCGCAGGCTAAATCAATAACTGAGAAAAGGACAGAGATGGTTGAGGAACGGGTATACAAACCAAAGCTCGAGGCATTGAATATGTCGCAGAAGAAACTCGAGACTCAAATTGCTCAGACCGCAGCTGCTGTGAGAAGACAAGAGGGGTTTCTTCCAGGGAAGACTGAAGATCCAAGAGCTCACATCAACGCCATAAGTCTAAGAAGTGGAAAAGTGGTAAATTCAGGAGTTAAGCAGACTCCAATAGCTGAAAATCCCGTCGATCTTGCTGGAGATGACGAGTGGGATGCTGAAAATCCCAGGGTATCGATCGACACCATCCCGGTATCGATCGATACCGGGACAGTGCCCAAGGAGGATGTTGAACCTGTCAAAGAAAGGGTCTACAAGCCGAAGTTGCCCTATCCTATTATTCCCAAGCTGACAAGAGAGGAGTGGGAGGCTGCTAGAAGCAAGCTTTTGTCAAAAAAAATGGTTACAGGACCTCCCGTTGCTGATACGCCACCACCGCTGAGACAGTTGACAAAGAGGGAAGACCCAGGGAAATTCTCAGTTCCATGCTCCATCTCTAGAGTAAACTTCAAGGAGTCTCTCGGTCATTCAGGGTCTAGTGTCAACGTCATGTCGAGAGCGATTGCAGAGAGATTAAAAGCTGATATGAGATCTCCTAACACGCTTCTCACATACGCGGATTCTTCTAGCTCACTCCCTTACGCTACAATTCTTGATTTACCTGTTAAAATAGGAGATTGTGTGATTCCTACTGATTTTCAGGTTGTGGAGATGAGCCAAGGATCCATGGTGCCCTTGATTTTGGGAAGACCATTTATGGCTACTGTTGGCGCGATCATGGACACGCCTAATAAGAGAATCTCTTTCTCTTGCATTGACGGAGACGTCTTCTACGATGCCATTCCTTCTGGAGGAGCACCCAGACATGTCTCGTGCATCACCATTGCCTCGGGCGAGACTCTGATGATCGATCTGCTCGATGAGTCTTATAATGAACCAAAAGTCGCAGATGTTTCAAATGAACCCCCCCAACACCCCAAGAAAGTTGTGGAGAAGACCAAGGCAACAAAGAGGAAAGCGACGAGCAAGAAGATAAACGGTGCTGCTAATTTCACTTTGATTCCTCAGAAGTGTGATGGAGATTCGATCGAATATAAGGTGAAGTGCAAGGGAACCTCAAAACCTTTCTCTAAGGCTAGAATTTTCATTCCTACGGGGATGAAAGAGAAAGCAGAGGATATGATGAGCACAACTTTGAAGCTGGAGATGTCTGGTTGTGGAGCTTATTTTGGAGTGAGTTCTCCACCTTGTCCTGACTGATATCTTAGCCAAAGTCAAGCTCGTGACGTTAAACAAGCGCTTAGTGGGAGGCAACCCACTGGTAAGTCTATAAATATGAGTTTTTATTTTTGTGTTTTGTTGTGTCTTGCGAATCAGGTCAGAAGAAGGATGGTCGTTTTTGTTCCGTATCGATCGACACCACCTTGGTATCGATCGATACCACCGCTCTATGGTAACACCTCTTGTTCTTGACCTATTTCATTTTGTCCTTTGATTTCTTTCACCTTCTCTAGGCTTGATAAACACTGGGGACAGTGTTGTTTAAGTCTGGGGGAGGTAGTTTCTAACATTGTTTTTATTTTAAAAAAAAAAAAAAAAAAAAAAAAAAAAAAAACAATTTTGTTTAATTGAGTCAAAACAACTTAGAGATTTCTGGATTGTGCTTGACTTTGTTGTTCTGATTTTGCTTTTGAGTGACCACTGTTACAGGATTAGTTTCAGTTCGACTAATGAAAAATCCAAGGGATAACCAGCCAGCTAGATATCACTCATGTCTCCAGCAAGGTTCTTCACAAGCTTTAGCCAAATTTTGCACTTCACCTACGCGGTTAGTGTTTTTAGAGCTTGATTCATCATTCATATCTGCCTAAGGAACCCATCATGTTTGTAAATTGTGGTATATCTCTCCCGTGAAAATTGTTGGATACATATTTGCGTTAAAACAGGTAAAATCTATATAAAAGATGAAATGATTTCCGCCGAGTAGAGGGGTAGGAAAATTTCCTATGACCCCATTATTCTACTTGGATAAGGAATGATCACACGAAGGCCTGAAGTGAGGGGTAGGAAAATTTCCTATGACCCCATTATTCACCTAAGACTTTTGATTACATTGAGAGGGTAAGAACCGGGGATTCGGTAGCAAACACTATCAATACTCGCATTTCGGACCTTGATTTGTATATGCTGTTCAGATAAACCTGCGCTGTTGAAATCTAATGAGAACTGATTATGAAATAAGTCTGGGGGAGATAAAGACTACCGGAGAGCAATAAATGTTGTTGAATAAATGGTTCCTTAGCTATGATATTGTATGGGCAAGAATCTAGAAAGTTCTTGAACACTGATTGCAGCGATGAAACTGGCGATGAGAGCTTGGATGAATATTGGTGTGAGATAGTAAGTGAAATCTTGGGAAGTTGGGGTTCCTACGGAGAAGTACATGGTGGTTAGATCTGGAGCTGATCAGGCAGCAGTGGGCGCTTGGGAAAAAGGATCATTACAGCGATTTCGGTAAGAGGTCAGATCTCTAAGGTTTTTCAAACCTCTTTCTCTAACTTAGTTTTCTGTTTTGCTTGAGGGCAAGCAAAAGGCTCAGTCTGGGGGAGTTGATATATCATGGATTTTACCCGTTTTTAGCCATGATATAAGTTATTTTATCGAGTCTTTCTAGTGCTTTTTCTATCATTTTAGAGTCTTTTCAGGTTTTAGCACGTTTGGGACGAAATTGGAGATTTTGGAGACATTTGGAGCCTTTTTGGAGCAACCCGAAGAAAGTACCCGTTTTGAAGCTTTAGCATCGATCGACACCATCATGGTATCGATCGATACCGACGTAATCAACGCGCAGAAGAGATTTTCAAGGAAGCCCATAAGAAGCCCAATCATCCCCTTTATTTACAAAAGAAGCCCAGCTCGTGTTTTTAGACCTATTTAAGCAAACTTTTAGTCATTAGGTAAAAGGGGGACGGGGACTTTACTTTTCACTATTATTCTTGAGCCACCATTGAGATTTGAGAGCTTTTGTGAGGGAGACGGATCCAAGACTTTGTTCATCATAGAGAAGATCCCGAACCCTTGTTTTTATTCTTTTGTTTAATTTCATGAATTATTCAGTTATGTTATTTGTTTCATCTATCATGTCTGAGTAGTCTCATTTTAGGTTTAGGGATTTCTCATATGGATTTCTCTGATTTATGATAATTGATTTGTTAGGGTTCAAAATCTGAATGGTTCTTCACCATAGGTTGTTCTCAAAGCTATTTCTAACCTGATCACTTAGAACATAGAACCTAGATTAATCGATTAGGCACGACAGTGCAATTGAGTAATCTGATAAAACCTAGGGTGAGCAATTGGATTATCTGCAAAGAGATTTGGTTTAATCGAATTGTGAACATATCAAACTTGAATTGATTGCTGGTTTACTGTGTAGGATTTGCAAAGAGATTTGGAATTTTAGACTTTAGACTTAGTTAGTTTTCGCAACGACAGTTGGTTAACTATACTATCGTGTTTGAGTTCAAGAACGGCGCTTAATTGAATTGAACTTTAACTGATTTATTTGTTATTTATCATTGATCTCCTGAGAATTTCCCTGAGCCTAGTTTCCACCCATATAAATCAACCTAAGTTTAATTCGATCATTTGTTTTCTCATCAATCATTTGTTTGCTTAGCACAATCTGCATCTTTCATCTATTGCGTGAGTTTTCTTGAGTTCTTGTGTTCGACCCCTGATATACTGCAGCAACTGCTTTAGTACTTTTAGGGTATTAATTTGAGCATATCAATCGATCCCATGTTGGGAACGATCGATCCTTTGTAGTCAGATCGATCGATATAGAGGTGGGATCGACCGATCCGTGCGAAAAAAAAAAAAAAAAAAAAAGTCTTTTGCTTTTGGGTAGGTCTTTTCACAAGAGTTCTATGTTCTGTAAATAAATCAAATCTCCCCTCCCCCCCAACCCACCCACACTTCTTATCTGGTTCTTCTTTTTTGCTCTTCTGCATCTACCAAACTTTTTGTTGATTTGGGAATGAGTCTAACTTACACAAATAGCATTCCAACGAGAATCACTAAGGGATACAGATTATATACCAAGTGCAATAATTTTGGAAAAAACATTATATCAAGGTATGATTTATAATATGGAAACTTGAGCTGTTTTTATTACTAACCAAGTGACAAAAGAGTAATAAAAGGGCAATTCAAAGCAAATTTTACATGAATACATAAACTTTCAACACTATTCTATAAAGATTTTCAAATCAATTCTATTAAGGTTTCTTCACCTTCTTTGGAAGTTGAGGAACTTGATACCATAGGCGAAGACAAAGAAAAAGAGCAGGATCCAAGCGATGTGGACAACGGTTACAACTGGTAAGAAGTCATGGTCGAACCCAAATCCTACTTTGAGCAACGTTTTGAGATCTATGTCTCCGATTCCAGTGATGTGCACCATTGAATCCTTGTCTCCTACTTGAGATGTGATGAGTCCATACAATGTCCAAGCCACAGGTGTTGACCAGTAGTACCATCTCCACCATATTGGTATTTGCTGCATTTTAATCCAAACAAAAACTTGTTAAGCAGATAAACACTTTTGTTGATATTATCAAATGTAAATTGCTTAAATATAATTACCGGTCTAGGGATGAGGAAACCGGAGAAGAGATTCCAAAGACTGAGGAAGAAGGACATGCAGATTCCGGCAATCTGATAGTTTGGTGTCAAGGCCATAAGCATCATACCGTATAGCGTAAAGTAGATGAAGCTTGTTAACATGTAGTAGTAGAACCACAAGAATTTGGCCACAGTCCAGTCACATCCGATCATTGAGTATAGGATCAGCGTATAAACTCCGGTTTGTATGGTGTTGTACATGATTTCCACTGCTACCTACACCAGTTTTAGATTCATTTTTGGTTTGAATTCTGATTGTTGTCAAACCATTTTTAAGAAAAGTATCTAATAAGTAATAACATTAAGAAAGAAAAAAATATTAGAATGCTTTCAACCTGGGAAATTGCATAGGGAATGGCGGAGTACATTCCAGCTGCTTTTTCGCGGTAGAAAACCGTTCGCTCAATGGCAATCGCGGGTTGAACTGTTGCAGCGTTGAGGGCACCAAGGAACAATACAGCAGCGTACATGGCTCCAAAGAAATTATTCAAATCTTGTTCGTTCTCTCTGTTTTGGTTTTGGTTGTTTTGGATGAATCCATCATGTTTCGATAAAATGAGGGTTTAATAATGTAACAGAGAAAAGAAAACAAAGGGCTTACATTTTTGTTCCTATTTGCCAGAAAATTAGACCAAACAAGACACCAATGACTACTGTCATGAGAAACCGGATGGCATTGTACTGAGGATGTCTCCAGTATGACCAGTACTGCTTCCAGAAGCAAGCTTTGGTTTGAGTATAAAACCCTTGTGCATACTTGGTCCGGAAGTAGAGATCCTTTGATCCAGGTGCTGGTGTACTTAGCTCTTTGATGAGTTCTTGATTTCTCCTGAGTTAAACATAAGAGTTCAGATTTAAAAAGACAGTGTAATTCTCTGGTTTAATTATTAGTAGCATTTTTCTTAAACATACCGATAAAGAGAGGAGTCGGCGAATATTTGAGCAAAGTCCAAGCTCATTTGTGACTCCATGGAAGGAGTAGTGACGTCAAGCATCCACGTCGCAGGATTGTATTCGTCCTTGATCTTCGGAACCCCTTCAATAGCCTGCAAATAGGATCTAGATATTATTACTTCCATGGATATATATAATGAATTCATATGAAAAAAAACTGATGATTCACCTCAAAGTATTCAACAAGTTTGTGCGAGTGATGCCCTAGACTTCCCGCATATATAACTTGACCTCCTCGTTTCATCAACAGAAGCTGCATTAACCAAAGATGATTCGTTAGTTTCATTCTGTTTTTGGGACCAAAAGTGGATTTTTTTTTCACAAACCTCATCAAAGGATTCAAAAATGTCGATACTGGGCTGGTGAATTGTACAAACAACAGTTCTCCCTGTATCAACAGTATTCCTAACAGTACGCATAACAATGGCGGCAGCTCTTGCATCAAGACCAGATGTTGGCTCATCCATGAAGATTATTGATGGGTTAGATACCAATTCAACTGCAATAGTAAGCCTCTTCCTCTGTTCTGTTGAAAGACCATCTACTCCAGGAAGGCCAACTATAGAGTTTCTAAGGGGTTTGAGCTCAACCAAGTCCATCACTTCTTCAACAAACGTCTATCAATCACATGAATAAGCAAAATAGGTTATTTGTTTATAAAGTCTTGCAGCGATTATGAGAAAACAATGAAACTTTTTTTTGCATAGTAACATACTTACCTCTCGTGTTTTGGCATCTATATCGGCGAAAAGACGAAGCCAAGCTGAATATATGAGGGATTCGTAAACGGTAACATGTGGAGAATGGATATCATTTTGTTCACAGTAACCACTGACTCTAGCAAATGTTGCTTGGTTCTTTGGGTAACCAGATATGCTAATACTCCCTTCGATGTAGCCTCCTGTTTTCCTACCGGCCAAGACATCCATTAACGTTGTCTTACCTGCACCACTAACACCGACCAATGCTGTCAATATCCCTGGCCTGAAAGCTCCACCAATGTCTCTTAGTAGTTGAAGGCGATCTCCTTCAACTCCTTGAGCCTTCATTTCCTGCATTATTTATCGGAACAACGGATAAAACTTGCATTTGTAAAGTAATTGGTAGAGTTTAAATAGTAAGAGACGCGGTTAATTACCGTAGGCATATCCACATAGTAGTTCACATTGTTGAATGCAATTGAAAGCGGTTGGAAAGGTAAAATCATTCCTCTCTTTGGCACATGATTTAAAGGACTATTGAGTTCCACTACAGCAACTTCTCAGCATCGTCAGAAACAAGATGCATAATCTAATACAAAGCATAACTGATAATTGTGATTAAAGAAGTCAAAGATTACACCTTCTGTTCCACGGCTATTTCCTTTCTCTTTGTCTTTAACTTCTTCCACAACTGTAGCTTTGGAGTTACCAAGAGCTGAAGAAACATTTTTAAAGACCTTGTCAACTAGAAAATGAATCGCTTTCAAAGTCTGGAATAGCAAGAAAATTAGAAAATGAGAGTGCTTACGGTTCAAATACATCAAGGCTAGTATGTAAAAGAGATTGAACAACAAAGAAAACCCAAGTAGTGCCACGATAGAGATCCAAAACCAATATGGCTCTGTAAAGAAGCCCCGACTCTTAAGTAGGACTTCTCCAACTGTTTCCGCGTTGATGCTGGTATCATAGTTGGGCTGCATCATGTAACATAACAAATTTTGCATCACAATGGGCAAAGAGTAGTCAACAAGAGAAAAGCTTGGTGAAATCTTACGCTGCTCCATCGCTCATCAAGAAATTCATTCATTACAATAGCAGTCTGTCCATACATCATAGGGGACATATAATAGGCCCAAGTCATCCACGGCTGGATATCATCTGTGAAGCAAAATATATAAAACATGTTTTCACTTACAAATCTCATAGAGACTTTGCCACAAAATGATACCAAAAGACACTAACTAGGAAACGGGACTAGTTTGATTCTATAGCTCAAACATAATTTAAATGTTCTGTCATAAGTTATGTGATCTTTAAGGATTCCAACGTATCTACTCAAATATTTTACTATCTGCTAAAAAATTTTGTATAGTTTTTTTTTAACTTTCGTGTAAAATGGGATCATCTGCTAACCTTTAGCAATAATGAAGCCTCCAAGAGTAAATACAATTAGCAATGTGAAGGTCCCGATTGAGTTAGAGATTACTTCTGTTCTTCCAATGGCTCCAAGGAATCTAAACAAAGAAAGAGCCATCTGATTCACACAGAAGTATGCCAGCAACTGCCGGAAAAACCTATTGGCATAAGTTTAGTTAGTTCAAGAGAATGACAATATGAGAATATTAAGAAAGTTGTTTAGTGATCTTCATGAGCACTAGAGGCAAGCTAATATACCTGGCAGCCGAAGGAGCAAAGCCGATAGTATAATATGTAAGACCAATCCATATTCCTGATTCGATAAGAGAAATTGGAATCTTCAGAAGCCATGCTGGTAAGGCGAAAGCCCATGGAGGATAGAACAAGAAGTCCCTCTGCTTGTAAAACACTGGGAGCCTCATCACTGTGAATGCTAGTTCAGCTAGTCCATTAAACATTACATTGACCAAGCTGAAAAATAGAGCACCATAAAACTTTTGACCATCTTGCACTGTGCCAACATGCATTTCTGTCCTGAGATAGACCGTCATGGTAATCAAAGACATGATGGTTATCTGGACAGTCTTAAACACATACACAAAGGAGTTGCGTTTCATAAGTAGCCATTCTCTATCAAAGCATGCTTTGAACAGCTCCCAGTTTGATATACCATACTTTTGTGTGATTAGTGCAGCAGGGTGGGTGTTAGCTTTGTCATAGGGAATCCTGAATTCTGAAGTGAGTTGTTGCCCGGTGTGAAAAGAGTTAAAACCGCTTGAGAAATCACTCACGGACACATAGCTGTAAGGTTGTTCTTTCCTGTTCCAATATTGTTCTTGGTCCTTCTTAGACGTAACTTCTTGCAGGAAATCTGCAACCCCTTTCCTTTCAGGACATTGGAAACCCATGTACTCAAAGAACTCAAGAATGTTGTCCCGTGAACCCTGGTAGACAATTTGTCCCTCTGAGAGTAAGATAATGTCGTCGAAAAGCTCAAATGTCTCTGGTGCAGGTTGTAGAAGCGAAATAATCATCGTGACATCCGAGATATGAACTAATTGCCTCATGAACTTGCAAATTTGGAATGTTGTTGAACTATCCAACCCTGTTGATATTTCATCCATTAAAAGAGCTTTCGCCGGTCCTACCAACATCTCTCCTGCTCAATTAAGATTAAGAGTATCCAAGTTTATGAACACGTATGCACTGTTACTGTAATGAATCATGGGTGTATCAAAGTGAACATATGTAATACTCAAAGTTTTACCTGTTGTTAGACGCTTTCGCTGTCCACCAGAAACACCTCGCCTCATTACGTCTCCAACAAGTATGTCAGCACATATGTCTAGACCAAGTATCTGTCAAGTGACATTAACCACGATAAGCTCAATATATTGTTCTTTCACTTTGTTAGAGAAAGCACAAGTAAAGTACCTTAAGTACATAATCTGTAACCAAACTAGTTTCTTGCCCTGATATCGCAATAGATTTCATGAATGCATCAATTTTAGGGTCTGGCTTTATTCCCTCTTCTCTCTCCCTCCTTGAGAGCTCAGCCATCAACTGGTACCGAGTCCCAACACCTAGACATCGTCCCGAGAAATCTAGTGTTTCTCTCACCGTCAATTCTCCAAAGTGAAGGTCATGTTGACTAATGTAGGCACACGTCTTTTGAGGAACAAACTCGTGAAACTCATGACCGCAGTAAGTTATCCTCCCCGACATCTGTCTTGTCATTTTTCGGAGTCAGATAATGATAAGAATCGGAAATGTTCATCTCAACCAGGAGCTTTCAGGGTATTATATAAATATATGATAGATAACAAACCTGGAGGGTGTCATCGAGCTTCCCAGCCAAAGCTTGTAACAAAGTTGTTTTCCCTGAACTTGGTGGACCAAGTAATAAGGTCATCCTGGAAATATTCAACAATACTCTTATCTCAAACTCAAATATATTCTCCTTCCATCAAATCCAGGTCGAGATCTAATATAGCAAAGACCTTCATATTTTGATTTAATTACCTTGATGGTTTGATAATGCCACTAATATCTTTAAGTATCTGAATCTTCTTCTTTTCAGATGGAAGGAAGTGGAAGAATCCTAGAATGCTCTATATACATAAAACAAAAGAATCTTAATTAAGTAAAGCTTCATCATTGTTTATATAAATAAGAGCTTATAAGTTACCCCATCATAAGTCTCATAAATTTTAAAGAGATATAATTTGGACCTCGGAAGTTGAGAGATTTCAAAAGTAGTACATAAGGTTCATGGTCAATCCACTTAATGCTAATTTTTTTTTTTTGGTAAACTCATGATTCGTTTTATCTTCTTTCTTATTTGTGAAACTTAGATCTTATTTTCTCAACGACATCAAACAACACAACCCAAAAAATTGAACCTCCATTGTATTCAAGGTGACGTTGAAGAGAGTAGGAAGCGCTCTACTTGCACTACGAACATCTCCTTCCACTGAAATATTCTCATACCTTACTTCAATTTTCGGAACTTGGATTCCAACTCTGTTTTTGAAAAAAAGTCAAAATCTTTCAGCCGACAAAATAGAAATAAAGGGTTTGTCTATATAAATCCATGGGATTTTTTTTTTTTTTTATCATACCTGTCTGTTCTTTCTCTCAATCCACGTAGAAACGTTTCGTTGTCTTCTTCAACAAAACTCAAAATCATTTCCATAAGTTGTTTCTTCTCCTTAGGTTCGAGCCTCGTGAGGTCAATCTCCTCCAGCTTAATCATCCCGTTGACCGTTGTTTGCGGCAACATCCCTTTACGTAGCCGATCATAGGTTGGCAATCGCTCAATCGCGGCCCACCGGAGTTCCACGTCATCTTCCTCACGTCGTTCGCTCCTCCCAAACACCTCGTCCCCCTGAGACACAAACACATCTCTGAAGCTTTTGGAAGCTCCTACCAAACTCCTGTGACTGGTGGAGGCCAAACTCAGTCTCCCGCTCATTGTTCCGACTGGATCTTCGTCTCGTCCTAGCATCGCGGCCACTGCCAATGAGTCGTCCGGTTTGAGTTTACGATGAAGGAGGCAGATATGCATCAGCCATTTAAAGGGGGAGGGAAACTTGGAGGTCAGAGAAGAGGCGGGGTGAAGTCTTTTGAAAAATGAATACACATAGATTTAACAATAAAATAATTTTTTATATATGTATATAATTTTTTTTTAAAATAAATATGTGTCAATAATACTGCAAATCTATTAAAAAAGTGTGAGTACAGGTTTCGATTGTTTAAATGCAGCAGGTATAGGTGGGATATGAAGTGGGAGATTGTGGTTTCAAACGTGATTGAACAATCTATACGACTAAAATAACAGTTAAACATAAAATTATCATTCAGATCAAATGTAAAAACAGCCCGCGAAGCTAGGGGTTTTCATACTTTCATCACATGACTATTCAAAGCATTTGGTTATTCCCATGCAATCCATTAATACAACAGTAATGATGAGTGTCATCATAACCATAATCATTAATAGTACGTACTTAGTACTACTAATAATCCAATTCAAAGCATTTAAAATGTAGAGTTCCCAAAACAAGAAAAATTGCAGCCGAACAGCCATGTGCAAGACAAATTGGTTCTTATCACTTTTTTTCTTCAACTCTGTTCTAGTTTTGTATATTTCTCAATCGTGTTGTTCAGTTGTTCTACACTAAACTCGTCGAACAACTTTTGAAAAAATCACAAGTCACGACCTTAATTTTAAAAGAAAATATTTATACTAAACCAAATAACGGCAAGAAATTAGTAATTTTACTTCTGTATTTCTTTTATTATGGATTATTCAACCCTTTATCTCTTTTAATTTAGCGGCACCTATAACGAAGTACATTATTTTTAATTTGATCAAATTGAAGAAGTACTTTTATTTCTTTTCATATTTAATTTTTTCTTTTCCCAAGTAATAAGTGAGTGAGTCAAGACTCAAGAGTGTCATTACTTTGGACATTTATAGATATGGAAACGTTTACATCACTTCATTTCTTACGTTCAAACTTAAAATCATGCACATCTATATATAGGGCCTCTATGGATCACGTTCTGATCGATTCCCCAACCATAATCATTAAAAGTTCTGATCGTTTCCCCAACCATAATCACTAATAGTTCTGATAATGTTTTGTTGATGATACTCTAGCTAAATTTCAAAGGAAAATGAAGAGAAAAGCTAATGATTTCTCGAGAAAAAATGGATAGAAAAAGTTGACATTCTATAGTTATGATTCTCTTCTTTTAATAGTCTTTCATCCGACGTAATGGTCGGTAAATGCCCAAATCAAAACGTCGTTAAATGTATTGTCAAATTCGAAATTTGACGTTTTGATTCAGCAATTTGAATGTGTCGATCAGGTCATCTGCAGTAATCTGGACGACTCATCTTCGTGTTTCATGGGTTTACCATTTACCTCGTATGTACCCCATCTCCTAATTTTTGTCTTTGACACTTAATGGGTTTTTTATTGGGCTGGATTTGTGCTAAATCCTATACCAACAATTTTTCCCGAATTATTGGAGCAAACTAGTATGTTCGGAGAATTAATCGTTACTATGCCACAATTATGTCATATCAAAGATTTGAATCTTGTGTTTCCATGTCAACAAGCCAAACGGTTAGAAAGTTTCCACGTCGACGGCTTCTCTTTTGGGGGTGCACACGTTCTTTCGGATGTGTTCACAAGATGTTTTTTTTTTTTTTTTACTTGTGCTTTCACTTCACATTGTCTCCAAATACTATAAAAGGTAATTTCCCCATTCTTCATATTTTAGGCTTTCTGGATTATTATTTTTGTGAAATTTTGTTGAATCATCTTCTTCGTTTAATTTGTATTTGCCTCTCGATTTCCGATTCCAAATTCCTTAATTTCGTTATATAATCAGCTATGGATTAGCCCTATGTTTCGAACATTCCCAATTTTTGGGGTTTGACCTTGAAGATCTTCATTTTTACGTGGCGGTACTTGTGGAAGAACATTAAAAAAATTAGAACATGTTTGCAATAAATATTTCCTTTATTCTAAAACCGCAATAATCTTAACCCATCGTTACTAAATAAAGAAGGGTAAAAAATAGTCCAAGTTTTGCTTCTCTTGGATGCATATCAGATCTTTAATTTAAATTCCAATGTTATTATTTGCCATATGGGAGAATTCCTTAAAAAAAAAACACCAATTAAATAATAGTTTTCACATTACTACACAAATTTTGCAACGTTCCCGAATAATACATGAACTATTTAATTATTCCTATATGATACTCAGACTAACAAATTTAAAAGTTTTACACTAGCATTTTGGCGGACGTTAACCCGATAAACGGAAATGTACAAAGGGTGTTAAGTTAAAAAAAAACACATGAATAATAAAACTTTTAAAAAGTTGACAAAAAAAAAATAAATAAATAAAATAAAATAAAATAAAATAAAACTTTTAAAAAATCCTAAAAAATACACTAAACTAAATAATACTAAGTTCGAGAAAAAATATGCAGACTTTTTAAAATTCCTGAATAATACATGAATGATTAAACTCATCCTCTTTAATACTTAGATTGTATATCAATGGGGATCGTATGACATGGCTTCCGGAGCAGCAACAAAATTGTATATTATGCAATTATGTTCTTGAGACGAGAGACCACCTCTTCTTTTCTTGTAAATACTCATCAGGTGTTTGGTTCCAGCTCACACGTGATCTCCTAAAATATAACTATTCAACAAGTTGGATTGATCTAGTGACTACTATATCGCATTCTCAGTCTGCTCAAAACCGGGTGCAAAGTTTTCTCCTTTGATACACATTTCAGGCCGCCATCTACCATCTATGGAGAGAGAGACATAATCGAAGACATGACCAACATCTAATATCTCAATCGCTTTTTGTTGCAACAATCGACAAAACAGTTAGAAACCGTATCTCTTCCATATAGGAGTTAGGAGATACCAAACTCATCAACAACTTCACTATATGGTTCTCCACAAGGCTACAACAACAAAACAGTTAATTAGTCTTTCTTACTATTCTTTTAACCTCTGAATATTTCTAACATTAAGTTGAAACAAACAGTATTTTTCTTTGAATATAATTAAATATTTATTAAAAAAAAAAAAAAAAAAAAAAACTCAGATTAACAAATCGTGAAAATTTGACACCCGGGAAGGCAACAACTAATTCAATCGGTTCTTTTTAGTATTAACAATAATCTTTGGGCTTCGGTCTTTCCACTTCCGAATAAAATGGTTAGCAGATTAGGAACAATAATTAAATGCTTAACGGCTTTGAAACAAGTATAAACGATGAGGGCAATATCAGATTTACTTAATTTTTATTAGTCACGTGATATGCTCAAATTAATACCCTATAATGATACTAAAGCAGTTGTTGCAGTAAAGTTAGGGGTCGAACACAAGAACTCAAGAAAACTCACACCGTAGATAAAAGATGCAGATTGTGCTAAGCAAACAGTGAATGACGAGAAAACAAATGATCAAATTGAACTTAAGTCGATTTATATGAGGGGAAACTAGGCTCAGGGAAATTCTCAGGAAATCAATGATAGATAACAATTAATCAATTAAGGTTCAATTCAATTAAGCGCCGTTCTTGAACTCAAACACGAAAGTATAGTTAACCAACTGTCGTTGCGAAAACTAACTAAGTCTAAAGTCTAAAATTCCAAATCTCTTTGCAAATCCTACACAGTAAACCAGCAATCAATTCAAGTTTGATATGTTCACAATTCGATTAAACCAAATCTCTTTGCAGATAATCCAATTGCTCACCCTAGGTTTTATCAGATTACTCAATTGCACTGTCGTGCCTAATCGATTAATCTAGGTTCTATGTTCTAAGTGATCAGGTTAGAAATAGCTTTGAGAACAACCTATGGTGAAGAACTATTCAGATTTTGAACCCTAACAAATCAATTATCATAAATCAGAGAAATCCATATGAGAAAACCCTGAACCTAAAAAGAGACTACTCAGACATGATAGATGAAACAAATAACATAACTGAATAGATCATTGAAATTAAATATAACAAAGAATAAAAACAAGGGTTCGGGATCTTCTCTATGATGAACAAAGTCTTGGATCCGTCTCCCTCACAAAAACTCTCAAATCTCAATGGTGGCTACAGAATAAAAGTGAAAAGTAAAAGTCTCCTGGTCCCCCTAACCTAATGACTAAAAGTCTGTTTAAATAGGTCTAAAAACACGAGCTGGGCCTCTTTGTAAATAAGGGAAAGTATTGGGCTTCTTATGGTGAGAATTCTCTTCCTTGGATATCTCTCTATCCCGCGTCAGTCGTCGGTATCGATCGATACCGGGATGGTGTCGATCGATACTCGGAATGGTGTCGATCGATACTCAAGCTTCAAAACGGGTACTTTCTTCGGTTTGCTCCAAAAAGGCTCCAAATGTCTCCAAAATCTCCAATTTCATCCCAAACGTGCTAAAACCTGAAAAGACTCTAAAATGATAGAAAAAGCACTAAAAAGACTCGATAAAGCGACTTATATCATGGCTAAAAACGGGTAAAATCCATGATATATCATCACGTACGTGTTTATAACTTAACATCGTTTTTGTGCTATAATTTATCGGATTAACCTATATCATGATTCATGCACCATATAGCGTTCCCGCATTTCCTTAACTAAAGAATGATCACAGTGCTAAGAGAGACGTTTCAGAAAATTTAATATAGAGAAAAAAACAAAGAAATTTCAAAAGTAAACTTGACATGTGACACACTGACACCCCAAGTCTAAGCTTCTGTCCCCACTTGACATGGTCCTCAGGCCACTCTCCCCACTTGACATGGTCCTGAGGCTGCTTATCTCTCTCTTATCTCATTAATTCATTTTCTCTACGTCTCTCAACACAAACCAGACTAAGAATACACACTGTTCAAAAACCAAAAAAATCATGTACCATCTTCCCACTTCTTGTCTGGTCATATTCTTCATCTTCTCCTTATTTCACCCTCTTTCTTGTGCTTCAAGTAATCAAAACCTTGGCTGGTGTGAGACTCTGTTTCAGTGTGGTAACATAACCGCTGGTTTCCCTTTCTCGGGAGGGAATCGTCACAAAGATTGTGGTCATCCATTACTGGAGCTTCACTGCAACAAAAACAACATCACCTCTTTTTTCATCTCAAACCAAAAGTACTTTGTTCTCCATATAGATCAGACATTTAATACTCTTACACTTGCCAAACAAGAACTTCTGGATTCTTTTTGCTCCTCTGTATTCACCAACACAACCTTGCCTCCCGAAATGTTTGAGCTTTCACCGACCTACAAGAGCGTCACCGTATTCTACCAATGCTCCTCTTTAATTCCTAACCTTTCTAGCTATACATGTCCTGAGATAGGTCCCATCGCAGTGTCTGAAAACCCTGGAAAATATCCTGACATCTGCCGTTCCAGTTTCACCTTGAAGGTTCCTACAAGTTTCGTTACAAAAGAGAAAGAGTTGAATGTGACCAATTTGGAAAGTGTTTTACGAAAAGGATTTGAGGTGAAGGTGGTGATTAATGAAGATGCGTGTCAAGAATGTTTAGCCTCTCATGGAAGATGTCATGGCTTCAACGAAAACTTAACAGCAGGAGTTAAATGTCGTCCACCAAGAGGTATGTTTCATATGCATCCTTTTCGTTTCATATATCGTCCTCTTCCTTAGCAACTTATATTGAAGTTTTCCTCGTTATGAAAAATCATTTCTCTACGTGATTTTTCACACATTTAGACATAAATTACTTAGTAGTGAGCTCAAGAGAGAAGGTGAGACAAGATATAAGCTTAACTGGTTTGAAATCTTATTCTGTCTCCTGCGAATTGGCATTCACTTATGACTTAGCATTACTGCGTTTTCTTCTTGTTCTATTTTTCTCTAATATATTTGGATTTTTCAATGTGCATAGACTCCGAGGGTGCTTGTGGATATAATCAGACCTCACGTACGTTCGTTTGCTATTGTAAAGACCCCTATAGCCTATCATGCAGTTCTGACAGTAAGGTTTCTTTCATTAGATCATCTACCAAAAAAACAATCTTTATTTTCAATTTTTGGTTTCAAAGCTCTGTTTTCAGCTCTGATTAACTTTATTTTTGGTGCCATTTGATTGATGCAGAATTATTTGTTCACAGGATAATAGGTACATAACCTTTCTTCTCTGAGTTAATTGTTCCTTAATCATTTCTCGTTTCACGATCAACTTTTGTTCTATGCTAACAAATTTTACTTATTTAATGTTTCTACAGGGGTTGTGTCGATCTTGATTCCCATAGGTTAGTTCGCTGCCCAGAGATAATTCAAATTGTTTTTGATCTTGATTCTCATAGGTTAGTCTGCTGCCCAGAGATTATATTACAAAGTCACTAATCAAACATTTTCTTTGTTTTTCTACATTGGTTTTTACTATCAGGTGTTATTGTTTCCCTGGTGTTTCTTTGCCGATTTTACCGAGCCAAGATTTTCAAAAAGAAAAAAACATCAGATGCTCTTGAAGTCCCTCCTAGACCTGTTTTGCAAAATCCCACTGAACATATTAATGAATCATCAACACTTTCAGAGGCTATCAAAGCACGGACTTGATCCAAGAAGCCGCCGTGGAACCTATCAAAGCATGAACGTAGCAACTTTTGAATTGTGTTCTTGTATACTGATACATGTTCTCTATTTGTTATGCAGATAACATTTACAGACATAACTTTATAGTTACTCTTCTCTAGAGTATGGCCTTCACAACAATAGTTTTTTCACAAACTTGGAAGGTTCCTATTTTCAATCTCGGAGATGCTCGTACTTTCCTCTGAAATCCAAGAAGAGGTACGGCAGATATTTGCTGCAAAACAGGTCTAGTTGGCACTTCAAGAGCATCCAAGCTTCCTTCCATCATCTCTACTACTCTGTTCATCGGTGGGCGGTTTGATGGGGAAGAGTGAATACACCACAAACCCACCAATTTCATCTTCTTTGCTAGCTCCTCTTCTTCGCTGCTAATTCCATTCTTCTCTAGATGCTTTCCAATGTCTACCTTTTCAAGATCCCCACCGTATGCCTTCTCAAGATCCTTGTAGATCCATTCTGGAAAGTACATTGAGCTTGTGTTCGATGCAGAATTTTGATATATAAGGATCTTGAGAAGGGAGACAATGGAAGACTTATCGAGAATGGAATCAAGAGGGAAGAAGATGAGATAGCAAAGAAGATGCGGTTGGTGGGTTTGTGGTGTATTCAGTCATGGCCATCGCCTAGCGATGAACAGAGTTGTAGAGATGATGGAAGGAAACTTGGATGCTCTTGAAGTGCCTCCTAGACTAGTTTTGCAATGTTCCGTAGTGCCTCATCTCGAATCGTCCTGGATTTCAGAGGAAAATTTAATCTCCTCTGAGGTTAATATTTCTCCTTAAACTATAAATCGCAAGCTTTTTGTTTATGAGAAAACATCCTTGGTGTATCTATAAATGTTACTCAAACACATTTTATTGGACAATTAATCATCTTATTCCCTTATTCGTTACCTTCCTCTGATCCAAAACAAAACAGGGGACAAAACAGAACACACGTGTTTGTATATTTTACGCTTTGATAACAAAAACACACACAATATTTGATTTTTTTTTTACTTGCGAATATCTTAGTGGGTGAAAAGGCTTCAAGGCTTCTCTTTAACCGTTGAAGGTACTTTTTGAATGATAGTTTTAACTTAAGTTTTTGATGTTGTTGGTGAAAAGCTCTAATCACATTGTTGACTTTTCCGGTCTCTAAGTCTTCATTGGTCGATAAGTCAGAGAACTTTTTAATGGAGTAGATTGATTTGTTGAAATTGTTTAGAACTTCGTTGTGTTTCCGATTGAGTAGATTGATTTTAGTATTGTAGATTTCGGCCATTAATGTTTGTAGGGTTTAAGTATTTTTTAGATTATAGTTTTTAGATTTTGTAAAAAGAAAAAAAGAAAAAAAAGAACAATGGACAAAAGAAGTCTCGTGGCTAACATCATCTTCAAAAAAATTTACAAAAATTACATTTTCGATTTCTTTTTGTAATTTGCAAAAACTATCAAAATCTATATGCCCTATATTTTTAAGGAAACCACTTTCTCAAAATTTTGAATGATTATAAATAGATTAAAAAAAACTAAAACCAAAATTTCTTTCAAAAACCACAACTATTCAAGGCTGAATCCATTAGTGATATGATTGATTCGTAACGAATTTGTTTGTTAGGGTTTTTCGGCTGTGAATCTCTGATTTCTTGAGTTCTAGGTAAGTTTTCAAAGAAATTTTAATCTATTTCGTTCTACTTATATTTCTCTATCTGAATTCTTAAAAACTTCTGGTCGCATTCAATCTTTCGTCAATAATTTGCGAGTTAGTTAAAAATTTCTTTGTTTTGATGAACCAACATAGAAATTTGGTAAAGAATGCACATACTATAATACACTTTAGGGCTATATTTATAATCGGCCTTGAGATTAAATGGGCCACAAACAAAAAAATATTGTGGGCCATATTTTCAAACTGAAACAGCCTATATTTTCAAATTTTATTATTAAAACAACTTAACGAACTAATTAAATTTTAAATGACCGTTTTATCCTCAATTCGTCTGGGGACAAAAAACGTAATAACGAAAAATGTCAGTAATGAATTTCTGCCATGTAAAAGCGTGAAAACTTAAGTCTACCAGAGCTATGACAGTAGACTTTAGAGCTCGGACGGTAAACTCTACTAGAGAATGAGGGTAGACTTCTGTTTTGTATGAAGTGGTAGACTTACTTGGAAAAGTCTACCAGCTTTGACGGTAGATTTATATTAAACGAAACGTTAGATTTTAGTTGAAATGTAACGGTAGACTTTGACTTTGTCAGTTATGGTAGATTTACGCGGATAAGTCTACCATAGTTACGGTATAGTTTAATTGGAAGACATAGTAGACTTATGTTTTCATGTTACGGTAGATATTATTTTCTATGTAACGGTAGACTTATGTGTTGTTTAACAGTAGTTTTTTAAACCAGCGTTCTTGTTGACTTTTTTTGGGTAGACTTTAGGTTTTCTGGTGGACTTAAGTGACTTCGATGGTAGATTTTGTAACCCATGGTAGATTTATCTCGTTATTTATGGTAGACTTTCTGGTCAGTGGGTTATGGTAGACTTCAGCCTCACACGGTAGATTTATTCTGTTTTGGTAAACTTTGTTCACATAGTGGAAGACTTAATTTGGTAGATTTCTGGAATTTTGGTAGACTTTATATTTCCGATGGGTAGATTTTAATTTGTATTACGGTAGACTTGTATACCTCTCCATTGTGGTAGACTTTGTTCACATAGTGGAAGACTTAATTTGCTAGATTTCTGGAATTTTGATAGACTTTATATTTCCGATAGGGTGATTTTAATTTGTATTACGGTAGACTTGTATACCTCTCCATGGTGGTAGACTTTGTTACCTCCCATGGTGGTAGACTTTTTGTATCTTTAGTACTCTTCAGTTTTGAAATCCAAGATTTGCTTTCCTTACAACTCATGAATCTTTCAAGCCTCTCTTCAGCAAACTTGTTTGTGTGTTTTACTATCAAGTTGTGCATCAGTCTTAATTGTCTCTTACTTAATAGAGGACATAGGAGAAGACCCGTGGTAGTGATGGCTACAAGTGGGTGGATGGTATTGCTACACTGAGTTAGTCAGAAAGAGAAAGAAGTGGAATCAATGGGAAGACTTCGTTGCGAGAACTTATTGGGTGTTTACTATAACTTTGTACCTTTAGTCTTGTACTTTTTTATTCAAAAAGTAATAAGTCATTACCGTTCTTTACATAGTATAGAATAGAAATAGATTTCTAATACCGACCGACAACAAAAAAACAACAAACATAACATAATAACATCTACTTAAACAAACAAATAGAAAGATGGTCACAACAATCACAGCAATACCAAGACCGAACAAAAGCTTCATCTCATTGTCATTTTCTTCACGTTTTGTGTCAACAAGCGCCTTAAGCGCATTGTAGTTTTCATCAACTGTCTGGAACAATTCTGTGAGATGAGTTATCGCGTCTCGATGACGTTGGATTAAGTATCTCAGCTGATCGTCTAGTTCCAAAATTTCTTGTTTCATGTCACGGAACTCCTCCATCATTGCCTCATCCCACCATTTTCATATATGGCAACCACCATCCTAAACAAAAAGATAATCACAAGTACACAATACTTACATAAAACTCTAACAAAGAACAACATAAAACTGAAATTTTCTTTTGCTTACATCGACCCTCTCGCAAGTATAAAATCTTCTACCCGGATTCGTTCCGGTGAATGAGGTTGTGATTAGTGCTTTTCCACCACAAAAACAGCGCGCGGGAATTCTGTACTCACCTTCACTTCATGCCCTAGCCCTAGCCAGTCGATTTAGAACCTCGGGAATGAGATGCTCAATACTGCTGTCACTGCTGTCGTCGCTCATCTTCGCTCAAAAAGAGAGACCTGTAAGTCTACTATACCATACAATAAAATCTACTATAACATATAGTAAAGTCTACCATTACACATACAGTTAACTCTACCATAACATAAAGTTAAGTCACCATATTTGTAGCAGAATATCCAGAAATCAGAGAGAGAGAGAGAGACAGAAGACGAAGAAGCCGAAGAAGACGAAAAACAATAAGAAGTCGAAGAAGAAGACAACGACGAAGACGAAGAAGACGATGAAGACGAAGACGAAGAAGGCGATGAAGACGAAGACGAAGACGAAGATGAAGAAGACGAATATACGATAAGAGAGCTTACATGCTTTTTTTTACACAGAGAAGACGTAAGAGCAGATGACTAAGACGCCGGAGAACACGAGAAGACGCCGGAGAAGACGAGAAGATGTCGGACTTGAGAAAAAGACGCCGGAGAAGACACAGAAGATGCCGGAGAAGATAAGAAGATGCCGGCGAAGACGAGAAGACTTCAGAGAACACGACTAAGATGCCTGAGAACAAGAGAAAAAAAGCCGAGAAAGATCCGGAGTTGACGAAAACACGCCGGAGAAGACGAGAAAACGCCGGAGAAGACGAGAAGACGAGAAGTCGAAGACGGCGAAGATGCGGGTGAATGCCAGAGAGTCTTATGCGTGAAGACAAAGACGGCAAAGACGGCGAAGATTCACAGGAATCGAGAATCGCCAGCAGAGAATCGATATTTTGATTTTCGAGACAAATAAAGATGAAAAGATCCTATTAATTTCCCCCCAAAATCAGAAACTGCAACAATAACTGTTATTAAGTTTACCGAGTCGTTGTTAAAACTCTACCGTCTCTTTATTTAACTCTACCGTATCTTTAATAAAACTCTAGTAACCTAACCGGAAAAATTGAACCGTTTTTAATTGTTTTCCCTCCAAATGTCACTAACTCTACCAGACCTATTATTATAGTCTACCGTCTGGATATCTTTTAAGTCTACCGTTATGTTATATCCCAAAGTCTACCGCTATTACAACTTCTAAGTCTACCTTATCGATATCTTTTTAAGTTTACCGTTATGTTATATCGTAAAGTCTACCGTTATTACATATTCTAAAGTCTACCGTATCGATATAATATGTCTATTGTCTCGATATTAGAAACTATTGTCGCGACGACGAAGACAAATTGTTAACTTCATCTTCCTCCTCGATCTTTTCCGATCAATGGTCTTTCGTGGTCGTCCTCAAGCGTCGGGTATCGTCGTCGATGTCAGCTTCGGCGTCGTCTTCCTAAATGGCAGCATCGGAGACGCGATGGGAAAATCTCCACAGCATCGCCGACAATTTCCTTTTTTTTTATAAAAAATAAAATAATAAGTAATGATATTTCTATAATAAAAAAATAAAAGAATTGGTTTTTATGTCTTTTTACCAATTTTTTAAAAGAAGAGGTTGGTCTAGTAATATCAAATATGATGAAGGTGTTTTATGCGATTGTCTCTAATAATTTCTAAAAAGCAAAACTTTGTAGTGAGGAATCGAGGAGATTCTTCACTTCATGTATAATGCACTAATTCTGAAACCAATTGACTAAACACGAGTTTTTCTTTTCAAAGTGGGCCGGTCTAGTATTTATAATAATGAGGTCGGAAGCAAATGCTTCCTCTCCGGCCAGCTCTGGTTCTATTTTGGATTTACAGGAGATTGGATGATACAGGACATTCATGAACCCGGAAGAGACGAGCTTAGAAGAAATTTTTAATATTCTTTATGTACCATTTTGCAATATCATTTAGCCTAACCTTTGCATAAAATATGAATAATCATTGTAGAACTACTGAACTAATGAGGTTAGACCAGTGGGTGCTAGCTCTACTGGTAAAGATCGCCAGTTCGAGTCGGCACTTGGGAGGAGTCTACTTTTTTGGAGTAAATTTAACATTGTTTGGGCCCTACCTCAGAGAGATGTAGGGCTGACGGACTTGACCTTCTTGGATATACCCAAAAAAAAGAAAAATAATGAGTTGAGTAAAGAATTTGTTGAGGATTTTTAGAACTTGTACATCCTACATGTACTAGTCTGAAGAGAGCTTGTTATTGCATCTCACATGAGATAAGATGGAGGTTTAATCCGTGAGGAACCGAATATATGTGCGGTTAATTCTCTCATCTTTAAGTAGTTTTACTTGTTTGTTGAAGCTTAATATAGTTTGGAATCTTCTAGTGCATTCTTTGTTGTTACAAATGCTTTGATTGGATTGATTTAATTACAATGATTCTTTTAGAGTTGTATTGTTTAAATGCAAATTACAGTGTTTGCTCGTGAGAAAAACTGTTAAATATATGTTGTTTAACAATGTATCATTTCCACAATTAACACAATTTTTTATTTTTCATTTTTACAGCTGAAGAAACTGGTTGAAACATAAAGCATGGCATCAATCATTTTACATATCCAATGAGTAGCTAGGTACAAAACTTCCATCAATCATCTTTTGCAAAATTCTATATATCATATTCATAGTTCATACCAAAAGTCAATAATTATGTAACTTATATTTGATTTCAGGTTAATTACAAAGACAATTTCGAAGAGTACGACGGGTGTTAAATTATGCCTATGATATTTGTTTTTCTTCCCAGCCTATGATAATATGTGTATGTTGTAAGATAACGTTATGTTCTATGTAGAAACATGTTATATATTTGTTTATCATAAAAAAAAAAAAAAAAAACATGTTATATTTTTCAGTAGAATGATTATATGAACTCTTTTTTTTTTTTTAAGCTATATCATATTTCTGATGATTTTATTACATTTTATAATTTATATATAAAAATGGACAACTTTGATGCATATTTGCATACATAGCAGTCCGTTGTATAATTGACTCAAAGTTTGATGCATATTTAAAGTCAATCTAAACTGTTGTGAACCAAAAAATTATCATAAAAAAAAACTACTTTGAAAATTTCTTCCATCTCCAGTGAAATGGCATTAAGTTTCCATAAATTTTATTTCTTACTTTTTATAGTGGATTTAGACATACAAAATTTCTAAAACTGTTAAAAAATAAGAAGAGATCCACTACTCTCTTCCACTTATTGCACTTTTGGAATCTAGAACAAGAAGAAAGTGCTTAATTACTTTGAAATTTTCTTCCATCTCCAGCGAATTGGCATTAGATTTTCATTAATTATTCTCTTCCACTTATTGCACTTTCTTCTTGTTCCAGACTCCATGATGTAACGAAGAAAAGAATATAGCGTGACGTTTGGTCACAAAGACCAAAGATAGTTTCCTTTAGTCCAACTCTTACAATACAAAAGACGGATTTGGAGAAGTTGGGAGCAATTATTTATGAATTTCTGGAAAATGGATCCTATTAAGAACAAGAAGAAATAAAGCGTATCTTCGTTAATTAACTAAAAAAGTATTTATAAGTGTATTTATACTACTGACTAATACTAACTAACTTTGTACACGTATTCGTATTCAGTTAGTAGCTATACAAGTATATGATTAGTCTCCTATACAAAGACTATACAAACATTATACTATACTCTAATATACCCCTCCTCAAGCCTTTGAATTGGAAGCTGATGATGGAAGAAAAAAGCTTGAAGTTGACATTCAGGTTGAGTATAGATCGGAATGGTCCTGGTTGGAGTGGTTTTGTCAAGATGTCAGCATGTTGATTGGAGTTAGAAACATGAAACAACTTCAAAAAACCATTTTTGAGTTGATCTCTAACCATATGACAGTCTATCTCGATGTGTTTAATCCTCTCATGGAAGACTGGGTTTGTAGCAATGTGGATTGCAGACTTGTAATCACAGTTAAGCTTAGCAGATGAGGTTACCTTGATCTTCAAATCACTCAAAAGTTGTTGTAACCATAGGACTTCACATGTAGCCAATGCCATACTTCGATACTCTGCCTCAGTACTACTTCTGCTAACAGTTTGTTGTTTCTTACACTTCCATGAGATCAAAGATGTACCAAGATAGACACAAAACCCTGTGATAGAACGTCTAGTGTCTGGACATGTAGCCCAATATGCATCAGCAAAAGCATTGAGACACAATTCTGTATTTGCTGCATAGAAAGGACCCTGTCCTGGATTTGACTTCAAATATCTCAAAATCCTATGAGCAGCTTGCATATCCGTGGGTGAAGACAAGAATTGACTCAATGTATTCACAACATATGTAATATCAAGATGTGTAATGGTAAGATAGAGGAGACGACCTCTCAGTTCTCTATAAGCAGTACCATTTTCTAAAGGGGTTCCAGTATCCGTACTCAACTTTAAACTTGGATCCATGGGAACATAACAAGGTTGAGAAGCTAACATACACGTGTCAGCAAGGATGTCTAGTGTATATTTTCTCTGACAGAGAGATATATCAGTTGCATTTCTAGCAATTTCGAGTCCTAAAAATAACTTTGGAGTCCCTAAATCTTTCATCTTAAAAGCTTTAAGAAGAGCAGTCTTCAAAGCCTGTAATTCTACATCAGAATTTGAAGCAATTAATATATCATCCACATATACTAATAAGGCAATGAATGAAGAACCTGTTTGTTTGATAAACAATGTGTTATCTGCCTGAGATTGAATGAAACCAGCCTAGATCACCACTCTAGAGAAACAATGATACCATTGTCGAGATGCTTGTTTTAAACCATACAAAGACTTATGTAGACGACAGACAGGATTTGGAGGCAATGTGTAACATCCGTATCCCAAGTCGTTTCCTTGTAATAAAGGTTATTATTTTTCTTGCGGTACAAGCTGCTATTGGATGTCGTAAAAGTCTTGTACCATGTTGTGTTCATGAGAGAATAGGAATAATGTGGAGCTCGATTTATAATTTCGGGGATAGGATTTGTTTGATGGATCGGGAGATTAAACGTTCCAGAACCAATTTGGATTAATTGGTTTGGAATAGTGTTTTTGCGGAATGAATAGTGTTTTGACGGAAGTGTGAGATGAAATGTGATAGGCATAATATCGAGCTCGATTATTGGCCAAATGGGCGGTGTTTGGGTCGAATCGATCAAAGGATTGGTCGATGAGAAGTAATCCCGAGTGGTTCGGTTTAATCGGGATTAAGCGGTAATTCCGGATTTGTCGGGAGCGAAAGAAATATTTTGAGACGGGGAGGCATCTCAAATATTTTGGGAAGTTTAACGAAATCACTAAACCGAGAGAATTAATTGACGGGAATTATAGGAATTGGTTCGATTGAAAACCGGTTTAGTGAATTAATTGTGGTTTGTTTAATTTAATTAAACCAAAGGTATGTGTATATATATATATATCCTCTTCTCCACAACTCTAGAGTCTTCTTCTCCCTCTATATACTCATTCTTGAGCATTGAGAGAGAGTTCTAGAGAGAACTAGAGAAAGAGAGAGGAGAAGCAAGAGAAGGAGAGAAAGAAGGAGAAGAAGGAGGAGGAGAAGAAAAAGAGAAAGAGTTGAGAAAACACAGATTTTGGGGCAACTTGTGAGCTTTGATCGGGGTGGCTAACGAGCTCGGATTGAGCTGAGATTTGGCGGGTAAGCTCTTCAATCTCTTGCCTAATTATCTACCAAATTTCGTGGGGTTATGTTGAGTGGTTTAAGAGATATGATTTTTCTCCCTAGACTACTCTGTTTTCGGGCTGTAGCGACGGGCTGAGTTTGATGGAGTGTTTGGACACTCTAATCTTGTTAGTTTTGTCTGAAATTTGGTAGATAGGTTGTTGAAAGGCTTATCTTGAGTTCCACCGAAGGAAATTGTGAGATATGATCTAGGGCAAGAGATATGGTTGATTAACTAAAGCTCTGTTTTTGAAACGAGAAATCCGATTTGGGGGTTTTGAGTAACCCGAGTTTGATTACTTGTTGTCACCCTTTGAGAAGTGTCTTAGTGACGTCTTGTTAGGTGATTTGGTGATACCTTGGTGGTTGGTTGAGTAAGGACCAAGAAGAAGTAAGCTTAATGCTTGGAAACCGTCAAAGGAGTGTTCTTCGTTTCAACCGTATTCGAGGTGAGTGCGTGACCGTAGCGTAGTCATACAATAATTAGACTTTTCGTGATTGATGTGTGATGTAGGGCTTGACCATATGGGTGTGATTTATGGCTAGTCCAAGTTGTGTGTTGTGTGTGACGATAGAGCTCTATCATGTTATGGTTTGATTGTTGCATTGCATGTTGATTGCGGTAAGTTTGGTAATTGTATGTTCGTGTCGCGGTGGAGATGGGATGACCGCCTCACTAAGCATTATCAATGCTTACGCGCCTCTTTTGGTGCAGGTAAAGAAGAGTCTTAAGTTTTGGGAGCTTGTGGAACCAAGGCCGGAGGTGGAGGATGATCTAGGAGAGCACGGGTTTTGTGTTGGGTATATTTTGTGCATATGCTGTCATACTTGAATTCTACGGTTTTGGATTGATATTGTGCTCAAGCGGGTTATGTAAGATCATTTTTGAGTGGGAGGATTGGCTGTGTTATTGTGTTGTGGTTTGAATTGATTTGCCTTGCTATTGTGGCTTGTTTTGTGTTATTCTCGGGTTGCAGGGCAAGGGGAGGATCGACCGATCCAGATAGGATCGATCGATCCTGGGGTATCGTTTTGGGTCAGAGATTTTTGGGGAAAGCAAGATCGATCGATCTTGGTGTGATCGATCGATCATCAGGGGTCGTTTTTGGCCAGTAGTTTCTAGTCTTTTTAAAACGGGTCGAGAACGACCGATCCGGAGTGGGATCGATCGATCCTACATCAGGATCGATCGATCGGGCTAGGATCGACCGTTCTCAAGGGGGTGTTTTTAATCCGAGGTTTTAGGGAATTTTTTGGGGATGAGATCGATCGACCCTGGGTATGATCGATCGATCCATGTTCTGAAACCTAATTGTTTTATTTTAAGTTAGATGTTTAGTACTTGACTCGGATACCAAGAAAAAGGGTTTTACTCGAATGGTTTTCAACCGTTTTAAGAAAAGTTTTTTTTAAATCCCGGGTTTTATGATTTCCGCGCGTTTTCCATTTTTGTACTCGGGATGGGGCGTGTCACAATGTGGTATTCTTGGCAGCTGTATAACCCTCAGGTAGACTCATGAATATTTTTTCATCCAATTCACCATATAAGAAAGGAGTGGTTACATCCATTTGTGTTAAACTCCAATGATAAGCAGAAGCTAAGCTCAAAATGAGTTTCACACTAGCCAACTTTGCAACAGGCGAGAAAGTATCAATATAGTCAATGCCCTCTTGCTGTGTATAACCTTTGGCAACTAGTCTAGCCTTATATATCTCAATAGACCCATCAACATTATACATTATTGTGTAAACCCACTTACAGCCAATCACATTCTTACCAGGTGGTAGAGATTCTATACTCCATGTCCTGTTTTGCTCAATAGAAGCAATCTCCACATCCATGGCTTTGTTCCAAGAAGGGTTTGTCACAACTTGTCTAAAATTTTTAGGTTCGAATTCAATTGAACAGGAGAGAACAAAAGACTGATAGGATGGATGAAGATTAGCATAAGACAGAACAACAGACAATGGATAGAGAACAGGAGAAGGATTGAAATCAGTTTTAGAAATTTTGTGCAAGATTGCAATGATAGTTAGAAATATAACCTGGAACCTTTGTCTCACGCTTTGGCCTGTCATTGTTGTGTGAAACTTCTACTGCATCGGTAGTCACAGCTTCTGGTGATAATGATGTGACACTAGAGAGTGGAACAGGTGCAACAGCGGACAAATGCAAATCATTTTCAAGCATGACTAATGCAGATGATGATGGTGAAGTGATCATAGAATCTAAAAATAAAGGTGTAGACAATGGTAATATAGATTTACTAAAAACATCATCATTTGATCCTGAAATTGATGTATTTTGCTTAAAAGGAAAAATATCTTCATGGAAGACAATATTCCTAGAAATAGACACCATATTTGTATATAGATTTAACAATTTGTATCATTTATATCCAGGTGGATAACCTAAGAATACATGAGGTAAAGCTCTAGGAGAAAATTTATTTCTATCTTTATTCAAAGTAGAAACATAACAAAGACAACCAAAGTTTTTTAAGAAAGAATAGTCTTGTTTCTTTTTAAACAAAATATCATATGGAGAAACATTTTTCAAAAGAAAAGATGGTGTTCTATTAATGAGAAACACTGCTGTTTGAACACAATCACTCCAATAGATCAATGGTACTTTAGATTGAAAAAGTAAAGATCTTGCCACATTAAGAATGTGTTGGTGATTTCTTTCCACAACAGAATTCTGTTGTGGTGTATAAGCACAAGAGAAATTGTGTATTATTCCATTTTTGTTAATTAGATCAGTGAAAGCTAATTCAGGTACAAATGACTTTAATAGCAGCTTGGAATTGAGTTTGAACATACTGAATAAAAGATGGAAATACAATGGTAACATCACTTTTTATTTCTCAGCATGTAAATCCAAGTTACCTTACTACAATCATCAACAATACTAAGAAAATATATATATATATATATATATATCCTTCTACAGATTCTACAGAGAAAGGCCCCCATACATCCAAGTGAACTAAATCAAATGGTGATTGAGAAAGATTGTTATTTGATACAAATGGTAACCTTTTCTGCTTAGCTAAAGGACAAATTTCACAGTGAGTAGACACATTTTTAGAAGAGACACTAGTAATACCAGGAATGAGTTGTAACTTGGCAGAAGATGGATGTCCTAGGCGAAGATGCCGAAGATTGTCATCCACTATCAAGGATCCACAGAGATTGATAGAGGGAGATATGACACCAGTCTCTAGGATATAGTGGTTGTGTGTGAGAGTTCCTCTACCAATCGCCAAGGCCTGAGTATGGTCTTGAATATATCATGAATCAATATAAAAATGAGATGAGCATTGATTATGTTTCAATAAAACATTAACACTCAACAAATTAAATTTGAAAGTTGAAATGTAAAGAACATCATAAAGAATGAGATGCTCAGAAATATGCACTGTCCCTCTGTGTGTGATGGGCTCTCTAGTGCCATTAGGTAAAGAAACTGTGACTCCTGCTACTGAAAAAGTTTCACTAAACAATGCTAGGTCAGAACATACATGACTAATGGCTCCACTATCTATTATCCAAGCATCATTAGGAAGTATAGAATATAAAGTGGACAAACAATGGTGTTGGAAGGTGTATGTATGATTTTCAAATATGAGGCTAGAAAAAGGAAATTTAATTGAATCATTACCAGATGTAGATGTGACAGCCATGACACCCTGTTCAGTAATGGAACCAGATGGGAAAGGAGACGGCTGCTCTTGAACTCGGACATGAGCATTCAGTTGGTGTATCAAAGACTGAATCTGATCTTGACTGAAGCTGTTAAGGTCAATATGTTACTACCTCCAGTAACTGTATTTGCCAATGCATGAGTCTTTTGTGATTGAAAATGTGACTGTTGAGGGAATGATTGCTGAGAGAATGACTGCTGAGGATACTGTGGTCTTGGTCCTGTTTGGTATTGACCACGAGCAAGAGTATTCTTCTGAGCCATCTTATGTCCTGGAGGATACCCATGAAGCTTATAGCATTTCTGAACCATATGACCACTACGACCACAATGAGTACAAACAGGTTTCTTGTTAAAAGCAACTGCATAAGCCATGTTCTCTGCTCCTCCATTGTAAGAATTACTCTCTGTAACCTCATTTGCACCAGTAGAATAGCCAGAATTAGGTCCTGAGCTTTGAAAAACAACATTCTCCAATCTAGTAGATGGCCTAATAGATTTCTGACGCTCATCTTGGGCAACCATATTAAAAAGATCATCAATAGAAGGAATAGGCTTCAACACCAAGATATGACGTCTTGTTGGCTCATAAA
Source organism: Boechera divaricarpa (assembly GCA_026770425.1). Lineage (NCBI taxonomy): Eukaryota > Viridiplantae > Streptophyta > Magnoliopsida > Brassicales > Brassicaceae > Boechera > Boechera divaricarpa. The sequence continues at coordinate 20,465,090 of CM049182.1, read as the reverse complement.
CTTCATTCAATCCCATCATAAACTTTGTTACTCTACTTTTTTGCTGCAATTTCTCCCATAAAACAGCTGCATTGCATTCACATTTTCCACAAGTACACTGAAAAAGTTCTACATAGTTTTTATATTCCTCCCAAAGAATAACTAACTATGTGTAATATGTGCTAACATCCATGGAACGTTGCTGTATTGAGCTCAACCTTTGTTCAATTTCATAAATTCTAGGTGCATCATCTTGTCTAAATCTAGACATAAGATTCTTTCATATAGCTTCAGCAGTTAACATAAACAAGAGACTCTGACCTATTTTCTTTGATACATAGTTCATCAACCAAGTAGCTACCATGTCATTACATATAGACCAAGAACCAGCATCAAGATGATTATCAGCAGGTTTAGGAATAGTACCGTCGATAAAACCAAGCTTGTTTTTGACATTGATCACCATACGAACTGAACGACGCCATGAGTGAAAGTCAAAACCAGAGGATAATCGATCGGAGACCAGAACCAGTCCGGCATGGTCATTACCGTGTAGAAAATACGGATTCTCATATTGATCTATGGATTGTTGATTACAAACAGATCCACTAGGCGCTTGTTGTTCGGTAGCCATTTTTGACTATGAATTGAAGAAAAATCGTGTCGAAAAGAGAAAAAAACAACGATTTGAGCTCAAGAATCAGAGTAAAATTGAAACGAAAAAGAGAAAATAAGCGGAAGAAACAAGTTCAACAAGCAGAGAAATCAAACGAGCTACGAAATTGAGCACCAATCTATGGATTGAAGCACTCATACTTAAAAGAATCCAAGCTCAGATAAAGATGAAGATACAACAATGGCGAAATCTTGATTGTTGCTCTGATACCATATTAAGAACAATAAAAAATAAAACGTATCTTCATTAATTAACCAAAAAAGTATTTACAAGTGTATGTAATACTACTGACTAATACTAATTAACTTTGTACACGTATTCGTATTCAGTTAGTAGCTATACAAGTATATGATTAGTATCCTATACAAAGACTATACAAAGATTATATTATACTCTAATAGATCCCTTGATAAGTTCATCTCAGAGAAGGTCTCGATGCCTATAAATTGGCCGACAATATCTAGAATTGCGCTTGGAGTTGCTCGTGGTTTAGAATACTTACACCATGGCTGCAAAACAAGGATTGTACATTTTGACATAAAACCACAAAATGTACTCTTAGATGACAATTTTGTCCAAATTTGTGTCCTGAATTTCCCGTAATATCCATATTATCTAGTTTATGAAAAAAATTCAGAAAATATATCTAATAAAAAAATTATATATTTCTGATTTTTACCCGTAATTTTCCGTTCAGTTAGCCGTTATGGATAGGCCTACATCAAAAAGTGCTACGTTGACGCTAATAGTTTTGCGACGTTTAAAATCCATTCAGTTTGTAGTGCGATCTCTTCTGATTTTTGAAGGTTTTTTTAACATAAAAACTACTTCCATCTCCAGCGACTTGGCATTAACTTTTCATTAATTTTATTTCTTACTTTTTATAGTGGATCTAGACATACAAAATTTCTAAAACTGTTATGAGATCCACTACTCTCTTCCACTTATTGCACTTTTGGAATCTGGAACAAGAAGAAATTGCTTAACTACATTGAAAATTGCTCCCATCTCCAACGAATTGACATTAATTTTTCATTAATTATTCTCTTCCACTTATTGCATTTCCAGACTCCATGTTTCAACGAAGAAACGAATATAGGGTGGAGTGGCAGATCTAGAATAAAATTTAATCTGGGGTACTATATAAAGTAATTATATTCAAAAACCTATAGTATTAATATAAAAATAAATTTTATAACAAAAGAAAATTTTAAAACATTATAATACGTTTTTCCATAATTTGGAATCTTTTATTTATTACTTTATCAAACAATTCCTTTTCAACAAAACAAATTAGATAATCGTTACAAACGGATCACCTATTCGGTTGTGTTTTACCTATGTGATACTATACCCCTTCAAATCTGAAGCTTTTGTATTAAACGGATCACCTTTTGAGAGAAGATGTTCATCACGCTCTTTTGTTGAAAGAATCGAGTAAGGATGTCACTTATGTGTTATTGGTTGAACAAATATGTCGAAAGATGGGGTTGGATGAAGATAGGAATGAGGTAAAATTCAGTTACATTCCACCTTTAGTGGATCCTAAGAAACCAGTGTATATCTTCGATGATGATGATCTTTTGTGTTATATGGAGTTGTATGGAGAGCGAATTAAAAGTGTGTTGCATGTGGAGATTGTTAGTAATCAGGGAGATGAGCAAAATGAGGGGCATGATAATCTTCCAAGAGAAGATCTAGTAAGTCAAGTTGGTGCAAGTAATGAGGACTTGATTTCTAGTGCTAGTGCTAGAGCAAATGTTCAAGTTAGTTATGGCAACATGAATCAATCTGCAAGTGAATCGTCCGAACATTATGCTATGGTTGTCCATGATGAAGGACAAGGAGACTTGGATAATATTTCATTTGAAGAACGAGGAGACTTGGATAACTTGTTTATGAACGGATATATTGTGGTCACACGTACTAAGGTCACACCTTCTGTAGAAGGAGTACATGTTGCAAATATTGAATGGGAAGACGGTATGAATGTGCAAATAGGCCAAGAATTTTCAACCAAGAAAGACGTGCAAGAAGTAGTAGAAAAAGCCGGACATCTGATATGCTCAAATTAATACCCTATAATGATACTAAAGCAGTTGCTGCAGTAAAGTTAGGGGTCGAACACAAGAACTCAAGAAAACTCACGCAATAGATGAAAGATGCAGATTGTGCTAAGCAAACAAATGATTGAAGAGAAAACAAATGATCGAATTAAACTTAGGTTGATTTGATATGGATGGGAGCTAGGCTCAGGGAAATTCTCAGGAAATCAATGATAGATAACAATTAATCAATGAAGGTTCAATTCAATTAAGCGCCGTTCTTGAACTCAAACACGAAAGTATAGTTAACCAACTGTCGTTGTGAAAACTAACTAAGTCTAAAATCTAGAATTCCAAATCTCTTTGCAAATCCTACACAGTAAACCAGCAATCAATTCGAGTTTGATATGTTCACAATTCGATTAAACCAAATCTCTTTGTAGATAATCCAATTGCTCACCCTAGGTTTTATCAGATTACTCAATTGCACTGTCGTGCCTAATTGATTAATCTAGGTTCTATGTTCTAAGTGATCAGGTTAGAAATAGCTTTGAGAACAACCTATGGTGAAGAACTATTCAGATTTTGAACCCTAACAAATCAATCATTATACATCAGAGAAATCCATATGAGAAATCCCTAAACCTAAAATGAGACTACTCAGACATGATAGATGAAACAAATAACATAACTGAATAGATCATTGAAATTAAATATAACAAAAGAATAAAAACAAGGGTTCGGGATCTTCTCTATGATGAACAAAGTCTTGGATCCGTCTCCCTCACAAAAGCTCTCAAATCTCAATGGTGGCTCAAGAATAAAAGTCAAAAGTAAAGTCTGAAGTCCCCCCTGACCTAATGACTAAAAACTACTTAAATAGGTCTAAAAACACGAGCTGGGCTTCTTTTGTAAATAAAGGGGATGATTGGGCTTCTTATGGGCTTCCTTGAAAATCTCTTCTGCGCGTTGATTACGTCGGTATCGATCGATACCATGATGGTGTCGATCGATACTCGGAATGGTATCGATCGATACTCGGAATGGTGTCGATCGATACTCAGGCTTCAAAACGGGTACTTTCTTCGGTTTGCTCCAAAAAGGCTCCAAATGTCTCCAAAATCTCCAATTTCGTCCCAAACGTGCTAAAACCTGAAAAGACTCTAAAATGATAGAAAAAGCACTAGAAAGACTCGATAAAACGACTTATATCATGGCTAAAAACGGGTAAAATCCATGATATATCACTCCCCCAGACTTAGCCTTTTGTTTGCCCTCAAGCAAAACAGAAAACTAAGTGAGAGAAAGAGGTTTGAAAAACCTTAGAGATCCTGATCTGGTAGCCAAATCGCCGTAATGATCCCTCTTCCCAAGCGCCCACTGCTGCCTGATCAGCTCCAGATCTAACCACCATGTACTTCTCCGTAGGAACCCCAACTTCCCAAGATTTCACTTACTATCTCACACCAATATTCATCCAAGCTCTCATCGCCAGTTTCATCGCTGCAATCAGTGTTCAAGAACTTTCTAGATTCTTGCCCATACAATATCATAGCTAAGGAACCATTTATTCAACAACATTTATTGCTTTCCGGTATTCTTCATCTCCCCCAGACTTATTTCATAATCAGTTCTCATTAGATTTCAACAGCGCAGGTTTATTTGAACAGCATATACAAATCAAGGTCCGAAACGCGAGTATTGATAGTGTTTGCTACCGAATCCCCGGTTCTTACCCTCTCAATGTATCAAAAGTCTTAGGTGAATAATGGGGTCATAGGAAATTTTCCTACCCCTCACTTCAGGCCTTTGTGTGATCATTCCTTATCCAAGTAGAATAATGGGGTCATAGGAAATTTTCCTACCCCTCTACTCGGCGGAAATCATTTCATCTTTTATATAGATTTTACCTGTTTTAACGCAAATATGTATCCAACAATTTTCACGGGAGAGATATACCACAATTTTCAAGCATGATGGGTTCCTTAGCCAGATATGAATGATGAATCAAGCTCTAAGAACACTAACCGCGTAGATGAAGTGCAAAATTTGGCTAAAGCTTGTGAAGAACCTTGCTGGAGACATCAGTGATTTCTAGCTGGCTGGTTATCCCTTGGATTTTTCATTAGTCGAACTGAAACTAATCCTGTAACAGTGGTCACTCAAAAGCAAAACCAGAACAACAAAACCAAGCACAATCCAGAAAACTCTAAGTTGTTTTGACTCAATTAAACAAAATTTTTTTTTTTTTTTTTTTTTTTCAAAATGAACACACAATGTCAGTAACTACCTCCCCCAGACTTAAACAACACTGTCCCCAGTGTTTATCAAGCCCAGAGAAGGTGAAAGAAATCAAAGGACAAAACGAAATAGGTCAAGAACAAGAGGTGTTACCATAGAGCGGTGGTGTCGATCGATACCAAAGTGGTGTCGATCGATACGGAACAAAAACGACCATCCTTCTTCCGACCTGATTCGCAAGACACAACAAAACACAAAAACAAAAACTCATATTTATAGACTTACCAGTGGGTTGCCTCCCACTAAGCGCTTGTTTAATGTCACGAGCTTGACTTAGGCTAAGATATCAGTCAGGACAAGGTGGAGGACTCACTCCAAAATATGCTCCACAATCAGACATCTGCAGCTTCAAAGTTTTGCTCATCATATCCTCTTCTTTCTCTTTCATCTCCGGAGGAATGAGAACTCTAACCTTAGAGAAAGGTTTCGAGGTTCCCTTGCACTTCACCTTATATTCGATCGAATCTCCATCACACTTCTGAGGAATCAAAGTGAAATTAGCAGCACCGTTGATTTTCTTGCTCGTCGCCTTCCTTTTTGTTGCCTTGGTCTTCTCCACAACTTTCTTGCGGTGTTGGGTGGGTTCATTTGAAACATCTGCGACTTTTGGTTCATCATAAGCCTCATCGAGCAGATCGATCATCAGAGTCTCGCCCGAGGCAATGGTGATGCACGAGACATGTCTGGGTGCTCCTCCAGAAGGAATGGCAGCGTAGAAGACTTCTCCGTCAATGCAAGAGAAAGAGATTCTCTTATTAGGCGTGTCCATGATTGCGCCAACAGTAGCCATAAATGGTCTTCCCAAAATCAAGGGCACCTTGGATCCTTGGCTCATCTCCACAACCTGAAAATCAGTAGGAATCAGACAATCTCCTATTTTAACAGGTAAATCAAGAATTGTAGCGTAAGGGAGTGAGCTAGAAGAATCCGCGTATGTGAGAAGCGTGTTAGGAGATCTCATATCAGCTTTCAATCTCTCTGCAATCGCCCTTGACATGACGTTGACACTAGACCCTGAGTCAACGAGAGACTCCTTGAAGTTTACTCTAGAGATGGAGCATGGAACTGAGAATTTCTCTGGGTCTTCCCTCTTTGTCAACTGTCTCAGCGGTGGTGGTGTATCAGCAACGGGAGGTCCTGCAACCATTTTTTTTGATAAAAACTTGCTTCTAGCAGCCTCCCACTCCTCTCTTGTCAGCTGGGGAAGAACAGGGTAAGGTAGCTTTGGTTTGTATACCCGTTCCTCAACCATCTCTGTCCTTTTCTCAGATATTGATTCAGCCTGCGAAGGGTATCGACCGATACCAGATGAGTGTCGATCGATACTGGAGTTTTGTATCGTCTTTGCAGGTTGGTGTCGATCGACACAGGTAGGGGTATCGATCGATACGCGTGGAATATCAGAGTTCTTATCTTCATCTTCAGCAACCTTCGAATCTACAGCAGATCTCAGGAAGTGTCGATCGATACCAGGCAGGTATCGGTCGATACTAGTATCACTGCATACGAACACAGTCATCGCAGGCTCAAAATCCTCTTCTCTAGCGCTCGAGGTGATTGCATTGACATGTCCATGCTGTGGTTGAACTATCTTTTCCTTGACAGCTGCTGATGTCTGAGCTATTTGACTTTCCAGCATCTTCTGATGGATTTCGAGAGCGTTGATTTTCCCATTCAGATCAGTGTACACATTATCCAGCTTTTTATTAAAATCCACAGTCATTTTTTCTTGTCCCTGCAGAATTTGTTCTAAGAGGATCTCCGTCTTACTCTCTGTAGACCTCGGAGAATGCGGTTGGTAAGATGAATTACCGTATTGGCGAGTAAAGTCATTGCTCTGAAGTGGTTTTTGGGCGAATTGTGTGGCACCAAAACCAGATTGGTTACCTCCAGACTTGTAACCACCTTGCTGATTGTTGTTGAAGCTTCGGTTGTTGTTGTAACCAAATCGCTGACCCTGAAAACCAGAATCACCAATGTAGTTAACATCTTCTGCCTCATCTTCAATGTTCCCTACTTCCTCAGCAAAATGTACAGCCTTCTTCGTCTTTCCCACTAAGAGGTTGTGCATTGTGTCTAGCTTCGCCTGAACCTCAGCAATCTGCGAACTGTCAGCAACACTAGCGAGCCTCTTCCGCTCGAAATCAGCATTCTTGGTGCTATTGCTAGATGCCAAGTTTTCAATCAGCTTCACAGCATCAGTGGGAATTCTAGTGTTGAAGTTCCCATTGCTTGCAGAATCCAGTGCCATCTGATACCTCCAATCAACCCCTCTGTAAAAGGTCCCGAGTAGCTGAACTTGACTGAAACCGTGATGAGGGCAGTCTCTCTGATATGATCTGAATCGAACCCAAGCAGCTTTGAGCGCTTCTGTTGGACCCTGAGAAAATTGAGATATCTTGTTCCTGAGTTCCTCTGATCTCGCATCGTCATAAAAGTTGTTCAGGAAAGCGTTCTTGGTCTCATTCCAAGTAGCGAGAGATCCGGAAGGCAACTGCTTCAGCCAGTAAGCTGCTTCTCCACCAAGAGAGTATGGGAAGAGCTTACAAAAGAGGTATTCTTGTGGTACTCCATTGTACTTCATACTGGTGACCAAATCCTCGAATTTCTCGATGTGATCCATAGGGTGCTCATGAGAGAGACCGGTGAAGGGGTGTTGTCCAACAAGAGTGAAGTAAGCAGGTTTCAGCTCAAAGTCATTCCTCTGGAAAGTCGGAATACGGATTGCTGCACGATTTGCATAGAATTGATCTGGTCGGTTGTACTCGCCAAGCGTCCGTTCAGCAACAGCTTGGGGTTGTTGTGGAGGAGGTAGTTGTTCACCTTCCTCATCATGCACCAAACCTTGTGGAAGATCCATCTCAACTGTAGTTCTTTTCCTTGTTCGATTCGTGCGTTCAAGCTCTGCTAGCTTTGTGAGGGAGAGATTGAGCAGTGGTGTGTCTTTCTTTCTCCTGGTAGCACGCTGATGCATACACCTGAAAATCAAAAGACGAGAAAATAAGTAACCAAAATTCAAAAACAGACGTTCAGTGTCGATCGATACCAATGGAGTATCAATCGATACTGACGACGAACTTAGACAAAATCGACAACTAAAATTCTAATGGTGAATTTTTAGAGTCCCCGGCAACGGCGCCAAATTTGATATGCTCAAATTAATACCCTATAATGATACTAAAGCAGTTGCTGCAGTAAAGTTAGGGGTCGAACACAAGAACTCAAGAAAACTCACGCAATAGATGAAAGATGCAGATTGTGCTAAGCAAACAAATGATTGAAGAGAAAACAAATGATCGAATTAAACTTAGGTTGATTTGATATGGATGGGAGCTAGGCTCAGGGAAATTCTCAGGAAATCAATGATAGATAACAATTAATCAATTAAGGTTCAATTCAATTAAGCGCCGTTCTTGAACTCAAACACGAAAGTATAGTTAACCAACTGTCGTTGTGAAAACTAACTAAGTCTAAAATCTAGAATTCCAAATCTCTTTGCAAATCCTACACAGTAAACCAGCAATCAATTCAAGTTTGATATGTTCACAATTCGATTAAACCAAATCTCTTTGCAGATAATCCAATTGCTCACCCTAGGTTTTATCAAATTACTCAATTGCACTGTCGTGCCTAATTGATTAATCTAGGTTCTATGTTCTAAGTGATCAGGTTAGAAATAGCTTTGAGAACAACCTATGGTGAAGAACTATTCAGATTTTGAACCCTAACAAATCAATCATTATACATCAGAGAAATCCATATGAGAAATCCCTAAACCTAAAATGAGACTACTCAGACATGATAGATGAAACAAATAACATAACTGAATAGATCATTGAAATTAAATATAACAAAAGAATAAAAACAAGGGTTCGGGATCTTCTCTATGATGAACAAAGTCTTGGATCCGTCTCCCTCACAAAAGCTCTCAAATCTCAATGGTGGCTCAAGAATAAAAGTCAAAAGTAAAGTCTGAAGTCCCACCTGACCTAATGACTAAAAACTACTTAAATAGGTCTAAAAACACGAGCTGGGCTTCTTTTGTAAATAAAGGGGATGATTGGGCTTCTTATGGGCTTCCTTGAAAATCTCTTCTGCGCGTTGATTACGTCGGTATCGATCGATACCATGATGGTGTCGATCGATACTCGGAATGGTATCGATCGATACTCGGAATGGTGTCGATCGATACTCAGGCTTCAAAACGGGTACTTTCTTCGGTTTGCTCCAAAAAGGCTCCAAATGTCTCCAAAATCTCCAATTTCATCCCAAACGTGCTAAAACCTGAAAAGACTCTAAAATGATAGAAAAAGCACTAAAAAGACTCGATAAAACGACTTATATCATGGCTAAAAACGGGTAAAATCCATGATATATCAACATCTGAACTGTTTTGAGTTTGATATTAAAAAGTCTGATAAGACGCGGTACGTGGTTAAATGTCGTGAAGAAAAAAAAAGTTGCAAGTAGGCTTTACGAACAGCAAAACATAAGGATTTAGGTTGCTTCACGATTAAAACGTACAATAATATTCACACGTGTTCTCGTGCATCTACAAGTACAAGTACAAAGAGAAGAAGTGGCACACCATGGTTACTTGCATCTTTTTTGCATGATGATTTTCCAGGGACTCTTGAAACTCCAACTCCAAAGAGTCTCATTGGTTTGGTTCAAAGAAGATATGGTGTGAAAGTATCATACTCTACCGCGTGGTGAGGGAAAAATAAAGCTTGTGCCGATGTACGCGGTAGTCCAGAGGAGAGTTATAAGATATTGTATTCTTATATGTACATGTTGGAGAAAATAAATCCAAGTACAGTCACACATGTGGAATTGGATGAAGATCAAAGGTTTAAATACCTATTCTTCGCATTGGGAGCAAGCATTGAAGGTTTTTCAGCGATGAAAAAAGTGATTGTGGTGGATGGAACTCACCTTAAACATGTGATTGGTGGAGTGCTAATAGTTGCAACTGCGCAAGATCCTGATCATCACCCCTATCCGATTGCTTTTGGTGTTGTTGACGGTGAGAAAGATTTGAGTCTTGATTGGTGGTTCACTAAGTTAAAATCATTAATACCGGATGCTCCTGGGCTAGTATTCGTTACTGATAGAATTCAAGTCTTATCAAGTCAATCCGTGAGGTGTACCCGTTATCTCGGCATGGATATTGTACCTATCACTTATCTCAGAATGTGAAGGCAAACTGCCCCCACGTTCACGAAGACACCCTTGCATAAAAGTTCAGGGAAATTGCGGAAGTGTACACCAAGTGTGAGTTCGAAAGAGAGTACGATGCTTTTAGCAAAAGGTATCCTGGGGCAAGAGCGTATCTTGATAGAAGTTGTAAAGAAATTTGGAAATGGGCAAGATGTTATTTTCCGGGAGACAGGTACAAAATCTATACCACTAATACTGCTGAGTCTTTTAAAAGAAGCAAGAAAATACGCGTTATTACCAATGATTGATGTGATTGTGTCGAAGATAGCAGAATGGTTTAATAAACATCGTCAGAGTTCTACTGAAGTGCAGATGTTGGTGCCCGTTATTGAGGCCGTGTTACATCCTTTGTGCTCCGACGCGACGTTCTTGAAGGTGATTGTGTTAAACAGTTTCTTCCTTCAATTCAACGTGGGTGGAAAGAATGGAAATGGTTATTTGGTTGATCTGAAAATGAAGACTTGCACTTGCAAGCGTTTTGATATTGACAGGTATCCGTGTGTGCATGCAATAGTCGCCCTTATGGAAGCAAGAAAGAACGGATACACTGAAATGCAATTACATGATTTGTGTTTCAAGTATTATTGGATAGCGCATTGGGCACTGGCCTACTACAGGACGATATATCCGGTTCCTCATGTCTCTCAGTGGAATGTTCCTGATCATGTACGCGATATGGTTTCATTTCCTCCGTGTTATGTCAGAAAACAAGGAAGACCCCAAGTAACAAGGTCTCCATCAGTTGGGGAGCATTTGCGAAGGAGAAAGAAATCTTACAGTGGAGGTTTGTATTCTTGGTTTGAGTGTAGTAGTAGTCAAAGAGAGTGATAATTGATGTGTTGGTTAAATGTTATTTCTCTTTTTTAAAACAAACTTTGTATTATGGATTTTTTTTTAACTAAGTATTATTGATATAATTATCTTTTGATATACAACTAAGGATTACTGCTATAACTATCTTTTGATATACAACTAAGTATTACTGATATAACTATATATTGAAATACAATTACGTATTATTGATACAACTATTACCAAGGTAAATTACATATAATAATAATGTGTTTTTATCTTATATGGTGATTGCTACTACTACATATGGTGATCGCTACTACTATTAACAATTTAATTTTTATATCAAATTTATTAAAAAAAAAACAAAAATTCAAAATGTTATGTTTTCATTTGAAAATATCTTAGACATGTATGGGTATTTTCTAAATACTTAGACTATAATGATGTGAATGATACAGAAATCATTATTTTACAAATATTTTTTCTGTCAAAGTTTACTAACCTTAATTGTATTACCTATTGTACTGAGTACAACTAAAAAAAGCAATGAAAAACGGAATATAACTAGTTAAACCTGAAAACTCACAAAATACAACTATGGGTAAGTGGGTATTACTGAAAAACTGAGTACAACTAAATGGAAAATATAATAATATTTTATTATATTTATAGTGTGAATGCAGGGTTCTCTTCTTCAACAGGAGGGAGCGTCGGTTCTTTCGACGTTCGAGCCTTCTTTGTCTTCTTTCCACTTTTACTCGCCGCGAATGATGAGTTCCGAGTTCGAGGCGGCATTGTTAAACTCCGATTTGATTTTCGAGGGATGAAGAAATTGAGAAATAGATGAGCTATATAAGTAAAGAGCAAGAAACACTAGAGAAAGAGCAACACAAATCGTGCAATAAATTTGGCGGTTTCGATTTTGTTTTTGAAATCGTGTAACGGGAGAAACGGGAGGAAGAAGAAGGAGGGTGGGGACGAGGGGGGAGAGGGGATCGTGCTTTTAATTTTCTTTTTTTTTTTACGTTTTAGCTTTTTTTTTAATTATTTTACCCGATTCACAACTGGGTGACCCGAAATCATGGGTTTTATCCGATTGGATTCTGGTTGGGTCGTAATTAAATAAAAGGGTTTGGTTATATTTGTAACTTTAACGTTTTTGACTTTAAAAAAAAATCAAAACGAAATTACATAATTGTTGAGGGCATATGAGAATGAGTTTCAACAATTTCGGGCATATGAGCTATTGATCCGTTCCTTTAGTCGAACTCTTACAATACAAAAGACATTCACCAATAGCTTCATCTCTTTTATTCTTCTTCGCCAATTTTTTTTGTTTTGTTTTGTTCACTTGCAATACAATGATGAATCTGTTTTTATCCCCGACAAAATATATGTTTATCAGAATCATATGGTTGCTCTTTGTGATCCCATCTTGTGTTTTCTCAGCTAACGAGCTATATAGACACTGCAGTCAACCGTTTAACTGCGGCGATCAGAGCGGTCTTTTGTACCCTTTCTGGATTCATGGCAGAGAAGAATGCGGCCACCCGAAGTTCAAGCTCGAATGCAACACAAGTTTTGCAGAGGTTAGCTTCTCCTCTGTGAAGTTCAGAATCTTAGACGCGAATTATATCTCTAGTAGGATAAGACTCACCAGATCCGATTTTATCGACAATCTTTGTCCTCATGCTCCTTTAAATGTGTCCTTTGTCGATAACGTCCTTCCATTTGCTCCTAACACCGAGCTGCTAACAATTTATTACGGCTGCAACTTTTCACGGGAATTTTATACTTTTGGTGGCATGCTTGGTTGTCCGAGTGATAAGAATGACCACAAAAGAAATTACTATGTGACGAGAAACCTCTCGTCTCCTCTACTTCAAGGGATCAGTTTATCTTTAAAAGACTTCAGGAGATTTTGCGAAAGAAACGTTAGTATTCCTGCATCTGGACCTTCCCTCAATACACTGCAGACAAATCCGAGTGCAGAAAATCTAGAGAAGGCTGTTGAAAACGGTTTTGAGCTTGAACTTAACCAAGAATGTCGGATGTGCATAGGTTCTGGGGGTGCTTGTGGATATAATCAGAGCACAAGTGGATTCGTCTGCTATTGTGTAAATGAACCACATAAGGGTACTTGCGGTTCAAGAAAAAAGGGTAAGATTTCTTGCCTACATATTCTAATTTCCTAATGTTCTTCCACAAGAACCACCACTTCTCTATTCCCCAAATTTGTGTATTAAGTTCCCCATATTTTTGACCTTTTGATTCGAAGTTGTGTCTTAATTTCCAACTGACCTTTGGTGCCGTTCCATTGTTGCAGGAATCTTTTATGGAGCTGGACCAAAAATAGGTGCTTAACATTCTCATATTCCTTAAATATACTTGGATCTGATTCTGAAGACTATTGTTCATCTTCTGAAAAAAAAAAAGTTCTTAGTCAAATTATTTATTTTTTCCATTTTCTTACATCAGGAGTAGGTGTTACTATTTTCCTGATCCTGGTCTTAACGTTGTTTCTCCAAATTCTCCGAAAGAGAAAAACATCGCGTCATCTTGGTCAACAGAATCTCAAGACACTTATTTCACAACCAAAACTCAAAGCACTTATTCCACTGAAGCAGTATAGTTACGCACAAGTGAAGAGAATTACAAAGTCATTCGCGGAAGAAGTTGGGAGAGGCGGATTTGGAACTGTCTATAGAGGAACCCTTTGTGATGGACGTTGCGTTGCAGTGAAGGTTTTGAAAGACTCAAAGGGTACTAATTGTGAAGACTTCATCAATGAAGTTGCAAGCATGAGTCAAACTTCTCATGTCAACATTGTTACCTTGTTAGGATTCTGCTCTGAAGGTTCCAAGCGAGCAATTATTTATGAATTTCTGGAAAATGGATCTCTTGATAAGTTCATCTCTGAAAAGGCCTCGACGAATATATTAGATTGGACGACACTTTCTAGAATTGCGCTTGGAGTTGCTCGTACTTACAAGCAATACTTAAAAAACGTATCAATAGCAGCAGTACTTACAAAACGTAAAAATTGCAAACGAAACAGATACTTAGAAAACGATAAAGGACAATCTAACAACCCTAATTCAGTTCTCCCAAATGGCATTAACCCTAGCAACATCAAGATGATAAGCGAGAAACCCTAACTCAACTGATCAAGAGCTTGTGAATTTCGTGACGGCCTTAGTCCCCTCCGAAACGGCATGATTCGCCAACTCTCCAGGAAGCACCAATCTAACAGCAGTCTGAATCTCCAGAGAAGTAATGGTAGGTTTCTTGTTGTACCTCGCAAGCTTCGACGCCTCTTGAGCAAACTTCTCGAAGATATCATCGATGAAACTGTTCATAACCCCCATCGCTTTGCTGGAGATTCCGATATCGGGATGAATCTGCTTCAGCACCTTGAAGATGTAGATCTTGTAAGTCTCGATACTCTTTTTCTTCATTTTTTTCTTCTTCTTCTTCTTCATATTTTTCTCCTTCAGCGCCTTGAAGATAGTAGCCCTGGGCATAATAACCGGACCCAAAAACCCGATCCAAACCCGATCCGAAAAATCCAAACCGAACCCGAACCGCAATTATAAAAATACCCAAACGGGTAATGTTTTAAAGTATTTTAAAACCCGACCCGAACCCGAACCGAACCCGAAACCCGTGGGTACCCAAAAATACCCGATATAAATGTATATATATATAAATATATTAGATATATTGGGTTTTTGGGGTATTTTTGATAGATTAGGATCAAAATATCTAATGTTTTCATTTTCTTCTGATATTTTAGTTATTTTTGGGTAATTCGGGTAGATTTGGGTTAAAACTAACCGATATTTTAGTTTTTTTCCTGAGTATTTTGGATATTTTTGGGTAATTCGAGTAGATTTGGATACGTTTAGATAAAAATACCCGAATCCGAACTAGGAATCGAAAATTTTCGGATATTTATCGGATATCAATATTAAGTATATACCCGATCCGAACCCGCAAAGAACCGATCCGAACCCGACCCAATTTTATAAAATACCCGAATGGGTCTTCAATCCTTAAACCCGAAAACCCGAAATCCGAATGGACCCGACCCGAACCCGAACGGGACCCCGAACGCCTAGGGCTAGAAGATAGCTTCTCGAAGATATCCATGTTGTAAGCTTTGTTCCAAATCGAAATCTCTCTCGATTTAGATTTTCCTATCACTCAAACCCTAAAAATCGAAATATCTCTCTCTCTCGAGATTGCTCCAAACCCTAACTCTATCTCTCTCCATTTCAATTTGGGGATTGTGTTTTGATTTGGGGAATTTTAGTTGATTTCGGGTTTAATGAATTAAGTGGTTTGGAATCTGATTTAGTGGATAATAAACCAAAATCGGATTAATTAAACGCGATTTTAAACCGTAATCCGTATAAATTAATCGCAAATTTAAGAAATTAACCGCGATTTTGAAATTGGGTGCAATTGGGCATAGACTGATTAATACGGGTGGAATTGGACAAAGGTGAAAAGTTTGGGGGATTTGAGTGTTGGTTGATATTATAGGGAGAGGTTTTAGCAGGCAACCCAAAATAAAATTTAAAAAAAAAAAAAAAAAAAACTTGGAAGAATTGAAAACCAAACTAAAAATAACACCGAAGTTTGATATGGCAAAGAAGAACGTGGTCCCCCTAAGTTCAAGCTCGAATGCTACCCAAGTTTCACAAAGCTTAGAAGTTCAGAATCTTAGAGGTTGAACTCTACTTCTCGTATCATAAGACTTGCTAGCAGCAATATTTAAAACTCACTAATTAAATGTGTCGTTCAATGAAAACGTCCTTCCATTCGCTTCTGACACCGAGCTTCTGACATTTATTACGACTGTCCAGAATTGTCAACTTCGACTTATGTCGGAGAATTTGATTGTGACGGTGTAGACAGAAGAAGTTACTATGTTACGAGAAACCTCTCATCCCCTTTCCTTGACGGGATTGATTTCTTTTTAAACGACTTCAGGATATCATGCCAAAGAAACGCCAGTATTCCCGCGCCTGGACCGGCATTACCCAAAATAATCTAAAGGAGGCTCTTGAAGAAGATTTGAGATCCAAGTTAACTAAGAATGTTTGATATGCATGGACTCAGGGGGTGCTTGTGGATATAATCAGATACATAC
Source organism: Boechera divaricarpa (assembly GCA_026770425.1). Classification (NCBI taxonomy): domain Eukaryota; kingdom Viridiplantae; phylum Streptophyta; class Magnoliopsida; order Brassicales; family Brassicaceae; genus Boechera; species Boechera divaricarpa. The sequence goes on along the minus strand of CM049182.1, from coordinate 20,448,916 downwards.
ATCATGTGGAGTTTTCTGCTATTGTATGGACGAGCCATATAACCGTACTTGTGGTCCTAAAAACAAGGGTAAAATTTACTGCCTACATGTTCTAATTTCCTAATGTTCTTTCACAAGAACCACCACGAGTCCGTTCCCTAAATCTCTCATCCACCGACCTATTGGTTGGATCATCTACTGAGATTCCCTTTAGTTTCTAACAACTAGATACAGAAGCTCCCCTTGAGTTACAATTTTTTTTTTTTGTGTCCAATACGATTCAAAGTTTTGTTGTTTAGTTCGAACTGACCTTTTATCTGGTGCCATTCTATTGATGCCCCTCTACTGGAGCAAAAGCTGGTGCTTCCCCTATTCACGTTCTTTCTCCACAATCGATTTGATTACCATATTCCATGTACCACAAGCAATACCATTTTTTTACCATATTACATATTCCCCTTCCTTTTTTTGCCTTGAGGCATTGTGACGTAAGCTCGGGAAGCCTTAGCTTAGATCACTGGATCTCTAGGCCTTTCAAGCTTGGCTTGCGGAGGTAATTGGATCTGTAAAACCAAAAATTAAAAAATATATATATATATATATATATATTTTTTTAGCGATAGCTTTTAGAAAAAATATTCTAAAACATGATCGATGATTAAAAAGTTTTTACATTAGATTTGGGATTATGAGATTCTCAGATAATAAAATTTTTTGCACATTATTAATACAAAACTATCGGAGGTTCAGAGTATTACAGATATAGCCGTCCGTCGTGGTCTCGTGTGTTATGGGAAAAATTTGACCATCGGATGTCATATATGCAGGATCGTTCGTTATGGATCCGAGTATTGCAGGAGAGCTGCATCGTAGAATCGTTGTTCGTGGAGATTGTTCATCGTAATCGCATATGTTGCAGGTATATCATCAAATATTTCTAATGATAACGTAACAAACGGAAAAAACCCATGATTGTTTAGTTTTGGAGCTGTACACAGTTTTTACAGAAGCTACCAATCAAGCCCTGAGTGTCTTGAGGATGGTGGAAGTCTATGATTCTCCTAAGAGGCTCTCTAAGTTGTTATCCCAAAAATGGTAAGGCTAAATAAGGAAAGTGTTAAGGCTAAATAAGAAAATTTCCTTAATCGGATGTGGCCAATCTTCCTCTATTTGAATGAGCTCTTCATGGTCTTCCTTGTGTTCTTGGCATCTCCATTTCTCCACTTGTTTCGGGCTTCGAGTCATCTTCTCCTCCTCCTCACGAGAGGACTTAGATTTGATATCCACATCATTCTCTCCCTCTTGATAATAATGAACAAAGTTCGTTTTCTCGTATTCTTAAATTTTTGTTCATACATAAAAGAAAATAAAACTAGAAGAGTTCTTATAAGAATCACTCTCATAATGAAAAGGGAAGAAAAGATGGAAGAATGGAAGGAAAACGAGAGAAATTTGTGATATAAAGTTGAAATCGATTCTAATTTTAAGGGAAAAAAACGGAAGAATGGAAATCAAAAATCCGAGAGATTAGATTTAACAACTAAAGTGCGGAAGCGATAATAATAATATATACGCAATAACGAGATAACACAAATTTTAACGAGGTATCAGTTGGTTTTTTCAAACCAACTACTAATCTTCGGCTACAACAAGAGTTTATTAGATCACTTTAAGAAATACAAGATCGACATGAATTTCTACACAAATTCTAATACATCTATTTAAAAACATGAACTAAGGTTAACAAGTAAATGTATTGTACTCCCTCTTAATCATGTATGCATTCTTCTTGGAGAAGTCTTTGCTTTGTGTTCCTCACACCAACATCAATCTCTTCCCAGTACATTCTCTCATAAACTCAGCAGCTACACAACACTTGAAGAAAAAAATATGTTTCTATGTTTCTCTGTTTTTACACTGGCGCAAGTGTGTCTAGGAAGAAGTGTCTTCTCCCTTTTATAGAGACACAACACCAACGTCTTTTTTCATTAAACCTGCAACGTCTCTTTCCTTTTCTTAAATAAGGAAATAGATCAATACAACTTGCAAAGAAAGCGTAAGTGAATAAAATATCAAAAGGAAGGAAAGTCAAATACACATTTTATCAAGACTTTCCAGCTAGTATGACAAATATGCAATTAATAAGAAAGCATAATTATATGATCATAATTCAAATAATATCCTTAGAATTAAAGATTCTACAGAATGAAAACGAGAAGTCACAATACGGAAACGAAAACATCTCCAGGAATCTACAAAAATAACCTTCGGTGAAAGCTCTGAGAATCAAATGAGTACTATCGTAATAATTTCCAAAAAAATTGAAGAGATTTGAGTTTTGTCATTGCTTTGTTACCATGTGAGAAGAAGTTTTAAGGAAAATATTTCTGCATTAAAATGAATAAATGTGAACGTACAGATATGTATGTATTAGTGTTAACTCTACTAAATAAACAACCAAAATGATTGTAAAAAAGATCTCTCAAGGTAAACTAATACTGACGTGCCCAAGTCACACGATCCTAAACGTTTCCACCTCGTCATATGATTATCTCTCTTTCTTCCCCTCTATGTTTAAAATCACTTCCTCTGCTCTCCTGATCAACAAAAACCAAACCCAGAATACACACTAAACGTAAATCTCGAACAAATCATGTACAATCTCTCCACTTCTTGTCTGATCTTTTTCTTCCTCCTCTCCTTATTTCACCCTTTTCCTTGTGCTTCATGTCAACAAGAACTTGGATTGTGTGATACTCTTTTTCAATGTGGGAACATCACGCTGGTTTCCCTTTCTGGGGAAAGAATCGTCACAAACATTGCGGTCATCCATTGCTGGAGCTTTACTGCAACAAAAACAAAATTACTTCTTTAATCATCTTAGACCAAGAGTACTATGTTCTCCATATAGATCATACATCTCACACTCTTACACTTGTTAGAGCAGACATGGTAAGGCCATTTTGCTCCGCTAAATTCAATACCACAACCTTGCCTCCTGATATCTTTGAGATTTCTCCAACCTAGAAGAGCCTCAACGGATTCTACTACTGCGACCTTTTTATTCCTTACCTTTCAAATTATACATGTCCAGAGAAAAATCTTATCTCAGTGTCTCAAAACCCTGAATATCGTCAGACCTGCCTTGCAAATTTCACCGTGAACGTCTACGAGTTTTAACATTACAAAGGAGAAAAAGTTGAATATGACCAATTTGGAAAGTGTTTTAAGAAAAGGGTTTGAGGTGAAAGTAAAGATCGATAAGATAGCTTGTCGAAAATGTTCATCCTCTTATGGAAGATGTAGCTTTAATGAAACCGTTCCATTAGGAGCTAAATGCGGTCAGTTCCATCCACCAACTGGTAAGCTTCTTATGCATCACTATCATTTCATATCCAATTTCTTTAACAACTTATTATACTGAAGTAGCGGTTCTACTTCTAATAAACCTAAGATATATATTATGAATGAACGAGCATGGTGATGAATTCTAAGATATATGTCTAGTTTCTTCAGGCTCAAACTGAATCGAAAATCGTAAATTGCTGTCAGACAAGTCCTTCTCATTCTGCATACCATTTTTATTTTTAACGCTTTAGTGTGACATATCATCAAATTACTAGTAAGCTATTTTACGAACTTAATTCCTATCTTCCTCTGTTAATTTTCACACTTTTAGACATACATTATTATTGAACTTAGCTGATTTGAAAATTAGCATATTTAGTCACTCTTTTCACTAATTGAAATTTTTTTCTTCCACGTTAGTCAAATTCAGTATTGAATGGTCTTTGCCTTTTTCTACCCTCCATTTTTTCTGCAATATTTTTAGATTCTCTAGAAGACTTGAACTGACAAACAAACAAAGAAACTTGGAAAGGCCCTACATTTGGCTTCATTATGTTTCAGAAATGACTTTGAAGTCGTCGTGCAAAATATTAAAACATAAAAAATAAAAAGTTGGTCGTAGAAGCCAAATCGTAGGTTCATTTAGTTTCAACTATTATTACAAAACCATTCACCTATCCCTTCTTCTTCTTCTACTATCGTAGGTTCATTTAGTTTCAACTATTATTCTTCTCTTTGTATTGCGTCCTATAAGGTCATATGGATGCTCTTTGTGATCCATATATCTTATGTTTTCCCGGACAAAATTTATGTCCTATAGCTTCATATGGATGCTCTTTGTGATCCCATCTGTTTTTTTCTCAGCTTATGAGCTTCACAGACGCTGCAGTCAACCATTTGGCTGTGGCAATCAGAGAAATCTCTCGTACCCTTTTTGGATATCTGGCAGAGAAGAATGTGGCCACCCTGACTTCAAGCTTGACTGAAGCAGAGGAGTCGCGGAACTTAGCATCTCCTGCGTGAAGTTCAGAATCTTAAAGGCGAATTATGACTCCAATCGCCAGATCCGATTATATCTACGATGATATTTGTCCCCAAAATCCTATAAATGCACCTTTCAACGAAGACGTCCTTCAATTTGCTCCTAACACCGAGCTACTGACGATTTTTTACGGTTGCATCCGAGACTTTTCACATTATGTTTCTACTTTTGTTAGAGTGCTTGATTGTCAGGATGATGGGACTGATGACAGAAGAAATTACTCTGTGACGAGAAACCTCTAGTCCACTCCACATCAAGGGAATAATGCTTTTTTTTTTGTTTTTTGTATGAATGTTAAATTATATTCAAAAAAAAAAATCGTTTTTACAATAAATGAAGCTTTAGTTAAAAAGAGAGATTGGAAAATAGCTGAAAATGGCTCTAAATTTGTTAATGAACAGTTGTCTCATTAAAACCCAAAGACAGAAAATCCTTGTAGGAAAAACTGTCAGTGGAAAAAAGAGTACAACCTATTCATTAAAGCCAAAAATGATAGTAAGAAAAATGTCGAAAAGCATGAGATAACCATGCTGAGAAGCTTGGAGTCCGTTAAGATATTTCTGATCGCCCATTTCTCTCAACGAACTTAAGTGATCCCTGATGTCCTTGTCAATAGTCTTGGTCAGAAGAGCCGCCGATCTATGTCTCTCTCCGTGTCTGCGGGTATTTCGTTCACGCCAAAGATGGTAGAGAGAAGTCTGAAAAGTGTAGCGCAATAAGAATCTTTCCGTCTTTGGTCGAGATAAGTGGAAGGTCTGCACAAGCTGGGTCTAATCTGCTGTGAATGAATGTCGAAGCAAGCCCCGCGTTAAGTTACTCCAAATCGTTGAAGAGTAGGCACAAGAGAAAAACAAATGATCTCGAGTTTAAACATCTCCGTCACAAAAAGCGCAACCCGTTGCTTGACCTGCATTACAAGATCCCATTCTATCACCTGTCGACAAACGATTAAGAAAATCCAGCCAAGTGATGAAAGCATATTTTGGAGTGGCATAAGAAAACCAAGTCAAATGAAACCAGTCCACTCTTTGGTGTTTGATACGTATCTCCTCCCACGTCCCTTTTGTTGTGAAAAAGGATTTGAATTTGTCCTAAGAGAATTTCCACAAGTGTACATCCTCGTCATTCAAAACATTGTTATTACAGAGATTCAATAGATCTGCTTCTATCTCCAAGAGATGAGGAGATAGAAGCAGATAGGAAGTGATTACTGTCTTCATCGTAGCATTTAACAAAATACCCATATCAATCGATCCTCTACTTCCAACAACATCTAACAATCTTTCTTCCAAAGACCAATTATCATACCAGAAAAAACAAGATTCACCATTCTGAACCTTTACTTGATGGAACCGTTTCACGACGTCTCTCAACTTTAGCAGTTTTTTCCACATCCAAGAACCCATTGACGTATTTTCCTTTATAGACCAGAAAGAGTTTTTCCCGATTAAGTTTTCCCAGATCCAAGAAACCCAAACCGTTGGCTGTTTCGACACAATCCGCCAAATTATTTTTAGGACAACTCAATTTATTAGCGGTCAAAAGAAACTTAATTCTCAAACCGCCTTCTCCTTTTGGCTTACAGACATCCAACCATGAAGCTTTTGCTTTTCTTGAATTTAAATCCGGTCCTGACCAAAGAAATGTTGAGCATAACTTGTTAATCTCTTTGATGCATCTTTTAGGAAGAAGATAAGCCGAAATCCAGAAGTTAAAGATACTTACAATGACCGAAGAGAGAAGCTCTAAGCGTCCCGCGTAAGAAAGCATACGAGTTGTCCACGAATTTATTTTTGAGCGGATCCTGTCAAGAATTGGGGTGTAATCCACAGCTGTCATCCCTTTTGTTAAAAGCGGCAATCCCAAGTACTTAACCGGGAGCTGACCCAAAGCAAAGGGGAGATTAGCCAGAACTTCATTTCGCTTCTGAGTAGATAAACCAGCTGTATAGATCATTGTTTTTTCTAGACTGATACTCAATCCCGAATACACCTCAAACTACTCAAAAAGCTTCATAATGGCCTCAATCGATCGACGCTTCCCATCAGCAAAAATCATCAAATCATCCGCAAAACAGAGATGCGTTAACTTGATATTCTTACACTTGGGATGGTAGCCCATTTTCCGCTGGACCGCCGCCTCATCAATTAAATTTGATAACACATTCATGCAAATAACAAAGAGATACGGAGAGAGTGAACATCCTTGCCTTAAACCCCTCGTACTACCAAAATACCCAGCAAGCTTTCCATTGACCTGAACAGAGAAAAAAGCAGTGGAGATGCAAAGATTAATCCAATGAATAAACTTAGGAGGAAAACCCGAAGCCTCAAGAGTATTGAGCAAAAAGCTCCATTGCACATAATCGAAAGCCTTCGAGATGTCGACCTTCATTGCACATCTTGACGAAATAGAGTCCTTGTGATAGTCTTTCGCAATCTCAGAAGCTAATAAGGCGTTTCCCATAAGTAACCTATCTTTAACAAACGCAGATTGATTTTGCGAGATTAAGCAAGGTAGAAGCAACTTGAGTCTATTCGCCAATATCTTTGAAATAATTTTGTATAATACGTTACATCAAGATATCGGACGATAATCCTTCATCTCCTTAGCATTTTCCCTCTTCGGAATCAAAGCTAAAATTGTTGAATTTAACCCTTTTGGCAAGAAACCCTGTATAAAAAAAGATTTGATCGCCACAATCAAGTCATTACGAACAGAAAACCAAGAACATTTGAAAAATTCCATAGTAAACCCATCAGGCTCTGAAGATTTATTACTAGGCATAACAAAGAGCACTTGTTGAATTTCCTCTCTTGTAACCTGTAACATCCGTGTTCCTAAGTCGTCCGTTTGACTTGTATTGTTTTATGTTGTTGTGGTGATGAACCCTCGGGATAATTGTATTTTTGACGTTGATTATTAATATGATGATGTTTATGAATTGATGGCGGATCGTAATACATGATGTGGTATTTCATGTATTGGGTTGTCGAGTACATGATGGGGGATTTCATGTATCGACGGGGCGACATATGATGGGATATTTCATGTGTCGCGTGATTGAGCGAAGTATTCGTTCCGTCTCGGTTCGGGGATTTTTGGGTTTACGTCAATAGATCTTACTATGTGGTCGGGGTCGGTAGAATTATGTGATGTATGATTCTATCGACGGGGTCATTAGGATTATGGGTGATTTAATCCTAATGACGGGTCATTAGAGTTATGTGATATTAGCTCTAATGACGTGGGTTAGGATTATGGGCGATTTAATCCTAACCGGGTGGTTTACCGATTAGGATTATGGGTGATTTAATCCTAATGGGCGGTGAACCAGGGGTGAGACACCAGTGATATTGGTTCTCACGGGGGCATAGTATATTAGGATCCTGGGCGATTGGATTCTAATGTACTAAGTCGTTTGACGACTTAACTCGTTCGAATCCGGGGTGATTGGATTTCGACGGGTTAGCCGTTGGGTGACCACGTAGGATCTTGCGACGTTAGACCGGGAATGTTATTGAACCGAGTATGGAACGGTACCGAGCTTGATTGGTGGCCCTAGGGGCGGGAAATGAGGTGAAACGATCAAAAGAGTGATCGTTGTTGAGGAATCCCGAGCGGTTCGGTTTAGCGGAATTATGCGGTAATTCCGGGCGTTTGGCGGAAATTAAGGAAATATTTTGGGACGGGGTGAATATCTCAAAATATTTCGGAATAGTGGACGGAATTACTAAACTGCGGGGAGAGGAATTAAGAAAGAATTTAATCATTGCGGTTTAGTGGAATTGGGTCGGTTTGGTTTAATTGAATTAAACCAAACGTATACATACACATATATGTATGTAAAAATATCTCCACTCTCTCTATTATTCTGGAAGTTTCTTCTTCCTTCCTCATTTGGCAAAAAGGATCGAGATAGAGGAAAGAAAGAAAGGAAGAAGGAAGGAAAGAAGAAGAGAGAGAGAGAGAGAAGGGGAGAAAGAAAGAGGGGAGAAAACAGAGTTTGGAGCTGAGATTGAGAGGGTGATCGACCAAGCTAGGGATTTCGGATTGAGCTGATAATTGGTGGGTAAGTTCTTCCTTCTCTTGTGTACTTGTCTACCAAATTTCGTGGGGTTTTGTTGGGTAGTTTAGGAGTTATGAATTTTCTCCCTAGACTACTCTGTTTTCGAGCTGTAGCAGCGGGGTGAGATTGAGTGAAGGGTTGAGCACTCAATTCTCGTTTTTTTGGACTGAAATTTGGTAGATAAGTTGTTGAGGGGTTGATCTTAAGTATCACCGAAGGAATTGTGAAATTTCGGCCTAGAGAATAAGTTATGCTTGACCGAAGTTACCCCTGTTTTTGAGTAAGGGAATCCGAGTTGGGGATGGGAGTAATCCGAGTTTGAAAGGTTGTCATGGGGTTTTGAGCTAATGATCATCCAATTGAATTGTTTGTTGGTCTCTTGCTAGGCAAGAGGTGTTATTTTGGTTGAGTTGGAACCAAGAGGTGCAAAGGGACAAGCTTAAAGCTTAGTTTTGTCAAGGACGAACCGTCAAAGCAAAGGTGAGTGCGTGACCGTGGTTAAACCATGGGATCATTGCTTTTTCGTGATTGTTGTGTGCTTAGGGACTAGACCAATTGGGTGTAATTTATGGCATGGCCGTGTTGTGTGATGTGTTAGTAATGGAGCTCTATTACGGTATGTGGTTGGTTGATTGTTAAGTACATTTCAATTACGTCTAAGCTTGATCACTTGTGTCTATGGCCGTGAGACGGGAGGACCGCCTCACTAAGCATTATCAATGCTTACGCGCCTCTTTTGGTGCAGGTAAGGACAAGGAAAAGACTTAGATGTGGAGCGCGTGGAACCAAGGCCGAGGAGAAGGGATGATCTCGAGTTTGAAGGTTTTTGGGTTTTGATTCCTTGTGCCTTGTGTTTATGTTGGAATCGTTTGTTAGTGTGTCTTGTAGGCGATAAAACCTTGCGTAGAATTCAAAGAATGCTTAAGTAATGTAATGGTTTATCTTTAGATTTGGATGCAAGTTGTTTGATTGAATTGTGTTGGGCGCAGGTCAAGGTGATCGGTCGATCAATGGCCGATCGATCGATCCAGTATATCAGTCAAAGCGTCTAGAATTTCTAGGGGGTCCGATCGATCGATCAGACTGGACGATCGATCGATCGTTAAGGCCAAATTTCACCGTTTGGGTTGTTGATCGACGGGGAGTCGAAGTGATCGACCGATCAGTTGCGGATCGATCGATCATGGGGTTACGATCGATCGATCTGGAAACCTGATATTTGCCGCAAGGTCGTTTGATCGACCAGAGTTCTCGTGAACGATCGGTCAGGGTTCCGATCGATCGATCAAACATATTGATCGATCGATCCGGTGCAGTTGTGATCGATCGATCTTGGGATGATCGATCGATCATTGTTTTAAAAAAAAAAAAAAAAATTTATCTTTTGCGGAGTGGGTCTTGTCATAACCTCCTTAACCAGCGCCTCTTAATCAGATGATGTACATCAAAATTTCAGCAACTTTTCCAGCGTATCTATTTATATACCTTGTAAGGTGGGCGGTTTATGATTTAGAAACCCTTTGAAAAACCCTTAAGCCTCAGCCTTGAGCTCTTTTTGCTCGATCAAAATCAAATCATTTGCATCCATTAACTCGTTTATTGCATTGCGAGCACGACGCGTTTGCAATTTCTTATGAAAATAAGAATTATTACGATCTCCAACTTTTAGCCAATGGAGCTTTGAGCGCTGTTTCAGATATTGCTCCTCTATATCAGACAAATGAGACCATCTCCCATAAGCTTCTATCTCTGTAGTCGAAGTGTCATGAGTCGGGTTTAAAAGTGTCTCATTTTGCACTTGACACAATTGATCAAAACCCCCTTTTGTTTGCTTTGTTATGTCTCCAAGTTTTTCATTACCAAGATTTCTCAATGCTGGCTTCAAATCTTTAAGCTTCTTCGTCAATCGATGAAGAGCAGAAGTCAAAATAAAAAGTGGATCAGTGCCTTGCCAATAATCATGAATCAAATCATCAAAACCCGAAAGCTTCGTCAACACATTTGCAAACTTAAAAGGCCTTCTACCCATATTTCTCTGAGCTTTTATGACGATACTACACGTCAAATGGTCTGAACAACCTCCCGATTCAAAAATGGAATAAGAGTTCTGGAAATTTCGAGCCAAGATTCATTAACTAAACAGCGATCAAGCTTCTTGCATAACAATCCATTATCACGCTTATTTGACCAAGTGAACTTCGGACCTTTGAAAATCAATTCTGACAAGTTACCATGATTTATCATATCCTTAAACTCCAACATCCCCGAACTTGGAGCCGCTAAAGTCGAGTTTGAGTGCTCATCAATATCGAGAATTTCATTAAAATCTCCACTGATTAACCAACCTTTATTTCTGAACATTGGCGAGTCTGAATGATTTTTAAGATCCTCCCAAAGTTGTTTACGATCTTCCTGAAAATTTGAGGCATAGACAAAGGTGCAAAGAAACTCTTCATCCAAACCCTCAGGCAAAATTAAACAAGTGATAAGCTGATTACTCTTGTAAACTGGAGTAACCCGAGTATTGTCTTTCCAAACTACCCAAATACGACCCAGCCTATAACTTTCGTAGCTGGAAATAACCGACCAATCTCTAAAAATTGAAGAAAAAATAGGTGTGGCTTTTCTTTCTTTGACTGCGTCTCCAAAAGACCACTAAACTGCATAGAACCTTTATTTACCCAATCACTAATTACGGAATGTTTTTTTGATTTGTTGAGCCTGCACACATTCCAAAACAACCCTGACATCAATGTTTTTTTTTTGTGAGCTCTTTTACTCGAAACACTTGGGATTGTGTTTTGAGCAGCCGAGTCAGATTTCTTTTTGTATATCGATCGAGTACCCCTTGGTAGAGAAGGTCATTGTTCGATATATAACTGGGAAGCTGTTTGACCGGTGTCCGATTGTCCAGCTATTTGTTTACTCATCCTTTCCAGATCGTGATGAACTACTGATGCTGCTTCTATTTTTCCCCCTCTTCCGTTGTTGAGCAAACTAGTTATGTTTCGTTGTCGACTTCGTTCTCTCCATTAATCTCTGCGAGAATAGAGAAACGGGATGGCGATATAGAGATCGTATTTTCCTGTAAGAACTTAGGAGAAGTTTGCGTTTTCGACAATGGAGATACAGACTTCCATCCATCTTTTGATAGCTCATCCCTTAATGTAACATTTGGCACAACGACCATTTCTTTAATTACTACAGGACTGTAACATCCGTGTTCCTAAGTCGTCCGCTTGACTTGTATTTATTTATGTTGTTGTTGTAATGAACCCTCGGGATAATTGTATTTTGACTTTGATTATTAATATGATGATGTAATAGTGAGTTATAATACATGATGTGGTATTTCATGTATTGGGTTGTCGAGTACATGATGGGGGATTTCATGTATCGACGGGGCGACATATGATGAGATACTTCATGTGTCGCGGGATTGAGCGAAGTATTTGTTCCGTCTTGGTTCGGGGATTTTTGGGTTTATGTCAATAGATCCTACTATGTGGTCGGGGTCGGTAGAATTATGTGATGTCTAATTCTATCGACGGGGTCATTAGGATTATGGGTGATTTAATCCTAATGACGGGTCATTAGAGTTATGTGATATCTAGCTCTAGTGACGTGGGTTAGGATTATGGGCGATTTAATCCTAACCGGATGGTTTACCGATTAGGATTATGGGTGATTTAATCCTAATAGACGGTAGACCAGGGGTGAGATACCAGTGATATTGGATCTCACGGGGACTTAGTACATTAGGGTCCTGGGTGATTGGATTCTAATGTACTAGGTCGTTTGACGACATAACTCGTTCGAATCCGGGGTTGATTGGATTTCGACGGGTTAGCCGTTGGGTGACCACATAGGATCTTGTGATGTAAATCCGGGGATGTTATTGAACCGAGTATGGAACGGTACCGAGCTTGATTGGTGGCCCTAGGGGCGGGAAACGAGGTGAAACGATCAAAAGACTGATCGTTGTTGAGGAATCCCGAGCGGTTCGGTTTAGCAGAACTATGCAGTAACTCCGGGGGTTTGGCGGAAATTAAGGAAATATTTTGAGACGGGGTGAATGTCTCAAATATTTCGGGATATTGGACGGAATTACTAAACCGTGTGGAAAGGAATTAAGAAAAGAATTTAATCGTTGCGGTTTAGTGGAATTGGATCGGTTTTGTTTAATTGAATTAAACCAACATATACATACACATATATGTATGTAAAATATCTCCTCTCTCTCTATTATTCTTGAACCTTCTCTTCTCTTCATTTTGGACAAGAAAAATCTAGACTGAGAGAGAGAGAGAAGAGGAGAGAAAGGGAGAGGAAAAGAGAGACAAAGAAAGAAGGGGAAGAAGAAGGAGAGGAGGAGAAGTAAACTTGGTGCAAAAACAGAGTTTTTGGGTGAACTTGTGAGCTCGGGTCGGGGTATCAAACGAGCAAGGATTAAGCTGAAATTTTGTGGGTAAGTTCTTCAATCTCTTGACTAGTTATCTACCAAATTTCGTGGGATTGTGTTGAGGGGTTTGGGAGATATGATTTTTCTCCCTAGACTACTCTGTTTTCGAACTGTAGCGACGGGGTGAGATTGAGTGAAAGGTTGAGCACTCAATTCTTGTGTGTTTGGACTGAAATTTGGTAGATAGGTTGTTGAGAGTTTTACCTTGAAGTTCACCGAAGTAATTTCTAAGATTCGGTCTAGGGTAAGAGTTATGATCGGTTAAAGGAGGCCCTGTTTTGGAGGAAGGAATCCGAATTGGGGGTTTGGGTAATCCGAGTTTGAGAGATTGTTTTCATCTCTTGAGAAGTGTGTTGGTGATCTTGTGTTAGGTATTTGGTGACCTTGGTGTTGAGTTGAGTAAGAGCCAAGAGGAAGTAGGCTTAAAGCTTGGATAAACCGTCAAAGTATTCTTGTGCAAACCGTGGAGCAAAGGTGAGTGCGTGACCGTGGTTTGAACTGTATGATCATTGATTTTTCGTGATTGTGTGTGCTTAGGAACTAGACCAATTGGGTGTGATTCATGGCTTGGCCATGTTGTGTGTTGTGTTTGTAATGGAGCTCTATTACGGTATGTGTTTGGTTGTTCGTTAAGTACATTTTGATTGCGTAAAATCTTTGATCATATGTGTGTATGGCCGTGAGACGGGAGGACCGCCTCACTAAGCATTATCAATGCTTATGCGCCTCTTTTGGTGCAGGTAAGGAGAAGTCTTAGGTTTTGGAGCTCGTGGAACCGAGGCCAAGGAAGAAAGGATGATCTAAGTGTGTCGGGTTCTTTTGTATCTTTTGAATTGTGAAATTGACTCGGCTTGATGGATGTTGTTTTGAACTTGGTATGATGCGTATTGATATGCCTAAGATGGTTTTGAATGTTTAAGTAATGTCTACAAATATTGTGCCTTGTTGTTGGTTGTTGTCGTAGCTTGCCTTGTGTTGTTATTCTTGGGGTGCAGGACAGGGGAAGGGATCGGTCGATCGATCCCGAGTAATCTTTTTGGCTAGAAAGTTTGCGGGGGCTTAGGGATCGACCGATCCAAGTCGGATCGATCGATCCTGTAGGTTGTTTTCGAAGCAGAATTTTCTGGTTAGTTTTTAGGGGTTAGGATCGACCGATCCCGGGGTGAGATCGATCGATCCGTAGCTCAAGATCGATCGTTCTTAAGGGAGATCGATCGATCCGAAGGGGTCATGTTTGGTCCGATTTTCCCAGCGGAGTAAATTTTTCCTGATTCTTGAATCATGAGTGGTACAACAGCCTCATTAATAGTAGTCGATGCCCCGTATCTATAGCGCTAACTGCAGGATCTATTGGGGCTACCGTTCGATTTGTTGATTGATCGTTTGAGCTTTGGGCAGCCACACCTTTCTGAAAACATCCCTTAGCAAAATGTCCCCATTTGAACATTGGCTACACTTGGGTGGAAACCAAGGATATTGATATACCAACACATCCAAACCATTTTTTGACTTAAACCTGAAAGTTTTAGGTAAATCCTTTGTGAGATCAACCTTAACATACACTTTCGCCTCATCAAAAACATTACACAGCTGCGTTTCTGGGTGCAGTTTTGTAGCCTTACTGAGAATGATTGTTAGAGATTTTATTCATTTCCAGGAGAACATCGTTTGAGGAATGTTCTTAACCTTCACCCAAAGAGGCATAGTCTTCAATGAAGGTTGATTTTTCTCACTAGTTGGACCGTATTTGGAAACCACCATTGGTTTATCCGCAATATTCCACATGCCACGTCGAAGATTTTGTTCACGTATATCCCGATCAGGAATACAAAACTTGATCGTAGAATCATTTACAACGTAAGCATATATACCATAGATTTATCTTTGTAAGTCCATATTTTGTTGACGATCTACTCACTCATAACTCCGAAGGTAACGACATTATATGAGATAGAAGATATGATAAACAATAAACAAAACCTGTAAATAAAGCAATAGAAGAACAAGGAAAAGAACTAAAGAACTTGCATAATAAAACTTAAAAACAAAAGAACATATGAGATTTCTCTCTAAGTGGTGGCTACAAAGGTGTACAAAAAGTGGGAACTATTTCTAATGAGCATTACATGTGTTTAGATGCTTGGGGGAGTCTTAGGGCGTACTTAGATGCTTCTGGAAGGTATTAACAACTTGAGATCCAAAATTTTCATATCTTGCATTCCGCATTAACCAAAGTTTCCTTTTCTCTCTAGTGAGTCAGCATCGACGACCCTGGGTCGATGCTCTTGGTCGATGTGGATCCTATGGATGAGCATCGACCGCTCCTGGTCGATGCTTGCATCGATGGTCTTCGTCGTCAGCTTCAAGTTCGGGTCTGAGGAAGAGCATCGACCGCCCAGGGTCAGGGATGAAGAAAGAGGAGTTTAAAGTGGAGAAGGAGGACGACAATGTGGTTAAGATCAGCGGAGAAAGACACATGGAGAAAGAGGAGAAGTAGGACATGTGGCATCGCGTGGAGAGGTCTAGCAGTCAATCTATGAAGTTTAGGCTGCCGGAGAATGTGAAGATGGATCAAGTCATGGCTTGCATGGAGAACATTGTTTTGACTATGACGATGCCTAAGGTGGAGACAAAGAATAAGGCCCAAGAGAAAAATACAAAAGTATTACGATGATGACAACAATGTCGCAAGGAAGAGAAGGTGAAAACATAGAGGTTTTCACGGGAGACCTAATTGCTTTGAGAAATTAATTAAGAGTCTATGGTGGAGAGAAGATGGACTATTGGATTGTCCCAAAAAAAATTTCATATCTCTCAGAGAGAGAGGTGACAGCATAGTGGTTGTGTTGAAGCAAACAAAAGATTTGACTTCATTGAGAGTATTAGAGTCAAAGAGAACTTTAAAGACGCATGAGAAGCGTGTAGAATTCCGAGAAGAACGATCAACGGAAGGAGCGTTCTATTGAGAAATTATTGTTTCAAAAGGAAGAAACAAACGTGGCGACAAACATCAAAATAAGGCCGAAAAATGGTGTGGCATTTGTAAGTGTAACAATCACAATGAATGTGATTGTTGGAGAAAACAACACAGAGATGTTAGCTTGCCTAAAGGATGTAAAGAAAAAATGCTTACCTAAGAGTGAAAGGAAGCATAAGCCGGTTGGAGAGACAACCGAAGAAGACGTGAAGAATCACGCACAGAAGCTGGTGATCAAGGCAGACACCAAGCAAAGATGAAAATGCTTACCTAAGAGAGAAAAAAAGCAAAAGCCGGTTGGAGAGAAAATCACACGGAAACCGACCATTGGAAGAGTACAGCGTATTAGAACAAAAGTTCAAGGAAAAAAGAGAAAATGCTACAACCATGAAAGAGTTGGAATTTTTCAAGAGAGTGTCATAGGAAAAGACACAAAGAAGCACAACTGAGTTTGAAGATGATGTTGTCGGAAAGCACAAGCTCTTTAATGCAAGTGAAGAATCAACAATAATCAAAGATGAAGATTAAGCTGGTGTTAAGACATAAACTCAATTAAGGGGGAGAGTTAGAATATAATTGAGTTTTATATGTTATATTACAATAGTTATGTGTAAGTTATATCAATAGGCATGTGTATAAGGATATGGGCATAAAGTTGTCAACGAATAGATGTGAAGGAGTAATTACGTCTCATGTCGAAAAAGTGTAACAGTTTAGTTGTGTCTATTTGTAAATATACATACATATATATATATATATTATGTTGTGTAAGTGATATATATATTATGTTGTGCAAGTGAAAACTCACGTTGTTGGTCATAATAAAGAGATTGTTTCACTTTTGTTGAAGAGACTTACTTCTCTGTACTTCTTCTATTTCTTGTGTATAAAGAAACACAAAGAGAGAGGAAACATAATCCAAGATCTTACATAGCGTTACGATTTCCAACAGTAACTATATAAAGATACTCCCCCGAGCTCTAATATTTTTGTTGTTTCTAGTAAGATTCAAATTTATGTATTTAGTTCAGAGGACTGACCGTGCCCTTACATAGATATATGCCTCTCTACTAGAGCTAAAGCAGGTGCGTACCCTTTTCATGTTCTGTAAACAAACCTGATTTGATTACCCCATTGTCGTATTATGAAAACCGTTTTTGTATCCCTATTTTTGTCTCTAGGCATTGGGGCTGCTTCTTTTGCAACGATGAGCGTCATTCTTTTGTTTTGTTTCATCAGCGGGCGAAGGAAGACATCAGATGATTCGAGAACGAAGATGTCAGATGATCTGAGAAGGACGACATCAGATGATCTTAGACAACAGTATCTAAAGACCCTTATTCAATGAAGCAGTATAGTTTACGCACAAGTGAAGTGTATTACGAAGTCATTCGCAGAAGAAGTTTGGAGAGGCGGATTTGGAACTGTCTATAGAGGAACCCTTTGTGATGGACGTTGCGTTGCAGTGAAGGTTTTAAAAGACTAAAGGGTAATAATTGTGAAAACTTCGTCAATGAAGTTGCGAGCATGAGCAAAATTTCTCATGTCAACATTGTTACCCTCCTAGGATTCTGCTCTGAAAGTTCCAAAAGAACAATTATTTACGAATTTATGTAAAATGGGTCTCTTGATAAATTCATCTCAAGCAAGAAGTCATCAAATATGGAGTGGAGGGAACTGTATAGGATCACGCTAGGCGTTGCTCGTGGTCTAGATTATAATGAAAACCACACACTTTATTACTGAGACATAGACAACGTATATATATATATACAAGTGAATAGATACAAATGAAGAGACACATCTCTTCGACACATCCTTATGACATAACCGTTTAACGGTTCCAACTTACCAAACATTACATACATATTATACTAACATATATGAAATTAATTACAAACTAACACTCCCCTTAATTGATTTTCCATCTAACACCAATCTTCATCTTTATCATCATCACATGTTTGAGGATTAATGGGACTGGTCATCAGGAAATTGGGTGAAGTTTTTACCCTTTGTTATATCCTCTGCAGGTTTTACCCGAACGCTACTAAATTGTAGTCTCGGGTGTTTAACCCGATTATACCGCAAGTGCACGGTCATGCAATTGTAGTACGTACGTGATCGATCTACAGATAGAATAAAATAATATACAGAGAATGCAAATGCAAAGTTAATCTAGGCGGAATAATAAAGCAGAGGGTGTCGAGTCCTAAACTATATGATGCAATATAAATAAAACATAAAATAAAATAAAACAATTAAATAAACTAAAACATAAAATAAATAACATAAATTAAATAAATTAAATTAAATTGCATAATTAAATTAATAAAATTAAATTCATCTCATTACCATCCAATGAGTGCGATATTAACCAAGAAGGATGCAATCAAACAGTCTAAGTCAAGCCAAGCAATAAGATGGGAAGCTATCAACCTAAACAGAAAACTAAAAACAGAATAGAATCGAAACAGAGCAAAAACAGAATAGAATAGAAACAGAGTAAAGCTGAGACAATAAACAGAATAGAAACAGAACGAAAACAGAACACGAAAATCAATCAAGAACGGAGCAGGTCCTAAGGATGGGGTAATTGACTTGGTGCATCCTCTTAATCTACCTAGATGGTTTAACAAACTCAATCAAGCTATTCCCTAGACATCAAACATCACAACCAGTTAAGTCCACTCCCGTGATAAGTAACGTCAAGCTAGACCAGTTCAGACCCAATCCCTTAGCGAAATCTACCCTAGCAGGCATTAAGATTCAGTTCAATATTGTCAATAAACACCCTAGACAACTAATCCCTTAGACTAGGTATGCAAATCTCTAACATCAGTTCAGTCAAGCATTTTATCAAACACCTTCTAGGTGGAAAAACACCTAAGTTCTAATCTCAATTGATCAGAGAGAAATTAGCATTAAGAACACTGATTTAAAAGGGAAATCAAACAATCTACTCTTAAACCACCTAGAAGATTAAGATTCCACACCTAATCTAACCCATCCTTAAGAACCCTAATGACTACTCAGAAACCATGAAGAACAGCATAATCACAAACCCAGAAATCAAAATAAATTGCATAAGTAGAAAGATAAGGAAGAGAAGAGATAGAATAGAAAGATTCAAACACAAATACTCAGTAGAATCAAAGATACATGATCCAGAAAGCAAGAACAGATGAAGAAAGCTTCAAAACGAGATTGTTTAGTGCTAAGCGTTTATAGGGTATTTATACTAAGGGATAAAAACCCTAAATCACAAAAAGACAAAATCGCCTAATTTTGGGAGCACTCGACCAAGGGTGGTCGAGTGCTATGGTCGAGCTGTGTGAATTTCAAGATTGCATTTTTATTCTTCAGCTCGAGGTGCTGGCTCGACCATGTGTGGTCGAGCTAGGTCCAAAAACTTCAAGACGGCTCTTTTTTCCTTGGACTCGATCACGGACTCAATCACAGGAGGTCGAGCTGGGCTTTAGAAACTTAAAGATTGCATCTTTATGCCTAGCTCGATCATGGACTCGATCAGGCTTGCTAGAGTCAGTCTTAAAGTGCAGTTTTTGGTGCAGAATGCACTGGCTCGACCTGCTGGCTCGAGCTGGGTGCTAGAGTCAGACTCCTTCGAGTTTCTGGTCGAGTTAAGCTCTCCTTTTTCTTCATTTGACTTCAACATCTCCAATATCCCTTGAATGCACCTGAAACAAGTCCAAAATGCAAAATGCATGCAATCCTAATGCAAAACACTCTAAGTATGCAAAACTAGAGATAAATGCTAAGAACAAGCTATTAAACAAGGCTAAATGAATGAATAATGCAAGCTAAAACCATATAAAATGTAGACATATCAGCCGCAAGTGTGCCCGAGTCCATACCGACTTTCCAAGCGTTCAAGTCACGCACCATCACGAGCGAAGCAATGGTGTTTAGAATTGTTCCCATACCGCAAATCCACATAACCAATGACATTTCCGCCGGATATTTTTTCAACGTGAATGACTGAACAAATTAACCATTTTATTAACTTTAGAATACATTATTCATCTTTTGTTATTTTGATTAATTTAAATTCTGATTGAAGGGTATTTTCGAATTTTCACAAATGTTGAAAAAGTGAAGGTTATCTAGAATAAACCATTAGGTTTAAGGTTGTCTCAGCGATCCACGATATAAGACAGTATAACGTAAAATATCCATTCAAAAATATAATTGGTCCAACCATCCAAGCCCGAGCAATTAATTTCTTTTGTAAAGGCCCAAACATATATTAGAGTAATTTTATAAAAGTCAAGATTAACTCTGCATGAAACAATATATGTTATATTGAGATAAACAATTAGCGCATTCAAGTAAGACGAATAACCTTTTAAATGATTTCTATTAGAACTTAAAGAAATTGAAATCACCATAAAAGAGAGCTTGAGCTCTCGGGTGTGACAACGCCAATCAATGTGTCTCTCACACATAAAAGTAATCGATGATGGGATGCGTTTAACAGGTTAAGGTCGCTACGAGAGTGGGTCTGATATAGTGACTAGTTCCATGAGAGTGGCCTAGCCAAACTTCGAATATCCCTAGACTGACAACATAAACTAAAAAGGTAGAACATGAATCCTATGATCTAGAATCCCTGATAAATCGACTATCACCCCAAATTTCTATAAATATTTATTTCAGTATTTTATTTATGTTTATTTATTTATGTTATTTATATTTATGCAATTTAATTTATGCACTTTAATTTCCATAATTTAATTTATGCACTTTATTTATGTCATTTATTTTATGTCGTTTAAATTAAGCAATTTATTTTATGCACTTTATTTTCTGTTATTTATTTTATGTAATTTATTTTAAGTACTTTAATTTATGCACGTAAACCACAGCAGCAATGGTCTCAGAATCAAAACAAAGAGAATGTTGTCAACATGGCTATTCAGGATGTTAATTCCAATATTACAGCCATTCAAGACCAGAAGGATGTTGATCAGGGGAATTTCACTACAGAACAATGCCAAAAGCTTCTAAGTGTTTTGAAAGTTACACCAGATATGCTTAACAATTATTCTCAGATTTCATGTAGTACTTTTACTCTCCCTGATGGATCAGTCTCAGTTTCTCAATCACAACCTCATATTATTCCACATACACAAACCAATTCAGGTAATTCTTTTCACATTCTTTCATCTATAGGAATGTAGAATGGCCTTAATTTTGGTAAAAATACTTGGATCATAGATACATGAGCTAGTTGTCATGTTTGCTTTGATCTCAAATGTTTTTGTGAAACGGTTCAAATAAGTAATACCTCTGTTACTTTTCCTGATGGTGCACACATATCTGTCACACTTTCTGGAACTGTTGTCATATCTGAAGCATTAAGCCTACATTATGTTCTTTATGTTCCATAGTTTAACTTCAATTTGTTAAGCATTAGTGCCCTCACAAAGAACAGTTATATTTCAGTTTTTTTCTCTTCCTATTCATGTTATATCCTTCCTTACAAACCTTTTCAGGAGTCTACTCCAGACTACATGATTGGTAAAAGAAAGATCCAAAACAATATGTATGTTCTGGAAGATTCAGACATTAAAGACATTCAATCTGTTTCTCAAGATTTTCAAACTCAATCTATTTTTCAAGCTTCTCAAGCTCATTCTGCTTTTCAAGTCATCTCTGAAACATGGCATCAAAGACTTGGACATGCTTCTTCAAAGCAAATTCAAATTCTTTCTAAACGTTTAGGTTTTTCTAATAAACCAAATCATGATTTGTGTAAAGTTTGCCCTCTTTCAAAACAGAAAATATTGATTTTTCATTCTTCAAATAAGCTTGTTGAAGCACCATTTGATTTGTTACACATAGATACATGGGGTCCATTCATTTACCTACTTTAGAAGGATATAAGTATTTCTTGACTATTGTAGATGATTGTACTAGAGTCACATGGGTCTATTTGATGACAAATAAAAGTTTTGTCTCAACTGTTTTACCTAATTTCTTCAAAATGATTGAAACACAATATCAAAAACAAGTAAAAGCAATTAGATCAAACAATGCACCTGAACTATCTTTCACCTCCTTGTTGAAATCTAAGGGCATTCACCATATGTTCCTGTCCTGATACTCCTCAACAAAATTTTGTGGTTGAACGTAAGCATCAACATATTATGAATATTGCTAGATCTTTGCTTTTTCAATCGAATGTTCCACTTCAATATTGGGGAGATTGTGTTCTTACAGCTATTTACCTTATAAACAGAACTCCATCTTCTTTGTTCGATTTTAAAACACCATTTGAGCTTCTTACTTCTAAAATTCCAGATTATGATCATTTAAAAGTTTTTGGATGTCTCTGCTTTGCTTCTACATTGATAAAGGATATACACAAATTCTCAAAAAGAGTTACAAATGATCATTACTGCTTGTGTGTTTCTTGGTTATCCACCTGATCACAAGGGTTACAAGGTTTTAGATCTTGAAACTAACGTTATCTCTATTATTAGAAATGTGGTGTTTCATGAATCTGTTTTTCCTTTTGCAAAGTCACCACCTGTTCAAGAGATTTTTGATCAAGATGTGCTTCCTTTACCTGTTCCAGATTCACCATTTTCTGCTTCATTTGATCTAAGTCCTGACTCTTGTTTCACACATGTTTCTCTTCCTGAATCTGATTGTCATTCCTTATCTAAAACTATTTCACATATATCTGATTCAATTCCACATTTGATATCTGATTCTATTCTACATCATGATGACTCTGCTCTATCTTCTGCATCATTGTAACTTTCTTTACGTTTACACACAGAACCAAGTGTTTCTATTCCACATCATGATGACTCTGCTTCGTCTTCTGCATCATTGTCACCTTCCTCATGTTCACACACAGAACCAAGTGTTTCAGTTCCTATAATCAAAACTAAAAGACAAACTAAAGCTCATGCATATCTTGATGAATATCACTGTTACCTATTAAGAGATTCTTCTGCATTCCCTACTCATTCTACATACACCACCTCATATCCTATTTCTTCAGTCTTATCCTATGATAAATCACCTGATTAGAAACATTTCACTCTCTCCCTTACTACTACATCATTACCTAAATCTTTTACTGAGGCTGAGAAATCAGATGAGTTTAAGGTTGTGATGCATTCTGAAATGAATTCTCTAGAAGTTAATGGTACTTTGTCTGTTTGTGAGCTTCCTCAAGGTAAACATCCAGTAGGTTGTAAATGGGTGTATACTATAAAATACAATCTTGATGGCAGTGTTGAAAGATATAAGGCAAGACTTGTTGCAAAGGGCTATACACAACTTGAGGGATTGGACTATCTTGATACTTTTTCACCTGCTAAAATGGGTACTTTCAGATTATTGCTGAAACTTGCTGCTGTTAATAATTGGTCAATCACACAACTTGACATTAGCAATGCCTTTTTGAATGGAGATTTGGATGAGGAGATCTACATGTCAATTCCACAAGGTTATTCTGTATTGATAGGGCAAGCTAGTCTTCCTAAAAATATTGTGTGCAGATTGTATAAATCATTGTATGGCCTGAAGCAGGCTTCTAGACAATGGAATCAGAAGTTATCCTCTGTGATATTGAGTGTAGGTTTCATTAGAGCTCCCTCTGATCATTCCTTATTTGTGAAATCAACCGGAGATATTTTTTTGGTTATACTAGTTTATGTTGATGATATTCTAGTAGTTGGAAATAATGATAAAGCAGTTCAAGATTTCAAGATTACTTTGCAGTCAACATTCAAACTCAGAGATATTGGTCCATCAAAGTATTTTCTTGGTTTTGAGATTGCAAAAAATTCTTCAGCAATCTGTATTAATCAGAGAAAATATACATTAGATCTACTTGAAGATGTTGGCTACTTAGGTTATAAACCTATTTCAGTACCTATGGAGCCGAATATCAAACTCTCGGATACAACAAACATCTGGATGATGCATCAGTATATAGGAGAATTGTGGGTAGACTTCTATATCTTACTCACACTTGACCTGATATCACTTTTGCAGTACACAAGTTAAGTCAATTCATGGCAAATCCAACCTCATCTCACCTACAAGCTGCTTACAGAGTTCTTAGATATCTAAAACAAAATCCAGGTCAGGGTTTGTTCTACTCTGTAACATCAGATACTAAACATACAGATTTTTCAGATGCAGACTGGGCATCGTGTCCGGATTCTAGGAGGTTTGTTACTGGTTATTGTGTGTGTTTTAGGCAATTCTCTGATTTCTTGGCGTTCAAAGAAACAACCAACTGTTTTTTAGAAGTAGTTCTGAAGCTGAATACAGAGCTATGGATGGCACTACTTGTGAGTTGATTTTGTTAGTTTCATTGCTTAAGGATCTTCACTGTCCCATTATGGATCCAGCAACACTATATTGTGACAACCTATCAGCTCTACACATTGCTTCCAATCCTGTGTTCCATGAACGTACAAAACATATTGAAATTGATTGTCATGTGGTTAGAGATAGATTACAAAGTGGTGTCTTGAAGAGTTTGCATGTGAAATCAGAAAACCAGCTTGCAGATTTCTTTACCAAAGCTGTTCAACCAGGGATCTTCAAGCACTTAATACTCAAGATGGATGTTCATAGTCTATTCTTTCCTTCTTGAGGGGAGACTATTAGAGTATATGGTTTTATAAATTCTGATTGTGGTTTAATACTGATAAGAACCGGTTATTGTAACCGGTTTAGTATTGATTTTTCGTATAAGATACATTTGTAAATGTTGTAACAGAGTAACTTGGATAATAACAAACTTTTCTATTTTCTAATATTCAGATCTGAAGTTTTAACCCACTCTCGTGGTGCTAAGAGTTTCTATTCGTATAACCTCTCGATTATAACCTAAAGTATCTCCCATAGGATATGACTTAGCATTAAGATTGAATATTAGAGTAGCTAGATCGGTCAAGAACAAACGAACATAATGAAAATCCTATGAAGTAGATCTCATCATCGACCACTACTCTCGTGGTCTAAATGATCTACTCCCTTATCTCTCTGCGAGGTTACAGAAGAGATAGGGCATAGGTATAGAAAAACGAAAGACAGTAAACTAAACTAAGAACTGAAAATAAATCAAAGCATAATTATAAACAAAAGCATAAGAAAGAAAGAAACCTAAAAAGAAGAACTCTTTATTGAAGATGAGACAAAAGGTGGCTAGAGAGTGTAAGCTTGTTTCTAGTGAGAATACATGAATTTATATAGAGTTTAGGAGTCTTGGAAGAGTGTAGGACATCCTTAGAAGCTTCTAAAAGACATTGACTCCCATAGCCAAAGCTTCCATATCTTACATTACATAAAAACGGAAGTTTCTATTTCTGCCCGACGAGTCAGCATCGACTAGCCTGGATCGATTCTCTTGGTCGACGTTGAGGCTCAGGGAGAGCATCGATCATTCACGGTCGATGCTTTCGTTGATGGCCTTCGTCATCAGCTTCAAGTTCGGGCTCGTGGAAGTGCATCGACCACCCTGGGTTGATGCTTTCTGTCGATGGCCTGCTCTGGGTGAGCATCAACCACTCCTGGTCGATGCTGGGGCCGCTGCTTCCTTTGTGAGGCTCTTGAGATGTCTTTTTATGATGTTTTTGGCCCGAGAAATTAACTCCAAAGTTCCTATGGCTTTTTAAGGCTCCAAAACACTC
The DNA here is from genome assembly GCA_026770425.1 of Boechera divaricarpa. Taxonomy (NCBI): domain Eukaryota; kingdom Viridiplantae; phylum Streptophyta; class Magnoliopsida; order Brassicales; family Brassicaceae; genus Boechera; species Boechera divaricarpa. The sequence continues at coordinate 20,423,353 of CM049182.1, read as the reverse complement.
ATAAAGTGTATGATTATACCTTCAAGTACCTGTAAACACATAAACAAATGCAACTGCACTAAAACTATCATAAATGCTTGTTAGAACATATAAAACTAAGCTAAATGCATGCAAAAAAATAGGTAAAATATGATGCTATCAGGGACTTTGAACTTCTTAAATTTGCTCTCTTTGTGAAGAATGATTTTCTATCGAAGAAACAAAAAAAATTTTGACTTCTACTTGTTTCTCCCAATCCCCTTCTTTTCATTCTTTAAAAGCCACGTCTCTTGATATCTCCACCTTCTCATTATTAAAAATGAGCACTCTATAGCCTTTAGTCTGGCTGCTATAACCAATGAAAATTAGATGTCTAGTCTTCACATCTAATATGGCCTTCACATCTAATATGGCCTTCACATCTAATTTACGTCTCTTCTCGTCGGGTACATTCCAAAAATCTTCAAATGGCTAATTGTCGGTTTACATCCACTCCATTGTTTGCCTTTGTTGTCACGTCTGGCAACTATTTTTCCTTCTTGTAAAACATGAAACGCTCTTTCGGTCATGATTTCATTATGAGACGACACACGATATTCGTTAGATATCATTTGCCCCACATCTCCTGCGTGAGCTTTCGCCACATCTTATTCGGTTGTCTCTCCAACCTGCTTCTGCTACCTTTCTTTCTTAGTTAAGCATTTTCATCTTTGCTTGGTGTCTTTCTTGATCACCAGCTTCTGTGCGTGATTCTTCACGTTTTCTTCGGTTGTTTCCCCAACCGGTTTCTCCTTCCTTTCATTTTTCGCACTTATTTGTGGAACACCTCCGTTCTTTACACCCTTAGGCAAGTTAACATCCCTTTCTTTCTTTCTCCAACAATCACTCTCATTGTGATTGTCACACTTACAAACGTCACACCATTTTTCGGCCTTCTTTTGACACTTGTCTTCACATTTGTTTCTTCCTTTTGAAACAAACTTGCTTCCTTTTGATCGTGCATAGAAAATACCTTCCGATGAGTATTCATCTCTTGCTTCGATCATCTCCGGTGAGTTTTCAGATGAAGAAATCATCACAACTCCATCTTCAATGACTTGTGCGTTGTTGTCTCCATTTGCTCTGATATCATGGTGGACTTTGCTCACTCAAATTCACTTTGTTTCAAGTCACTCAAATTCATGATCGAACAACACACATATTTTACTCTGTTTTGCAAGTCTCTTTATTTTGTTGTGATTGATGTTTCTTGAGTAACACTCAATAGATTATAATGTAAACCACACACTTTACTGAGACATAGAAAACGCATATATACAAGTGAATAGATACAAATGAAGAGACACATCTCTTCGACACATCCTTACGACATAACCGTTTTAACGGTTACAACTTACCAAACTTTACATACATATTATACTAACATATATGAAACTCAATTACAAACTAACATAAGTCAAATGTGTATATCTATGGAATGTTGATTCTTCAGACGATAGGAGCAAGGAACAAAACATCAATTGAAGACACTGCATCTAGCATGAGCTCAACATACTTTCCTGAATGGAGATATAAGGATCTTGAGAAGGAAGATAATGGAAGGCTTATGGAAAATGGAACAAGAAGCGAAGAAGAGGAGATGGCAAAGAAGATGACGTTGGTGGGTTTGTGTGTATTCAGTCTTGGCCTTCGAACCGCCCATTGATGAATAGCGTAGTAGAGATGATGGAAGGAAACTTGAGCGCTCTTGAAGTCCTTCCTAAGCCTGTTTGGCAACGTCATGCATCGCCTGTTCCAGAGGATATCTCAGCTCACACAGAAGTATGTTCCATAAATGTCGCATAAAGAAAGAAACCTCCTTGGAACTTATTAAAGCACAAAAGCAGCATATGCATTTATCATCTTTACCGCCTTCTTTGGCATGACAAGCCACTTAGGGCATAACACCCAAAGATGAGATCAAGAATTTGAGTTTTCATCTACAAATAACATGTTTTGTAAATGCTTTGACCCATTGTATTTGTGTCACCAGATTATAAACGATCATTCATGACTTTTCACCCTCAGGCCTTTTCAAAATACTTCACTGATTTGTATTCAGGTTCTTTGAAAATAAATGTTCTTGTCCTACGGCAGGGCAGTGTTTGAACTTGAAAAGCACTAAACTTATCAAATACAACAACCCAATCCAGAACACATCACACATTTGACATTACTTACACTGTATCAGTCCCCAAATAGACAAAGCTTGAAAGTGAAATCTTAGATTTAAGCCTCTTTCATCGAGCATTTAAAGTTAAACTCTCAATTCTCTCTATAGACAGTAGGAAATAAAGAAGAAAGCATGTGTTAACAAACGCATTTACGGGTTTAGCGCCATGGAAACATGAAAACATAAACCTCCATATTTCAATTCGATGACACTCATATTTGTGTGAGTCATTGCAAAACCCAAAAAGCATTTTCATGTTCAAACATCGAGAGTTCTAAACGCTTAATGTAGTTTGAACGTATCAACCTATGTCTTTGACTTATCAAATTATTGATTCCAGTCTCCTAAACCATCTTTAGTCAGCTTAAGATAAATGAAGACAAACAGATTCAGGAAACAGGAGATAGTATTTGTATATTTTTGTCGGCAAGTCTCTTTCATTCCCACTACCAAAGATATACCTCTGTTCGACTGTTTCCAAGAAAAACCTCTGAGAATGTATCAAAAATATTCACAAAATTCTGAATGTACAGCATGACACTTGTTTCGCTACAAATTCACATCACCTAATTTCTGCTATTATTAATTTCATTTTCTGTTCATATTAAAAATATTTTATTTTATCGTCTATTACATCATGATTATAAGACTATTTTAATCTTCTATCCTATTACTTTATGATCAAATGCTACCATATCCTCATAATCAAAAAGTCATTCTACTTTGCCCTTCAGAAAAATTAGAATTTTTTTTGTATTTTTCTTTAAGTCAAAAACGTTTAAATTACAAATATATCTAAACTCTTTTGATTTAATTACAACCCAACCAAGATCCAATCGGGTAAAACCAAAAAATTCGGATTATCCAAAATCAAACCCGGATGAAGCAATAAATTTCAATAAAATCGGCCCCACTTACCTTCTTCTTCCTCCTCCACGATTTCAAACTCCAAATTGGATGCCCCATAAATTCTTCAATTCATCGGCTTCAACAAGCAAAATTTGAACATGAAAATATGAACATGAAATTAAAACATGAAAATTCTAACCCAAAGCTACAATTCCTATCTGCAATCAGTTTATGGTCCTGGAAGCCTCCATTCCCGAGTTTCAGGAGCTCCTTTGTTTCCGGAGCAAAGTCCTTGGAGCTGAACAGATTTATAAGAAATTGCGCAAGTTCGAATCAAGAGCTTGTTGTTGATGGAGAAAGCGGTAATGGGTCGATGTCGGAGCAAGGGATTGAGCTCCAAGGAGATGCAAATGGTTCGATTTCGTCGGTTGAAGTGGAAGTAGAAGAAGTGAAGAAGATAGATGACTTGGCGAATCAGAGTATTTGGGGACAGATGAAAGAGATCGTCATGTTTATCGGACCTGCGGCGGGATTGTGGCTGTGTGGGCCGTTGATGAGTCTCATTGACACGACGGTGATTGGTCAAAGAAGCTCACTTGAACTCGCTGCTTTAGGTATGACTACACAATCAGGATTTCATAAATTTTTGGTTCTGGCCATTTGACTCTTCAACTTATAAAGTGGTGAATTTTGAAATGGGTCTCTTTCAATAATCGTCTGTTTTTAATACAGCAATTTGTGTCTTATGATTTTGGAAGTTCAGTTGGTAGACAATGTGTCTCAAGGGAAGACTATGATCTGATTAAAAGGAAAGGATTAGCCGTTGTTGATCGTTCTTGGGCACGTCTAACTGATGTCTCGTTTGCAAAGGATTAACCGTATAGAAGACCATGTGAGCTATCTTGTGTTGAGGCTTTATCTGCAGCTTTAATACTATGGTGAGTCCATTAACTTACTTCTCCTAAGAACCATCTCATTGATCGGTCATACATTATCCAATTTTTTAATATGTCTTGCTCTATTTGTTTTCCAATCAGTGGGGAGGAAAATTCAAATGGGGTCATGCCTTTTTATCTTTCAACAAGTAACATAACCGAATGAAGAACCAAGATTTGGTTAAGCTTAATGAAGCTATGGAAGAAGATGAAATGTATGTTAAGATTGTGATGTACAACTATGTACGACTACTATCTGATAATACTATACCTTAAACCCTAAACCCTTAAATAATAATAATAAAAGAACTGATTAAAAAAAAAATTTAATAATAAAAAAACTAATTAAAACAATAAAATAATAAAAAATATTAAAACAAGTGTGAACACAAACGTTCACACTACAAATATAATAAAATATTATTAAGTTAGTTGTACCAACTAATCTAGTTATATCCAATTACCCATAGTTGTATTTTTGGTTTTTTTCAAGTTTAATTAGTTATACTATGTTTTTTATTAAATATTTTTAGTTATACACATTATAATAGCTAATAAAATTAAGGTTAGTAAACTTTGACAGAAAAATATTTGTAAAATTACGATTTTTGTATGATCAACATCATAATGGCCTAAGTGTTTAGAAAATACTCATATATGTCTAAGATATTATAAAATGAAAACAAAACATTTTGAATTTTTTTTTTTTTTTTTCTGTAATAACTTTGATGTAAGAATTAAATTAATAATAGTAGTAGCAATAACCATATATGTAAGTGACTTCAATATTTAAAAATAATCATATATATGTAATTTACCTTGGTAATAGTTGTATCAGTAATACCTAGTTATATTTTAATATATAGTTATATTAGTAATATCTAGTTGTATTTCAATACATAGTTATATCAGTGATACCTAGTTGTAATTATAGTAATCTTAAACAAACAAATGATAATACGGAGTTTTCTTAAAAAAATACAAACAGATAAACCAACACATTATTTTTAGTTTATTTAAAACCAATATATATTTAAATTTTATTTTTTTAGAAAAAGTTCAGGAATTTTATTTAATTTTGTTTTGTAAAGATTTGTTTTGTTTTAGAATTGATAATAATGTTATGATAATTTTTAATACTTTACGATGTTTAATTTTTATTCACGTTAAATAAAAACATAAATGCACAATTAAATTAAATTAAATTAAATTATGTTAATCAAATAACTATCACATAATCTGAATAATCCAAAATAATCAAATAACTCAAATACAAAAACCTTCATAACTAGAATAACCGAATAACCTGAAACAACCGAATAACACGAAATAATCCGAAATTGTATTACTTACATTTGGTATTTGTTAAGAAAATTCTGAACCAAACCGAACCAAATTAAGTTTGATTTTTATTCGGAGCTAATATTCATATTACCGAATTTTCCGAATCCCAAATTTTCTCAACCGAACCATATCATTTTATCGAATGCCCAGTCCAATCCATACTACTTCATCTCTATGCCTTAAATAATATTCCCATAGTCAAAATGTATGATAGTCCGCTGTATTTTATTTATTGTACCCTGAAAATAATAAAATTCAACATTTGACAATTTATTAATAATACCAATTATATGTAATAAAAGTATTCTTATTAATACCAATTATATCAGTAATATATAATCTCTTAGTAATACTAGATGTATCAGTATTACACAATATCTTAGTAATACCAGTAATATTAGTTGTACATATTTTATCATAAATACTTAATATCGAGCTACGATTTAGCAGACCCGTCACTCACCAACTACAATATCTCCACGTTGATGATGTACATTACCTCAAACTAGTTTCAATCGACTGAAACGAGCTTCACTCGAGATCCAAGCCCCAAGCTCCAAGCTCTAATGGCGGACGGAGATGGTTCGAAACCTTCAAACGCAGCTGCCTATAAAAGAAATAGAGTTCATTCGGACCTCCAATGGTGGATGGAAGCTTCAAAACCTAAATCTCCAAAAAAAAAAAATTTCAAAATGAATCAATGCGGACAAATGAGAGTAAATGTGGCATAGGTGAAAAAGAAACCAAAACGTAAAGAGGAGAGAGAAACGTAAAGAGATATGGTTGGGGAGGGATGTGGGACCTATTTTGTTTTTTTATTTAATTGTATTGTTGAATTGTTTTTTATTTAATTGTATTGTTGAGATATTATTATTTAATATAAGGGGTAGTTTTGAGTTTTGTAAAAAAGTGAATGGATAAGAAGTATTGAAATTTTGGGTGGGTAAAATAGATTGATGTTTAAATGTTAGGGGCATGTTGGCATTTGATCCTATTACTTTATCATATCATTTGTAGATTGGTTACTCTTGCTTGCTGGTGTCGCAAGGCAAATGAGCAAATATTAGATGGATTATGGATGTGTTTTTGGATGGGTTTGATGGCGACATATCTGACTTGGTCGGCTTAACTGTGTTGTCAGGTTTCGGGAAACGGCAAGTGCCACAAACTTCCTTTCCGTACTAGTACATTTAAAACTATGTTGCTTCCAGAAGACCCATAATACATCTATTCCTACAAAATAGAAATTACTGTCAATAATGATTTAATAAATTTAGAAAATAATTTTGTTATTACAACTACTAAAAGTCTGATATTGTCGACCAATTCAAATGACTGCATAATTCATGTACCAAATAATGTTCCTGAATCATCTGCTGTTCGAACCTTAGGCCCAAAAAACCATGGACAGTTATGCAAAATTCCCATATCATAAATTATGCTTCATTTAATGTTATGTCAAACTAATCTAATACTGTGTTAAGAGAATTTGCAATTTCCTCGAAAAGCGAATTTTCACAATGGTAGAGAGAGGTTTTTCAAATTTTTGCTAAAGAGAAAAGGCCAAAAAAAAAAATAGAATAAAAGTCTTTTAAAGTAAACTAATACTGACATCCTAATCTTTACATTTGACTTGGTCCTCGGGCCATTCACCATTTCCACCTCATCTTTATGCTTATCTCTCTCTCTCTCTGTGTTTAAATCACGTCCTTTGCTCTCCTCAACAGAAACCAAAGTTTGGTTACCAAACCCATAAGACTATTCATAGATCTCAAACAAATCATGTTCTTTTTCTTCCTCTTCTCCTTATTTCACCCTCTTCCTTGTTCTTCAAGTAAACAAGAACTTGGCTTGTGCGAAGCTAAGTTTCAGTGTGGGAACATCACTGCTGGTTTCCCCTTCTGGGGCGGGAATCGTCCTGACCATTGCGGTCATCCATGGCTTATGCTTCACTGCAACAAAAACATCACCTCTCTATTCATCTTTAAAAAAGAGTACTCTGTTTTTCAGCTAAATAAAAAATCTAACACTCTTACACTTGCCAGAGCAGAGCTTCTAAGCTCTTTTTGCTCCTCTTTAGCCTTGGAAACCTACTTGCCTCCTGCACTTTTCGAGCTTTCGCCAACCTACAAGATCCTCAGCGTTTTCCACCTCTGCATCTCTCCTACTCATAACCTTTCGAGTTATAAATGTCCTGAGATAGGTCCAATCATAGCGTCTGAAAACCCTAAATATCATGAGACCTGCCATCGACATTTCGACGTGAATGTTCCTATGAGTTTCGTTCCAGAAGAGAAAGAGTTGAATATAACCAATTTGGAAAGTGTTTTAAGAAAAGGATTTGACGTGAAGGTGAAGATCGATATGAAACCGTGTCAAGAATGTTCATCCTCTCATGGAATCTGTAGCTTCAACGAAACCTGGCCATATGAATTTAAATGCATTCCACCACATCCACCAACTGGTAAGTTTCTTATCCATCACTATCATTACATATCCATTTTCTTTAACAACTTATACCGAACTAGCGATTCAACTTCTGATAACCCTTAGATATGCAATATATAAATGAGCATGGTGATGTACTCAAGATATTTCTTGAGTTTCTTCTGGCTCTCAGACGAGTCTTTCTCATTTTGCATACCCTTTTTTTTAACCCTTGACTTTTCTTATGGCTTTCAGATTGATCTGTTTGTAAGTTTCTTCTGTCTCTAGCTAATTGGCATAGTCACTATCTTTCACTAATTGAATTTTCTTCTTGCACATATCAATCAGTTTCATTAGTAAATGCTCTTTGCCTTAATCCACACTCCATTTTTTTCCACAATATCTTTAGATTCTCTGAAACTGAATAAACAATGGACCAAATTCGGATATAGTTATTGCGCTGGTCAATTTATTGTAAGAAAAGGGTCCTACCCTCATGATATTATTTTTTTCCATTAGGTTCTTTCTGAGAAAATTCAAAGCACCAGACTTTGAAGTCGTCAGTAAAGTAAACCAAGACTTTAAAATTCTTATTCTTCTTCACCATTTTTTTTTTAATTATTATTCACCTGCAACATAATGATCAATTTGTCTCTTTCCCAAAAAAAATCTATGTCCTATAGCTTCATATAGATGCTCTTTGTGATGCCATTTTGTGTTTTCTCAGCTAATGAGCTTCACAGACGCTGTAGTCAACCGTTTAGCTGTGGCAATCAGAGAGAACTCTTTTACCCTTTCTGGATACCTGGCAGAGAAGACTGTGGCCATCCTGACTTCAAGCTCGAGTGCAACAACAGGTTTGCAGAGGTTAACATATCATCTGTGAATTTCAGAATCCTAGAGGCAAACTCTACATCTCGTGTCATAAAACTCGCCAGATCAGATTATATCGGCAATTCTTGTCCCCAAAACCCGCCAAGTGCACTATTCAACGAAAACATCCTTCCATTCGCTCCTGGAACCGAGCTGCTGACGATTTATTACGACTGCCATGACTTTGCGAATCCTCCTTATGTCGGAGAGCTTGAATGTGACGGTGTAGACGGGAAAAGTTACTTTGCTACGAGCAGCCTCTCATCCCCTTTACCTCGCGATGGCTTATTTTGCAAAAGCGACATCAGTATTCCCATGTCTGGACCTTTGCTAAACACACCGCAGAATAGTCGGACTCCAGATAATCTACAGAAAGCTCTTCAAGAGGGTTTTGAGGTTGGACTTAACAAAGAATGTTCGATGTGCATGGACTCACGGGGTGTTTGTGGATATAATAAGACACTGACATCAAGTGGATTCGTCTGCTATTGTATAGATGAACAACATAGCCATACTTGCGGTTCTAGAAACAAGGGTAAGATTTCTTGCCTAGTAAAATCATTGTAGTTGCTGATTTAAAGTTCTGTATTTAATAACTAGTAAGTTCTGTATTTAGTTCGAACTGACCGTTTTTTTTGGTTCCATTCCATAGATCCAGGCCTCTCTGCTGGAGTTAATACAGGTATTTCCCCTTTTCTTGTTTTTTCACAACACCCGATATTATACCATCTACACCATCATAGACTTATTATGAAAATTGTTTTTTTTTCTCGTCTCTAGGCATTGCGGCTGGAGCATTGGGGTTGGTCATGCTTATACTCGGTTTTTGCTTACTCATTGGACGGAGAAAGAAGACATCGGAAGATTCAAGACAACAGTATCTAAAGGCCCTTATTCCACTGAAACATTATAGCTACGTCCAATTAAAGAAAATTACAAAGTCATTCGCAGAAGTGGTGGGGAAAGGCGGATTTGGAACTGTTTATAGAGGAATCCTTTGTGATGGTCGTAGTGTTGCTGTGAAGATCTTAAAAGAGTCTCAAAGTAATGGGGAAGACTTCATCAATGAAGTTTCGAGCATGAGCAAAACCTCTCATGTCAATATTGTTACACTCCTAGGATTCTGCTCCGAAGGTTCCTAGAGAGCAATTGTTTATGAATTTATGGAAAATGGGTCTCTTGATAAGTTCATCTCTAGCAAGAGGTCATTAAATATGGACTCGAGAGAACTATATAAAATTGCTTTAGGCGTTGCTCGTGGTCTAGAGTACTTGCACCATGGCTGCAGAACAAGGATTGTACATTTCAACATAAAACCACATAATGTACTCTTAGATGACAATCTCTTCCCCAAAGTTTCAGACTTTGGCCTCGCTAAGCTCTGCGAGAAGAAAGAGAGTATTTTGTCATTGCTGGACACAAGAGGTACAATCGGGTACATTGCACCTGAATTGTTTTCAAGAATGTACGGTAGAGTTTCCCACAAGTCGGATGTGTATAGCTATGGAATGTTAGTTCTTGAGATGATTGGAGCGACGAACAAAACATCAACCGAAGACTCTGCATTGAACCCAAGTTCAATGTACTTTCCTGAATGGATATATAAGGATCTTGAGAACCGAGACAGTGGAAGGCTTATAGAGAATGGCATCAACAGCGAAGAAAAGGAGATAGCAAGGAAGATGACATTGGTTGGTTTGTGGTGTATTCAGTCTTCTCCATCAGATCGTCCACCGATGGACAGAGTAGTCGAGATGATGGAAGGGAACCTCAATGCTCTTGAAGTCCCTCCTAGGCCAGTTTTGCAGCAAATTCCCACGACGCCTCTTCAAGAATTTTCTTCGATCTCAGAGGAAACATCGGACACTACAAATATTTATTTTTTTAGCACTGATTATCTTGAAGTTTAGTGTTAGTTTTTAAATGACGCTAGAGTTACTGAGTTACTTATAAAAGCAACACTAAAACCTGTGAAGCTAAAAACAATTAGCGTCACTTTATGAAGTGACTCAATAATTCAAGTTTAGCATCGTTTTCTTTAAATGCCGCTACTAATTAATTTTAGTAGCATCATTTTTGGTAACCCTTACTAATAAAAAAATAGTATCATAATATTTAAAATGACGTTAATCATGATTTAACATCATTTTTTACAAATGTGTTATTAAGTATAAATCTATCTTTTTAATTAGATAGATATACTATAAGTTTCAAAAATTATGTATATTTTTTTATATTGTAAACCTTCTTTTTAAAATTAATAAAAATAATGTTTAGTTATACCATATATATATGTTGCCTAAAAAATGTGTAATAAATTTCCAAAAAAATTGAGTAAACAAATATGTCAAATAATCTATAATGGCAGTAAAATATATTATCTCTACTAAACGAAACCTTTTTATATATATTTTTGAAACTTAATGAGATGTTGGTTACATGTCAGCATGATAGTGTTGTAATATTCTACATAAACATAAGATTATTTGGTTAAAATGATTCTCAATTTTTATTTAGATTATAGATTAATAAGATAAATACTAAATATATATAAATATATAGAGATATTTTCAAAATTTTGGACAATATTCTATGGAATTGTTTCATAAATATACAATATTCTATAGAATATGTCCTACAAATATGAAGTTTTTTAATCCATAAATATAGGATTTTAATTAGTTACCATAAATATAGGATTCTGATTAGCTACCATAAATATATATTTAATTAGTTACCATAAGTATTTGATTTTAATTAACCGATCACATAATAACTAATGACTAAAATATTTTTAATGAGAGATTAAAATTTCTTTGATGTAATGGCAATGTGATGTGAATATTTACATTTTTTAATATTTATTTATAAATGTACTCTCAAATAATATATAAGAGATGTATATGTATATATATACATATATATATAATATTAATAAAGATTATTAATATTAAAATATTTGTAATAAATAATAAAGATGGTAAAATAAAATAAAGATTATTTTTTAATTTAATGAAAGAAAAATATGCAAATACATCCTTCAAACTTTGATACAAATCCAAAAATCCATATATTGTGTCAATATAATTCATTGTTATCCTAACTAACTTGTATTTAAACAATTTAACCTTTATCTCCAGCTTGCTTCAAGCCTCCTATACTTGCCATCTTCTACACCTTAGATGATTGTCGTGTTCTTATGCTGTTTGAGTCATATTTTCTACAAGTTCTTTTCTAAAAAAAGAAGACCAACAAACACTGAATAAACATAAACACAGCAAACCTACAATTATGCACTAATTAAATAAGGAATAAGAAACTAACTCATAATCAAAAGAGAAACAAATTGCAGCAAACAACAACCAAAAGTCAAAACCAAAAGAATAACTAAGTCAGAGGAAAAGTCTAACCAATAGTCCTCGAGCAAAGTATCAAATTAACTATTTCAATGCAAAGGCACTTACAATTTTTCTAGACTTTCGAGCAATGCTTTTCAATAGAAAGGGATACTGCTGTGAGACTTTCTTCAATTATATTTCCTAATTAGTCTCTAATAGAGAAACATACTGCTGTAAATTTTTGTTTTTGTTTTTTTTTTTTTTGGTCAACAAATTTTTTGTTTTTGTTTATCCTTCTAAAAATGTATTGTTCTACTTACCTATACTATTAACAACCCACTTTCCTTTCTCTCATATTTTCAAGGTGCTCATTTTGAGAACTAGATTCATTCATTTCAATATTATGTGTCTACTCCACTTGAAAATTATAGTCATCGACCTCCATCAAAAAAACCCCAAAAATTAGTCTGGTGAATTTATGACAATCGATACCCATGATAATTTTAATCCAAAAATAATCGGTTTAAGTATATTCTCTCCAATCAACCACATATAAGGATTTCTAAAATATCATGTAGCACTATATATTGTTACGAGAATAGATAAACGTTTAGGTACCCAAACAATCGCTCTTGCAAATAAACGTTAAGGTAACCAATAAATCGGTTAAGACTATGAAATCAAGTTATTCACTTTCTTCTTCTTCGACAAAAAGGCTCTGACGCAAGTCATGACGATTCTCGTTCTCTTCGTGTTGGTGTCACCGACCTTGGCGCAATCCAATGATGGCGATCACATCTTGATAATACTCGTCTCGGAAACTGGTCTTGAACTTGCAAAATAGTACTTCATCAACGAATTGATCTCTATCATCATATCACCCTGCGATGAACAGATTCATAGAGATGATAGAAGGAAACCTGGATGCTCTTGAAGTGCCTCCTAGACCAGTTTTGCAATGTTCCGTAGTGCCTCATCTCGAATCTTCCTTGGTTTTAGAGGAAAATTAAATCTCCTCTTAAACTCCTCGCTGTAAGTGTAAATGTTATTCGCATAAAAGAAATAGAACACTTGTATCACTATTGAATTTGAAAGCCCTCAGTTACACTTGTATCACTATTGTTTTCAGAAAGAAACAAAAAAAAAACCAATTAATTATCTCATTCCCTTCGTCATCTTCCTCTCATCCAAAGTAAAACAGGGGAAAAAACAGAACACTTGGGTGATAACAAAAATACATACAATATCTGGTGGGTGAAAAGGCTTTCAAGCTTCTCTTTAACCGTTTAACTTTTTGAAAGTTAAGTCTTTGACGTTGTTGAAAAGGTCTAAATATATATTGTTGGAGCTTCGCTGCTTTAATAAATAACAACATCACCTCCTTAACCATCTCAAACCATCTATAATTACCATTTTCTTCACATAGATCAAACATCTAACAGCGAATATCAACTGGCGACACTTTATCTAGCACAAGTTTAATGTACTTCCTTGCATGGATATATAAGGATCTTGAGAAGGGAGACAGTGGAAGGCTAATATAAAATGAAATCAGCAGCGAAGAAGAGGAGATAAAGAATTAAATGAAATTGGTGGGTTTGTGGTGTACTCAGTCTTTCCCAAGGGGGGATCTAGAGCTTAAGGTGTGGGTGCATGTACCTCCATCAAAATTTTATATAAATTTATTTTTGTATGTAAATTTGAAAGATAATCAAAAACAAATTGATTAGAGTTAGATCTTTTTGCCCCCAATTTATAAAGTTCAATCAATTTTTGTCTTTTTCAATAGTGAATGATGGTCTTTTTCACTATCCTTCATTGACTTTGGGTCAACTAATAAAGACACCAAAGTCTCTCTGTATCTTTCTGAAAATAAGGTTTGAAAAGAAAAGTAAAACAAAGAAAGTAAAACCAATCTCCATAAAATCCCCAAAACGCTCTCAGCAAAAAAAAAAAAAAAAAAAAAAAAAAAAAAGAAGAGAAGAGGCTAAATTGTTGTCATTTGAAGTTTTTCGTCAAAACTCAATGTCCATCTCTCTTCTATTCATCACCTCCGTCGTCTTCTCCGTCGCTGGCTTCCCGTCGTGCTTCTCCGCAGATCAACGGTACGAGAAGTGCCTATCGCCTCTGAGATGTGGATCTACTGTATCTGCGGTGTTCCCGAACATCACGTACCCGTTCTGGGGAACTGACATCGACAAACCCAGTTATTGCGGCCGGTCACCGTTCAAACTCTCCTGCAAGGATAATCAATCCTTAACTCTAGCGATCAGGGATCTCACACTTCGCGTTGTTTCCGCTAATCTGAGTGATAAGACAATCACCGTTGCTGATGAGAGTTTGTTAGACGGTCGTTGCCCAAAGATTTTGAACTTCTCCGGGTATGATCGGTTGACATTAAACCCTAACACCCAGAAGATCTCTCTATACGATTGCCCCGATCATCATCCCCCAATAAATTCGCTGTCAAGTATTTCTTGCCAATCAAGCTACGACGACCGTCGGATAACATATCATGTCTTTGGACCGTTTAGTCCTGCCCGAAATTGTACTAAGGCTGGAGAAATTCCGATGCGTGGGTCTGCTAAGAACGATCTTCATCAGGCGAATTACTCGAATCTAGCATTGAAGACGGCTTTGGAACAAGGGTTCGATTTGATATACGGTATAGAAGACAAAGTTTGCCAGGAGTGTACCACTTCCCGTGGGATTTGTGGTTCGGACTCAGAGTCGGAAACTTTCCGATGCCTGTGTGAAGATAAGCCTCAGTATTCCTCCTGTGACATTAACGATGACCAAGGTTAGTCCATTTACTTCATTCACTCCCAATTTTCCTTCTATTCTTGGGATTACATTTAAGATTAGTTCAATCGGATCGGATTCTACACATAGACTTTAGAATGTATACCAATTGGTAGAGAATTGTTATCGTAATTGACCAAAACTTTTAATAATCCTTTAAAGACATATTTTGACTTTTCCAACCTGGTTTTACGTGTCCTATTTTCCTTTTATCATTAATCAGGATTTGTCCCAAGTAATTTATGTGATTGTCTTCGCCTTCGCTCCACAAATAATCTAGGATTACAGCTGTTTTTTTTGTAACGGAAGCAGGCTCGATCGAATCTTGGGCTTTTTGGGGCGACTCTAGTTATTGTCGATCCGGTTTACCATTTTCATGGTCGGTCTTAGAAAGATGAAAAAAAAGCGACTTTTTCATTTTCATGTGTTTGAAGTTTCTGCTAGTAGACCGACGACCCTAACTGACCCTCTCTTGAAAAACCAAATCTCTTTTCACAAACTCCATTATACTGCCATTACAATGACTTTTCCAATTTTTATTTTCTGACTAACAATAATTAAGAGCACTATAAATCCATAAAAAAAATTTGTTTTTTTTTTTTTTGGGCTCATCTTCAACCTCAGAGGCTCCAAAGAGACAAACTAAAAGTTTCAGTTTTTACCGTTAGTATTATACTCTTGCACACACTAGTTGAACAAACTATAACTCTCTCACCCACTCCTTTGAAATTTTTTTGGTTTGTTTGTTCTCTTCTTCTTCTTACCCTACAAATGGATCCCCCAACTCCAAGTTTACTCTACATATCCATCTTCTACTTCACAATAATAGCAATTCAAACCCTCTCTCTTGATCCAAAGTAAGGCTTGTGAGCCGAAATTATGCGGCAGAGGTCCCGAGATCTCCTATCAATTCTATCTATCCGGCAAGCAAGAATCCTTTTGTGGCTATCCCAGTTTCGAATTCACGTGCGATGATGAGCAGAAGCTCCCTGTTCTCAGGATATCCGGTGAGGAATACCTCATCAAAAACATATCTCACTTCACACAGTCGTTTCAGGTCATGAACTCAAAGGCTTCTCATGATGATCCATGTCCCAGCCCTCTACATAATCTTACCCTCCATAGGACTCCTTTCTTTGTGAACCCTTCTCATATCAACTTCTCTATACTTTACAACTGCTCCGATCACCTGCTGAAGGATTATACGACATACCGTCGTACTTGTCCTGGCAACACGTGTCTTCTTCGATTTTTTGGGGTCTTTGACAGGCAGAATCTGGAAAAAGAGAAAAAAATTGCATCCCTGTCATGCCAGAAACTAGTCGATGTTCCTATTTTAGCTAGTGACGAGTATGATGTGATGGGTATGAGTTATGTAGAGATTTTGAAGAGGGGTTTTGTTCTGAATTGGGCCGCAAACAGTTGCTCCCGCTGCATTAGCAGTGGCGGGCGATGTGGAACTGATCAACAAGAATTTGTATGCTTGTGTACTGATGGACCGAAGATACATGATACCTGCAAGAATGGTAAAGACTTGTGAATCAACAAGTATATAATCTTCTGACATATTATTATTATTATTATTTTTGGTAAAATGTTAAGTTTTATACCATTTTCAATTTTTGACAGAAGTTACAGAGAATACGAAGAAGAAGACAGAAATACTAAAAATAAACTAAGACAACAAGGAAACATAATCTAATGAAAAAAGAAAATACAACAGTAAAAGGAGCAGAATCCGGAATCCAGCAAGTTACCACGGCCACTGACTCGATCTATAATCGCCCTCAAAATTTCTGAACAGTCGAAACCTACATATTCGTGAGGTCCTCCAAATCCTAACCTAGCAAGAGAAACCAAGCAGTCCAGAAGCAAATTCTACTAAGCCTCTAGCGAACCAAACCTTTCGAGAAAAACTGCTACAATCTACTGAAAGAAACTCAAAATCACTAGGACAAAAACAGAGGATGTGAAGACAAAACCGTAAAACTCCACTTGAAGCCGATCGCGATGCTGATTATTAATGGCCCTTTTAATGGCCCACCAAACATCTTCCCTCTTCCTTTGACCTAGCCCATGAAGCCCAATAACCTAGGCCCAATAACCTTGGTCTCACGCAGAGACTGCTCTCAACTTCTATCAATCCGATCGTCACCGGCAGAAAGAAAGCGGACCGGCGGTGACCGGAGCGACGATCTGAGGTGTGGAGGATGCCGACGGAAGAGAAGGCTGGAACACGGCACGGTTAATCGGAGCTCGACATCTGCTGGTGGCTTCCGCTGCTTCCCTGGGGATGAAGCTTTCCGGCGGTGGCTCAGAACACATCAATTTCACGGCCGCGGAGAGGAGGTGGAGGCATTCGGCTGGCCTCACCAGACAACACACCACCGTCCTCTAGCGGTGACGAAACCAAGAGCTCGCCGGTGCTCCTCCTTCTCGATCTGCCCAGAGAAAGACACGACTCCGACTGCTGCACGGGACTCGCCATCTCCGAAGGAAAGCTCCACCAGAGGAGGAAAGCTTCAGTAACTGCAGGACGAGATAAGTGGTTTCACCTCTCTCCCACGGTTGGGTCTACCGCCGGCGAAGAACGAGCAAGCGAAGGAGCCCTCCCCGGTGCCGGAGAGGCCACCGGAGAGGTAGTAGAAGCAGCGACGGCGGCTCTGTTAAGGCAAAGATTTAGGGTTTCGTGGTGTCCACGTATTATGGGCTTTAGAGAAAGCCCTTTTGACATATTATTTCTTTCTTCTATGCTCTATTTTTCTCACTAGCTCATTGCATTACGGGTATTCCAAATTCTAGTTGGTTAATGGAGTCTCTAGTCAGGCCTCAGTCTGTGTTTTAGCGTATGCTCAAATCTGAAATTCGCTGATTATTGCCTTCTTGGCTTGTTCATTTCTATTGCAGGTGGTATCAATTGGAGGCTAAAGATTGCCATAGGTAGGAATCTTTCCAGGTTCTGTTTTTGTAAAAATGGTCCTAGAATTAGTCTATACTCATAGATTTTATTATGATTTATACTTTAAATTTAAAAACATCATAAAATGTTTCCACTTTGCAAAAGAAGGCCAAAACGTTTTCACCTATACTCTGTTTTTTTTTCCCCCTCTGTTTCAAGTCTTACAGATTCTATCTTGTCCAACTCAGGTGTTGTCATTTGAAGATTAGTTTCATCAAATGTATTCTGCACGTACACTCTCGTTTTCTTTCCGAGCCAGGCTGAACCAAATCTTGGGTTCTTTTATGGGTCATTACTATGTATTATAGGTCTCGTTTGTTTTTTTCTTACTCAGTCTTTGATGAAACTCCAAAAAATTAGTGGGGATTTTAAAATGAGAAGGCTCCTGAGTTTCTAGTTTTTTTTTTTTTTTTTTATTTCTGGTAGCATTCAAAGTTATGTCTTCAGTTCCAACCAGTATTTTCTTGATGCAACTCCCTTGATGCAGGCCACTCTGTTAAAGCGAAAATAGTTGCTCACCCTTTCTCCGTTTTGTTCACCAAACCTGATTTGATTAACATAAGTCTTATTAAACCATGTTTGTGTTTCATCTCTAGGAATCAGTGGATTTCTGGTGGCTACGCTTATAGCCGGAGGCTTATTATGTGTCATCAGCCGGCGAAGGAAGACATCAGATGATCTGAGACAGCAAAATCTAAAGGCTCTTATTCCACTGAAACACTATACCCACGCGCAAGTAAAGAGAATTACAAAGTCATTCACCGAAGTGGTTGGGAAAGGCGGATTTGGAACTGTTTATAGAGGAACCCTAGCTGACGGTCGTAGTGTTGCAGTGAAGGTCTTGAAAGTATCAAAGGGTAATGGGGAAGACTTCATGAATGAAGTTGCGAGCATGAGCAAAACTTCTCATGTCAACATTGTCAACCTGCTTGGATTCTGCTCTGAACGTTCCAAAAGAGCAATTATTTATGAATTTCTGGAAAATGGGTCTCTTGAAAAGTTTATCTCAAACAAGACCTCAAAGGATATAGATTGGACGACACTTTACAGTATTGCACGTGGAGTTGCTCGTGGTCTGGAGTACTTGCATCATGGCTGCAAAACAAGGATTGTACATTTCGACATAAAACCACACAATGTACTCTTAGATAACAATCTTTGCCCCAAAGTTTCAGACTTTGGCCTCGCTAAGCTCTGCGAGAAGAAAGAGACGATTTTGTCATTGCTAGACACAAGAGGTACAATCGGTTACATTGCACCTGAATTGTTTTCAAGAATGTACGGTAGAGTTTCCCACAAGTCGGATGTGTATAGCTATGGAATGTTAGTTCTTGAGATGATTGGAGCGAGGAACAAAACATCAACTGAAGACTCTGCATCGGACCCAAGCTCAATGTACTTTCCTGAATGGATATATAAGGATCTTGAGAACCGAGACAATGGAAGGCTTATAGAGAATGGCATCAACAGCGAAGAAGAGGAGATAGCAAGGAAGATGACATTGGTTGGTTTGTGGTGTATTCAGCCTTCTCCATCAGATCGTCCATCGATGGATAGAGTAGTAGAGATGATGGAAGGGAACGTCAATGCTCTTGAAGTCCCTCCTAGGCCTGTTTTTAAAATTCCCGCAGCACCTCTTCAAGAATCTTCTACAATATCAGAGGATATCTCGGCTTACACAGAAGTATGTTCCATAAATGTCGCATAAAGAAAGAGATCCTTGGAACCTATTAAAGAACAAATGCGACCAAAACATTTATTCATCTTTACAGATTTCTCTGGCATGACAATCTGCTTACGCCATTACACTCAAAAATGAGATAAAGGATTTGAGTTTCATCTGAAACTAATAAAGACTCCAAAATCTCTATGTATCTTTCACTATCCTTCCTTGACTTTGGGTCAACTAATAAAGACACCAAAGTCTCTCTGTATCTTTCACTATCCTTTCACTGTTTCCACTTGCTTCTTATCGATTATCTCTCCTTCATTTTTCTCTCAACACAAGATCTCAAACAAATCATGTACCTTCAGAGCAGAATCCAAGCGGGATTTTCACTGAAGCTAAGTTTCAGTGTGGGAACATCACCGCTGGTTTCCCCTTCTCAGGAGGAAATCGTCCCCAAAATTGTGGTCATCCATTGCTGGAGCTTCACTGCTTTAAACAACAACACCTCTATAATCATCTCAGACCATCTTTACAATGTTGTCCATATAGATCAAACATCTAAGACTCTTAGACTTGCCAAGAGCAGAGCTTGAAGTTCCTTTTTGCAATGCTACATTCACAGCCACAACCTTGCCTCCCGAAATTTTTGAGCTTTCACCGACCTACAAGAACCTCACTACTCTCTACCTCTGCGACCCTAAGCTTTCTTACGGTTCAAATTATACATGTCCTGGTAAAGGCCCTACCTCAGTTTCTCAAAACCTTCATTATCGTAAGTTCTGCAATGACAGTTTCACCATTAACGTTCCAAAGAGATTCGTTCCAGAAGAGAAAGAGTTGAACATGATCAATTTGGAAAGTGCATTAAGAGAAGGGTTTGAGGTGAAGGTGAAAATTGATGAGAAAGCGTGTCAAGAATGTTCATCCTCTTATGGAATCTGCGGCTTCGAAAATACCACACAGGTTTGCTGCAAGGAAACCTCATCATCAGGATGCAATACGCTCCTGCCTCCATCCATCTGATGGTAAGTTCCTTGTACATCTTACACTGAAGTCGCTGTTTACACTGAACTCAAAAATCGTTAGACCTCTTTTTTTCTACCCTCTCACATATAAGTCAACAAGCATAATCCATACAAGAAGAAGATACTTTCTCAGAAGTCAGAACACATTTGAAAAAGCATGAAACTTAAAGCCTCTTTCATCTAGTGTTGAGAGTTAATCTCTCTCAGTTCTCTGTAAACTGTAGGAAAGAGAGATGAAAGTGTGTATTAACAAACGCGTTTAAGGGATTAGAGCAATGGAAGCATGAACACATAAATCCCCTGGTTTTAGTTCGATGACTACGTGTATTTGTCTGATTCATTGCTAAACCTTAATCCTTGTTCTTCTTCGAACATCCATATATCTAAACACATAGTTTAATTTGAAGAGAGATTAAAAAGTTTGATCTATAAGTGAAACTTTCAACCTTTCTCTGAAGTAGCTGGTGAAAAACTGATCAATTTAGGAGATAGGAGATAATATGGTAGGGAATTACCGGCAAGTACCTCTCTCATTCCCACTACAGACTTAAACTCCTCTACACACAATGACCAATATTTTTCTATATCAATTTCGTTTTTCAGCGTCAACTAATAAAGACAAGTGTTAAAAAAGTTTCGAAGTCCTCTCTGTATTTGTCAGTTGTCACTATCCTTTCTTGGTCCTTCACGACCTTCACTGTTTCAACTTGCTTTTTATTGATCTATCTCTCTCTCTCTCTTTGTTTCCTCTCGACACAAAAAAAAAACTGTTCCTAGATCAAACTGATCATAGATCTCAAACAAATCATGTACTATCTCCGCACTTCTTGTCTGATCTTTTTCTTCCTCTTCTCCTTATTTCACCCTCTTCCCTGTTCTTCAAGTAAAAAAGAACTTGGCTGGTGCGAAGCTAAGTTTCAGTGTGGGAACATCACTGCTGTTTTCCCCTTCAGGGGCGGGAATCGTCCTGACCATTGCGGTCATCCATGGCTTATGCTTCACTGCAACAAAACCAACATCACCTCTCTATTCATCTTTACAAAAGAGTACTCTGTTTTTCATCTAGATCAAAAATCTAACACTCTTACACTTGCCAGAGCAGAGCTTCTAAGCTCTTTTTGCTCCTCTGTAGCCTTGGAACCCTACTTGCCTTCTGAATTTTTCGAGCTTTCGTCAACCTACAAGATCCTCAGCGTTTTCTACCGCTGCAACTATCCTACTCATAACCTTTCGAGTTATAAATGTCCTAAGATAGGTCCAATCACAGCGTCTGGAAACTTTAAATATCATGAGACCTGCCGTCAACGTTTCGACGTGAATGTTCCTATGAGTTTCGTTCCAGAAGAGAAAGAGTTGAATATAACCAATTTGGAAAGTGTTCTAAGAAAAGGATTTGACGTGAAGGTGAAGATCGATATGAAACCGTGTCAAGAATGTTCATCCTCCCATGGTTTCTGTAGCTTCAGAGAAACCTTGCCATATGAATTTAAATGCATTCCACGACATCCACCAACCGGTAAGTTTCTTATCCATCACTATCATTACATATCCATTTTCTTTAACAACTTATACTGAAGTAAGAATCTAAGATATATGCAGTATGAGCATCGTTATATTAAATGGCTGCTCAGCCTTACCTCAAATAATATTATTCTATCATATATTACTAAAAGACATGCATGAAACGCGTGTCCTTTTCTAGTATATTATAATCTAGAGTTTATTACCCAGAATACCACTTTTTCAAAACTTTTCTTCAAAAATGCCACTTTCCTACAAACCCTCCAAAAATACCACAAATTACTGTAGCCAAAAGATTAAAAAACCCAACCTACCCTTCTTTCTCTTTCTTATTCTCTCCTTCATTCTAAAATTCTCTCATTTTGCTCGTGGACGAACGTGCAATGTCTGTGGACGAACGTGCAATGCCTGGGACGAACATGCAATGCATGTGGACGAACGTGCAATGCCTATGGACGAACGTGCAATGCCTATGGACGACCGTGCAATGCATGTGGACGACCGTGCAGTGCATGTGGACGACCGTGCAATGCATGTGGACGACCATGCAATGCCTGTGGATGACTATGCAATATCTGTGGACGACCATCCAATCTTGTGGACGACCATGCTTTGTGTACAAACTTGTTTTTCAGCCATTTTATACAGAGGACAAATTTGTCTTTTTTATCCCGCTACAGTAGCCGCTATAGTGTCAAAATATGGCATTTTTTGAACTTTTAGTCAATTATGGTATTTCTTGAAAGTTTTTTAGTCAAAGTGGTATTTTAGGTAATATCCCTAATAATCTATAAAGGTCTAATATGATGGACCGTCTAGCAACCTTTTGTTTGGGCTTTAGATCGTCGATCAACTTAATGACCATCATGAGCCTGTACAAATATAGCTTAAAGAAAAGAAATAAACAGAGAACAAAAAGTCTGTCAAAGTAAACTAATACTGACATGTGTTAAATGAATTTTGGACACAATATAGCTCTTTGAATCATTTAGGACTTGTTTGATATCATTATCATCAGTGGTTCAAAAGTTATGCCCGTTTTACTGAAGATAGGTTAATCTGCCCAGCAGCTGAAGCAGATGCAGAGTGAGACCTCAAATCGATCGATCACTATTGGATCGATCGATCCACTTTTACGTGATATTTTAAGATCGACCATGGCACACAGGATCGACCGATCCACACCCAGATCGACCGATCCAGTCTAAAAACGAGAAAATACAAAAGAAAAACTTCCAGATTTGCCCCAGATTGTCCTTATCTCTTTAGGGTTCGACCAAAACAAGTTGAAAACTATAAATAAGGGTTTTATGCTGTTTAGGCTATGCTTTCATCTCTATTCTAACTTTTCATACCTCATCTCTCAGAGAAGATTTCTTATACTCTTTTCTTATTTCAATTCAATTGTTTTGGAGTTTTATTCATTCATTGTTTGTTCATCTCTTTTCATGTTTGAGTAATCTCCTAGTTAGGTTTTAGGGTTTCAAAGGATTTCATGAATCACTGAATTAGACATAGATAGGGATCTATCATTGTTAATCTTCCCCTATTGTTGTTCTCATAGCTTAGACTAAATGGATCACTTAGTCTCTGATTTAGGGTTTAACCTATTATCCAAAAGCTTATAGGTTGCTTGATAGAACATTAGGAGAGCGAATTGTTCTTAACCAACGAAAGCTGATGTTAAGGCAATTCGTGAATAGATTGAACCTGCCTGTTGAATGCTTGTCTGTAATTCTGAGTTCAAACGACAGTTTAGAATCTTAGGTTGCTAGACAAAGTAATTGGTGCCACGACAGTGAATTGATTATACAATTCTTTTTGAGTTCGAGATTGGTGTTTAATTCATTCCCTGAATAATTGTCTGATTCTTGATTTGTAATTTTCTGCGAATTTCCCTGAAGCCTAACGCTTTTTATTCATTGTTTACAACCATTAGTTTTATTTTCCTGTTCTCTCAACAACCAACCATTTTATTTTGTCTTAGCTTCTCAATCATTCTCTGTAATCTGTAGTGCAACAATTGATCCTCGTGGATTCGATCCCTAAGTACTGCAACGTACTAGGGTTATTTGCATAGACCCGAATGAAAGCTCTAACTATCACTTACCTACATATATTCTAATTTCTTAATGGTTCTTCCTAAAGAACCACCACTTGTCCCTTCTTTAAATCTCCCCACCCACCCACCCACAAACCTTTTGATTGGATCATCTCCAGAAAATCATTGTAGTTTCTGATTTAAAGTTCTGAATTTAATAACTAGTAAGTTCTGTATTTAGTTCGAACTAACCGTTTTTTTGGTTCCATTCCATAGATCCAGGCCCCTCTACTAAAGCAAAAGCAGGTGCTTCCTTTTAAAACCATTGTAGTTTCTGATTTAAAGTTCTGTATTTAATACACAAAGACAAAGTCAGCTCAATACACAAGCAAAGACTTGCCAATAACGTCATATTCGAGTAGAAAAACATCAAATGATCCAATGATCCAAGAAGACATCGTTGGATGGAGAAAGAAGACATCGAATGATCCAAGGAGGACATCGGAAGATTCAAGACAACAGTATCTAAAGGCCCTTATTCCACTGACATCAACAGCGAAGAAGAGGAGATAGCAAGGAAGATGACATTGGTTGGTTTGTGGTGTATTCAGTCTTCTCCATCAGATCGTCCACCGATGGAGAGAGTAGTAGAGATGATGGAAGGGAACCTCAATGCTCTGGAAGTCCCTCCTAGGCCAGTTTTGCAGCAAGTTCCCACGACGCCTCTTCAAGAATCTTCTTCGATCTCAGAGGAAACATCGGACACTACAAATATTTATATTTTTAGCACTGATTATCTTGAAAGTTAGTGTTTGTTTTTAAATGACGCTAGAGTTACTGAGTTGCTTATAAAAGCAACACTAAAACCAGTAAAGCTAAAAACAGTTAGCGTCACTTTATGAAGTGACTCAATAAATCATGTTTAGCATCGTTTTCTTTAAATGTCGCTACTAATTAATTTTAGTAGCATCATTTTTGGTAACCCTTACTAATAAAAAAAATAGTATCATAATATTTAAACTGACGTTAATAATGATTTAACATCATTTTTTACAAATGATGTAATAAGTTAATTTTACATAAACATCAGTTTCTTTAAACGACCCAAAACTAGTATATGTACTAGGTGATGTACCCACCACATGCGTAAGATTTAAAATGTGTTATTAAGTATAAATCTACCTTTTAATTAATTAGATAGATATACTATAAGATTTAAAAATTATGTATAGTTTTTTATATAGTAAACCTTTTTTAAAAAAATTAGTAATAACAATGTTTAGTTATACCATATATATATATATATATACATATCTTGCTTAAAAATATGTAATAAATTTTCAAAAAATATTGAGTAAACAAATATGTCAATAATCTATAATGACAGTAAAATGTAATATCTCTACTAAACGAAATTTTTTTATATATTTTTTTGAAACTTAACGAGAAGTTGTTGAGGTAGTATTATAATATTCCACATAAACATAAAATCATTTTGTTAAAATGATTTTGAATTAATATATAGGGGATGTATACGTATATGGATATATATAATATTAATAAAGATTATTAATATTAAAATATTTGGAATAAATAATAAAATGGTAAAATAAAATAAAGATTATTTTTTAATTTAATGAAAGAAAAAAATGCAAATACATCCTTCAAACTTTGATAAAAATCCAAAAACCCATCTATTGTGTCAATATAATTCATTGTTATCCTAACTAACTTGCATTTAAACAATTTAACCTTTTATCTCCAGCTTGCTTCATGCCTCCTATAATTGCCATCTTCTACACCTTACATGATTGTCGTGTTCTTCTGTTGTTTGACTCATATTTTCTACAAGTTCTTTTCTAAAAAAATGAAGACAAACAAACACTGAATACAGCAAACCTACAATCATGCACTAATTAAATATGGAATAAGAACTAACTCATAATCAAAAGAGAAACAAATTGCAGCAAACAACAACGAAAAGACAAAACCAAAAGAGTAACTAAGTCAAGAGGAAAAGTCTAAACAATAGTCCTCGAGCTTCAACAAAGATATCATAAGCTTTTTTTAAAGCCTCTGTTGGACTAGAATGTTTAAGTGATTGAAAAAGATAGAAAATATTGAAAAATCAGCTCTGAATACGAAATTAACTATCTCAATGTAAAGCCTCAGCTGTAAATTTTTGCTTTTGTTTATCCTTTTAAAAATGTATTGTTCTACTTACCTATACTATTAACAACCTACTTTCCTTTCTGTCATATTTTGAAGGTGCTCCTCATTGGGAGAACTAGATTCATTCATTTCAACATTATGTGTCTACTCGACTTGAAAATTATAGTCATACGCCTTCCATCACAAAACCCCCAAAGTATTAGTATGGTGAATTTATGACAATCGATACCCATGATAATTTTAATCCAAAAACACAAATCGGTTTCAGTATATTCTCTCCAATCAACCACATAATGGATTTTTAAAATATCAAGTAGCACTATATATAGTTACGAAAATAGATAAACGTTAAGGTACCCCAACAATCGTTACGACAATAGCACTATATTTTTTACCAACAGTGTGATATGTCAGTGTTAAAGCGCATGAGTGTATCCTATTGCGTCCCGGATTCGATTCCTTGTTAGGAGGGTCTCTCTCCAATGGAAAACAATTTAACCTGGTCTGGGCTCTGTCCTAGGGAGACATACGGACCTACGGGCCTAGAACTTCATGGTATTCAAAAAAAAAAAAAAAAAAAGGTACCCAAACAATCGCTCTTACAAATAAACATTAAGGTAACCAAGAATCGATTAAGACTATGAAATCAAGTTGTTCACTTTCTTCGTCTTCGACAAAATGGCTCCCACGCAAGTCGTGACGATTCTCGTTTTCTTCATGTTGGTGTCACCGACCTTGGCGCAATCCAATGATGGGGATCACATCTTGATACTCGTCTCGGAAACTGGTCTTGAACTTGCGAAAGATTACTTCATCAAAGAAGTGATCTCTATCATCATATCACCCAGCGATGAACAGATTCATAGAGATGATAGAAGGAAACCTGGATGCTCTTGAAGTGCCTCCTAGACCAGTTTTTCAATGTTCCGTAGTGCCTCATCTCGAATCTTCCAGGGTTTTAGAGGAAAATTCAATCTCCTCTTAAACTCCTGGGTTTAAGTGCAAATGTTATTCGCATTACAAAAAAAAAAAACACATGGATCACTATTGAACTTGAAAGTCCTTAGTTCCATTTTAGTGGTGGTGTATATGTATATATTGTTTTCAGAAAGAAAAAAAAATAATGAATTATCTCATTCCCTTCGTCATCTTCCTCTCATCCAAAGTAAAACAGGGGAAAAACAGAACACTTGGGTGATATCAAAAACACATACAATATTTGGTGGGTGAAAAGGCTTTCAAGCTTTTCTTTAACCGTTAAACTTTTTGATATTTAAGTCTTTGACGTTGTTGAAAAGCTCTAAATATATATTGTTGGAGCTTCGCTGCTTTAATAAATAACAACATCACCTCCTTAACATAGATCAAACATCTAACAGCGAACATCAACTGACGACACTTCATCTAGAACAAGTTTAATGTACTTCCTTGAATGGATATATAAAGGATCTTGAGAAGGGAGACAGTGGAAGGCTAATATAAAATGCTTCAGGCGAGCTTAAGGCTTAAGGCAACTCCATTGTATTATTATAAAAAACGTTTTAATTTTATTATAAACTCAATATATTTATTGAGTTTTTTAATCTTTTACTCTGACATATCAAACAACTACTTAGGTATATGTCTCTAAGTTATATCTGTTCCGATCTTCCTCTGTTAAGCTTACTAGTGAGCTTAGAAAGAAGATGATATAAAACAAAACCAAAAAAAAAAAAAACGTATAAGCTTAACTGGTTTAAAAAATGGTATTGACAGGTCACTCTCTTCTCATAACTTTCACAAATTGAATTTTCTTCTTCGACATTAGTCAGTTTCAATAGTGAATGATGTCTTTGCCTTTTTCCGATTTTTTTCTGCAATGTCTTTAGATTTTCATTAGCTTTCAAAAATGACTTTGCATCTGAAACTAATAAAGACTGAAAAATCTCTCTGTATCTTTCACTATCCTTCCTTGACTTTGGGTCAACTAATAAAGACACTAAAGTCTCTCTGTATCTTTCACTATCCTTTGTTGACTTGGTCCTTCTCGACCTTCACTGTTTCCACTTGCTTCTCATCGATTTATCTCTCCTTCTGTTTTCTCTTAACACAAGATCTCAAACAAATCATGTACCATCTCCCAACCTCTTGTCTGTTCTTCTTCTTCTTCGTCTTCACCTTATTTCACCATCTTCCGTCAGCTTCAAGTAAAAAAGAAGAACTTGGGTGGTGCGAAGCTAAGTTTCAATGTGGGAACATAACCGCTGGTTTCCCCTTCTCTGGTGGGATTCGTCCCCAAATTTGTGGTCATCCATTGCTGGAGCTTCACTGCTTTAACAACAACACCTCTATAATCATCTCAGACCATCTTTAGGATGTTCTCCATATAGATCAAAAATCTAACACTCTTAGACTTGCCAAAGCAGAGCTACTTGAAGGTCCTTTTTGCAACACTACATTCACAGCTACATCCTTGCCTCCCGAAATCTTTGAGCCTTCACTGACCTACAAGTACCTCACTGTTTTCCACCTCTGCGACCCTAACCTTTCTTACCGTTCGTCTTATACTTGTCCTGGTAGAGGCCCTATCTTAGTGTCTCAAACCTTGAATACCAGTATTCCTGTCAAGGCAGTTTCACAATTAACGTTCCTAAGAGCTTCATTCCAGAAGAGAAAGAGTTGAATCTGGCACATTTGGAAAGTGCTCTAAGAGAAGTGTTCGATGTGAAGGTGAAGATTGATGAGAAAGCGTGTCAAGAATGTTCATCCTCTCATGGAATCTGCAGCTTCAAAAATACCACACAGGTTTGCTGCAATACACTCCATCCATCTGATGGTAAGTTTCTTCCACATCATCATTTTTTAATAACCGAGTCCTGATGGTAAGCTTCTTTTGGCATTTTTGCCAATTCTCCCTTCATGCTTCATATAATGTTATGTCAAACTAAACTGATACTGTGTTAAGAGAATTTGCAATTTCCGTGAATAAAGAATTTTCACAATGGTAAAATAGAAGTTTTTCAAGTTTTTGCTTAAGAGAAAAAAAAACACATAAAAAAAAACAGGATAAAAAGTCTTTCAAAGTAAACTAATACTGACATCCCAAGTCTCCGTTTTTGTCATTATCCCTCGGGCCATTCACCATTTCCACCTCATCTTTATGCTTATCTCTCTCTCTCTGTTTAAATCACGTCCTTTGCTCTCCTCAACACAAGCCAAACCCATAAGACACACACACTGTTCATAGATCTCAAACAAATCATGTACTATCTCCGCACTTCTTGTCTGATCTTATTCTTCCTCTTCTCCTTATTTCACCCTCTTCCCTGTTCTTCAAGTAAAAAAGAACTTGGCTGGTGCGAAGCTAAGTTTCAGTGTGGGAACATCACTGCTGGTTTCCCCTTCAGGGGCGGGAATCGTCCTGACCATTGCGGTCATCCATGGCTTAAGCTTCACTGCAACAAAAACATCACCTCTCTGTTCATCTTTACAAAAGAATACTCTGTTTTTCATCTAAATCAAAAATCTAACACACTTGCACTTGCCAGAGCAGAGCTTCTAAGCTCTTTTTGCTCCTCTGTAGCCTCGGAAACCTACTTGCCTCCTGGATTTTTCGAGCTTTCGCCAACCTACAAGATCCTCAGCGTTTTCTACCACTGCAACTATCCTACTCATAACCTTTCGAGTTATAAATGTCCTAAGATAGGTCCAATCATAGCGTCTGAAAACCTTAAATATCATGAGACCTGCCGTCAACGTTTCGACGTGAATGTTCCTATGAGTTTCGTTCCAGAAGAGAAAGAGTTGAATATAACCAATTTGGAAAGTGTTTTAAGAAAAGGATTTGACTTGAAGGTGAAGATCGATATGAAAGCGTGTCAAGAATGTTCATCCACTCATGGCTTCTGTAGCTTCAACGAAACCTTTCCATATGAATTTAACTGCATTCCACCACATCCACCAACTGGTAAGTTTCTTATCCATCACTATCATTACATATCCATTTTCTTTAACAACTTATACCGAACTAGCGATTCAACTTCTGATAACCATTAGATATGCAATATATATATATGAGCATGGTGATGTACTCAAGATATTTCTTGAGTTTCTTCTGGCTCTCAGACGAGTCTTTCTCATTCTGCATTCCCTTTTCTTATGGCTTTCAGATTTGATTTTTCTGTTTTTAATTTTTTTCTGTCTCCAGCTAATTGGCATAGTCACTCTCTTTCACTAATTGAATTTTCTTCTTCCACATCTCAGTCCGTTTCATTAGTAAACGCTCTTTGCCTTATTCCACACTTCATTTTATTTCCACAGTATCTTTAGATTCTCTGAAACTGAAAAAACAATGGACCAAACTCGGACTTGGTTATTGCGCTGGTCAATTTATTGTAAGAAAAAGGTCCTACCCTTATGATATAATATTTTCCATTAGGTTCTTTCTGAGAACATTCCAAGCACCAGACTTTGAAGTCGTCAGTACAGTGAAAAAACAAAATAATAGAAAAATAAATATATGTAGACGAATCAAACTTGCTTAGCAGGTTGGTCAAAAGACCAAAAGACCAAACATGTTCCTTTAGTTCAACTCTTACAAAACCAAGACATTTTCCAATTGCTTCATCTCTTCGTCTTCTTCTTCACAATGATCAATTTGTCTCTTTCCCAGAAAAGATCTATGTCCTATAGCTTCATATGGATGCTCTTTGTGATCCCATCTTGTGTTTTCGCAGCTAATGAGCTTCACAGACGCTGCAGTCAACCGTTTAGCTGTGGCAATCAGAGAGAACTCTTTTACCCTTTCTGGATATCTGGCAGAGAAGACTGTGGCCATCCTGACTTCAAGCTCGACTGTAGCGGAGAATTTGCAGAGTTTAGCATATCATCTGTGAAGTTCAGAATCCTAAACTCTACATCTCGTGTCATAAAACTCGCCAGATCAGATTATATCGGCGATTCTTGTCCCCAAAACCCACCAAGTGCACTATTCAACGAAAACATCCTTCCATTTGCTCCTGGCACCGAGCTGCTGACGATTTATTACGACTGCCAAGACTTTGCAAATCCTCCTTATGTCGGAGAGCTTGAATGTGACGGTGTAGACGGGAAAAGTTACTATGCTACGAGCAACCTCTCATCCCCTTTCCCTCGCATGATTAATGGCTTATTTTGCAAAAGCGACATCAGTATTCCCGCATCTGGACCTTCGCTGAACACACTGCAGAATAGTCTGACTCCAGATAATCTACAGAAAGCTCTTCAAGAGGGTTTTGAGGTTGGACTTAACAAACAATGTTCAATGTGCATGGACTCAGGGGGTGCTTGTGGATATAATCAGACACAGACCTCAAGTGGATTCGTCTGCTATTGTATAGATGGGGCAAAGAAATATACTTGCGGTTCTAGAAAAAAGGGTAAGATTTCTTGCCTAGTAAAATCATTGTAGTTTCTGATTTAAAGTTCTGTATTTAATAACTAGTAAGTTCTGTATTTAATAACTAGTAAGTTCTGTACTTAATAACAAGTAAGTTCTGTATTTAATAACTAGTAAGTTCTGTATTTAACTATTATTAAGTTCTGTATTAGTTCGAGCTAACTGTTTTTTGGTTCCATTCCATAGATCCAGGCCTCTCTGCTGGAGTTAAAACAGGTATTTCCCCTTTTCTTGTTTTGTAAATTCTGTATTTAGTTCGAACTGACCGTTTTTCTGGTTCCATTCTATAGTTTGTTTTTTTTCTTACTCGGTCTTAAAAAAAAACTCCAAAAAATTAGTGGGGATTTTACAATGAGAAGGCTCCTGAGTTTCTAGTTTTTTTTTTCTTGGTTTCTAGTAGCATTCAAAGTTATGTCTTCAGTTCCAACTAATATTTTCTTGATGCAGGCCACTCTGTTAAAGCGAAAATAGGTGCTCACCCTTCTCCTTTTTGTTCACCAAACGGTTTGGTCCAAACCTGATTGGATTAACATAAGTCTTATTATGAAAACCATGTTTGTGTTTTCATCTCTAGGAATCATGATTGCTTGTGGATTTCTGGTGGCTACGCTTATAGCCGGAGGCTTGTTATGTGTCATCAGCCGGCGAAGGAAGACATCAGATGACCTGAGACAACAAAATCTAAAGGCTCTTATTCCACTGAAACACTATACCTACGCCCAAGTAAAGAAAATTACAAAGTCATTCGCCGAAGTGGTTGGAAAAGGTGGATTTGGAACTGTTTATAGAGGAACGTTAGCTGATGGTCGTAGTGTTGCAGTGAAGGTCTTGAAAGAATCAAAGGGTAATGGGGAAGACTTCATGAATGAAGTTGCGAGCATGAGCAAAACTTCTCATGTCAACATTGTCAACCTGCTTGGATTCTGCTCTGAAGGTTCCAAAAGAGCAATTATTTATGAATTTCTGGAAAATGGGTCTCTTGATAAGTTTATCTCATACAAGACCTCGAAAGATATAGATTGGACGACAGTTTACAGTATTGCACTTGGAGTTGCTCGTGGTCTAGAGTACTTGCACCATGGCTGCAAAACAAGCATTGTACATTTCGACATTAAACCACAGAATGTACTCTTAGATAACAATCTTTGCCCCAAAGTTTCAGACTTTGGCCTCGCTAAGCTCTGCGAGAAGAAAGAGACTATTTTGTCATTGCTAGACACAAGAGGTACAATCGGTTACATTGCACCTGAACTGTTTTCAAGAATGTACGGTAGAGTTTCCCACAAGTCGGATGTGTATAGCTATGGAATGTTAGTTCTTGAGATGATTGGAGCGAGGAACAAAACATCAACTGAAGACTCTGCATCGGACCCAAGCTCAATGTACTTTCCTGAATGGATATATAAGGATCTTGAGAACCGAGACAATGGAAGGCTTATAGAGAATGGCATCAACAGCGAAGAAGAGGAGATAGCAAGGAAGATGACATTGGTTGGTTTGTGGTGTATTCAGCCTTCTCCATCAGATCGTCCATCAATGGATAGAGTAGTAGAGATGATGGAAGGGAACGCCAATGCTCTTGAAGTCCCTCCTAGGCCTGTTTTTCAAATTCCCGCAGCACCTCTTCAAGAATCTTCTACAATATCAGAGGATATCTCGGCTTACACAGAAGTATGTTCCATAATTGTCGCATAAAGAAAGAGATCCTTGGAACCTATTAAAGAACAAATGCGACCAAAACATTTATTAATCTTTACAGATTTCTCTGGCATGACAATCTGCTTACGCCATTACACTCAA
The DNA here is from genome assembly GCA_026770425.1 of Boechera divaricarpa. NCBI lineage: Eukaryota > Viridiplantae > Streptophyta > Magnoliopsida > Brassicales > Brassicaceae > Boechera > Boechera divaricarpa. The sequence continues at coordinate 20,389,991 of CM049182.1, read as the reverse complement.
AAATGAGATAAAGGATTTGAGTTTCATCTGAAACTAATAAAGACTCCAAAATCTCTATGTATCTTTCACTATCCTTCCTTGACTTTGGGTCAACTAATAAAGACACCAAAGTCTCTCTGTATCTTTCACTATCCTTTCACTGTTTCCACTTGCTTCTTATCGATTTATCTCTCCTTCATTTTTCTCTCAACACAAGATCTCAAACAAATCATGTACCTTCAGAGCAGAATCCAAGCAGGATTTTCACTGAAGCTAAGTTTCAGTGTGGGAACATCACCGCTGGTTTCCCCTTCTCAGGAGGAAATCGTCCCCAAATTTGTGGTCATCCATTGCTGGAGCTTCACTGCTTTAACAACAACACCTCTATAATCATCTCAGACCATCTTTACAATGTTTTCCATATAGATCAAACATCTAAGACTCTTAGACTTGCCAAGAGCAGAGCTTGAAGTTCCTTTTTGCAATGCTACATTCACAGCCACAACCTTGCCTCCCGAAATTTTTGAGCGTTCACCGACCTACAAGAACCTCACTACTTTCTACCTCTACGACCCTAAGCTTTCTTACGGTTCAAATTATACATGTCCTGGTAAAGGCCCTACCTCAGTTTCTCAAAACCTTCATTATCGTAAGTTCTGCAATGACAGTTTCACCATTAACGTTCCAAAGAGATTCGTTCCAGAAGAGAAAGAGTTGAACATGATCAATTTGGAAAGTGCATTAAGAGAAGGGTTTGAGGTGAAGGTGAAAATTGATGAGAAAGCGTGTCAAGAATGTTCATCCTCATCATCAGGATGCAATACGCTCCTGCCTCCATCCATCTGATGGTAAGTTCCTTATACATCTTACACTGAAGTCGCTGTTTACACTGAACTCAAAAATCGTTAGACCTTTTTTTTTCTACCCTCTCACATATAAGTCAACAAGCATAATCCATACAAGAAGAAGATACTTTCTCAGAAGTCAGAACACACTTGAAAAAGCATGAAACTTAAAGCCTCTTTCATCTAGTGTTGAGAGTTAATCTCTCTCAGTTCTCTGTAAACTGTAGGAAAGAGAGATGAAAGTGTGTAGTAACAAACGCATTTAAGGGATTAGAGCAATGGAAGCATGAACACATAAATCCCCTGGTTTTAGTTCGATGACTACGTGTATTTGTCTGATTCATTGCTAAACCTTAATCCTTGTTCTTCTTCGAACATCCATATATCTAAACACATAGTTTAATTTGAAGAGAGATTAAAAAGTTTGATCTATAAGTGAAACTTTCAACCTTTCTCTGACGTAGCTGGTGAAAAACTGATCAATTTAGGAGATAGGAGATAATATGGTAGGGATTTACCGGCAAGTACCTCTCTCATCCCCACTACAGACTTAAACTCCTCGACACACAATGACCAATATTTTTCTATATCAATTTCGTTTTTCAGCGTCAACTAATACAGACAAGTGTTAAAAAAGTTTCCAAGTCTCTCTGTATTTGTCAGTTGTCACTATCCTTTCTTGGTCCTTCACGACCTTCACTGTTTCAACTTGCTTTTTATTGATCTATCTCTCTCTCTCTTTGTTTCCTCTCAACACAAAAAAAAACTGTTCCTAGATCAAACTGATCATAGATCTCAAACAAATCATGTACTATCACCCCACTTCTTGTCTGTTCTTTTTCTTCCTCTTCTCCTTATTTCACCTTCTTCCTTGTTCTTCAAGTAAACAAGAACTTGGCTGGTGCGAAGCTAAGTTTCAGTGTGGGAACATCACTGCTGGTTTCCCCTTCTGGGGCGGGAATCGTCCTCACCATTGCGGTCATCCATGGCTTAAGCTTCACTGCAACAAAAACATCACCTCTCTATTCATCTTTAAAAAAGAGTACTCTGTTTTTCATATAAATCAAAATTCTAACACTCTTACACTTTCCAGAGCAGAGCTTCTATGCTCTTTTTGCTCCTCTGTAGGCTTGGAACCCTACTTGCCTTCTGGATTTTTCGAGCTTTCGTCAACCTACAAGATCCTCAGCGTTTTCTACCACTGCAACTATCCTACTCATAACCATTCGAGTTATAAATGTCCTGAGATAGGTCCAATCAAGGCGTCTGAAAACCTTAAATATGATGAGACCTGCCGTAAACGTTTCGACGTGAATGTTCCTATGAGTTTCGTTCCAGAAGAGAAAGAGTTGAATATAACCAATTTGGAAAGTGTTCTAAGAAAAGGATTTGACGTGAAGGTGAAGATCGATATGAAACCGTGTCAAGAATGTTCATCCTCCCATGGTTTCTGTAGCTTCAACGAAGCCTGGCCATATGAATTTAAATGCATTCCACGACATCCACCAACTGGTAAGTTTCTTATCCATCACTATCATTACATATCCATTTTCTTTAACAACTTATACTGAAGTAAGAATCTAAGATATATGCAGTATGAGCATCGTTATATTAAATGGCTGCTCAGCCTTACCTCAAATAATATTATTCTATCATATAGTACTAAAAGGCATGCATGAAACGCGTGTCCTTTTCTAGTATATTATAATCTATAAGAGTCTAATATGATGGATCGTCTAGCAATCTTTTTTTTAGCTTTAGATCCTCACTGTTTTGAGCTTTCGTCGACCTACAAGAGCCTCACTGTTTTCTACCTCTGCGATCCTAACCTTTCTTACCGTTCGTCTTATACTTGTCCTGGTAGAGGCCCTATCTTAGTGTCTCAAAACCTTGATTACCAGTATTCTTGTCAAGGCAGTTTCACAATTAACGTTCCTAAGAGCTTCGTTCCAGAAGAGAAAGAGTTGAATCTGGCACATTTGGAAAGTGCTCTAAGAGAAGGGTTTGATGTGAAGGTGAAGATTGATGAGAAAGCGTGTCAAGAATGTTCAGCCTCTCATGGAATCTGCAGCTTCAAAAATACTGCACAGGTCTGCTGCAAGGAAACCTCATCATCAGGATGCAATACACTCCATCCACTGGTAAGTTTCTTCCACATCATCATTTTTTTAATGTTATGTCAAACTAAACTGATACTGTGTTAAGAGAAGTTGCAATTTCCGTGAATAGAGAATTTTCACAATGGTAAAATAAAAAATTTTCAAATTTTTACTTAAGAAAAAGAAAAAAGAAAAAACAAAAAAAAAACAAAACAAAAAACAGGATAAAAAAAGTCTTTCAAAGTAAACTAATACAAGTGGTACAGAAGTCTTACAAAATTTATAAGAGTCTAATATGCTGGATCGTCTATCAACCTATTTTTTGGCTTTAGATCGTCGATCAACTTGAATGACCATCATGAGCCTGTACAAAAACAGAGAAAACAGAGAACAAAAGGTCTGTCAAAGTAAACTAATACTGACATCCCAAGTCTCCGCTTGTGTCACTATCCTCACTTAACTTGGTCCTCAGACACTTCACCGTTGCCACCTCATCTTTATGCTTATCTCTCTCTCTCTCTATAATTGTTTACTTCACTTCCTCTGCTCTCCTCAACACAAACCAAACCCAGAAGACACACTGTACATAGATCAAACAATATAACAAATGATGCACTATTATCCATTTCCACCAACTAGTAAGCTATTTCTCTAAGTGATATCTGTTTTAACCTTCCTCTATAATTTTCACACTTTTAGACATCGCTTACTGGTGAGCTTAGAAAGAAGGTGATATAAACTTAAATTGTTTTAAATTTTTCTTTCGACTTGGCATTAAATTTAGCGTTTAATCACTCTTTCATTAATTGATTAACAATGTTTGAATATTTTTTCCACAATATCTTTAGATTCTCTGAAACTGAAAAAACATTGGACCAAATTCGGATATGGTTATTGCGCTGGTCAATTTATTGTAAGAAAAGGGTCCTACCCTTATGATATTATTTTTCCCATCTTTCTGCGAAAATTCCAAGCACCAGACTTTGAAGTCGTCAATACAGTAAAAAAAACAAAAGAATAGAAGACCAAACATAGTTCCTTTAGTTCAAGTCTTACAAAACCAAGACATTTCCCAATTGCTTCATCTCTTCTTCTTCTTCACCATTATTTTTTTAATTCACCTGCAACACAATGATCAATTTGTCTCTTTCCCAGAAAAGATCTATGTCCTATAGCTTCATATGGATGCTCTTTGTGATCCCATCTTGTGTTTTCTCAGCTAATGAGCTTCACAGACGCTGCAGTCAACCGTTTAGCTGTGGCAATCAGAGAGAACTCTTTTACCCTTTCTGGATACCTGGCAGAAAAGACTGTGGCCTTCCTGACTTCAAGCTTATTGTTTTGTAAGTCACAAGTTTATAAGAACTCTCTTCTTATTATTTGTTTAGAAAAGTTTCACCAAAAACTAAACAATCTTATAACTCTCATTATACCAAAGCTCACATAGCCATTAGTATTTATAGGGAGAAGTCACTCATAATCACATTAAGATTTGCTAATAGTTTGCTAACTCTAAATCTATTAGAATCTATCTTAACTCTATCCTAATCTCGATAAAGATAAAGACTAAAGCATCCTTGATATTAATCTTTGACTCGATTAATATCTTGTGGTCTAACTAATGTTGGAATTACCCAACAAAGCTCGACTGTAGCGGAGAATTTGCAGAGCTTAGCATTTCCTCTGTGAAATTTAGAATCCTAGCAGCGAATTATGACTCTGGTATCATAAGACTCGCCAGATCCGATTATATCAATGATCCATGTCCCAAGATTCCTCAAATACGACATTTGACGAATACGTCCTTCCATTTGCTCCTTCCACCGACTTGCTAACAATTTATTATGACTGTGATCGAGACTTGTCACATTATGTTTCTACTTTTGTTAAAGAGCTTGATTGTCGGGATGATGATAGAAATTTCTATGTGACGAGAAACCTCTCGTCCCTTCTACTTCAAGGGAATACTTATTTAAACGACTTCAAGGGATTGTTGATATGCTCAAATTAATACCCTATAATGATACTAAAGCAGTTGCTGCAGTAAAGTTAGGGGTCGAACACAAGAACTCAAGAAAACTCACGCAATAGATGAAAGATGCAGATTGTGCTAAGCAAACAAATGATTGATGAGAAAACAAATGATCGAATTAAACTTAGGTTGATTTGTATAGAAGGAAACTAGGCTCAGGGAAATTCTCAGGAAATCAATGATAAACAACAATTAATCAGTTAAGGTTCAATTCAATTAAGCACCGTTCTTGAACTCAAACACGATAATATAGTTAACCAACTGTCGTTGTGAAAACTAACTAAGTCTAAAATCCAGAATTCCAAATCTCTTTGCAAATCCTACACATTAAACCAGCAATCAAATTAAGTTTGATATGTTCACAATTCGATTAAACCAAATCTCTTTGCAGATAATCAAATTGCTCACCCTAGGTTTTATCAGATTACTCAATTGCACTGTCGTGCCTAATTGATTAATCTAAGTTCTATGTTCTAGGTGATCAGATTAGAAATAGCTTTGAGAACGCCCTATGGTGAAGAACTGTTCAGGTTATGAACCCTAACAAATCAATTATCATAAATCAGAGAAATCCATATGAGAAATCCCTAAACCTAAAATGAGACTACTCAGACATGATTGATGAGAAACAAAACATAACTGAATAGATCATGAAATTAAATAAAACAAAAGAATAGAAACAAGGGTTCGGGATCTTTTCTATGATGAACAAAGTCTTGGATCCGTCTCCCTCACAAAAACTCTCAAATCTCAATGGTGGCTCAAGAATAATAGTGAAAAGTAAAGTCTCTCCCTGACCTAATGACTAAAAACTTACTTAAATAGGTCTTAAAACACGAGCTGTGCCTTTTTTGTAAATAAGGGAAAGTATTGGGCTTCTTCTGGTGAGAATTCTCTTCCTTGGATATCTCTCTGTCTCGCGTCAGTTGCGTCGGTATCGATCGATACCGGGATGGTGTCGATCGATACTCAAGCTTCAAACGGGTACTTTCTTCGGTTTGCTCCAAAAGGCTCCAAATGGTTCCAAAATCTCCAATTTCGTCCCAAACGTGCTAAGACCTGAAAAGACTCCAGAACGATACAAAAAACACTAGAAAGACTCGATAAAACAACTTATATCATGGCTAAAAACGGGTAAAAACCATGATATATCAACTCCCCCAGACTTAGCCTTTTGCTTGCCCTCAAGCAAAACAGAAAACTAAGTTAGAGAAAGAGGTTTGAAAAACCTTAGAGACCTGACCTGTTACCGAAATCGCTGTAATGATCCTTTTTCCCAAGCGCCCACTTCTGCCTGATCAGCTCCAGATCTAACCACCGTGTACTTCTCCGTAGGAACCCCAACTTCCCAAGACTTCACTTATTATCTCACACCAATATTCATCTAAGCTCTCATCGCCAGTTTCATCGCTGCAATCACTGTTCAAGAACTTTCTAGATTCTTGCCCATACAATATCGTAGCTAAAGAACCATTTATTCAGCAACATTTATTGCTTTCTGGTATTCTTTATCTCCCCTAGACTTATTTCACAATCAGTTCTTATTAGATTTCGACAGCGCAGGTTTATCTGAACAGTATACACAAATGAAGGTCCGAAACGCGAGTATTGATAGTGTTTGCTACCGAATCCCCGGTTCTTACCCTCTCAATGCATCAAAAGTCTTAGGTGAATAATGGGGTCATAGGAAATTTTCCTACCCCTCACTTCAGGCCTTTGTGTGATCATTCCTTATCCAAGTAGAATAATGGGGTCATAGGAAATTTTCCTACCCCTCTACTCGGCGGAAATCATTTCATCTTTTATATAGATTTTACCTGTTTTAACGCAAATATGTGTCCAACAATTTTTACGGGAGAGATATACCACAATTTTCAAACATGATGGGTTCCTTAGCCAGATATGAATGATAAATCAAGCTCTAAGAACACTAACCGCGTAGATGAAGTGCAAAATTTGGCTAAAGCTTGTGAAGAACCTTGCTGGAGGCATGAGTGATTTCTAGCTGGCTGGTTATCCCTTGGATTTTTCATTAGTCGAACTAAAACTAATCCTGTAACAGTGGTCACTCAAAAGCAAAATCAGAACAACAAAGTCAAGCAAAAGACAGATCTTCAAGTGGTTTTGACTCAATAAAAACATATAATAAATAAGAAAACAAAAAGTCAATGTCAGTGACTACCTCCCCCAAACTTAAGCAACACTGTCCCCAGTGTTTATCAAGCCCAGAGAAGGTGAAAGAAATCAAAGGACAAAACGAAATAGGTCAAGAACAAGAGGTGTTACCATAGAGCGGTGGTGTCGATCGATACCGAGGTGGTGTCGATCGATACGGAACAAAAACGACCATCCTTCTTCCGACCTGATTCGTAAGACACAACAAAATACAAAAACAAAAACTCATATTTATAGACTTACCAGTGGGTTGCCTCCCACTAAGCGCTTGTTTAATGTCACGAGCTTGACTTTGGCTAAGATATCAGTCAGGACAAGGTGGAGAACTCACTCCGAAATAAGCTCCACAACCAGACATCTCCAGCTTCAAAGTTGTGCTCATCATATCCTCTTCTTTCTCTTTCATCTCCGTAGGAATGAGAATTCTAGCCTTAGAGAAAGGTTTCGAGGTTCCCTTGCACTTCACCTTATATTCGATCGAATCTCCATCACACTTCTGAGGAATCAAAGTGAAATTAGCAGCACCGTTGATCTTCTTGCTCGTCGCCTTCCTCTTTGTTGCCTTGGTCTTCTCCACAACTTTCTTGGTGTGTTGGGGGGGGGTTCATTTGAAACAACTGCGACTTTTGGTTCATCATAAGACTCATCGAGCAGATCGATCATCAGAGTCTCGCCCGAGGCAATGGTGATGCACGAGACATGTCTGGGTGCTCCTCCAGAAGGAATGGCATCGTAGAAGACGTCTCCGTCAATGCAAGAGAAAGAGATTCTCTTATTAGGCGTGTCCATGATCGCACCAACAGTAGCCATAAATGGTCTTCCCAAAATCAAGGGCACCTTGGATCCTTGGCTCATCTCCACAACCTGAAAATCAGTAGGAATCAGACAATCTCCTATTTTAACAGGTAAATCAAAATTGTAGCGTAAGGGAGTGAGCTAGAAGAATCCGCGTATGTGAGAAGAGTGTTAGGAGATCTCATATCAGCTTTCAATCTCTCTGCAATCGCCCTGGACATGACGTTGACACTAGACCCTGAGTCAACGAGAGACTCCTTGAAGTTTACTCTAGAGATGGAGCATGGAACTGAGAATTTCCCTGGGTCTTCCCTCTTTGTCAACTGTCTCAGCGGTGGTGGTGTATCAGCAACGGGAGGTCCTGCAACCATTTTTTTTGACAAAAACTTGCTTCTAGCAGCCGCCCACTCCTCTCTTGTCAGCTTGGGAAAAACAGGGTAAGGTAGCTTTGGTTTGTATACCCGTTCCTCAACCATCTCTGTCCTTTTCTCAGTTATTGATTCAGCCTGCGAAGGGTATCGACTGATACCAGATGAGTGTCGATCGATACTGGAGTTTTGTATCGTCTCTGCAGGTTGGTGTCGATCGACACAGGTAGGGGTGTCGATCGATACGCGTGGAATGTCAGAATTCTTATCTTCATCTTCAGCAACCTTCGAATCTACAGCAGGTCTCGGGAAGTATCGATCGATACCAGGAAGGTATCGATCGATACTAGTATTACTGGATATGAACATAGTCATCTCAGGCTCAAAATCCTCTTCTCTAGCGCTCGAGGTGATTGCATTGACATGTCCATGCTGTGGTTGAACTATCTTTCCCTTGACAGCTGCTGATGTCTGGGCTATTTGATTTTCCAGCATCTTCTGATGGATTTCGAGAGCGTCGATTCTCCCATTCAGATCAGCGTATAAATTATCCAGCTTTCTATTAAAATCTCCAGTCATCTTTTCTTGTCCCTGCAGAATTTGTTCCAAGAGGATCTTCGTCTTACTCTCTGTAGACCTCAGAAAATACGGTTGGTACGCTGAATTACCGTATTGGCGAGTAAAATCACCGCCTTGAAGTGGTTTTTGGGCGAATTGAGTGGCACCAAAACCAGATTGGTTACCTCCAGACTTGTAACCACCTTGCTGATTGTTGTTGAAGCTTCGGTTGTTGTTGTAACCAAATCGCTGACCCTGGAAACCAGAACCACCAATGTAGTTAACATCCTCTGCCTCATCTTCAATGTTCCCTACTTCCTCAGCAAAATGTACAGCCTTCTTCGTCTTTCCCACTAAGAGGTTGTGCATCGTGTCCAGTTTCGCCTGAACCTCAGCAATCTGCGAACCGTCGGCAACACTAGCGAGCCGTTTTTGCTCGAAATCAGCATTCTTGGTGCTATTTCTAGACGCCAAGTTCTCAATCAGCTTCACAGCATCGGTTGGAATCCTAGTGTTGAAGTTCCCGTTGCTTGCAGAATCCAGTGCCATTTGATACCGCCAATCAATCCCTCTGTAAAAGACCCCGAGCAGCTGAACTTGACTGAAACCGTGATGCGGACAGTCTCTCTGGTAGGATCTGAATCGCACCCAAGCAGCCTTGAGTGCTTCTGTTGGACCTTGAGAAAATTGAGAGAGCTTGTTCCTGAGCTCCTCCGACCTCGCATCGTCATAGAAATTGTTCAAGAATGCGTTCTTGGTGTCGTTCCAAGTAGCGAGAGATCCGGGAGGTAGCTGCTTCAGCCAGTAATCTGCCTCTCCACCAAGAGAGTATGGAAAGAGCTTACAAAAGAGGTATTCATGTGGTACTCCATTGTACTTCATACTGGTGACCAAGTCCTCGAATTTCTCGATGTGATCCATAGGGTGCTCATGAGAGAGACCGGTGAAGGGGTGCTGTCCAACAAGAGCGAAGTAAGCAGGCTTCAGCTCAAAGTCATTCCTCTGGAAAGTCGGAATACGGATCGCTGCACGATTTGCATAGAATTGATCCGGTCGGTTGTATTCGCCAAGTGTCCGTTCAGCAACAGCTTGGGGTTGTTGTGGAGGAGGTAGTTGTTCACCTTCCTCATCATGCACCAAACCTTGTGGAAGATCCATCTCAACTGTAGTTCTTTTCCTTGTTCGATTCGTGCGTTCAAGCTCTGCTAGCTCTGAGTTGGAGAGATTGATCAGTGGTGTGTTTTTCGTTCTCCTGGTGGTACGCTGATGCATACACCTGAAAATCAAAAGACGAGAAGATAAGTAACCAAAATTTAAAAACAGACGTTCAGTGTCGATCGATACCAATGGAGTATCGACCGATACTGACGACGAACTTAGACAAAATCGACAACTAAAATTCTAATGGTGAATTTTTAGAGTCCCCGGCAACGGCGCCAAATTTGATATGCTCAAATTAATACCCTATAATGATACTAAAGCAGATGCTGCAGTAAAGTTAGGGGTCGAACACAAGAACTCAAGAAAACTCACGCAATAGATGAAAGATGCAGATTGTGCTAAGCAAACAAATGATTGATGAGAAAACAAATGATCGAATTAAACTTAGGTTGATTTGTATAGAAGGAAACTAGGCTCAGGGAAATTCTCAGGAAATCAATAATAAACAACAATTAATCAGTTAAAGTTCAATTCAATTAAGCACCGTTCTTGAACTCAAACACGATAATATAGTTTAACCAACTGTCGTTGTGAAAACTAACTAAGTCTAAAATCCAGAATTCCAAATCTCTTTGCAAATCCTACACATTAAACCAGCAATCAAATTAAGTTTGATATGTTCACAATTCGATTAAACCAAATCTCTTTGCAGATAATCAAATTGCTCACCCTAGGTTTTATCAAATTACTCAATTGCACTGTCGTGCCTAATTGATTAATCTAAGTTCTATGTTCTAGGTGATCAGATTAGAAATAGCTTTGAGAACGCCCTATGGTGAAGAACTGTTCAGGTTATGAACCCTAACAAATCAATTATCATAAATCAGAGAAATCCATATGAGAAATCCCTAAACCTAAAATGAGTCTACTCAGACATGATTGATGAGAAACAAAACATAACTGAATAGATCATGAAATTAAATAAAACAAAAGAATAGAAACAAGGGTTCGGGATCTTTTCTATGATGAACAAAGTCTTGGATCCGTCTCCCTCACAAAACTCTCAAATCTCAATGGTGGCTCAAGAATAATAGTGAAAAGTAAAGTCTCTCCCTGACCTAATGACTAAAAACTTACTTAAATAGGTCTAAAAACACGAGCTGAGCCTTTTTGTAAATAAAGGAAAGTATTGGGCTTCTTCTGGTGAGAATTCTCTTCCTTGGATATCTCTCTATCTCGCGTCAGTTGCGTCGGTATCGATCGATACCGGGATGGTGTCGATCGATACTCAAGCTTCAAAACGGGTACTTTCTTCGGTTTGCTCCAAAAGGCTCCAAATGGTTCCAAAATCTCCAATTTCGTCCCAAACGTGCTAAGACCTGAAAAGACTCCAGAACGATACAAAAAACACTAGAGACTCGATAAAACAACTTATATCATGGCTAAAAACGGGTAAAAACCATGATATATCAATTGTGCAAGAGAAACGTCAGTATTCCCGCATCTAGAACCGCGCTGAACACACTGGAGAAAACTACAAGTACAGATAATCTAAAGAAGGCTCTTGAAGATGGTTTTCAGCTTGGAATTTACTTAGATTGTCGGATGTGCATGGAGTCACGGGGTGCTTGCGGATATAATCAGACACAGGCCAAAAGGGAATTTGTCTGTTATTCTAACAAAAAAGGTAAGAATATCTTACCTACATACAGTATTCTAATTTCCTAATGGTTCTTCAACAAGAACCACCACTTGTCCCTTCTTTAAATCTCCCCACCCACCCACCCACAAACAAACCTTTTGATAGGATCATCTCCAGAAAATCATTGTAGTTTCTGATTTAAAGTTCTGAATTTAATAACTAGTAAGTTCTGTATTTAGTTCGAACTAACCGTTTTTTTGGGTTCCATTCCATAGATCCAGGCCCCTCTACTAAAGCAGGTATTTCCCCTTTTCTTGTTTTGTAAGTTCTGTATTTAGTTCGAACTAACCGTTTTTTGGTTCCATTCCATAGATACAGGCCTCTCTGCAGGAGTTAAAACAGGTATTTCCCCTTTTCTTGTTTTTTTCACAACACCCGATGTGATTACCATCTACACCATAGACAACATCATACACTTATTATGTAAATTGTTTTTTTGTTCCCTTCTCTAGGCATTGCGGCTGGAGCTTTGGGGTTGGTCATGCTTATACTCGGTTTTTGCTTTCTCATCATACGGAGAAAGAAGACACAGTCAGCTCAATACACAAGCAAAGACTTGCCAATAACGTCATATTCGAGTAGAGAAACATCAAATGATCCAATGATCCAAGAAGACATCGTCGGACGGAGAAAGAAGACATCGAATGATCCAAGAAGGAGGACATCGGAAGATTCAAGACAACAGTATCTAAAGGCCCTTATTCCACTGAAACATTATAGCTACGTCCAATTAGAGAAAATTACAAAGTCTTTCGCCGAAGTGGTGGGGAAAGGCGGATTTGGAACTGTTTATAGAGGAATCCTTAGTGACGGTCGTAGTGTTGCTGTGAAGATCTTAAAAGAGTCTCAAGGTAATGGGGAAGACTTCATCAATGAAGTTGCGAGCATGAGCAAAACCTCTCATGTCAATATTGTTACCCTCCTAGGATTCTGCTCTGAAGGTTCCAAGAAAGCAATTGTTTACGAATTTATGGAAAATGGGTCTCTTGATAAGTTCATCTCAAACAAGAGGTCATCAGATATGGACTGGAGAGAACTATATAAAATTGCTTTAGGCGTTGCTCGTGGTCTAAAGTACTTGCACCATGGCTGCAGAACAAGGATTATACATTTCGATATAAAACCACAGAATGTACTCTTAGATGAAAATCTCATCCCCAAAGTTTCAGACTTTGGCCTCGCTAAGCTCTGCGAGAAGAGAGAGAGTATTTTGTCATTGCTAGACACAAGAGGTACGATCGGGTACATTGCACCTGAATTGTTTTCAAGAATGTACGGTAGAGTTTCCCACAAGTCAGATGTGTATAGCTATGGAATGTTAGTTCTTGAGATGATTGGAGCAAGGAACAAACCATCAACTGAAGACTCTGCATCGAACCCAAGCTCAATGTACTTTCCTGAATGGATATATAAGGATCTTGAGAACCGAGACAATGGAAGGCTTATAGAGAATGGCATCAACAGCGAAGAAAAGGAGATAGCAAGGAAGATGACATTGGTTGGTTTGTGGTGTATTCAGTCTTCTCCATCAGATCGTCCACCGATGGACAGAGTAGTAGAGATGATGGAAGGGAACCTCAATGCTCTGGAAGTCCCTCCTAGGCCTGTTTTTCAAATTCCCGCAGCACCTCTTCAAGAATCTTCTAAATTGTTGGCTTACACAGAAGTATGTTCCATAAATGTCGCATAAAGAAAGAGACCCTTGGAAACTATTACAGAACAAATGTGCAAAAACATTTATTTAAATATAAAACATTTAAATGACATTTATTTAGAACCTATCCAAGCTTCATTTAAAAAAAACATTTAAATAAATTAAAAATAAGACTTAAATATATTTAAAATAACATCATTTAAACTTCTTAAGTAACAACATTTTTGGTAACCGTTAATAACTAAAAAAAATAGTATCATACAATGTTCTAAAAAGCGTTAGGCGCTATTTGGGCAGTAGCTTAGCGCCTAGAAAGCCGAGGCGAGGATTAATCGGGGACTAGGCGGTGCAAAAAAATTAATAAGAAATTTATGATTTTTTAACCTGGGTTCTCGTACGATGGTATAGGTTCCATGCATTGTTTCAACATGGGTTCGAATATTAATGGCCACGTTCTTATAATTTTTAATTAAAATAATAGGGTAAAAACATAATTACGCACATGTCTTCTTCTTCCCCAACAAAACCCTAATCGTGGCCGAGCCTCTACTTTTTTTCTTGTTTCTTTTTATAACTTTTTCCGTTTTATTCACCATTTTCTCATGTAACTTAACCAAAATACCCTAGATCTATAACTAGTTTACAAATTTTTAACCAAAAAACGATGTTTTAGGTCATTTTTCTTTCAGGCCGATTTTTTTACCACCTATGCCAAAATCGCAGCGGCTCACCTTCCCCTACCGCCTCCTCGGCGCCTGGCCAGCCGCCCACTCCGATTTTTAGAACATTGGTATCATAATATTTAAATGACGTTAACCACTACTACCTTTGTTCCTAAAAAAATGATTTCTTAAAAAATTTCTTGTTCCACAAAAATTGATTTTTTATACACATTGAATTAATTAATGTTAATAATTTGTAAATTTCAAGAAGTAATCATTGAAAATATTATGAATTGTTATTGGTTTATAACTAAATGATAATGTTTTGGTGTGAGAAAATAATGTATTTATAGCTAGTAATCATTGTTACTTAATTTGTGTGAAAACTCATAAACATCAATTTTTTAGGAAAAGAGGGAGTATTTAACAACATTTTTTAAAAAGATGTTAAAAGTTAATTTTAACATATGTTTCCTTAAACAACCCAAAACTAATATATGTACTAGGATATATCACGTGTTATAGCACGGACAAATTACAATTATAAACATAATATTTCAAATTAAAAAATTAGGATATTAGAAAATTGTAATTCTTCCAAAACTTTACGAAAATTGTAATATCGGTTTTTATAATATCAAATCTTTGTAATATCCACGTAAACATTTTGTAATCAGAAATATAAAACCAATCTTTCATACTCGACGATATTGGAAATTTTCTATTGGAAAAACTATATATAAAATCATGATATTTTCTTTGATTTAATAGAAGAAAGAAGTAAAGTTTTGGAAGATTGCGACATTCTAAGATATTAATTAAGATTTTTTGAAAAATATTAATTTAGGATATTCTAAGATTAATTTCGTATAATATATTTTTCTGTTGAAAGATAGTATGTCTATAAACGATATTGGATATTGCGATATATTGTTCCCAACAAAAAAATTTCAGATATTTTTTGTTTGAATTTCAATTATATATTGTTTTGTGTTAATTACTAAGTCCTTTTCAAATTTCCTCTGTGAGAGATAATTAAACTCTATTGTCTAATTTTGTTTTATCTAATTGGAAATCTTTGCGTGACAAATATATATATATATATATATATATATATATATATATATATATTATGATATAAATAAACAGCTCTTGTTGTATCGGTCCAAAACCTTTCCAATTGATCTTTAAAAATTAAATTACAATGTTACAATGTTATGTTAAATTATACACCATGTTAAAGTAAGTCAGATATAAACTAATATTGTTAAATCTACTAAAATTATTAAAAATTAGAACCTAACATTAACGTTAACATTCCAACAAAAAATCGCAATCTACATCATATCTCTTATTTTTAGAAAATTAAATCAACATTTATTTTAATTTAATTAATGTGTTTAATTAAATCAACAAAATTTTCATAAAATCTATTTTTAACTACTTTTCATAAAATTAAAAATTAATTAATTAATTAAAATGAAAATTATAATTTATAAAGAAGTAAAAAAAATCGACAATCTACATAAATTATTCCTTAAAAATTTCCAAAAAAATCGCAAGCTACATGACAGAGGGAGAAGTTATTACACTCTCCTCATCACCAGGTTTCACCCGATCGCTACTAAAGACTAGTCTCGAGAGTTTAACCCGATGTGACCGCAAGTACACGGTTAAATGCAATTGCAGTATAATCGACATCGATCCACAGAGAGAATAGAATAACTACACAGAGAATGCAAATGCAAATCTAATATAGGCAGAATAATAAAATAGGAGGTTGTATCCTAAGCTATATAGTGCAATTAAAATAAATAAAAGACATAAATTAAATAACGTAAAATAAATAACATAAATTAAATTGCATAAATAAAATACTTAAATTAAATAACATAATTAAATTGCATAAAAATAAAATACTGAAATTAAATTGCATATATTAAATTACTGAAAATAAAGTGCATAAAGTAAATTACATAAATTAAAATGCAGAAAATAAATTGCAGAATTTAAAGTGCATAAATTAAATTGCAGAAATGTAAATTACGGGAAAATAAATTGCATAAAGTAAATTACAGAAATATAAATTACATAAATTTAAATTGCATAAATATAAATAACATGATTAAATAAACATAAATAAAATACTAAACTAATTATTTACAGTTGGGTGATAGTCGATTTATTAGGGATTTCAGATTCATGTTTTAACCTTTTGGTTTGTGTTGTCAATATAGGGATACTCTGACGTGGTATGCTAGACATTGTGTCAGACCCACTCTCGTGGCGACCTTCACGCATTAAACGCATCCCATCATCGATTACTCTTATGTGTGATAGACACATCGATTGGCGTTGTCACACTATCAGCCGATTAACCACGTGTTTAGCTTGCGTTAGAAGTGTGTCTAAGACGAAGAGTGAATGACAGATCTATTTCTAGAATACAATCCTACTCTCGTGATGATGTATTCCTGAGATCATTGTCTAACTTTGGCCACAATTAGACAAACATTAAGATGCTCCATCAAACAACAATCTCGATACTAACCAATACTCCCTATTATGCAAATCTGAAGTTTTAACCCATTCTCGTGGTGCTAAGGGCTTCTATTCGTATAACCGCATCTACTGATTTGATTATAATCTTAAGCACATCCCATAGGACATGACTTAGCATTAAGACTTCATATTAGAGTGGTTAGATAGGTCAAGAGCAATCAGACATATTGAATCATAAATCTTCGATCCCTTCATCGACCACCACCCTAGTAGTCTAAAGGATCTACTCTCTTGTCTTTCCGAGGGTGACGGAAAAGACAAGGATTAGGTTCATAAAACAGTAAATAAGAAACTAAAGAACAAGAACAGAAATATAAATCAAACCATAAACATAAACAAAAGCATAAGAAAGGAGTAAACCTAAAAGAAGAACTCTTCAGTGAAAATGAGACAAAATGTGGTTAGAGAGTCTAAACTCCTGTCTAATGAGGTACATGAGTTTTTATAGAGTTTAGGTGGCTTGGAGAGGTCTAGGGCATCCTTAGAAGGCTCTGGACGCTCTTAAACTCGACCAAATGCTTTCCTTAAGTTGCATTTTGCATTAACCAAAGTTTTCTTTTCTGCACAGTGACTCAGCATCGATGAGCCATGGTCGATGTTTGTGGTCGATGGAATTCTCCAGGATGGACGTCAATAGGCCACGGTCGATGCTTGCATCGATTGCCTTCGTCTTCAAGTTCAGGTCCGAGGCAGAACATCGACAGGCTACGGTCGATGCTGACTATCGATGGCTTGCCCATGGATGGGCGTCGACCGGCCACGGTCGATGCTAGGGCTGATGCTTTCTTTGTGAAGCTCTTGAGATATTTCTTCATAATGTTCTTGGCCCCAACAAGTAGCTCTAAGGTCTCTATAGGTTCTTAAGGTCCCAAAATGCTATGAAAATGTACGATTTCCTCCAAGCACCTATAAACACATAAACAAATGCAAACGCACTAAAACTATCCTAAATGCAAGTTAGAAACATATAAAACTAAGCTAAATATATGCAAGAAAGCATGTAAAATACGATGCTATCAACTCTCCCACACTTACCTTTTTGCTTGTCCTCAAGCAAGCAAAAGTTAAGCATGGTGAAGAAATGCTAAAAATAGTAAAGATAAAGAGAGTGAACTTGTACCTTATGACATTGTTGTGCTTGATGCTTTTCGACCTTGTGGAAGTGGAATGATCTCTACCATACTCATGTACTTCGCCATAAGCATAGCAACTCACCCTAGTTTGAACCGCTCTCCCGTTGATCCTAGACTCCTCATTGTTGACTTCTCTTTTTATTTTAAGCATGGGTTCTCAACTTGGGAATGGGAATATCGATCAAAGGATATGAACACTTACTCTTTCGGATTTCTATAAGCTCAAGATCGTCTTAGTGCAATTCTTTTCCTCTTCCTTTTTTCACTTCAAGGTCAATCGATTTTTTTCTACTTTTCCAGGGTATCATTTTTTTTTTTCATCGATCGTCTTTTTCTTTTCAGCTTATTACTTCCCTTAGGACAGGTTTTCATGAGATGCATATGTTAAAATTGGTAGCTTCCAACATCCGGTTCACTTCCTTAATACCTATATCCTTTTTATTTCTTCCCCTTAGGACAGGTTTTCATGAGACGCGAATGTTAAAAGTGGTAGCTTCCAACACCCGGTTCACTTTCTTAATACCTATATCATTTTCTCTAAATATTGAAGGGAAGGAAGAGGGGAATTACACTTATTTAGACGTGTCTTGCAGTGTCTCATAGAGGTATCACATTCAATATATCTCAAACCCAAAATCGAGAAAAATTAAAGTTTATTAAGGTGAAAAGTCAACTCCGAATCGTCTAAGTCTCCGGAAGAATGATCTTTTTGGGGGTTTGTTGATCCACTCATGGATTTTCCAAATTTTTTAGTAAAGATCACACATTATCAAACAAAGCATACAAACAATAGCACAAATAACACAATTTAACAAATTTTATTGCTACCTCATTAAAAACTTTTTCATCTGTTATTGAACTTATGAACGACGAAAAGAGTGCAACAATCTCTCAAAATGCGAAAAACATTTATAGTAAAACTTCCATCAAAAGATGTCAAGGAAAAAGAATTATCTCCATAAATCGCAAGACTCCCCCCACACTTAAATTTCAACGTCTTCGTTGTAATAAAAACTGCAAAGGGGGTAAGAATAAGAGAATTTTACCGTAATTCTCTTATTGGGTGTGTGGGTTGACAGCTTCCACGGGTTCAAGTCCTTGGTTTATTATTTTTTGTTTATGGTGAAGAATCACCTAAAAATTAAAAAACACGAAAACAGAAAACAGCAAAACAAAAACAAACTAAAAGTGCTTTAAAATTAAAAAGAATTGAAAAATGAAAACCTGAAAATTAAAATTAAAAATGTATTTACAAAGGATGAATGTTATTTTAACGTCGTTTTTTCGACTGGCTTACGGAATTGGCTGGAGATGGAGATGGGATGGTGGTTGCGATTGATCGGCTGGTGTGGCTTTGTAGAATACGTCTCGGTTCACATATGTGAACGAGATTCTCTTCTTTGTCCAATCTATGACCGTCCCTACTGTTGTAAGAAACGGTCCACCAAGGATTAGTGGAGTGTTATCGTCTTCCTTCATGTCGATCACATGGAAATCGGCGGGTATGCGACAGTTTCCAATCCACACGATCACGTCTTTGGCTACTCCGTACTATTGCATAATCTAGAATACAATCCCACTCTCGTGATGATGTATTCCTGAGATCATTGTCTAACTTTGGCCACAATTAGACAAGCATTAAGATGCTCCATCAAACAACAATCTCGATACTAACCAATACTCTCTAATATGCAAATCTGAAGTTTTAACCCACTCTCGTGGTGCTAAGGGCTTCTATTCGTATAACCGCATCTACTGATTTGGTTATAACCTTAAGCACATCCCATAGGACATGACTTAGAATTACGAGTGCATATTAGAGTTGTTAGATCGGTCAAGAGCAATCAGACATATTGAATCATAAATATTCGATCCCTATCATCGACCACCACCCTAGTGGTCTAAAGGATCTACTCTCTTGTCTTTCTGAGGGTGACGGCAAAGACAAGGATTAGGTTCATGAAACAGTAAATAAGAAACTAAAGAACAAGAACAGAAATGTAAATCAAAGCATAAATATAAACAAAAGCATAAGAAAGGAGTAAACCTAAAAGAAGAACTCTTTATTGAAAATGAGACAAAATGTGGTTAGAGAGTCTAAACTCCTGTCTAATGAGAATACATGAGCTTTTATAGAGTTTAGGTGGCTTGGAAGGGTCTAGGGCGTCCTGAGAAGACTCTGGAAGCTCTTAAACTCGACACAAAGCTTTCTTTAAGTTGCATTCGCATTAACCGAAGTTTTCTTTTCTGCACAGTGGCTCAGCATCGATGAGACACAGTCGATGCTTCTGGTCGATGGGATTCTCCAAGATGGAAGTCGACAGGCCACGATCGATACTGACTATCGATGGCTTACCTAGGGATGGGCATCGACCGGCCACGGTCGATGCTAGGGCTGCTGCTTCTTTTGTGAGGTTCTTGAGATGTTTTTTCATAATGTTCTTGGCTCCAACAAGTAGCTCCAAGGTCCCTATAGCTTTTTAAGGTCCCAAAATGCTATGAAAGTGTACGATTTGCTCCAAGCACCTATAAACACATAAACCGATGCAACTGCACTAAAACTATCCTAAATGCAAGTTAGAAACATATAAAACTAAGCTAAATGTATGCAAGAAAGCATGTCAAATACGATGTTATCACTACATAAAATCTCTTATTTTGGAATATTAAATCAATATTTAATATAAGTTAATTAGTGTGTTTAATTAAAGGGACGATTACTAGAATACCCTAAGTCTTCGTGTTTATAACAGATATAACTTTGGTTTACTAGATTGCCTGGATATTTTTTAAACTCCCAAAATGACTCTTATTCAAAGTGTTAGGAATAAAATTATTACGAAAATGCCATTAATGAATTTTGGCGTCACTAGAACAAATCTGCGAAAACAAATCTGTGGTCGATTTGTTGGCATGGTAACCATATATTTGTTTATAACAAATCTGCTTCCGATTTGTTCTGACTTGACAGCAGACTTATAAATTTGTGGCAGATTTACAAGTGATTTACAAGTGTGCGAGGGATTTTTAAATCTGCCACCAAATGGAGTCTGCAGATTTGTTTAGCAGACATCGCAGATTTACAAATGTGCCGCAGACTTGTAAATCTGTCGTCAAATAGATATGCCGATTTGTTTGGCAGCCACGACATATTTACAAATCTGCCGCAGACTTATTTTACTGTTTGCGCAGTAGATAATTACTAGATTGACTCGTAGCGATGGCAGATTTCTCCTAAGCGACAGCAGATTTATATTTTTTGACAAATTTAATTTGTCATAGACGCAGATTTGTTCGACCATGTATCGACAGACTTAATCCTGACTAGACTAACCTTTTAGTAGTCACAGACTTATTACCCGCAGACTTGTTGACACCCTTTGGCCGCATATTTATATCCAGTATCCGCAGATTTGTTTTTCTAGAAATAAGATTGACAAATCTCGACCGTCCAATTTAGGAAAAAGAAATTCAAACAAGATAAAAGTAAAACCTAATCAGTGTTCTCGTCTTTCTTCTTCTTCCTCTGTGCTTCTTGGCCATTAATCGTCGCCGCTACAGATGAAAATTCGCCTCCAAAGCTACAATATTCCCGTTCTCCGTTGGGATTACATCGGCGAGTTTCGCGATCGATGGGTTTTACGAGTCGCCACACTATGGATGTAGGTTTGATTGTATATCGATAAAGGAGAATTTTGGAAGAAACCCTTTTGTTTCTTCAGTGTAAAGGTTGGGCATTTTATTGCAGAATCTTAAGCTTTTTAGATGCTTTATGTTCTTTCTCCAATTAATTACTGGGTTCTTGTTTCAGTCAATGCTTTTTTGTATCTCTTCTTAGGATCGAACCGATATATGAACCTATCAAGAATAAAAGGATGGAGGAAATATTTATTCTTATGTCTAGTGAACAAATTGGCACACATTGAGAAATTTGGTTTTCGTTTTGGCTAATCAATGGTTTGTGTGTTGCATCCTACGAATGTTTATGAATGTCCATCTGAAATGTTAGATCTTTGGTCCATAGTGTGAGATAAATCATGATAGGTTCTTTGGAAGTGGAATTTAGTCTAGTGATGATAAATAATATTTCTTTGTACTCCACATCTTTGGGTTCTACCAACACCTCTTAAACATTTAAGTTTTACTTCAATAAAAATATGGTTTTGAGATCACTGGGTTTTTGAACTCTTTGATCTGTGTTAGTTTGTGATTGAGATCACTGGATAATTCTCTTAATCTAAATGCCCTTCTCCATTTTCAGCTTGGCAATGATTAAATTACGTCAATTGATTTATTGTGTCTTGTGCTATAGGTTCTTCTTAGAGGACCTAAGAATTCACGTGAAGCAGTGAAGCATTTCGGTCCAGCTCATGGTGTGCCACACAGTCACTCCAAGCCATATATTCGGTCCAAGGGAAGGAAGTTGGAGAAGGCCAAAGGAAGGAAGGAAGAAGAGTCGTGGAATCTATTTCACTTGGTTATTTCTGATTCATTGCTTTGTTTAAAAGTTATTGTGAAATCTACAATTCTGTTCTTACAGTGTGTTCGTATACACATTGATATTCATAATCTCAAATCTTATTCATAATATTTTTGAAACAACATATAGAAGAACCAAATTGATTGGAGAGGCAACATAAAAAAAAGCAAACAAAAACCCTAAAAGCTTTTGTTGTTGTTCTGAAGCTTAGTGAAGAATTCGTTGATGTGAGCAATGACCTCTTGAGGTTTCTCTTGGTTAACAAAGTAACCAGCATTTTCAATTACTACTATCTCTTTAAGATTTGGAACATCTGCAGCAAAACCACCAGCATGAATGTATTTTTTTTAATCCCTGGTGTGGTGTAAACCATGTCGAAGTCACCGGTCATAAACTTCACCGGAACTTGAATCTTATCTCCGATCCATGGTGCAATGAGCTCCCAATTCCTGATATTAACCAATAACAAATTAGTAAAAACCCTATAGTATGCATTCATATGTACACAAGATTTGACTTTTTTAAAGTCTTTTCCTTACCTTTAATTCCAAACATCAAGATTAGATATGGGCGATATAAGCTATGACTAAAAACCAAACAAATCAACGATTTGTAGAGATTACATTCTTACCATTTTCTTGAAAGAGCCATTAATCCCAGCTTCTAAAGTCTGTAAAGTTTGTGATGGCATACATAAGTTACTGACCACAAATTCCAACATATATTGCTACAATAAAACCAATATCATAAAATAAAACAAACAGGAGAAACTAAGTTACTTACATTGGACTCCATGGAATCAATCATATTTTCATCCACCCTCAAACGTTTTTCATATTTTGGCCAATTAAATCCAAAAAGCCCTCAATCAAAACCACCAAAAATTTCACCATATATGAGAATGATTCCGAACAAAAAAATAAATATATGAGTAACAAAAGAAATTTGTGGGTACAAAAAAATAAATCTGTGAATAATCAAAAAAATCTGTGGGTACAAAAAAATAAATATGTGAATAACTAAAAAAATATGTGGATACAAAGAAATAAATCTATGAATAACTAAAAAAATCTGCGGATACAAATAAATAAATCTGTGAATAACTAAAAAGATCTTCAGGTATAAAATGTGAGTTAAAGCCAAAAATGTTACAGACAACGATATCTATCTTCCCATATTTCTGAAACCAAACAGCGATCAAAATGTAATCAAGACACAAATACGCTAAAAAGACTCGCAAGTGTGGGAAAAGTGAGACTTTGAAGCATAAGACCTATCAACAAGAAAAAAAACATTTTGGTTATGTAAATCTGTTCATGATCAATTTACTTTGAACCAAAGCTCAGAGATTTCTAACCTGAACAAGATTCCGGCGATGGTGAGCATTGGAAACATGACAAACGATTCCATATGCATCAACCCCTTTGGATTTGAGTTTCTCTACTGCTTCATCAACATTTGCCTGCACAAACATTCAAATCAACCTTTTAGTCTAAGAAAAGTTGGCTAAACAAAGCTAAGAGCTCCCACAAACATACAAAATTGAGAATCACGGATTTTTAAACAACAAGAAGCAAAATCCAAAAGTCTATCAAAATTGAGATGATTCACTTCACAGTAACATATATAAATATTTAGATACATCATCGATTTTGGTATAATAGCAAATCTGTAACAAAACAAACCCAGAATCTTCACATTTTTGTCTACAGTAAAATTGCAAAATCAAAAAAATCTGCAGGTACAAAAAAAATAAATCTGAAGCTACATAGGAAATAAGCATAAGATGAGGAAGAAGGGTCGATGGCGACCTTCAAAGATGAAGAAAAACAAGAATATCTAAGTGACTGAATTATTTGAGCCATTTGGCTATTAAGGAAGAACAGGTGAGCGGAAGATGAGAGGATAGGTGCAACAAAATCTAGTGCTCCAACACTGCAACAAGATATATTTGAAAGATTGATTAACCAACTGATTATATCTATCTATATACTTTGGCATGAAAAGAGATTTTATTAGGCATATGGGATATGGCTTACCACGGAAAGGAGTGGACCTTGCTTAAACTTGTTTTAGCAGCAATCTTCCTTAGCTCACCAGAATCCTACACATAATTTACATAAACAAAATCATAAACAAAATCAGCTTACTTCATTCAAAAAAACCTGCAATGTTTTTGCATTTTTTGGCACCTCTTTAGCCACTAACGAAACAGGTTCATTCTGGAGTTTCCTTTCCAGTACAAGGCTAACCACCGCCTGCGAGTCTAAAAGAACATGTCTTTGTTTCATTTAAGAGCCAAGACAGATATGAAAAACCCCCATTGAAACATTTTGGCAAAATGGGTGATGAAATTGCAAGAAAAAAAGGTCAAAAGAGGGCTAACCATAATCAGCAACAGTAATAGGATTATCATCTGATTTAATCCAAACGTCAAATACCAACAGAGATTTCCTCACTTCCTGGAACAAGCCAAAGAAAAAAAAATTCAGTTCTTAAAATCTGAATCAAGTCTCTGAGATGAGTAGTACACAAATCAAAGAAAAACATTGGATTGTTAAAACCCAATTAAACATTGAAATCGCAGATATACAACAAGATCGAAGATTTCAGTCAAGTCTATATCCCCGTTTTCATTTTTTCATAAATCAAATTCTGGATTTCACACCCTAATCCGCAAATACTCAACTCAGATTGTCTCGATCCAGGGGCACCAAGCTCTGAAACCAAACGGAGACAGAGAGATCCTAGATTTAGGAATATCCATTGTCTCCAACCACTAAAGCTAATCAGACAGCCGCAACGCCAGAATGAACCTGCAAACGAGACAGACTGACAAAATACTTCAGCTTGGAGAGACAGAGTAGGCTGGGGTGGTGCAGGCAGACGACGGTATCAAGGTCAAGCAACGCAGGCAGCGGCGCAGACTAGCGACACAGGCGAACGGCGTAGCAGCGGCAGAGCTTTCCAATTTGAATTCCAAAGCTAAAGACGTGAAAACAGAGAAGGGGAGAGGGAGAACGAACGAACGAAGGAAAGAGAGAAGGGGAGAGGGAGAACGAACGAACGAAGGAAAGAGAGAAGGGGCCGGCAGAGAGGCAAGCAGATCTGGTTTCTTCCCCGGCGGCTGTGAGGTTCAAAGCGAGAGAGAATTAGGGTTTTTGATTGTCACTTTTTAGATAATTGACCCATATTTTATCTATTGTGCCCATAATTTTTAGTTTTCTTTTGTTTTTTTTTTTGTTAAGGTTACATAATTAAAAAATCAAATTTATATGTTGGAAACTTTGAAATATTTTCATTTTTCAATATTGAATAACTTTCGTTATTTTTTCAAAAAATGGTTTACTAGACAAAATCAAAAGATTTTTAAATAATTATTTAAAACTGGTATATTCTAGTTTTTTCTTTCGATTCTTAGGATATTCTAGATAAATTTTACTTAATTAAATCAGCAAAATCTTATTAAAATCTATTTTTAACTACTTTTCAAAAAATTTAAAATTAATTAATTAACTAAAACGAAAATTATAATCTAGAAAAAAGGTAAAAAAAAATCGACAATCTACATAAATTCTTCCTTAAACTTTTTCCAAAAAAATCGCTATCTACATAAAATCTCTTATTTTGGAATATTAAATCAACATTTAATTTAATTTAATTAGTGTGTTTAATTAAATCAACAAAATCTTCTTATCTATTTTTAAACTTTACAATAAAATTAAAATAAATTAATTAATTAAAACGAAAATTATAATTTAGAAAGAAGTAAAAAAATTGACAATCTATATAAATTCTTCCTTAAAATTTTTCTTAAAAAATCGCAATCTATATAAAATCTTTTTTTTTTGAAAAATTAAATAAACATTTAATTTAATTTAATTAGTATGTTTAATTAAATTAACAAAATTTTTATAAAATCTCTTTTTAACTACTTTTCAAAAAATTTAAAATTAATTAATTATATAAAACGAAAATTTATAATCTAGAAAGAAGTAAAAAAAATCGATTAACATAATAACTAATGACTAAAATACACTTAATGAGGGATTAAAATTTATTCCTTGAAGTAATGGCAATGTGATGTAAATATTAACACTTTTTAATGTTTATTTATAAATGTACTCCCCAAATAATACATAGAGGATGTATGTATATGTATATGTATAAATATATAGATATATTTATATATATGTATATATTATTAAAATGAATAGAAATATTTGGAATAAATAATAAAGATGGTAAAATAAAATAAAGATTATTTTTTATTTTAATGAAAGAAAATATGCAAATACATCCTTCAAACTTTAAACAATATAATTCATTGTTATCCTAACTAACTAGTATTTAAACAATTTAACCTTTATCTCTAGCTTGCTTCATGCATCCTATTATTGCCATCTTCTACACCTTACATGATTGTCGTGTTCTTCTGTTGTTTGACTCATATTTTCTACAAATTCTTTTCTATAAAAAAAGAAGACCAACAAACACTGAATAAACATAAAGACAGCAAGCAAACCTACAATTATGCACCAATTAAATATGGAATAAGAAACTAACTCATAATCAAAAGAGAAACATATTGCAGCAAACAACAACCAAAAGTCAAAACCAAAAGAGTAACTAAGTCAAGAGAAAAAGTCTAACCAATAGTCCTCGAGCTTCAACAACGATATCATCAGCTTTTTTTTTAAAGCCTCTGTCGGACTACAATGTTTAACTGACTGAAAATATTTCTAAGAAAAATCAGCTCTGAATACCAAATTAACTATTTCAATGTAAAGGCACTTACAGTTTTTCTAGACTTTCGAGCAATGCTTTTCAATAGAAAGGGATACTGCCGTGAGACTTTCTTCAATTACTAAATTAATCTCTAATAGAGAAACATACTGCTGTAATTTTTGTTTTTGTTTATCCTTTTAAAAATGTATTGTTCTACTTACCTATACTATTAACAAACCCACTTTCCTTTCCGTCATATTTTGAAAGTGCTCCTCATCGTGAGAACTAGATTCATTCATTTCAACATTATGTGTCTACTCGACATGAAAATTATAGTCATCCGCCCTCCAGCACAAAACCCCCAAAGTATTAGTCTGGTGAATTTATGACAATCGATACCCATGATAATGTTAATCCAAAAACATAAATCGGTTTAAGTATATTCTCTCCAATCAACCATATATAAGAATTTTTAAAATATCATGTAGCACTATATATAGTTTTCAGAAAAAAACAGAAAAAAAAAACAATTAATTATCTCCTTCCCTTCGTCATCTTCCTCTCATCCAAAGTAAAACAGGGGAAAAAACAGAACACTTGGGTGATAACAAAAAACACCTACAATATCTGGTGGGTGAAAAGGCTTTGAAGCTTCTCTTTAACTGTTTAACTTTTTGAAATGTAAGTCTTTGACGTTGTTGAAAAGCTCTAAATATATATTGTTGGAGCTTCGCTGCTTTAATAAATAACAACATCACCTCCTTAACCATCTCAAACCATCTATACTACCATTTTCTTCACATAGATCAAACATCTTATTAAGGATAGAATACAAATCTCAATCAACTCCACCATATCATTCACCGTAATTACTCTCGTATCATTAACCGTCATTACTCTCATAATCTAGTTTCTATACTTAACCATTCTCTTGTTGTATAAATATGTGGTTGTACATCAATATCAATATACATTACAATCTCTAAACCTACATGGTATCAGAGCCTCTCGATACCTAAAGAAAAAAATAAAACACAATTCTTCTAAGCCGCTTTTTTACAAAAAAAAAAATTCTTTTCTTTTTCTTCTTCCACACTACGTTCCCATCAATGGTTGCCTCTGAATCACCAGCCACCACCACCGAAACTGTCCTCATAACTGAGACTACTTCAATCCTCAACGTCAACATGACAAACGTGACAAAGCTCACCACCTCCAACTTCCTCATGTCGAGCCTCCAAGCGCATGCACTTTTTGACGGTTACGATCTCGCCGGCTATCTCGATGGATCTGTCACCGCCCCACCACCAACCCACACGGTGAACGGTGTCACCACCTCCAACCCGGCGTACACCACTTGGAAACGTCAGGACAGGCTGATTTACAGCTCACTCTTGGGTGCTATCACCAACGCTGTCCAGCCTCTACTCTCCACTACAAAAACTTCCCAACAGATCTGGGAAACTCTCACCTCCACGTATGCTAAACCAAGTCGTGGCCATGTCCAACAACTACGTCAACAAATCAAACAATGGACAAAGGGCACCAAAACAATTGGTGAATATTTTTAGGGCTTCACAACACGGTTTGATTAACTTGCTCTTCTTGGCAAACCTATAGAACCAGAAGATCAAGTCCAGTACATACTCGATGGCTTACCAGAGGAATACAAGCCAACCATAGATCAACTAGAGGGTCGCGATACCACTCCCTCTCTCACTGAAGTCCACGAACGACTTCTCAACCGCGAGGCACGTCTCCAATCGATGACACCACCTGAATCGGTCCTCCCTCTCACGACTAACAGTGCCACTCACCGTGGGAATCAGAGGGGTCCTCGCCCTAACAACAAGCACAATCGCTCTCATCAGCCCTAGAACCAAAACAACCATCAACAACATTCCTCACCTTGTCCTCAATCCAACTCAAGGCCTTACTTAGGCAAATGTCAAATTTGTGGCATCCACGGCCACAGTGCAAGAACATGCTCTAAACTTCACACTCGTGGAAGCTACTACACATACCAACAACCATCTCCCACCGTCTCTCCAACATCGTGGCAGCCACGCGCCAACATGATTCTTGCTCCTCCCTACTATGCTAACAATTGGATATTGGACAGCGGTGCAACACATCACATTACCTCAGATCTGAACAATCTAGCATATCATCAACCCTATGTTGGCGGAGAAGAAGTGTCCATTGCAGATGGCTCTAATCTCACCATCTCCCATACGGGTTCCACCTCACTTCCCACACAATCTTGCTCTCTTGCTTTAAATGATATTCTTTGTGTCCCTAATATACATAAAAAAAAACTTCTATCAGTTTATAGAATGTGCAATACTAATCAAGTCTCTGTTGAATTCTTCCCAAACCATTTTCAGGTGAAGGATCTCCACACGGAGACCCAGTTGCTCCAAAGAATGACTAAGAATGAGTTGTACGAGTGGCCAGCTGCAAATTCGGCGATTTATTATGCTTCACCTAACCCGAAAGCTAGTATTCAAATTTGGCATTCCCGTTTGGGCCATCCATCTCTCTCAATTTTACAAACTCTTGTTTACAAGTTTTCTTTACCTATTTTAAATTTTTCAAAAGACAATTTTTATTGTTCTGATTGCCTTATTAATAAAAGTCATAAAATTTTATTTCACTCTAACTCTATTACTTCTTTTCAACCTCTTGAATATCTTTATACAGATGTCTAGTCATCCCCACTAGTCTCCATCGACAAGTACAAGTACTACCTCATCATTGTGGACCATTTCTCCCGCTACACTTGGCTATATCCTATAAAACAGAAGTCTGATGTCAAACAGGTCTTTATAGCCTTCACCAAGCTTGTCGAGAACAAGTTCAAAAGGGAGATAGGCACCCTGTGCTCTGATAATGGCGGAGAGTTCGTTGCACTCCGTGAATTTTTGTCTTCCTAAGGCATTTCTCACCTCACCACACCACCACATACTCTGGAACACAATGGAATCTCAGAGAGAAAACAAAGACATGTTGTCGAAACTGGGTTAAAACTTCTCACACAAGCATCAATTCCAAGATCATATTGGACATATGCTTTTGCCGCTGATGTTTACCTCATTAATTGGATGCCAACACCAACATTAGCCAATGTCTCACCTTATAAACAACTGTTCGGAAACACGCCCAACTACAACAAGCTCCGTGTTTTTGACTCTCTCTGTTTCCCGTGGATCAGGCCATACACAACACACAAGCTTGATCAACGCTCCTGCAAGTGTGCTTTCCTAGGATACTCACCCACCCAAAGCGCGTATATGTGTCTTGAAACATGTCGAATATTTGTATCAAGGCATGTTCAATTTGTCAAGACCGTCTTCCCCTTCCAAGATCCCCAATCCGATTTAACAAGCTCCGACGACGACAACCCCACTCCTCAGCCTCAATCACCCGACGTTCAGTCTGGTACTAAAGGCAACCACCATTCGACTTGTCTTACACATTGCCGTCACTAACTCATGGCGAATCAGACAACTCGATGTCAACAATGCTTTCTTACAAGGCACTCTAGCTGAGGAAGTTTATGTTGCACAACCACCAGGCTTTATTGACAAAGACCGTCCCAACCATGTTTGCCTCTTAAGAAAGGCTCTATATGGCCTCAAACAAGCCCCAAGGGCGTGGTACCATGAACTTCGGTCACATCTCTTATCCCTTGGGTTCACAAATTCATTGGCCGATACATCATTATTTATTGCTAAGAATGGTGTTCTCAACTAACATACATTTTAGTTTATGTTGATGACATAATTGTTACAGGAAATAATGAAGCTATTATAAGCCCCTACATCGACGAGCTGGCTGCCCGGTTCTCATTCAAGGATCTTGGTGATTTGCATTACTTCTTGGGCGTTGAGGCAACAAGAACCACCACTAGTCTTCACCTAACACAAAAGAAGTACATCCATGACCTCCTACACAAACTCAAGATGTCATCAGCCAAACCAGTCACAACGCCAATGGCTCCAACTCCAAAACTATCACTCTTCATGGGAACAACACTTGACAACCCAACGGAATATCGCATGGCGCTAGGAAGCCTCCAATACTTGTCTCTTACACGCACAGACATTGCCTACGCCGTCAACCGCCTATCACAATTCTTACACCGTCCAACCGATGTTCACTGGCAGGTTGTGAAACGAATCCTACGATTCCTTGCAGGAACAATGAATTACGGAATCTACCTCAACAAATCGACAAAAACGATACTACATGCCTTCTCCGATGTCGATGTCAACGGAACAATGAATTTGTCTCGAATTAAGTTATATATGTTCCGATCTTCCTCTGTTAAGCTTACTAGTGAGCTTAGAAAGAATATGATATAAAAAAAAAAAAAAAAAATTATAAGCTTAATTGGTTTGAAAATTGGTATTGACAGGTCACGTTGAAGAAAACAAATAAACAATGAAATGTTGAGGAAATAGATTTATTTCTCGTTATTTGTCGTCTTCTTGTTTTTTTTTTCCTCAATGTTATTATTTTTTTCTCTCTTCTCACAACTTTCACAAATTAAATTTTCTTCTTCGACATTAGTCAGTTTCAATAGTGAATGATGATTTTTGCCTTTTTCCTCACTCCAATCTTTTTCTGCAATGTCTTTAGATTTTCATTAGGTTTCAAAAATGACTTTGTATCTGAAACTAATAAAGACTCCAAAATCTGTATCTTCCACTATCCTTCCTTGACTTTGGGTCAACTAATAAAGACACCAAAGTCTCTCTGTATCTTTCACTATCCTTTCTTGACTTGGTCCTTCTCGACCTTCACTGTTTCCACTTGCTTCTTATCGATTTATCTCTCCTTCTTTTTTATCTCAACACAAGATCTCAAACAAATCATGTACCATCTCCCAACTTCTTATCTGTTCTTCTTCTTCTTCTTCTTCACCTTATTTCACCATCTTCCTCGTGTTTCAAGTAAAAAAGAACTTGGGTGGTGTGAAGCTAAGTTTCAGTGTGGGAACATAACCGCTGGTTTCCCCTTCTCCGGTGAGATTCGTCCCCAAATTTGTGGTCATCCGTTGCTGGAGCTTCACTGCTTTAACAACAACACCTCTATAATCATCTCAGACCATCTTTAGGATGTTCTCCATATAGATCAAAAATCTAACACTCTTAGACTTGCCAAAGCAGAGCTACTTGAAGGTCCTTTTTGCAACACTACATTCACAGCTACATCCTTGCCTCCCGAAATCTTTGAGCCTTCACTGACCTACAAGTACCTCACTGTTTTCCACCTCTGCGACCCTAACCTTTCTTACCGTTCGTCTTATACTTGTCCTGGTAGAGGCCCTATCTTAGTGTCTCAAACCTTGAATACCAGTATTCCTGTCAAGGCAGTTTCACAATTAACGTTCCTAAGAGCTTCGTTCCAGAAGAGAAAGAGTTGAATCTGGCACATTTGGAAAGTGCTCTAAGAGAAGGGTTTGAGGTGAAGGTGAAGATTGATGAGAAAGCGTGTCAAGAATGTTCAGCCTCTCATGGAATCTGCAGCTTCAAAAATACTACACAGGTTTGCTGCAAGGAAACCTCATCATCAGGATGCAATACACTCCATCCACCTGATGGTAAGTTTCTTCCACAATCATCATTTTCTAATAACCGAGTCCTGATGGTAAGCTTCTTTTGGCATTTTTGCCAATTCTCCCTTCATGCTTCATATAATGTTATGTCAAACTAAACTGATACTGTGTTAAGAGAAGTTGCAATTTCCGTGAATAGAGAATTTTCACAATGGCAAAATAGAAGTTTTTCAAGTTTTTGCTTAAGAGAAAAAAAAAACATAAAAAAAAAACAGGATAAAAAGTCTTTCAAAGTAAACTAATACTGACATCCCAAGTCTCCGTTTTTGTCATTATCCACATTAGACTTGGTCCTCGGGCCATTCACCATTTCCACCTCATCTTTATGCTTATCTCTCTCTCCCTCTCTCTCTCTCTTTAAATCACGTCCTTTGCTCTCCTCAACACAAACCAAACCCATAAGACACACACACACTGTTCATAGATCTCAAACAAATCATGTACTATCTCCGCACTTCTTGTCTGTTCTTTTTCTTCCTCTTCTCCTTATTTCACCTTCTTCCTTGTTCTTCAAGTAAACAAGAACTTGGCTTGTGCGAAGCTATGTTTCAGTGTGGGAACATCACTGCTGGTTTCCCCTTCTGGGGCGGGAATCGTCCTGACCATTGCGGTCATCCATGGCGTAAGCTTTTCTGCAACAAAAACAACATCACCTCTCTATTCATCTTTACAAAAGAGTACTCTGTTTTTCATCTAAATCAAAATTCTAACACACTTACACTTGCCAGAGTAGAGCTTCTAAGCTCTTTTTGCTCCTCTTTAGCCTTGGAAGCCTACTTGCCTCCTGGACTTTTCGAGTTTTCGCCAACCTACAAGATCCTCAGCGTTTTCCACCTCTGCAGCTCTCCTACTCATAACTTTTCGAGTTATAAATGTCCTGAGATAGGTCCAATCATAGCGTCTGAAAACCTTAAATATCATGAGACCTGCCTTAAACGTTTCGACGTGAATGTTCCTAAGAGTTTCGTTCCAGAAGTGAAAGAGTTGAATATAACCATTTTGGAAAGTGTTTTAAGCAAAAGGATTTGACGTGAAGGTGAAGATCGATATGAAACCGTGTCAAGAATGTTCATCCTCTCATGGTTTCTGTAGCTTCAGAGAAACCTTTCCACATGAATTTAAATGCATTCCACGACATCGACCAACTGGTAAGTTTCTTATCCATCACTATCATTACATATCCATTTTCTTTAACAACTTATACCGAACTAGCGATTCTAATTCTAATAACCCTTAGATATGCAATATATATATGAGCATGGTGATGTACTCAAGATATTTCTTGAGTTTCTTCTGGCTCTCAGACGAGTCTTTCTCATTCTGCATACCCATTCTTTTTAACCCTTGACTATTCTTATGGCTCTCAGATTGTCTCTGAGTGATCTGTTTGTAATTTTCTTCTGTCTCCAGCTAATTTGCATAGTCACTCTTTCACTAATTGAATTATCTTCTTCCAC
This sequence comes from Boechera divaricarpa, assembly GCA_026770425.1. NCBI lineage: Eukaryota > Viridiplantae > Streptophyta > Magnoliopsida > Brassicales > Brassicaceae > Boechera > Boechera divaricarpa. The sequence goes on along the minus strand of CM049182.1, from coordinate 20,355,978 downwards.
ATATCAGTCAGTTTCATTAGTAAATGCTCTTTGCCTCATTCCACTCTTCATTTTTTTTTCCACGATTTATTGTAAGAAAAGGGTCCTACCCTTATGGTATTATTTTTTCCATTAGGTTCTTTGTGAGAAAATTCTAAGCACCAGACTTTGAAGTGGTCAGTACAGTACAAAAAAAAGAATAGAAAAATAATAATATATAGACGAAATCAACTTGCTTAGCAGGTTCTGTATTTAGTTCGAACTGACAGTTTTTTGGTTCCATTCCATAGATCGAGACCTCTCTGCTGGAGGAAAAACAGGTATTTCCCCTTTTCTTGTTTTTCCATTTTATAGTTTGTTTTTTTTTCTTACTCGGTCTTTAAAAAACTCCTAAAAATTAGTGGGGATTCTACAATGAGAAGGATCCTGAGTTTCTAGTTTTTTTTTTTTTTTAAATTTTTGTTTCTAGTAGCATTCAAAGTTATGTCTTCAGTTCCAACTAATATTTTCTTGATGCAACTCCCTTGATGGAGGCCACTCTGTTAAAGCGAAAATAGGTGCTCACCCTTCTCCTTTTTGTTCACCAAACGATTTGGTCCAAACCTGATTTGATTAACATAAGTCTTATTATGAAAACCATGTTTGTGTTTTCATATCTAGGAATCATGATTGCTTGTGGATTTCTGGTGGCTACGCTTATAGCCGGAGGCTTGTTATGTGTCATCAGCCGGCGAAGGAAGACATCAGATGATCTGAGACGACAAAATCTAAAGGCTCTTATTCCACTGAAACATTATACCTACGCGCAAGTAAAGAAAATTACAAAGTCATTCGCCGAAGTGGTTGGAAAAGGCGGATTTGGAACTGTTTATAGAGGAACCCTAGCTGACGGTCGTAGTGTTGCAGTGAAGGTCTTGAAAGAATCAAATGGTAATGGGGAAGACTTCATGAATGAAGTGGCGAGCATGAGCAAAACTTCTCATGTCAACATTGTCAACCTGCTTGGATTCTGCTCTGAAGGTTCCAAAAGAGCAATTATTTATGAATTTCTGGAAAATGGGTCTCTTGATAAGTTTATCTCAAACAAGACCTCGAAAGATATAGATTGGACGACACTTTACAGTATTGCACTTGGAGTTGCTCGTGGTCTAGAGTACATGCACCATGGCTGCAAAACAAGCATTGTACATTTCGACATAAAACCACAAAATGTACTCTTAGATAACAATCTTTGCCCCAAAATTTCAGACTTTGGCCTCGCTAAGCTCTGCGAGAAGAAAGAGAATATTTTGTCATTGCTAGACACAAGAGGTACAATCGGGTACATTGCACCTGAATTGTTTTCAAGAATGTATGGTAGAGTTTCCCACAAGTCGGATGTGTATAGCTATGGAATGTTACTTTTTGAGATGATTGGAGCAAGGAACAAACCATCAACTGAAGGCTCTGCATCGAACCCAAGCTCAATGTACTTTCCTGAATGGATATATAAGGATCTTGAGAACCGAGACAATGGAAGGCTTATAGAGAATGGCGTCAACAGCAAAGAAGAGGAGATAGCAAGGAAGATGACATTGGTTGGTTTGTGGTGTATTCAGTCTTCTCCATCAGATCGTCCACCAATGGATAGAGTAGTAGAGATGATGGAAGGGAACCTCAATGCTCTTGAAGTCCCTCCTAGGCCTGTTTTTCAAATTCCCGCAGCACCTCTTCAAGAATCTTCTACAATATCAGGGGATATCTCGGCTTACACAGAAGTATGTTCCATAAATATCGCATAAAGAAGGAGACCTTTGGAACATATTAAAGAACAAATGCGGCAAAAACATTTATTCATCTTTACAGCTTTCTCTGGCATGACAAACTGCTTACGCCATTACACTCAAAGATGAGATCAAGAATTTGAGTTTCATCTGCAAATAACCTGTTTTGTTAAAGGTCACCAGATTATAAACGCTCATCCGGAACTTCTCACTCTCAGGCCTTTTCATGGGAACAATTCACTACTTCTTTCCGAGTTCCCTTTCAGACAACATACAAAAGACTTAACTAATTTGCATTCAAAAAATTGAAGCTAAATGTTCTTGTCCAAAAATGCTTCTCTAGGCAACACAGCCGATCCTATGAAAGGACTATTAGTACTAACATTTACAATGATACGTCCAAAACACTGTACACTGAAACATGTAGCACTATATATAGTTACGAGAATAGATAAAAATTTAGGTACCCAAACAATCGCTCTTGCAAATAAACGTTAAGGTAACCAATAATCGATTACGACTATGAAATCAAGTTATTCACTTTCTTCTTCTTCGACAAAATGGCTCTCACGCAAGTCATGACGATTCTCGTTCTCTTCCCGTTGGTGTCACTGACCTTGGCGTAATCTAATGATGGCGATAATCCTGATACTCATCTCGGACACTGGTCTTGAACTTGCGAAAGATTACTTCATCAACGAAGTGATCTCTATCATCATATCACCCAGCGATGAACAGATTCATAGAGATGATAGAAGGAAACCTGGATGCTCTTGAAGTGCCTCCTAGACCAGTTTTGCAATGTTCTTTAGTGCCTCATCTCGAATCTTCCTGGGTTTTAGAGGAAAATTCAATCTCTTCTTAAACCCCTGGGTGTAAGTGTAAGTGTAAATGTTATTCGCATAAAGGAAATAGAACACATGTATCACTACTGAACTTGAAAGCCCTCAGTTACATTTTAGTGATGGTGTATATGTATATATTGTTTTCAGAAAGAAAAAAAAATAAACAATTAATTATCTGATTTCCTTCGTCATCTTCCTCTCATCCAAAGTAAAGCAGAACACTTGGGTGATAACAAAAACACATACAATATCTGGTGGGTGAAAAGGCTTTCAAGCTTCTCTGTAACCGTTTAACTTTTTGATATTTAAGTCTTCGCTGCTTTAATAAATAACAACATCACCTCCTTAACCATCTCAAACCATCTATACCATGTTCTTCACATAGATCAAACATCTAACAGCGAACATCAACTGACGACACTTCATCTAGAACAAGTTTCATGTACTTCCTTGAATGGATATATAAGGATATTGAGAAGGGAGACAGTGGAAATCTAATATAAAATGAAATCAGCAGCGAAGAAGAGGAGATAAAGAGTTAGATGAAATTGGTGGGTTTGTGGTGTATTCAGTCTTTCCCATTAGATAGCCCACTGATGAACTAAGTTGTAGTGATGATGGAAGAAAGTGTGGATGCTCTTGACATCCCTCCTAGGTCTTTTTTGCAGCAACTCTTCAAGAATCCCTACAGCTACCCTTTCAGAGGATATCTCGGATTAAACAGAAGTATCTGTCGCATGATGACTCTTTGTGAAGCCACATAAGGTGTATTTTTTATAACACAAAAAAAGAAAGATTATTCCGATGAAGCACGAGAGGCTTCAGGCGAGCTTAAGGCTTAAGGCAACTCCATTGTATTATTATAAAAAACGTTTAAAATTTTATTATAAACTCAATATATTTATTGAGTTTTTTAATCTTTTACTCTGACATATCAAACAACTACTTAGGTATATGTCTCTAAGTTATATCTGTTCCGATCTTCCTCTGTTAAGCTTACCAGTGAGCTTAGAAAGAAGATGGTATAAAACAAAACCAAAAAAAAAAAAACGCATAAGCTTAACTGGTTTAAAAAATGGTATTGACAGGTCACTCTCTTCTCATAACTTTCACAAATTGAATTTTCTTCTTCGACATTAGTCAGTTTCAATAGTGAATGATGTCTTTGCCTTTTTCCGCACTCCAATTGTTTTCTGCAATGTCTTTAGATTTTCATTAGCTTTCAAAAATGACTTTGCATCTGAAACTAATAAAGACTCCAAAATCTCTCTGTATCTTTCACTATCCTACCTTGACTTTGGGTCAACTAATAAAGACACCAAAGTCTCTCTGTATCTTTCACTATCCTTTCTTGACTTGGTCCTTCTCGACCTTCACTGTTTCCACTTGCTTCTCATCGATTTATCTCTCCTTCTGTCATCTCCCAACCTCTCGTCTATTCTTCTTCTTCTTCGTCTTCACCTTATTTCACCATCTTCCTTCAGCTTCAAGTAAAAAAGAAGAACTTAGGTGGTGCGAAGCTAAGTTTCAATGTGGGAACATAACCGCTGGTTTCCCCTTCTCTGGTGGGATTCGTCCCCAAATTTGTGGTCATCCATTGTGTAAAAGACTGAATCTGGAATAGATCCGTGAGGCGCAATCCAAGCCCACAAAGACCCATTCCTCCAAAAAATCCTAGAATTCCTGTAACACCTCCATTTCGAAAAATTTTTTAAAAAAATTCTTACTATGTGTTACTTCTCGAATTACTAATCAGATTACTACACAAGCGAAAGATTTAACTCATTTAACCTCAAAACCCACACCAATTGATTAATTAGAATCCAACAAACCTCTAAACAATTCTTACAAATTCTAAGATCCATCAAAGCTCAAAAAAAACAATGCGGTACCAACACCGCCCACGAATCCAACCAAGTTCACCAGAATACTCATGATATATATCGCAACAGAAACTTAATAGTAAATTCTGTAAACTCTAAAACCATCCATCTACTTATGACACGTCCACATCCCACGAGCTTCTCAATCATGGTTACCTGCATTCGTAAGTCTGAATGCGTAAGCAAAAAAATTGCTTAGTGAGGTGGTCATCCCGTCTCACTAAGTTTAGTACAGAAACGCTCAAATACAAACGTGCAAGATGTATCAAGTATGATTAATGTAATGCAACGGTTCCACAAATGTGAATGCAATGAAACAAATTCAAAGCAACACAAACCTCAAACGGAACCCAAACTTGTCATGACACTCAACAAACGCATACCCTTAATCAAACAAGACAATCAAAGCACAATACTCAAAACGCAACTAATACATAGCCACGATCACACACTCACCTCAAATGCTACTGGTCTGAACTCAAAAACACACTTAAATATGCCAACAACAAACGCCAATAGCCTAACAACACAAACGAACCGAGTTAAAACTCGATTCCACAAATGACCTTTATCGGATTCACAAACAGACCAAGCAAGGTCCCTTACCAAATGATGATAGAACTTAGGTTACATACTCAGTCCTAACTTCTCACAGAAACCCAAACACACTCGAACACAAAAATGCCACACAAAAATCGATTAGAAATCGATTCACAAAAACAAACACGAAATGATCCCAAAATGACCCCACGGTCACTTACCCCAAGCGATCAATTAACCAACACCAAAGCAAGCTCAAAAATGCCTTAGAAGCTCACCAAACTCACGCTGAAGTTCCTGTCCAGAAACGACAACCACAACTTAATCAAAACAAAAACACCAAAGTGTACCCGAAAAGACTCCAAACCGAAAACTCTTACCAACAGATGCAAGAGCTACCACCACAGCCACCAAACGATCACTCTAAGCCACAGCAACACACGGACAAGTTTCTGTCCAGAAGCACCACAAAATTCAGACATGTCCTACGCATCAAAAACAAACCGAAAAGGCTCAAAATCGAAGGTTCCTTACCAACAATTAAGGAGACAACACCACAGCAGCAACACGCGACGTCTCTGGCCAGAAAAATACTCAACAGCCTACAAAAACACGCCCAGCAAGTTCACCAAAAGCGTCCCAGCAAAACACAATAAAACCCAAGAAGGAACGCTTACCTTTTTTGCGCTTCCAAGGGGCCAAACGAACCAAGCAACACGATTCTGGGCACACTTCTTCTCACTGATATGAACGACGAAACAAAGTCACAAACAGCCCAGAAAAACAACCACAACAGCCGCAACAACAAGGGAGAGACGCTTACCACACAAAGGAAGACTCACGGCCACAAGGGAGGACTCACGACCAAGCTCTCTCTCGAAATCTCTCTCAGCAAAGGCACGAGTTCTCTCTGGTTTCTAATGCTATGTGCGGCCAGAGGGAGAGAAAAGAGACTTATATAGGTGAAATTAGGGCAAAGGGTCTCACGGGCCAAACCTTAAGTCTATCCACAAAAAGCCTCCCAACTCGCAAAGTCCCTAGGCCCAACCAGCTCCAAAACACGCCATTTTACTGAGTTTGCACTTGCCAAATCCAAAAAATCCATATAAGAAAAGTTTCCAAATCGACCTAATCACACGTCCGTATCGTGTCCTTACGGACGTTGTCCGTCCGTCCGTAGGACGCAGTCCGTACGTCCACAAACCGCTCACACGATGCAGTCTGTACGTACGTACGTATCGCCCATCTACAACCTCCATCCGGACGTACTGCGGTACATAATCCTCGATCACAGCCGACGGCCCAAACACCGAAGATAGCGGATCCATCCGCACGTCCGGCTGACACCAAATGCCGATGATAGCAGTTTCGTCCGCTCGTCTGGGTCGACCCAAAAGTCTGACGATTTCGAAATCCGACAACCTCTCAGAACATCAAAAAACCGATGATTCACGATGACTCGGTCCAGCCCAAGCATCGGTAAGTCCGATCTCAAACGTACATCCTAACACAAAAATACCGACGATTCGGGAACTGCCCGACAAAATGACCAAGTCGACAAAATGATTGCCCGAAGAACGGGTCTAACAGTTCTCCCTCTAATCACTTATAAAAAGAGAGGTAAGGCTTCATATGCATCCACACCTAAAATCTTTGGCAAAGTCCTGTCAAAACAGAGAGTCACCCACGTCGCTGAAGCCATCGCCGGCCCGCCACCACTCGTCGTCGGAATCACAATGCCGTCGCCAGAAAAGTCGCCAGATCTCCACCGTATGACTTCTGATTGTGACACGCGCTGGCTTTCTGTAGAGTTGTTGCCGAGACGAAGCCAACTACGCCGACCGCTCGTCAATCCGTTGCCGGACGCGACTGTTGAATCTAATTTTTTGGTATGTGGTTCATCTTGCTCCGATTTATTCATCTCCGGGATTAGTTTTGTCAGATTCAACATCGTTTTGCCAAAACTGAGTGTTCAATCTTCAGGGATAAAACGGTCTTTTTGGGTAAAAGTTAAACCGAGTTTATGCACTGAAGTGAGGACGTTTATGTGTTGTTTTCCTGCAGTCTGAGCACCAAAAAGCCTCTATTGACCCGACTTTCTATTTTAGGAAGGTTTCTATTTCTGTAAGGTTCCTAAAATTTTAGGAAAATTGCTATTTTCGGAAAGTTAATATTGTTGGAGAGTTACTAATTTGGGAAAATTCTATTTTAGGAAAGTTTCAATAGTAGCAATTCCAGTTTCAGAAAGGTCTTCAGCAATCGTGAGCTAAGATGAGAACTAGTTTGTGTCTTCTTCGTATACCGATATATTTAATTAGTTACTTAGTTTAAGGTTAAGCCAAGTAGACGTGCGAGTTACATATTATATAAGTAACCGTATTGGTTTGTTGAGTGCATTAATATATATCAATATATAAATATATTTTAAAGTATAAGAAAGAGAACTAGTATTTTAGAGAAATAAATTAAAATAAATATTTTAATGTGTGTTGCGTGGTTGTGTGAAATGCATGTTATTTTGTGGAAAAGTAATTGTTGTGTGAGGAGATGCGGTTAAGCCGCGGTGATATCTCCAAGAAGAAATTCTTGTAGTTGTGTGATGGCCTATGGACGCAGGATTGCGGGTAGGTCAGGATTGGCTAACAAGCCAACGAGTTTTCACTATGCTGGGAAGAAGTGCGCGGCACGAGGGATCCGGTAGGCATGAGTGAAAGGTGCATGGGAGAAGTGTGCGGCACAAGGGACCCGGTATACACGAAGGATAGCGTGTGCGGCACGTTGTATCCGGCCGCGTGGCGGTTATGAAACATGGTTCCATTTGTTTGATGGGTGTGTGTCGTTGACACGTGATTGTCTACTTGTCTTAGATTTATATTTTGTGACTTTCTAAATGTGTTTGTGTATGGAGAATTCGTGAGCCCTAAGGCTTATTCTCGCTGAGTAATCCTAGATTACTCACCCCTCTCTTTCTCTTGCAGGTAATTCCGAGGAGTAGCGGGAATTTTGGGTCAGGGTGTTTCAATTTGGTATCAAAGCTCTAGGTTATGTCAAACGGGTTCTGACTCGGGGACAGTCCTGAGGAAGAAGGCTAATTCGCTTGTTCTTATGTTTAGATGCCGAAAAGTGTCCAGAGCGTAAGAGCAAGAGGCGATCGATGGATGATCGTCAAGAATCACTGGATGATCAGTCGTTGTTGATAAAGGATTGATGATAGATCGATGGATTATCAGTCATGTTAAGGAAATGATTGAAAAGAAAAATTCCAGAAGGTGGCTGGAATCATCTTAGAAAAAGATAAGGAGGTTTCAATGCGGGTCAAGCATGGACTGTTCTACGGAAGAGCCTGGTGGTATTTATAACAAGTCCTAGATTGAAATAGACTTGTTTATAGTAAACGAACATATGGAAAATGTTAGCAGCATGTTTGTAAATCGATTAAATGGTTGGGTTCAGGTTTAACCGAACGGAAAGGTTGCCTGATAAGTAGCCTAAGGATTGGGTTTAAAGATCTAAGTTTACATTCGTATAAGTCAGAATCAGTTAATTGATAATCATCTCAGACCATCTTTACAATGTTCTCCATATAGATCAAAAATCTAACACTCTAAGACTTGCCAAAGCAGAGCTACTTGAAGGTCCTTTTTGCAACACTACATTCACAGCTACATCCTTGCCTCCCGAAATCTTTGAGCTTTCACCGACCTACAAGTACCTCATTGTTTTCCACCTCTGCGACCCTAACCTTTCTTACCGTTCGTCTTATACTTGTCCTGGTAGAGGCCCTATCTTAGTGTCTCAAAACCTTGATTACGAGTATTCCTGTCAAGGCAGTTTCACAATTAACGTTCCTAAGAGCTTCGTTCCAGAAGAGAAAGAGTTGAATCTGTCACATTTGGAAAGTGCTCTAAGAGAAGGGTTTCAGGTGAAGGTGAAGATTGATGAGAAAGCGTGTAAAGAATGTTCATCCTCTCATGGAATCTGCAGCTTCAAAAATACCACACAGGTTTGCTGCAAGGAAACCTCATCATCAGGATGCAATACACTCCATCCACCTGATGGTAAGTTTCTTCCACATCATCATTTTTTTATATGGTTAATTAAAGAATTCTGGCTTTTAAAGCCGAGTCCTGATGGTAAGCTTCTTTTGACATTTTTGCCAATTCTCCCTTCATGCTTCATATAATGTTATGTCAAACTAAACTGATACTATGTTAAGAGAAGTTGCAATTTCCGTGAATAGAGAATTTTCACAATGGTAAAATAGAAATTTTTCAAATTTTTACTTAAGAAAAAGAAAAAAAAAAACAAAACCAAAAAAAAAAAAAAAAAACAAAACAAAAAACAGGATAAAAAAAGTCTTTCAAAGTAAACAATACTCACATCCCAAGTCTCCGTTTCTGTTATTTGACTTGGTCCTCGGGCCATTCACCATTTCTACCTCATCTTTATGCTTATCTCTTTCTCCCTCTCTCTAAATCACGTCCTTTGCTCTCCTCAACACAAACCAAAGCCTTCCAAACCTATAAGACACACACAGACTATTCATAGATCTCAAACAAATCATGTACTATCTCCCCACTTCTTGTCTGTTCTTTTTTTTCCTTTTTTCCTTATTTCACCCTCTTCCCTATTCTTCAAGTAAAAAAGAACTTGGCTGGTGCGAAGCTAAGTTTCAGTGTGGGAACATCACTGCTGGTTTCCCCTTCTGGGGCGGGAATCGTCCTGACCATTGCGGTCATCCATGGCTTAAGCTTCACTGCAACAAAAACAGAATCACCTCTCTATTCATCTCAAAAAATAGTTCTCTGTTTGTCATCTAAATCAAAAATCTAACACTCTTACACTTGCCAGAGCAAAGCTTCTAAGCTTTTTTTGCTCCTCTGTCGCCTTGGAAACCTACTTGCCTCCTGGATTTTTTGAGCTTTCGCCAACCTACAAGATTCTCAGCGTTTTCTACCTCTGCAGCTCATAAATTTCCTGATACTCATAACCTTTTGAGTTATAAATGTCCTGAGATAGGTCCAATCATAGCGTCTGAAAACCCTAAATATCATGAGAACTGCCTTCAACGTCTCGACGTGAATGTTCCTATGAGTTTCGTTCCAGAAGAGAAAGAGTTGAATATAACCAATTTGGAAAGTGTTTTAAGAAAAGGATTTGACGTGAAGGTGAAGATCGATATGAAACTGTGTCAAGAATGTTCATCCTCTGATGGAATCTGTAGCTTCAACGAAACCTGGCCATATGAATGTAAATGCATCCCACCACATCCACCAACTGGTAAGTTTTGTTGGAAATTAGATAATCTTCCTTATTCTGTTTCGTTATACACAAGAAATCAGAGCAAAGATGATAAACACGTTTACGTAAGTTTACGTAAACTCAAGAGATGAAAAAAAAACTTTTATATATTTACACACACGTTTATTGATTTGTTTACAAGAGTATATATATAATGCCAACCGACGTAAGTGAAGAAAGATGACTCTTCAAACAGACACATGTCATAACCAACTAACGGTTATGACTTTATAATTATACGGATGATTTTATAACACCTAAGTCATTTGCAATATGTTATACATATATTAATAACTTATACAAAACTAAACTCAATTAAAAACTACATTTGCAATATGTTATACATATATTAATAACTTATACAAAACTAAACTCAATTAAAAAACTAACACTCCCCCTTATTGAGTTTTGTTTTCAGGCCTAACTCTTCCCTTAAGTTTTCGAACCTTCTGGCCACTAGCCTTGCTTTATGCTTTATAGGCTCTCCACTTGCATTTGTCTTTAAGCGGTAAATCCATTTAACGCTTATCTTTTGATTTCTTGACCATTTGCCACGTACCATTCTTCTCAATCATTTGAATCTCTTCTTCCATGGTTTCTCTCCATTTTTTTTCTTTTACGGCTTCATCAAACGATTGAGGTTCTTCATTCATCATCAAACACGCTTCATGTGTTTGAGCCATCTCCTCTATTTGATCGGTTCGTTGCATTATCTCATTGATAGACCGAAATTTTTTTGGTCTATTTGGAGATTCTTCTTCTCCTCGCGCAAGTAAAACGCATCCTCCTGAGCTACTCCATCTGAATGGAAAACTCTTATGCTTCATCTTAATGTTCAATATCCTTCTTCCTTGAGGATCATTGATGAGGCATCTATTGTCTTCAAATAAGACTCCCTATCCATTTGATATCATTTGAGAAATACTCAATAGGTTTCTCGCTAAACTCGGCACTAGGAACACCTCTTTGATGATCTTCTTTTCTTGGCTTGTCATCACTTGGATGTTTCCTTTTCCTGCCGTCATTACACGTTGACCATTCCCCACTTTGATCGAAACGTTTATACTCCGATCAAGAGTGATGAAGTATTTAACTTCCTTGATCATATGGTTAGTGCATCTACTGTCAACTAACCAAGTTTCATCATTCACGTTTGATGATGATTCTTCTTCAACCGCACTGAATAACATGTGACTCTCATCTTGGTCATTATCTAGTTCTTCTAGGCTTAGGTTCGCTCTCTCGGCCTTCCTAACCTTGCAGTTCTTCACCACGTGCCATGGATTGTTACATGCAAAACACCTTACACCTTTAGGCAAGCTAACATCCCTGTGTTGCTTTCTCCAACAGTCACTCTCATTGTGATTTTCACACTTACAAACGCCACACAGTTTCTCGGTCTTCTTTTGACGTTTGTTGCCACGTTTGTTTTCAAACTTTGAAACAAACTTTTCTCCATAGAACACTCCTTCCGTTGATTGTTCTACTCGGACTTCTACACGGTTCTCTTGCGCTTTCAGAGTTCCTATCGACTCATGTAACTGGCAACAAAGTTAGATCATTCGTTTGCTCCATCATATCCTCCATGACTAGATCCTTTTAATTCTTAGTCATCGCTGGTGTGTTTACGACCGTAGAAACAACCACTGATACTCCATTCTCAATTACATCCCAAGGCTTTCTCGTCTTTAGGATCGTCTTTATTTTGATTTGCCAAAACCCATAGGCCTCGCCATTGAAGATCGGAATCAGTTGTGGTGATGTTCCCTCCATCGTCTCTGTAACTTTCTTCTCTTGCTAGGCCCTAGTACGGTAAGGCTTTGATACCATGTTGGAATTTAGATAATCTTCCTTACTTTGTTTCGTTGTACACAAGAAATCAGAGCAAAGATGATAAACACGTTTACGTAAACTCAAGAGATGAAAAAAAAACTTGTATATATGTACATACACGTTTATTGATTTGTTTACAAAAGTATATTTATAAGGCCAACCGACGTAAGTGAAGAAAGATGACTCTTCAAACAGACACATGTCATAACCAACTAACGGTTATGACTTTATAATTATACGAATGATTTTACAACACCTAAGTCATTTGCAATATGTTATATATATATTAATAACTTATACAAAACTAAACTCAATTAAAAAACTAACAATTTTCTTATCCATCACTATCATTACATATCCATTTTCTTTAACAACTTATACTGAACTAGCGATTCTACTTCTAATAACCCTTAGATATGCAATATATATATGAGCATGGTGATGTACTCAAGATATTTCTTGAGTTTCTTCTGGCTCTCAGACGAGTCTTTCTCATTCTGCATACCCTTTTTTTTAACCCTTGACTTTTCTTATGGCTTTCAGATTTGATTGTCTCTGAGTGATCTGTTTTTAATTTTTTTCTGTCTCCAGCTAATTGGCATAGTCACTCTCTTTCACTAATTGAATTTTCTTCTTCCACATCTCAGTCCGTTTCATTAGTAAACGCTCTTTGCCTTATTCCACACTTCATTTTATTTCCACAGTATCTTTAGATTCTCTGAAACTGAAAAAACAATGGATCAAACTCGGACTTGGTTATTGCGCTGGTCAATTTATTGTAAGAAAAGGGTCCTACCCTTATGATATAATATTTTCCATTAGGTTCTTTCTGAGAAAATTCCAAGCACCAGACTTTGAAGTCGTCAGTACAGTGAAAAAACAACATAATAGAAAAATAAATATATGTAGACGAATCAAACTTGCTTAGCAGGTTGGTCAAAAGACCAAACATGTTCCTTTAGTTCAACTCTTACAAAACCAAGACATATTCCAATTGCTTCATCTCTTCGTCTTCTTCTTCTTCTTCACCATTATTTTTTTAATTCACCTGCAACACAATGATCAATTTGTCTCTTTCCCAGAAAAGATCTATGTCCTATAGCTTCTTCATATGGATGCTCTTTGTGATCCCATCTTGTGTTTTCTCAGCTAATGAGCTTCACAGACGCTGCAGTCAACCGTTTAGCTGTGGCAATCAGAGAGAACTCTTTTACCCTTTCTGGATTGGCAGAGAAGACTGTGGCCATCCTGACTTCAAGCTAAACTGTAGCGGAGAATTTGCAGAGTTTAGCATATCATCTGTGAAGTTCAGAATCCTAGAGGCAAACTCTACATCTCATGTCATAAAACTAGCCAGATCAGATTATATCGGCAATTCTTGTCCCCCAAACCTACCAAATGCACCATTCAACGAAAACATCCTTACATTCGTTCCTAGCACCAAGCTGCTGACGATTTATTACGACTGCCACGACTTTGAAATTCCTCCTTATGTTGGAGAGTTTGAATGTGACGATGGGAAAAGTTACTATGCTACGTGCAACCTCTCATCCCCTTTACCTCGCGAGATTAATGGCTTAAGGGGTTCGTGCAATAGAAACATCAGTATTCCCGCGTCTGTACCTTTGCTAAACACACTGCAGAATAGTCCGACTCCAGATAATCTACAGAAAGCTCTTCAAGAGGGTTTTGAGGTTGGACTTAACAAAGAATGTTCGATGTGCATGGACTCACGGGGTGTTTGTGGATATAATAAGACTGTGATATCAAGTGGATTCGTCTGCTATTGTATAGATGAACCACATAGCCATACTTGCGGTTCTAGAAACAAGGGTAAGATTTCTTGCCCAGTAAAATCATTGTAGTTTCTGATTTAATAACTAGTAAGTTTTGTATTTAGTTCGAACTGACCGCTTTTTTGGTTCCATTCCATAGATCCAGGCCTCTATACTAAAGCAAAAGCAGGTGCTTCCTTTTTTCCCGTTCTTTGGCAACAACTATTTTGATTACCATAGGCAACATCATACACTTATTATGAAAATTGTTTTTTTGTTCTCGTCTCTAGGCATTGCGGCTGGAGCTTTGGGGTTGGTCATGCTTATACTCGGTTTTTGCTTTCTCATCAGACGGAGAAAGAAGACATCGGAAGATTCAAGAAAACAGTATCTAAAGGCCCTTATTCCACTGAAACATTATAGCTACGTCCAATTAGATAAAATTACAAAGTCATTCGCCAAAGTGGTGGGGAAAGGCGGATTTGGAACTGTTTATAGAGGAATCCTTTGTGACGGTCGTAGTGTTGATGTGAAGATCTTAAAAGAGTCTCAGGGTAATGGGGAAGACTTCATCAATGAAGTTGCGAGCATGAGCAAAACCTCTCATGTCAATATTGTTACCCTCCTAGGATTCTGCTCTGAAGGTTCCAAGCGAGCAATTATTTACGAATATATGGAAAATGGGTCTCTTGATAAGTTCATCTCAAGCAAGAGGTCATCAAATATGGATTGGAGAGAACTATATAAAATTGCTTTAGGCGTTGCTCGTGGTCTAGAGTACTTGCATCATGGCTGCAGAACAAGGATTGTACATTTCGACATAAAACCACAGAATGTACTCTTAGATGACAATCTCTTCCCCAAAGTTTCAGACTTTGGCCTCGCTAAGCTCTGTGAGAAGAAAGAGAGTATTATGGCATTGCTGGACACAAGAGGTACAATCGGGTACATTGCACCAGAATTGTTTTCAAGAATGTATGGTAGAGTTTCCCACAAGTCGGATGTGTATAGCTATGGAATGTTACTTCTTGAGATGATTGGAGCAAGGAACAAACCATCAACTGAAGACTCTGCATCGAACCCAAGCTCAATGTACTTTCCTGAATGGATATATAAGGATCTTGAGAACCGAGACAATGGAAGGGCTTATAGAGAATGGCATCAACAACGAAGAAGAGGAGATAGCAAGGAAGATGACATTGGTTGGTTTGTGGTGTATTCAGTCTTCTCCATCAGATCGTCCACCGATGGATAGAGTAGTAGAGATGATGGAAGGGAACCTCAATGCTCTTGAAGTCCCTCCTAGGCCTGTTTTTCAAATTCCCGCAGCACCTCTTCAAGAATCGTCTACAATATCAGAGAATATCTCGGCTTACACAGAAGTATGTTCCATAAATATCGCATAAAGAAAGAGACCCTTGGAACCTATTAAAGAACAAATGTGGCAAAAAAATTTATTCATATTTACAGCTTTCTCTGGCATGACAAACTGCTTACGCCATTACACTCAAAGATGAGATCAAGAATTTGAGTTTCATCTGCAAATAACCTGTTTTGTGAAAGGTCACCAGATTATAAATGCTCATTCGGAACTTCTCACTCTCAGGCCTTTTCATGGGAACAATTCACTACTTCATTCCTAGTTCCCTTTCAAACAACAAACAAAAGACTTAAGTGATTTGTATTCAAAAACTTGAAGCTAAATGTTCTTGTCCAAAAATGCTTCTCTAGGCAACACAACCGAGCCCATGGAAGGGTAGTGCTTGAAGAAAAGTACTAAACTTATCAAACACAACAACCTCAACGAGACAATTAGTACTAACTTTCACTGTGATACGTCCAGAACACAATACACTGTAACAACAACAACAACAAAAAGGTAGTGTTAAATCCTAAATTGAAGCCTCTAATCACCAAGCTAGCGTTTAGAGTTAATCTCTCAATTCTCAACTTCCTTGTTTAAACATCAATATCTCTAAACGCTAAATTTGCTTTGAAGGGAGACTTGAAGGTTTGATATATAAGAGAATGTATCAACCTTAGTCTTTGACTAATTAAATTATTGACTTTTCCAGTCTCCTAGATCCTCTCTGGTCAGCTATATATAGAAGAATGAAGACAAACAGATTTTGGAGACAGGAGATAGATAGTATGGTATAATTTTACCGGCAAGTCTCTTTCATTCGCAGAGGTTAGCATCTCACCAGTGAAGTTCAGAATCTTAGACGCAAACTCTGTCTCTCGTGTCATAGGACTAGCCATATCAGATTATATCGGCCGTTCTTGCCCCCCAAACCCACTAAATGCACAGTTAAACGAAAGCATTCTTCCATTTGCTCCTGGCACCGAGCTGCTGACGATTTATTAAAAAAGTTACTATATTACGAGAAACCTTTCGTCCGTTTTACTTAGCGAGATTGGTGGCTTTATAAACGAGTTAAGGGGTTCGTGCAATAGAAACGTCAGCATTCCCGCATCTGGACCTTCGCTGAACACACTGCAGAGCACTCCGTCTCTAGATAAACTACAGAAAGCTCTTGAAGGAGGTTTCGAGCTTCAGACTTCACCAAGAATTTTCGATGTGCATGGACTCAAGGGGTGCCTGTGGATATAATCAGACACAGACCTCAAGTGGATTCGTCTGCTATTGTATAGATGGGTCAAAGAACTATACTTGCCTACATGTTTTAATTTTCTAATGTTCTGCCACAAGAACCACCTCTTTTTCCTTCCTCAAATCTCTCGTCCACCAAACTTTAAATTTGGATCTCCCTTAGTCACTTGGATTTCAAGTTTGTTATTTTCGTTTCCAGTATGATTCAAAGTTCTGTATATAATATATAATATAAACTGACCTTTTTCTTGGTGCCATTCGATTGATGCAGTGCAGGCCACTTTACTGTTGCAAAAGCAGGTGCCTACCATTTTCCTACTCTTTCAACAAACCTGATTTGATTAGCACAGGCAACACCATTGTCTTATTATATAAACCCCTTCTTTTTTTTTTGTCTCTAGGCATTGGGGCTGCTTCTGCATTGATAGGGGTCATTCTTATAGTCGTAGGTTTGTTCTGTATTATCAACTGCCAAAGGAAGACATTAGATGATCTAAGAAGAGAGAATTCAAAGTCCCTTATTCCACTGAAACACTATAGCTAGGCACAAGTAAAGAGAATTTCAAAGTCATTCGCCAAAGTGATTGGGAAAGGTAGATTTGGGACTGTTTATAGAGGAACCCTTTGTGACGGTCGTAGTGTTGCGGTAAAGATTTTGAAAGACTCAAAGGGTAATGGGAGAGACTTCATCAATGAAGTTGCGAGCATGAGCAAAACTTCATATGTCAACATTGTTACCCTGCTTGGATTCTGCTCTGAAGGTTCAAAGAGACCAATTATATATGAATATTTGGAAAATATGTGAGATTATGGGTCATATTGTTGTCTAGCCCATTAAGAGTTTTACAAAGCCTACAAGAAAAAAGAAAATTAGGAGGTTAATTTTCTATATAAGTAGGGCATCCCTCATTAGGATTTTGTATCCGAAAAAGTAGACATCACAAGAAAGCCTAGGTTAAATTCTCTTTGTAAAGCCTAAAGCTTGAGTGGTTGTTCTTGTATTCACTAAAAGTTCTAGTGGAAGTTGTGAGAGACGGTTCTCACCCCAGACGTAGGATCGAGTATCCGAACTGGGTTAACAATTCTCTTGTGTCAAATTCTAGCAAAATCATCATACGCTTCCGCACGCGAATTTATCTTTACAAATGGTATCAGAGCAATCCAGGTTTTGATTGCAAGTCCTAGAAGGATTTGATAAGAGAATCAATAAGGGTTTTTCGGCGACTGTTCACGGAGGTACTGTTCACATCGGTACTGTTCACGGATACTGTTCACGATGCTGTTCACGGGTACTATTCACGAGTTTTGTAATAAAAGGCTGAATGAGTAATTCAAGGTACGAGGTGGACAGATTTGATGGGACTGGTGATTTTTCTCTGTGTAAAGTTCGCATGTTGGCTCACTTTGGAGTTTTAGGGTTGAAGTCAATCTTGACAGATGACAAGTTGCTGAAGAATCCAGCCCCTACCAAAGAAGAATTAGAAGCCGTTCAGAAGGATCCACATAAGGGAAAAGATGGAGTTACTGAATTAGCTCCAGAGATTGATCCAGCAAAGTTTGAGAAATCAGAAAAGGCAAAGGATCTGATTGTCTTGAACGTGGGAAATCAAGTCCTAAGGAAGATCAGTAATTGTGAGACTGCAACAGATATGTGGTCTACGTTGAACAAGTTGTACATGGAGACCTCTTTACCTAATCGCATCTACTTACAGCTTAAGTTCTATACTTTTAAGATGAATGACTCCAAAAGTATAGATGAGAACGTTGATGATTTTTTGAAGCTGGTTGCAGATCTGCACAATCTAGGAGTGGAGGTGTCAGAAGAGGTGCAAGCAATATTGTTGATGAGTTCTCTACCTTACAAGTATGCTCAACTCAAGGAGACCCTTAAGTATGGCAGAGACACACTCAAGTTGAATGAGGTCACTAGAGCTGCTAAGTCCAAAGAGAGGGAGTTGTTGGAAAGTGGGCCAACATCACAAGGACAAGGGTTATATGTTGATGCTAGAGGCAGGTCGGAGAACAGGTTCAGTGTGGAGAATAATCAGGAGGGAAGAGGAAAGTCTAAGAATAGAGGCAGGTCACAGTCAAGGTCTAAGTACAATAACAACACTGGTTGTTTCATATGTGGAAGTGAAGATCACTGGAAAAGAGATTGTCCTGAAAGAAAGAAATCCATAGAATCTGCGAACATCGCAGTGGAGCCTAAGCAGCCAATAATGTTGACAGTTAGCAAGCATGACACATTGCAAGAATGGGTTATGGATTCTGGTTGTACATTGCACAGTACATCAGACAAGAATGTCTTATTTGACTTCAAGGAGTTGAATGGTGAGAAGGTGCTTATGGCTAACAACACTGAAGAGGACATTAAGGGAATTGGGAAGATCAGAATTCAGAATTCAGATGGTTCAGAGGTGATACTCAAGAATGTGAAGTACATCCCACAGGTGAGTAGGAATCTGATTTCTTATGGGATGTTGGAAAAATCAGGTTGTATGTATGAAGGAAAGGAGTACATGGTGCACTTCCACAAGGATAATAAGAAGGTGATATCTGGAAAATATCACAAAGGGCTCTATTATCTACAAGGCACTGTTTCTAAGGGTGAGAAGAACGTTTCCAGGGTTGAAGATGGAGTCATAAAGAAGAAGTCAAAGAAAGTGACTTTCAGTGAGAATTTGGTAAAGGGACCAACACCACATGGTTTTAATAAAAGAGGTTCATCAATTCAAGGTGGAGAATCTGGAAATTCAGGAAAAGTTGAATTTAAAGATTCTGGTTGTGTGGCTTATGTTTTGGCTACGATCCGGTGAATGTGGCCTGAGAGGCCAGGGCAGCGCCAAGGTAACCCCATTGTGGAAAGGGATCTCGCAGGAATCAGAGAAACTGTGTCAGTCAAGGGATAGCAGTTATCTGATGGTAAGCAATGGGAGGAGATACGTTACCTGTGGAGCTGAAGAAGAGCTACGGTGGTCAGCTTCAGGTGGAGTTAAGGCGAGATCAGTTGTACATTCAAGACAAGTTGTGATGAGTCAAAGACTGTTTTAAGGAGGTGAAACATGAGTGACTTAGGGATTTGTTCGGTTGTACATTCAAGACAAGTTGTGATGAGTCAAAAATTATTTCAAGGAAGTGAAACATGAGTGACTTAGGGACTTGTTCAGGTGATTCTGAAGAGGAGTTGTAGTTATCAGCTCCAGGTGGAGTTTTCGGCAGGTTTTTTGAGTCGATGAAGATGAGCTCGGCGAATCTCGGAGGAGAAGCCTCGAGAGGTGGAGGATGAAGGGGAAGACAAAATGAGAAGAGCTGGTATTTGGTGGGCCAAAGGAAGAAATTCGGCTCAGAAACTAAGTGGATCAAACAATACTGGCCCAAGGTGGAGTTTGTGAGATTATGGGCCATATTGTTGTCTAGCCCATTAAGAGTTTTACAAAGCCTACAAGAAAAAAGAAAATTAGGAGATTAATTTTCTATATAAGTAGGGCATCCCTCATTAGGGTTTTGTATCCGAAAAAGTAGACATCACAAGAAAGCCTATGTTAAATTCTCTTTGTAAAGCCTAAAGCATGAGTGGTTGTTCTTGTATTCACTAAAAGTTCTAGTGGAAGTTGTGAGAGACGGTTCTCACCCCAGACGTAGGATCGAGTATCCGAACTGGATTAACAATTCTCTTGTGTCAAATTCTAGCAAAATCATCATACGCTTCCGCACGCGAATTTATCCTTACAAAATGGATCTCTTGATCAGTTCATCTCAAGCAACACCTCAATGAATATGGACTGGATGACACTGCATGGGATCGTGTTTGGCGTTGCTCATGGTCTAGAGTACTTGCACCATGGCTGCAAAACAAGGATTGTACATTTTGAGATAAACCACAGAATGTACTCTTAGATAACAATCTTTTCCCCAAAGTTTCAAACTTTGGCCTCGTTTAAGCTCTTCGAGAAGAAAGAGAGCATATTGGCACTACTGGAAACAAGAGGAACGATAGGGTACATTGCACCTGAAGTGTTTTCAAGAATGTACAGTAGAGTCTTCCACACATCAGATGTATATGATAAGTTGGGATTCTGACTGGCTTATTGTAGGAAGAAGGCAAGGAGTGGTGGTCGAGCTGCGAGGAGACACACAAAGAAGGTTGCAGACAAAAGTGGCTAAGTGTTGCTTTGAAGAATCGAAACCTCCTTCTCAATCAGAGGTTTATCTAGTATATAAGATTCAGTTTTTATGCTTAATGCGTTGTTGTTAAGAGTAAGTGAACAGAGTATCTAATGCCACCCATAACTTAGGATTTTGGCCATGAAATGAAATACACATTTCTCTATCTTACTTCCGCCACCTTCTTCTCTTCTCTCTCACTCTCTTCTGTCTTAAACTCTTAATCTCTTCTCTTCTCTCTTATTTCTTCAGATCCGTTTGTCACTTTTAACAGTATACAGCTACGAAATGTTAGTCCCCGAAAGGATTGGTGCAAGGTACAAAACATCCACAGAAAACTCTGCATCTAACACAAGCTCAATGTACTTTCCTGAATGGATCTATAAGGATCTTGGGGAGACGATGGAAGGCTTAACAGAAATGGAATCACCTGCCAAGAAGAGGATATAGCAAAGAAGATGACATTGGTGGGTTTGTTGTGTATTCAGCCTTCCCCATCAAATCGACCAAGGATGAACAGAGTGGTAGAGATGATGGAAGGAAACCTGGATGCTCTTGAAGTCTCTCCTAGGCCTGTTTTGCAAAGTCCCGCAGCGCCTCTTCAAGAATCTTCTACTCTCTCAGAGGATATTTCCGATGACACAGAACTATATCAATGAATGTCACATAAAGAAAGTAACCTTCTTGAAACTTATTAAGGCATGAAAGCAGCAAAATACATTTATTCACGAAATGTAATATACTGTTTATATTCCAGATTGACCCACTGTGTCACCAAACTAGACCTTTTTGTTTCTTTTAATTTCTAAACCTATCAACGCTCTGGTCTTGGAATTCTCATGCTTATTACTTTTCTTCTGATTCTCCAGCCAACTGCCTTAGACTGCTTCTAGAAACCCCTTGAAAGTAACTCATTTCAAACATATCAGCGATCCCGCTCTGTGGCAGCTTGCTCTGCTTGTTTGTTGCCAAGCGATACAACAAATTTCTTCAGATGTCTGATGAAATCTGGATAGAGTTCAAGGTCACAGTGTCCACCTCCACTTATCCACAAAGGTTCATACTTCTCTTTGCTGAGTTCCCAGAGCCGTTTACCATGAGACCAATCAACCACTTCATCCGCAGTTCCCTAAAAGACCAACAAGAGAGTTCAGTGAACTTGCATTCAGATACTTCCAAGGTAAATGCTGGGATTCATCAGTTTCCCTTGTCTGAAAAATGCATAATAACCTGTCTTATAACAATCACACTCATAATGAAAAAGAAAGCAAAATAAAGCCAAAGCAATGCAAGAAGTCAAATGATGAGGTCACTTACATGAATTACTAATACAGGACAGGTAACAGAGCCGATTTTGTCAATATTCTGAAAAGCATGGAATTGCGCAGGTGGTTAGAAATTACAAATTTGATCAGAAGCAATTTGATGTCTAGTAAATCACCTTGTAAATATCAAACCAATATGTACATTTCACCGGATACAAAACCCTCATCCCAGACAGAATCGGGCACTGTAAAACCACGCCTCTCAAGTTAGGTGTGCGTGAAGCTAGATCGACCGTGGGTCCACTACCGACAGATTGACCATATAATATCAGTTGATCATCTTTTATGCCGTATTTTTCCTTGAGGCATTTATAAGATGCTTCTATATCAGCATATGTATTATACTCGCTTGCCTGATTCATACACCAACTCTATATCAATAAGAAACAATCCATGGAAGCCTATGGCTTATAATCCGAGCATCAAAGGGATTTCATATTTCATAAAACAGAGTAGTAAGCTCGGGACTATACCTGTCCAGTAGACTGACCATAACCAGAGTAATCATACCTGAAAAAGAAAAACCAATGAACACATTAAAAAACAATCTAATATAGTCACCTATTATATGAGAACAGATTTATCAACAGTGATGAAAGCAAGATATCAAGAAAAGTAGAAAACTTTAGATAGAAATTAATCAATCACAAAATGATAACTAAAATATTAAGTCTTCTGAACATATACAATCATTATAACAATGTAACAAATAGATCCTAGTTTTGGCAATTATAAGCATAGGAAAAAAGTGATTGATATTTAATTTAATGCCTGAGGTTTAAGACACAAACTTTGAAGCTATAAGGCACTAATCTTTACGAAAATCGATTCTTCAATCAACATATTATTATAAGAACAAAAAATTCTACTTAAATTCTCAATAGCTTATCCATTACTTAAAAATCCAATTGATTAGATGTATATGAGAATGTATCAGCAGATCGTATTTGGCAATTAGAAACAAAGGAAAGTACTAATCTTTCTACAAAAATGTATCAACTTCGAAGCTGTAAAGCACTAATTTTTCCCAAGATTGATTCTTCAATTAATATACCATTCCAAAAAAACACAAACCAAAACTAAATTAAATTCGAAAAATTAAGATTCAAACACATAAATTTATACCCCATAAGATTGACGCGAAGGCGATTGCTAAGCTCAACGAAAAGCTCAAACATTTGTCCCAAATCAGCAGCGTTACCATGAGAATACAAAAGCGTGCCATTAGCTTTCGAATGTTTAACATAAACAGCGACGATCTCATTGCCATAACGAGTACGAAGCTTCAAGATATCAACATCGTCGCGGCGAGGAATCTCCGGTATATATAAACGTCCACCGCAGCTATCGTCGGCTACAACCTCATACGACGGTGGAGTTGGAGGAAAGAAAGCAAATTTAGCAGCGATCGATGATGTTACACCTCCCATGATGATGATGAAGATGATGAAGATGATGAATTCTAATTCATAAAAAAATAGACCTTTTTATCAAAAGTTGTAGAAACCCTATAATTTTATTTGGATTTTGTGAGATATTGGTGTAGAAAGAGAAGAGGGAATTGGGAAATTGAGGAGGAGATTGATGGAGGATTTGAAATCGTACAGCGGCGCGTGAGAGGTTTGAGGCGGCGCGTGGCTGGATGATGGGAGAAATGGGAGGATGTTGAAAATATCTGTTTTTTTTTGTCAAGGCCTTTAAAAGTCAAAATCAGGAAATGATACGATTTTGTGGATGGAGATTCCCATGCTGCGATTTTTTAACTTATTTTTTGGTTTATTTGAAAATAAAATAACATGTCATTTATAGTTTTTTATTAATATAAAATAAGTTGGTGAATTTATATGAATTTAAGTTAATGAATGGAAGATTTTGTAAAAAATATATATATAAATTAAGAATTTTGTAAAATAGGTTAATCTATATTTAAAAAAGAATTAAAAGATTTTTGAGTGTGAATATTTTAGTTTTGGAAAATCATTTAAAAAATTTTGAATACTCGCAAAAAAACAAAAAGTAAAATATATTTTTGGGAAATTAATAGAAAGTAAAGTATTCAAATCTTTTTCTCTAGTGAAAAAAAGTATTCATGTGTTTAGTGAAAATTTAGAGTCTTTTTTCTTTTACAAATATCTTTTTGAAGAAGAATACAAAGTGTTGGGTAAAAGTAAAGCTTGTGAAAATCCTTGACAAATTCTACAAGTTTGTAAATTAATAGAAAGCAAAGTATTCATATCTTCTTCTTTTTTAACATAAAAGCATTCTCAGATGTGAACTCTGCCATAGATATTCATAAGTTTATCTCCACAAATCACAAATGCCCTACATCGGGTATTTTGAGAAATAAGCCATATCATGGTTATCATCAATTAAGGTAGAATATTGTTCAAAAACACTACATCTGAACTGAATTGAGTATGTTCTCTGCTTACCAAATTTGGTATTAATCATCCAATCAACATGTCATCCACTAGGACAACGAAGATCACTTATTTTGCCATAAATGATCACTTAGTCTGTGAGCAATTTCAGAACAGTAAGTACAGTACATACAATTGATCAACTTGGTAAAAGTCTCACCAAACAACTAAATCGAGCTTCGTTCACTGTCATATGCTTCTCATTTACTTTACTTTATATCGTCCAATATATCTTCATATAAAGCCATGGGTTTTAACTTTTAAGTTAAAAAGCCTATGATTCCTCACACAAATACAAATAATTGTAGCAATTTTCACCAAAAACTTGCAATAAGACAATATGTAGAGCAGTAGAACAAGGAATAAACTTTTCACAAACAAATTCGGAAATAAAAAATCAAGAACGAGAAATGAATTAAAATCTAAAGAAAATAGAAATCACCTATGAATCAAAATTTAAACAGTCGATGAAAAATGTTAATACTTTATTCGTTTCAGAGTTTATTGTTCAGGAATAGTTACAAGAACGGGACGCCAAGCTCGTCGAAGTAACCTACATCGAAGTGTAACAGACGACATGGGCCTAACAGACCCGTTAAAGCCCATACTGCGAGCCGCCGTTATCTCTTCTCCAAAACCTCCGTTATTATTAACGCCGTTAACCAGTACATCCCTCTCCATCTCCATCTCCATCTCCATCTCCATCTTCTTCCCCACCTTATCTCCGCCGCAGCCAATTTCCTCATACGGAGGCGAAGAAACAAAAAGCTCCCTCAGCTTCCTTCGAGCTCGGACCTTACCTCTCTTATCAGATTTCTTCAATTCATCGCCGTTATTCTGGATCTCAGGTGAATCATGTAATCGCCACCGATCTGATGATCGAGTGAGTAACAAACGCAGCGTTTTACGACGGCGGATGTGGATGACTGGACTACGAGTTGGACTCTCCGCGACGGTGCTGCAATGAGTAGCGAGAAGCTTAAATTTCTGCAGAGACATTGATTTGGTTTTGTGTTTCGATCTCTGTGTTGATCATTTGGATTGGTTTAGTGTTTTTGGTTTCGATTTGAGCGATTCTTTGCTTCGTGTGAGTGATTACTCATAGTGGAGGAAGAGGTAAAGGAATAAGGTGACTAGGATCAGCACCATTCTTGAAGAAGATAGGTTACACGTGGCAGTTAGAATGAGCCAGCGAATTTTTTCGCTGATTATATCAAATTTTATCAATGTGCCAGCGAATTTTTTTTTTTTTTTTGTATCCCCTTATATATTAAAATAAAAATAATGGCTGATTGTTCTAAAAATGTAATGTAGCTTTGCCAAAAAAAGGATTAAAAAATTAACGCTTAAATAGAAGACTATAAAACTAAGGAGATAAGCATGAATCAAATAATTGAAAATAAAATTAACATCGAACCCCCTTAGATTCAAAACCCATTTGAAACATAAAGAAAATGAATGAAAAATATTTTTATAACATATATACTTAAAAACTTAAAATATAAACCAGCGCGATTTATTTTTTTCAAATCAACAAATTCTAAGTGAAGACAAAAATAACATAAGTCACGGTTGAGTTTTGTCAGATTTTCTTTATAGCCTGATCGGTTTTAGTTCTTGAGTTTAGATTTTTTGTTGATTAAGTGTTGTGGCTATCTTTTTCACAATTTATTACTCTCTAATCTCCATTCGTCTACGGTTTTTGGTTTCTGAGGTTACGAACTAATGTTGTCGGTGTCTATAAACTTATTGTTTGTATTCTGCCTATTAGATAACATTTTCATTGTCCGAGATATATAATCAGAGGACAAAAAAACAAGAATCCGTGCGAGTAGAACCTAATGACATAGGATATGAAGATTATAGGAGTAACATATACGTCTCTAGTAATAGTAATTGGTAACCAAAAAAACGTAATCACAAAAATAGGTATAAAACTAATAGGGTCCAAACTAATAAGTCCTTTTTAATACAGTCTCGCCAACAAAAAAAAAAGAAAAAAAAAAACAATAATTATTAAAAAAACCACTTACAGTAGTAATGTCACCGACGAACCCTAATTACAAACTCGCCGCCGTATCAGAACTACTCGTCCACTTATCAGTTTCCGGCGAAATAGGCGGCGGAACACTATTTCTCAACAATCCAACATCATCTCCACCACCTTCAATATCCACAACATCCGGCGACTCCTTTACCAACACACGTTTCTCCTCCTCGTTAATCCCTTTCAAAATCTCCACAATCTCATCCATCGAAGGTCTAACTTCTCTCTCTTGTTGCAAACATCGAAAGGCTAATTCAGCTACAGACATCATCTTCCTCCTCACATCTAAATCCTTTTCGAATCCTAAACTCGGATCTACGAGCTCGTGCAATGCGTTGTTCTGGATTTTGGATACAGCCATGTTGGCGAGATTGATATCGTGACGGTGTCGAGTGATGTCTACTGCCTCTTTTGATGAGATTAGTTCGGTTAGTACGACTCCGAAGCTGTAGACGTCGCTCTTCTCGTTTAATCGGTAACACTGGTAATATTCTGGGTCTACGTAGCCTGGTGTGCCTTGTGGTGCGGTTGAGATGTGTGTTTGATCCATCGGAAACAACCGCGAAAGTCCGAAATCGGCTACTTTGACTTGGTAGTTTTCGTCTAGGAGAATGTTTGTAGTTTTGACATCTCTGTGTATGATTCCTGTAAAACAGAGGAATCGCATTGTGAGAATTGTGAAGTTCTGTTCGGATGTTCGATTTGATTATTATCTTGCTCTACCTGATTTGTGGAGGTAGGATAATGCACTTGCGGTTTCGATTGCGACTTTTAATCGGGTTGACCAGCAAAGAGGACGAGCTTCTGCGCGGTCGCCGTGGAGATGTTCGGCGAGAGTTCCGTTTGAGATGTACTCGTAGACGAGTAAAAGCTCTCTGCTGTGTCTTGATGTGCATCCGTAGAGGATCACTAGATTCGGATGTTTCAGAGATTTCAAGATTTCGATTTCGTTCTTGAACTGTTCTACGCGTTTTAGGGACCTTTCGTAGAGCCGTTTCACCGCTACAGCTCGTCCATCCTTCAACACGCCTTTAGAGAATTGCCAAAAGATGTTAAAAATCTAAACTCAAAGCTTTCAAGGACATTGAACAATCTGTGTTCTTACCGTAGTAGACTGTACCGAAGCCACCATCTCCGAGTTCTCTAGAGAAATTCTCAGTTGCTTCCTCAAGTTCTTCGTAGCTGAAGACTTGAACTCCATAGTAGTCGCTTCCATTTGCAAGGTTAGAGATTGAGGGAACAAGAGAGTGATTGCTACTAGAGGAGATTGTTGTGGAAGTTGGGTTTCGTGATGTTTCTGTACCCGAATATGACGTTATTGGCAAGTCTTTGCTTGTGCATTGAGCTGACTGTGTCTTCTTTCTCCGTCTGATGAGAAAGCAAAAACCGAGTATAAGCATGACCAACCCCAAAGCTCCAGCCGCAATGCCTAGAGACGAGAACAAAAAAACAATTTTCATAATAAGTGTATGATGTTGCCTATGGTAATCAAAATAGTTGTTGCCAAAGAACAGGAAAAAAGGAAGCACCTGCTTTTGCTTTAGTAGAGAGGCCTGCATCAATGGAACGGCACCAGAAAAATGGTCAGTTCGAACTACATACAGAACTTTTATTCTTACTGGAAATGAAAAAAAATTGAAACTCAAGGGAGTTTCTTTATATTGTTATTAGAAACTGTAAGGATTCTACGTAGATGTTCCAATCAATAGGTGGGTGGGTGGGGAGATTTGGGGAAGGAACAAGTGGTGGTTATTGTAGAAGAATATTAGGAAGTTCTAACATGTAGGCAAGAAATCTTACCCTTGTTTCTAGAACCGCAAGTATGGCTATGTGGTTCATCTATACAATAGCAGACGAATCCACTTGATGTCAGTGTCTTATTATATCCACAAACACCCCGTGAGTCTATGCACATCGAACATTCTATGTTAAGTCCAACCTCAAAACCCTCGTGAAGAGCTTTGTGTAGATTATCTGGAGTCGGACGATTCTGCAGTGTGTTTAGCAAAGGTCCAGACGCGGGAATACTGACGTTTCTATTGCACGAATCCCTTAAGCCATTAATCTCGCGGTTGCTCGTAGCAAAGTAACTTTTCCCGTCGTCACATTCAAACTCTCCGACATAAGGAGGAATTTCAAAGTCTTGGCAGTCGTAATAAATCGTCAGCAGCTCGGTGCCAGGAACGAATGTAAGGATGTTTTCGTTGAATGGTGCATTTGGTGGGTTTGGGGGACAAGAATTGCTGATATAATCTGATCTGGCTAGTTTTATGACATGAGATTTATAGTTTACCTCTAGGATTCTGAACTTCACAAATGATATGTTAAGCTCTGCAAATTCTCCGCTACAGTCGAGCTTGAAGTCAGGATGGCCACAGTCTTCTCTGCCAGATATCCAGAAAGGGTAAGAGAGATCATTCTGATCGCCGCAGCTAAACGGGGTACTACAGAGTATGTGATGCTCTTGAGCCGAGAAAACACAAGATGGGATCACAAAGAGCATCCATATGAAGCTATAGGACATAGATCTTTTCTGGGAAAGAGACAAATTAATCATTGTGTTGCAGGTGAATTAAAAAAAATGGTGAAGAAGAAGAAGAAGAAGAAGACGAAGAGATGAAGCAATTGGAAAATGTCTTGGTTTTGTAAGAGTTGAACTAAAGGAACTATGTTTGGTCTTTTTGGACCAACCTTCACTTTAATATTTTATTTAATGTTTCTATCTAGAATTTTATATTTTCCTAAATCGAAGTTTCTTTGGAATTAGGTGGCTTACGACGACGACTTTGAATGGTCTATAGGTAAAACGATAATGGTAATAGTGATTTTAAAACGAGTTTTTATCTTTGTTATTTATAGAATAAATACGAGTTCCCACCTTGGACTATACAAAGTTGGATTCTTCTATATATTTTTATTTTTCTATTCTTTTGTTTTTTACCACGACGACTTCAAAGTCTGGTGCTTGGAATTTTCTCAGAAAGAACCTATTGGAAAAATAATATCATGGTAGGACCCTTTTTTTTACATAAATTGACCAGCGCAATAACCATGTCCGAGTTTGGGCCATTGCTTTTTCAGTTTCAGAGAATCTAAAGATATTGTGGAAGAAAAAAAAATGGAGTGTGGAATAAGGCAAAGAGCTTTTACTAACGAAACTGACTGAAATGCTACGTTAATGCTAATTTGTTGGAGATAGAAGAAGATTCAAACAAGTGAAATTTATATTTCTTGTATCAGCTTCTTGATTATGGTTGCTGATTGATCTGTGAGGGTAGAAAAATTATGGTATGCATAATGAGAAATACTTCTAAAAGGGCATCTTACGATCAAGGGGAATGATCTTAGGCTTATTTACAATGGGTCTTGGGGTAGTTGATTTATCTAGATTCTTCTAAAGGTTGTGTTGCCTAGGTTCGTGGTTTGATTTTCTCTTGGAAGAGGCTATTGCAACCCCAATGGAAGATGTACGGGTTTTGGCTCAGAAATCTTTAATTAAACCATATAAAAAAAAACCGCTGGCTATGAAACTTTAGAAGAAACTTACCATCAGGTGGATGGAATGTATTGCATCCTGATGATGAGGTTTCCTTGCAGCAAAGCTGTGTGATATTTTTGAAGCTGCAGATTCCATGAGAGGATGAACATTCTTGACACGCTTTCTCATCAATATTTACCTTCACCTCAAACCCTTCTCTTAGAACACTTTCCAAATGTGCCAGATCCAACTCTTTCTCTTCTGGAACGAAGCTCTTAGGAACGTTGATTGTGAAACTGCCTTCACAGGAATGCTGGTAATCAAGGTTCTGAGACACTAAGACAGGGCCTCTACCAGGACAAGTATAACACGAACGGTAAGAAAGGTTAGGGTCGCAGAGGTAGAAAACAGTGAGGTTCTTGTAGGTCGACGAAAGCTCAAAGATTTCGGAAGGCAAGGTTGTGGCTGTGAATGTAGCGTTGCAAAAAGCACCTTCAAGCTCTGCTCTGGCAAGTCTAAGAGAGTTAGATTTTTGATCTATATGGAGAACATTGTAAAGATGGTCTGAGATGATTATAGAGGTTTTGTTGTAAAAGCAGTGAAGCTCCAGCGATGGATGACCGCAAACTTGGGGACGACTCCCACCGGAGAAGGGGAAACCAGCGGTTATGTTCCCACACTGAAACTTAGCTTCGCACCAGCCAAGTTCTTGTTTACTTGAAGAACAAGGAAGAAGGTGAAATAAGGAGAAGAGGAAGAAAAAGAACAGACAAGAAGTGGGGTGATAGTACATGATTTGTTTGAGATCTATGAACAGTGTGTCTTTTGTGTTTGGTTTATGTTGAGAGAGCAAAGGAAGTGATTTAAACAAATTGATAAAAAGAGAGAGAGAGACTTGGAGCGGAGACTTGGCTGTCATTATTATAGTTTACTTTGGAAGACTTTTTATTCTTTGTTTTCTCTTTTTTCTAAAGCTAAAATTTTGGAAGACTTCTGTACCATTGTGAATCCCTTTTTAAGGAAATTATGGGAACACCATATGGATATGGTGCACTCATTTAAAGTTGATGGGCGGTATGATTATATCAAACTCTTAGAAATAAAATTGAAAAAAGCAATATATCACCTTCTTTCAAACAGTGTTAATCAATTAATGAAAGAGAGTGATTTAAACGATAAATTTAATGCCAAGTCGAAAGAAAATTTCAAACAATTAAAGTTTATATCACCTTCTTTCTAAAGCTCACTAGTAAGCTATGTCTAAAAGTGTGAAAATTAGCAGAGGAAGGTTAAAACAGATCGAACTTAGAGAAATAGCTTACTAGTTGGTTGAAATGGATAATAGTGCATGATTTGTTATTTTGTTTGATCTATGTACAGTGTGTCTTGTGGGTTTGATTTGTGTTGAGGAGGGCAGAGGAAGTGAAGTAAACAATTATAGAGATAGAGAGATAAGCATAAAGATGTGGTGGAAATGGTGAAGGGCCTGAGGACCAAGTCAAGTGAGGATAGTGACACAACGGAGACTTGGGATGTCAGTATTAGTTTACTTTGACAGACTTTTTGTTCTCTGTTTTCTCTGTTTTGGTACAGGCTCATGATGGTCATTCAAGTTGATCGACGATCTAAAGCCAAAAAATAGGTTGATAGACGATCCAGCATATTATAGATTATAATATACTAGAAAAGGACACGCGTTTCATGCATGTCTTTAAGTACTATATGATAGAATAATATTATTTGAGGTAAGGCTGAGCAGCCATTTAATATAACGATGCTCATACTGCATATATCGTTGATTCTAACTTCAGTATAAGTTGTTAAAGAAAATGGATATGTAATGATAGTGATGGATAAGAAACTTACCAGTTGGTGGATGTATGCATTTAAATTCATGTGGAAAGGTTTCTCTGAAGCTACAGAAACCATGAGAGGATGAACAATCTTGACACGCTTTCATATCGATCTTCACCTTCACGTCAAATCCTTTTCTTAAAACAGTTTCCAAATTGGTTATATTCAACTCTTTCTCTTCTGGAACGAAACTCATAGGAACATTCACGTCGAAACGTTTACGGCAGGTCTCATGATATTTAAGGTTTTCAGACGCCTTGATTGGACCTATCTCAGGACATTTATAACTCGAATGGTTATGAGTAGGATAGTTGCAGTGGTAGAAAACGCTGAGGATCTTGTAGGTTGACGAAAGCTCTAATCGAGGAGGCAAGTAGGGTTCCAAGGCTACAGAGGAGCAAAAAGAGCTTAGAAGCTCTGCTCTGGCAAGTGTAAGTGTGTTAGATTTTTGATTTAGATGGAAAACAGAGTACTCTTTTGTATAGATGAATAGAGAGGTGATGTTATTGTTGCACTGAAGCTTAAGCCATGGATGACCGCAATGGTCAGGACGATTCCCGCCCCAGAAGGGGAAGCCAGCAGTGATGTTCCCACACTGAAACTTAGCTTCGCACCAGCCAAGTTCTTTTTTACTTGAAGAACAAGGAAGAAGGTGAAATAAGGAGAAGAGGAAGAAAAAGAACAGACAAGAAGTGCGGAGATAGTACATGATTTGTTTGAGATCTATGAACAGTGTGTGTCTTATGGGTTTGGTTTGTGTTGAGGAGAGCAAAGGACGTGATTTAAACAGAGAGAGAGAGAGAGAGAGAGATAAGCATAAAGATGAGGTGGAAATGGTGAATGGCCCGAGGACCAAGTCAAATGTGGATAATGACAAAAACGGAGACTTGGGATGTCAGTATTAGTTTACTTTGAAAGACTTTTTTTTTTTCTTTTCTCTTAAGCAAATTTGAAAACCTTCTCTCTTACCATTGTGAAAATTCTCTGTTCGAGGAAATTGCAAATTCTCTTAACACAGTATTAGTTTGGTTTCATTATATGAAGCATGAATCATGATATAGGCATTTTGCAAACTGTCAAAGGTTTTTTGGGCCTAAGGTTCCAACTGTAGATGATTAGTAGGAACATTATTTGGTACATGAATTATACAGTCATTTGAATTGGTCGACAATATCAGACTTTTAGAAGTTGTAATAACAAAATAATTTTATAAATTGCTTAAAACAATATTGAGATTAATTTCTATTTTGTAGGAATAGATGTATGATGGGTCTTCTGGAAGCAACATAGTTTTAGACTTTTCTCTAAGACCCACGATCACTATTTAATGTTGGCCAAGACACGGAACACCACATTAAATGTACTAGTACGGAAAGGAAGTTTGTGGCACTTGCCGTTTCCCGAAACCTCACAACACAGTTAAGCCGACCAAGTCAGATATGTCGCCATCAAACCCATCCACAAACACTTCCATGATCCATCTAATATTTATCGCGCTCAAGTCTCTCACTAACCTAGAAAACCCATACCACGAATCCGGTAACTCGGTCTACGAATCATGGTCCTTTAAAATCTAGAATACCCACTAATATTTGAAAATGAGGAGATTGACAAACTTCTCGCAAACAAGCCATTACTTTCTTAATAATATTTCTTCTCCTCTTTCTTTGCAACTCTCTTTTGACGTACTTCCTAAGACATCCAAAATTTCCATTTAGCTTCCTTTACTCTGAAAATCCTCACGACAAAAACAGATTATACTGTGGACCGCCCTTGAATCTAGTCTAGAAGTTATTTTTTCGAACCTTTTCCTATTTTTAACTATTTTATCAGTCATGTTTATGGGAAAACACGACACTGATGTTCCATGCATTTCTTTTTCTTTTCCATTTATGCATGTTAGTTTGCTCAGAGATAGAACATGCTTTTGAAAGACTTTCCATTCCACGACCACGATAAACGGTGCAAAAAGTCCAAAATTTAGCGGAAAAGAAAAAGAAAAAAAAAAAAAATATATATATATATATATAGATATAGAAAATTTGATGTTATCGGTGGGATGTATTTTCGAGATACAATAAATGGTTAAAATTATTTTTCATCGGAGAAAGTCAATTGTGTGGGATAGCTGTTAAGCGTAAAATATGCGATTCAACCATTTGGGGGAAACCAAACTAGGCTCCTTGAAACAGATGGAGGATTCATTCCTCCGCCTTGTATGTCACCATCTTGTTGTATGAACATTATTATTATGATTTTCAAAATGACAAAAATAAGCTTGTCTTTTCAAAAAACTTTTAGCCGTCAAGTTAGGACGGGTTACCATAATTGTGAAGAAATATCTCACATCGGAAAGATGGAAGGACCTTGAGTAATATATAAGGGATATGGACCAATCCACTTATTGCCAATTGGTTTTGAGTTGGAAGCCCATTAACCTTAACAATAATTAACTGGTGAAGAGTCGGTTCTTATCTTGCTCAAGAGAGATCCAAAGCTTAACTAGTTATTTGCAAACTCTTAGACTCTTAGTAAATTCATATATTATATCACTGGAAATTGCTGGTAAAAGTTGGACGTGTTTCTGTTTCAAAAGAAAATCACACCATTTTTTCACGTAATAGCTAAAATCTTAAGTTTTTGTGGAACATTTTTTTTTTATCAAATCGTCTTTTGAACATTATTGATGTCTATGAACAGAAAAATGTGCGTTTTATGAATCATGTGTTTCCCATTGCATTTCCTTTGGTCACCACGGTTATACCTAGTTACCACTGTTTCAAAACAAAATTTTACATTTCTATCTGTATTTACTTTTGAAAAAACATTACAAAAAAATTCGTTTGCATTTAGCATTTTTGTTTAAGTGAAATTTTTTTTACATGTTCATTTAGATTAGATATAAAATAAACATAAACGAAAACAAGCAATCGATGCTTTAACCAATCTTTCATTGCAAGGCATATACTTAAATATTTATGTACAATAATATACTCTGATTTCGATTTTCAGGCTAAAGCTATTCATAAACTTTCCCCGCACAGTAAAAAACACATCTAGTTTTAAAACTATACACAAGCCTGATAATGTGTTCGATTCCACATTTGCATCTACTGTGGGACTGTCAAACTGAATTAAAATATGTATGTTATCTATTTCACCGATTCATTCCTACCCGAATTCCAAACGAACTGCTGCAAACAACATCGTACCTAAACACGAGTATATATACTCCGCTTCTATTTCGCATTCTTTCAAGCTTGTAAATCAATTATTATTGTGTTTCACACTTTAGATTCGCTCTTTTCTTTACCCTCGTCGTGTTTCCAGTATAAATTGTTTTCCCGAACTTGAAAATAAATTTCACTTCT
Source organism: Boechera divaricarpa (assembly GCA_026770425.1). Classification (NCBI taxonomy): domain Eukaryota; kingdom Viridiplantae; phylum Streptophyta; class Magnoliopsida; order Brassicales; family Brassicaceae; genus Boechera; species Boechera divaricarpa. The sequence continues at coordinate 20,320,786 of CM049182.1, read as the reverse complement.
AAAAGGGTTATCAAAGGGCTGGACGAATCCTTGAGACCCGCAATCCAAAAATGAAAAAAATAACTGCCTAGAAAAAAAATTTGAATCGGAAAAAATAATAATAATTTCAGGACAAATGAACTTGTGAATATTTTTTTTGGTGGATGGAGTTTTCGTTATAATTTTTTTTATAAAAAAGCAATAGCGTATGCACAATTGCGTAAAGACTAATTGTGTTAAGATATTTTCGGGAAATATATTTTTTCCATTTTTACGGTTCATCTGCGCTAGTTTTCTCAAAAATTTAATAGACCCACACATTTTTTTCTTGTAGCCCATTAATTGCCAAAGCTGACTCTGGCCTAGAGAAAACAAGGACACGAGGGAAAGTTCGAGAGAGATAATTCACGCTAGGATTCTCCATCTTCTATGTGTAATATATGACTTAGTGAGTCTGAGACGCATAAGCTGGAGTAAGGGTTTTGAGTTGTGAGATGGAGAAAACGGAAGGTGAAATTATATAAGACAATTAGTCTGTCTCGCTCTCTCTTTTTTCTTCTTTTTCCAATGATTTTGGGCTCTCTCCACCTTTTTACAGTTTGTTGATGTGGATTAAATGATTATCAAATAATTGGACGCGCAAGTGGGTGTGGATTAGTTATGCGCCTGAGGATACGAGTTGTTGTGCACCTACATGGAAGCGTGATACGTGTGATAATTGTGCGGGAAGTCACTTTTATGGTTGATGCGGGAGACCCCTTTGTTTTTGTGAATCAATTGTGCATATGAACATTATCCCTAACACCATTCAATTTTTATATAGATTTGTCAATTTGATTTATTCAACATTAGGAAAAGATCATATTATATATATTTTTTTCTTTATAAAACAAAAGCATCATATTAAGAAGCACTTAGCTTGGAATAGGCTGTCCACAATGAGAAGCCATCTCTACACCAAAATTTTAGCCCAATAAAATCTTATAGTTTCGTGTCAAAATCTTTAAGACATTAACCAATCCTTCATTGTCTTCTTTATCAAAAATAAAAAATAAAAAAATAAAATCCTTTATTCGTCTTAGTTTATTCCATGCATTTTGTCTCGAAAGATTCGCACTCAAGTTGCTGGTTAGGATTTATTCCATAGCCATCATCAAGCTGTCTAATGAATCCTAAATTATAGCAAGATGATATTATATATTCGGCATTCGGAAAACAAGATTATATTATATACACGGCGGCGCCCACGAAGCATGTTATTATATGTTTAAATGTATATTCACTATGTGCGAAAATAGATACGATAACATTAAAATCTAGTCAGCGCAGGTAGCAAGATGTTATTAAATTCATCGGTCTTGACCAATGCAGAAAATTATTCACACAAATAATTATTCTCCAACCAAGACATTGAGTGAATATCTGATTTTATTTTTTGAGCTTAAAATAGTCTTTATGACATCAATGCATAAAATCACATCCGAAAGTGGTTTCCGATTTAGTACCAAACGAGATTCAAACTAAGACGTATCGGGAATCCTTAGTCCTCAGTCATCTGCCAAAGTCCAACGCAGCTGTAAGATGTTTGATGAAATATCCAGACCAACTATTTGTGAAATTTTTCATACATTTTAAATGTGAATTGATGACTAGGATGATTAATGAATTTAATAGATTTTATTTCATTGCTCTTTGATCTTCTAATTCGATAATTAAAGAAGGAATCATGATCATGGAAATGTGTGAATCTAATTTATGTGATCCATTATCTTAAGCTTGTGTTTGACTGTATGTTCTAACAGCTTAAATATAGTAGTAATCGTTCTTGGTTGAATATCTAGCCCTGATCCAAGCTTGGTCAGCTTTGATCATTAATTCGAATTTGTTACCTTTTGCTAACGTGTTTCTTGCTTATTCTAGTTTTGATTTGTTTGCTAGTAGTGTGTTACTCCAATTCTTTTTAGGATTGATCCTTGAATACTACTTCGCCTACTTCAGTGTACCATGCACTTGTCGTTAGTTTAGGTTTTAACACTTGAGACATCATCTAGCAAAACTAATCATACCTTTGACTCTTTGAGTCTTCGAACCACTCATTTCAGTATGACTAAAATCGGGAGAAAAGTTGCAAAAGTAAATTCGGATATATGATTGGATTGTGGTTCAACGTTGGACGCGTTTCTGTTTCAAAAGAGGTTAATTCCTTGCACACGATCCAACATTGTTTCCACGTAATAGATAACCTCTAAAGTTTTAGTGGAGAAATTTGTACATTGGATTCCCGGAGAAATTTGTACATTGGATTCACCTATGTATATCCACAGCGTCGTTTTCGGTTCAAGTGAATGGTGAACTCGCTGGTTACTTTAGTAGTTCAAGGGGTCTTCGTCAAGGCTGCTCCTTATCCCCATATCTTTTTGTGATATGCATGAATGTCCTCTCGAGCATGATCGATGAAGCTGCGGTAAAAAAAGCTATTGGATATCATCCTAAGTGCAAGAATATCAATCTAACTCATTTGTGTTTTGCTGATGACCTATTGGTGTTTATTGACGGTCAAAAACGATCCATTGAAGGCGTTCTGCAAATTTTTGACCAATTTGCGCATTGGTCGGGTCTTCGAATCAGTATCGAGAAGTCGACCCTATTCCTAGCAGGTGTCTCTATTCAAGCTAGGGATACGATTTTATCGGATTTCCCTTTCACTGACGGGCAACTTCCGGTCAGATACTTGGGATTACCGCTACTCACCAAGTGTCTTACTCTTTCGGACTATGCTGTGCTCTTGGAAAAAATACGAGGTAAAATGAATTCTTGGACTGCTCGATACTTGTCTTACGCAGGGCGTTTGCAACTTATCACCTCGGTCATTGTCAGTTTGGTAAATTTTTGGATGTCGGCTTTTCGATTACCCAAGAGTTGTATTCAGGAGATTGATAAATTATGCGCAGCTTTTCTCTGGTCAGGACCGGATTTAAACCCCCGAAAATCCAAAGTTTCTTGGGATATCGTATGCCGGCCAAAACGCGAAGGCGGATTAGGCATTAAAAATCTGGTGGAATCAAATAGAGTGAGTTGTTTGAAGCTTATTTGGAGGTTAGTTTCTCGTCAATCCTCCATGTGGGTCTCGTGGATATGGAGTAACATAATGAAGAAGAATTCTTTTTGGTCAATTAAGGAGAATTCTAGTATGGGATCATGGATGTGGAAAAAGCTCTTAAAATACCGAACAGCTGCACAATCACTACACAAGGTTGAGATTAAAAATGGAGCAACGACATCTTTCTGGTTTGATTCATGGTGTAATCAGGGGAGACTTTATGACCTAACAGGCCCTCGAGGAGTGATAGACATGGGACTTCCGCTCGAAGCAACTGTTGACTGTGCTTTTCACAAACGTCGTCCAAGACGACACCGCTCAGCAACGTATGCTCTCATTGAAAGCTCTCTATCTCAAATTGTTTTAACGGACATGGCAGACAGACATCTATGGAAGCACTCAGCCGATTCCTTCAAACCCAAGTTCACGACTAGGAATACTTGGAATCTAATCAGAACTCAACATACTAAGGCTACTTGGCATCGTATTGTCTGGTTCCCACACTCAACACCTAAATTCTCCTTCCTCACTTGGCTGGTAGTTCAAGATCGTCTTTCGACAGCAGACCGCATGAAGATATGGAATCCAAACATCAATTCCGCCTGTATTCTCTGTAATTTAGCGGCCGAAACTCGTAACCATTTGTTTTTTGAATGTCCATACTCTTCTGAAATCTGGCTGAAGCACACTCAGGGTCTACTTCAGCAAGCTACAGTGACGGCATGGAATCCCCTTCAGCTGATCCTCCAAGGTTCTTCTTCTCTTCCCAAGTTGAAGCTTTTTTTATTCAGATATGTTTTCCAAACCACTATCTACTTTCTCTGGAGGGAAAGGAACTCCCGTAGCCATGGCCACCCACCGCTTCCACCGGCAACCATAACTCAGCAAATCGATAAACAGGTTCGCAACCTCCTGTCATCAATTCGTGAACAAGGCGACAAGCGATACGATAATGCGCTACAAACATGGTTCTCCACACAAGGCGGATAATCCGAACTATTGTCTTCTTCCTCTCTCTTCCGTTTGAAGTTTATGTTTTTGATTAAAAATCAACATCGTCCACACTAGTTGTACAAAAAGAACCTTTTTTCTTGAATATAGTTTAACATTTTATTCAAAAAAAAAAAAAAGTTTTAGTGGAACATTTTTTAAATTAGAACATTTTTTGGATGTTACTGATGTCTACGACATGTAACGAATACAAAAATGTGCCTCTAGGCCACGATATTCATAATATGAACATAACTTGTTAATAGTTTTATGAATTACATAAATCGCCATCTTTCTTTAGTCCCCACTGTTATTATTTCAAAAATAATGTCCCCATTGTTTCAAAAATAAATTTCACATTTTTATTTGCATTTAGATGTGAAAAAGGAACTCACAAAATAATTTTTTTGTTTTGACAAAAAAAAAAAAAAAACTTAACAATTTGTTTGTATCTGGCATTTATGTTTAGAATTAACATTTTTTTTTTAGTTTATAATGCCAAAAGTTACAAATTCATTTAGAGAAAAATATTCACTAAGCATAAAAATAAACATAAACACAAACACAAACATAAACAAACAATCTTTCGCGGCAAGGTGTATGGCTATTGAAATAAATCATGCAATACATTTCCAAAGCACAAAGTAACTTGAAACACAATAATATTTGAAAAGCCAAATTTAAAGCATTAATCAACATCATCATAGTTTTTAGCTGACGTCATTGAGAAGTGTCATTGACAGAGGCATGAAGCTTTCTCTCCAACACTTCACTAGAGATCTTCCCCATCAATTGATAGAAATTGATGAGCTCAGAGAGTCGCTCAACGTTCATCTTCTTCATTATGTTCATCGCCTTCCTCTGCTTCTCCTCATCAAGCCTAAGCTTTTCGGTAAATGATCCATCGTTCCTCATCGTCGCTCCCATCTCCTTCAGCCTCATCTCTTGTTTAACACTAAGAGCCGTATTTGACTGCGTCCACATGGAAGAAACAAATCAATATGTGTTATGCCATGGTCATCAAGTCACATTTCCATTGACTTTGGAAGTCATTGCGTAGAATTACCATATTTCATTATTATGTTAACAAGGGCTTTCATGAGAAAGCAAACCAAATCTAAACGAGATCCATCTAATTTTGTTTTTTTAAATAAAAACCAAACAATAAGATCTTTACTATGCCGAAACAGGTTGAACATAGTTCGACCAAACCGAATAAATTAAAATTCATTATAATTTCATATTATTAATCAACAATTATGTATATGAAAAATGTATTTAGCTAAATAAAAGAGTTACAGAGCAAAATATATATATATATATATATATATATATATATATTTCATTTTTTTCTATTCGAAGCTGAACCAATAAAAAAATAAAAAAGATCCAGTTGAAAAATCAAATGAACCCTTAAATTATTAAACCTTGCCGACAATAAAAAAACAATAAATACTTTTAACCCTTACATATACGAGAAGCCAAATATGAGTCCTGACCTCTTTGCGCCTTGCAATAATATGGATCAAGATTATGTTTAGTTAACACAGAACGGTTTGGTGTTATGTACCTCAAGAAACTCAGCTCCAACTTCAAGTTCTGATTCTATGGATTGGTTGTTCAACGAATAAGATCTGGTGTACATAGACCTTGCAAGCGAGAAGCTTCTAACAAGTATCTTTCTTTTGTTCTCCATTTCTGGATTGAGTTCCAATTTCTTAGGATCAGACAATGAGCTATTCAGCTTCTTTTGACATACAATCACTGCTTTTGCAAATTCCTGTCAAAACCAGATAAGCGCATATATAAACTCATTGATCATCACATGTAGTTTAGAGGTTTGTGCTAATACTGTCGATATGTCACCATCCGGAATAAAACACGCATAGTGCATATTTTGAAAAAAAAAAAAAAAAAACATGAACTCAATCACGAACCTGATAAGCAACAGGACAACCAGGGAAATCAAATTCATCGCAACCATTCTTTCTCATCCTCTCTGGATGGAACTGTAAACCCATTAGGAACTTTCCCTCTTTAGGATTGTACATATCAGGATCATAAAACCCTTCGATCAATCCATCAGGAGCAAAAGCCATTGGCACAAATCTTTGCGCCAATCTCTTAACCCCTTGGTGGTGATAACTGTTGACCAAGATCTCCATCTTTTCTCCATCTAAGGAATCTTTGAAATATTTATGCAAAGGACTGTTTTTTACTATCTTCACCTCATGTCTATAACCATCATAATCATCATAATCTATGTGTTTTCTTCTATTTTCCTCGGCGACCTTATTTGTGACCTCTTTCTCCAAGTCTTGATAAAGACTCCCACCACAAGCAACATTCAAAACCTTCAAGTTTCATTAGAACAGTAAATTAACCTTGGTGGTCCATTGACCTAAGGACTCGCCCTCTTGGTTAAAACTGAGTCCTACCCACTACAATTCTAAGTGGCAATAAAACTTAATTTTATCTTTTGCTATGATCACTGACAGTAAAATATTATGCTCTTTTTTCAACGGAGAGCTAAGATCTAAGGCAAGGATACAAATACAATACCTGTGATCCTCTACAAATTCCTAAGTAAGGAATGTTCTGTTCTAGGCAGAGGTTTGCTAGGGCAAATTCAATCGAGTCTTTTTCCTTGTCGATAGCTGTATCACTTGCGTGTGTTTTCCGAATCTCGTCGAGTTCTTGCGGTGAAAGGGATGATATTTCGGACTCGAATCGAGAAGGGTCGATGTCTTCTCCTTCACATAGGAGAACTCCATGGATGGGCTTGAAGCTCTCCAACAACTTGTGAACACCGGCCACTCGTGGTACAATCACCGGCACAGCACCGTACTCGACAATAAGATCAAGATGATACTCACCTAAACGGAAAAGAAAAAAAAAAGGCCAACATAAACTTTAAAAAAAGTCCAAGGGAAAATGGAACAACAAAACGTAAAACATTCCAAGGATCCATCAAAAGAATTATTACCAACGAAATCGACGAATTTGTTCTTGCGAAGGGTGCGTCTAGAGACGACAAGGACGCGAGGGAGGATCTGAGATAGATCATTCACGCTTAGACTCTCCATTTTCTATGTGTATACAATATATGACCTTATACGCAGAAGCTCGAGTGTTTGGGTTATGAGTTGAGAGAGAGGGAGAAAATGGAAGGTGAATTTATAGGGGAGGAGGAGGAGGAACGATCAGGCTCTCTTTTTTCTTTTCTTTTTCTTGATTCAACGATTATTGGCTCTCTTCACCTTTTACTGTTTACTATTTAGATTGATGTAGATTGAATGATTATTAAAACATTTTTGTTGTAGTAAACTCGTCTCACGTTTATTTCAAGGCATACAATTATTTAAAGGTACTAGACCTTTAAATTACCATTTTCAACGTATCCAATGGTTATAGAGTTGTTTTACTTTGTTAAAGCAAATTCTTCCTAACCTTCATATGATAAGAGTTGGGTCATTGACTCATTAGGCGAGTGACATACGCGATGGTCCATAGTCCAAATAATAGAAAGGTTCTACTAAATTTTTCTTTTGAATGATAATACTTTTTTTTTATAAAGATTTTGAAACAATCTTAACAAGATATAAAAATAAGAATACCTCGACAAAATAATATATTATATTCTACTATATAAACATGAACACGCTTTACTATATTTAGCACATTTATAACTTACTAAATCGCAATACATTTAAATGAGTCGGCATTTTAGACGTTAGATTCTGGATTACCGCTTTAACACCTAATGTTTTCTTAAACAGTGATATGCATGCAAAGGTTTTAAAATTTAATTCAATTTTAATCTTTATTTAATTTGCTAGTTGTCCAATATGGTCCTACCAATATTTTGAGTATGAATTATGACGTTCAAGTGTTCAACGCAATAAACATCCACATTTTAACTTTAATAAAATATTAAATGCAAGAAGTTTTTTCAACACCCATTTCTTATCCTGATTTATTATTTTGATAGTTGCTCTAGTTATTATTTATTATTATTTCTTGGTACATCTAACATAACACACATTTATCTGTAAAAACATATGTCACAGAACAAACATTTGTTGGGATCTCCTACACTCTATCCCACACAACCAAACTTAATTCTCATATATGAATATTGATCTTCCACTATTCCCAAATACAATCTAACTAAACTTCTCATAAAAACAATATATTATCATAAGTAATTTCAGATTTGTGTTTATAAAGCTTTCAAATGTGACATAAGACTAAAAATGGATTAGTAGTGAAAATATTTAAAATAAATAAACAAAACAAAATGTATATCAATTATTTGAATATAAGGTCAAAATGGATTATTTGTAAAAAAATTATTTATAATAAATAAACAAAACAAAATGTAAACAAATTATTTATTAAAAAATAATTTGACAATAATTTAAAAACGTCCGACAATGCAGTCATGCTTCATCTTATAACCCTAATATTTTCAAATGGTGTGCAAGCTTTTTTTTTGTTGAATACAATTTGAAATTATTTTTAGAAATCAATATTATGCACGATATGGTTGAAATATCATGAACGATAACTGAGATGTTATGAACATGCAAATAAGGATCGCTACAAAATCTAATTCTAAACCGTCATCTTATCCGAGTCAAACACAACATTATAAACATTCCTCTTCTCACCATGAGAGAAAAGAAGAGTGTGGAGGAGGGTGAAAAATCATTTATGGTGAAAAGAGACATCACACTTCGAACCAAAAAACAAGGATGACCGAGGCGGGAACATTTTACGTTATAGTATAGTCCGCTCGGTAAATTCAAAGATCACCCTTTTCATACTATACCACACGTTCATAATGGGATGAAACGACTTCTAGTATGTTCCATCATGTCCTCCTATCCCTCCCTTCTAGATCCCTCATGATCCAAGACGTCTTCCAGAGAGTTCCAAAACAACTTTGGTAAACAAATTTTTTCTCTTCAAAATCTTCTACCTAAAAACATATTGGGTCATAGATCCCCACTCCTTTCCCGGAAATCCGACTTCCATCTAATCACTTTAATATATTCTTATTAGAGAGTAAGAGAGTCATCCTGGAGACTCTCATAATCATATTATTGTGGTAGGTCTTTGTTCTCCCATTAAGCAGACGCAAAAAGGAGCATTCTCCAAATGTCATAGTGAGCCTTGCATTATTCTTCCCCCCCCCCCACAGATTGAACCACATATCCTATGCTTTTAGGTTGTTTCTGAGCATTTGGCTTTCCTTCCAAAAAAAAAAAAAAAAATTCTTATTCGGCCAGTTTGATTCGTTAAGCATCTTTGAAAACATCACAATGATGACAAATAGCAAATTTTGGGTTACCCGAAGTAAAAATTAACAGTAAAAGACCAAAGAAACTTCCAAAAGCGGGGGCAGTCTTTGTAGAAGCAACCTAACCAGATCTAGGAGCTAAGACGCTAGTCAAAATACGTGCATAAACTTTACCCAACCTATCTTCGATAGTCTGTAAAAGTAGTCGAAATATGGGAAGGTAACATTTCTGACACTGTGAGAAGTTGTGGCACAATTCACATATATACGTTTAGTATAAACATTGAAGATAAAAAATTCTAAACAAGCAAACGATGCCAAAAGTTAGGAAAATATTTTCTTTATTAGATAAAACCAACCAAGTCGGTTATGTCCAATGGGAGCCGAAAGAGGAAGATAAGAAAGAGGGACTACAACTAAGACAAGCTAAGAGTCGACTGTCGGCAAGAAGAACCAAACACAAGAAGCAGAAGGCCTCGCATGGAGAGAACACATGCCGTCATTGGTTCCCATGTTTTCACATATACAAGCTAAACCTACAACAAGAACATATGTAAGCAATGGTTATTAAGAAATTTTCGAAAAATAGCTTAACCAGCATGTTTGAAAATTGGTGAATAATATTGGAAACTACAGATATTCACTTCTATTTTTATCACCTTAAAACATATTTTCATTTATTGATACTTAGAAAAACAATATATTGTATGTCCTGTACCACAATTGGAGCTAGCCAATTTGGGGAAACTACATGAAGAAAAGCAAAATACAAAGGAGAACTACTTATGTCTTTGGCCTAGGCATCCGCACAATTGTTTGTGTTCCGACTAATGTGTTTGTAGATAAAATCTTTACCATCACCAAAGTTGGGATGTCATTAGTGAAGTTTCTAAGTTTTGGCAAAAAGTCAAGTTGGTTCACAGCCTTGATCACATCACTGTTTTCCGATTCAAAAATGACCTTAGAATAACCAAGTCTGGAAATGCATGATACTGCCCATGAAAGCGCCGTAGTTTCAGCTTCAACGGGAGAATGGAGCAGTGGGAAACGTTTGGCTCCTAAATACCTTATGTCGCCACTGTTGTCTAGGAGAATACAAGCCACTCCACATTTCTCTGAAATCCTATCTCATGATCCATCAATGTTGCACTTCAGCCATCTGACTGGTGGGGCTTTCCATTTCTCACGGGAGACTAGAGGAATTGAGGGTTGAGATGACCTGGTTTTATATTCGTTTGCTTTTTCCCATTCCACCAGGGCTTCCTCCATCACCTTGTCTGTAGAAGTGTCTATAGCAAACATTTACTTTTTTATTTTATCTCGGGATTGTCAAATTTATCTCGAATTTTGTCCAATTAATCTCGATGATAATAGTATACCCAACAAGTAGTTCTCAACTCTTTCTCATGCCCTCGAGATTGGATATGAGGACATTAATTTGCACGCAAATTGCTTTACTTTGGTGAACCTCCTCAACTCTTCTAAGTCTCACATTGAGATCCAAGTATTCGTCAACACATTAGAGACTTGATTTATACATTTAGAGTTATTTCTTTGTCATATCTTCCATGTGTAGCCAATTCAGTGACACTCACAAACTCTTGCTAAAAATACTTTTTTGGCCCTTGAAAACTCTTAATCAATGAATTCATTTGAAATGTTCTAAAATATGGTCCAGACCATATATATGTTGTATGGTGAGAAGTCGTATTTGAAGATTACAATACAGTGTCTATACGGTAAAAGTTATACGACTGTATATACAACACATATACGATATATATAATGATAATTCTGCATATACGATGTTTTTTAAGGCTCCAAAACAAAAATATTTTTTTTTTATTAACTAAAAAAGAAAAATTTACAAAAACTACTAGTTTTATATATTCGAAGAAAAATTAATCCATAATTATGATATGACTTTATCATTATTCTTTTTCTATTATTTTCCTGTTTATTATTTATTTCAGAAAAGTTTTAAAAAAATTGTGAAAGTGAGATTTTTTTTTTTGGGTATTTCATGTATCATGATTATTATTTTTTATATTTTTATTGTAACTTTGTAATTATATGTGCATATCTTGAAAAATTTTATATCTATATATTTCAAAGTATATATATTTCCACCGTATAATCTCCACGTACTCTGCCGTACGTTTAGTGTATAGCATATTTGAAAACATTTCGTAACCGAAAGAAGAATCACAATGTTATTTGCTTCGATCACTTTAAATATTTTAGTTTATCTTTAAGATATTACTAGGTGATTCCCGCGTTATAAGCGGGATAAAATGTTTATAATATTTTTTAGAAAATTAATAAATTAAATAAATATTTCTAAATATTTTAATTTTAATAGTATATTATTATATAATAATTGAAATTTAGAATTAATGTTTTTACATATTTATGTTACTAGTTAATTATTTATTTAAAACATTATTTTTTAAAATAAAATTTTTAAACAAAATTTAGGAAACAATAAAATCAGCTATAATTTTATGAAATATTTACTTACTCGATTTAATCAAATTTAGAAAATAATAAATCAACTATAATTTTATGGAATATTTACTTATTCGATTTTTCATAAATAAATAAAACTTAGGTAAGATTATAATCTTTAAAATAAAGAATTAAAGATAGTTTATATATGATTGATTTAATGACATATTATGTAATTAGTCTAGTAATTAATGTCTTGTAAAATATATTTCCTGAGAATTGACGATGACACGTAAGCATGACACTGTAAACATAAGATTATTTGTTAAAATGATTCTCATCTAATATATAGGAATTCCATTTCTTTTAAACTTAAGGTACAAACGATAACTGTATATGGTAAAATTAAGGGATATTTTCCAAAAATACCACATTTCCCACCTTTCACGAAATAATACATTTCATTTTACCTTCGAAAAATGCCAAAAATCATTGTTAGAGAGAAGAGAAAATGACAAATTTACCGAAAAACCTCTTCTTCTTTCTTCTTCTTTCATCTCGTTTCTTCTTCTTCTGCTATTTCCTTCTCCTTCTTCTAGTTAAAACTCATTTATCGTTCTTTCTTTTTTCTTTATCCTTCTCTTCTTTCCTTTTTCTCTTTCCTCTTGATCCTTCTTCTCTCGCTCTCTCTCCTCTCTCTCTTTCTCTCTCCCTCTCTTTCGCTCATTCACTCTCTCTACCTCTCTCTTTCTATCTCATGGCATGGACATATTAAACTGGTGTGGACAAAGAATTGTATGTCGTGAACATACATTTAACAAAATATTAAAACTACATGACATAATATTAAATGTCATGGACATATAAAGATGTCGTGGACATAATATTAAATGGCATAGACTTATTATTTAATTCCGTGGACATATATTTTCCATGTCGTAGACTAATTATTTGATGTCGTAGACAGATAACTCAGAAGTTTCACTTGACATATACCTCAGAAGTTTCACTTGAAGAATAATGTACAAATTTAATATATCTTGTGGACATTAATACATCCTCACATGTTCCAATCTATGATGGATATAACATAGATTTGGTGGACATAAAATAATGGGTATGGACATACAAATATGTATTATGGTCATTGACATGTGTTTGTGTTGCATCTATTATTTTCCTATGGACATCCACTGATTACGTAATATAGGTATAAAAGTAGCTAGTTATGGTCATAAAAATATGCCTAGTAGACATAGTTAAGCTGTGATGTGATGAACATAAACCGTAAGATTTTTGTCCACAATTTTGTTATATTGTCCACCACTTCGGTATTTGTCCACGATTTCAATTTTTATCCACCGCTTCGATATTTTTGTCCATCACTTCATTTGTTTTCCATGTCTCCGTTATTTTGTCCACTACTTTTTTTGTCCACGAATAATGAGAGAGAGAGGAGAGAGAAGAGAAGGAGTAGAAACAGAGCGTGAGAGATAGATCTCCTTCTAATTAGAAAAGAGTCTTGCTAATCATTAGAGAGAGAGATCGAGAGGAGAGAGTGCGAGAGTAGAAGGATGGAGTAGAAGGATAAAGAGGAAAAAAAAAGAGGAAAAAAATATGAAAGAGAAGAAGGAACGAGGAGAAAAATAAAGAAGAAAGAAAAAAAACACAGAAGGGCATGCTGGTCTTTCTTAGGCCAATGCTACAGAGTAATTTGTGGTATTTTTCGAGGTAAGAAGGCGAAGTGGCATTTGGAGAAAGGTTTGATGGATTTTTTTTGGCATATGCTTTAATAAACTCTAAAATAAATATGAATTCGGCTAAGTTGGTAGAATAAAAATAATTCAAGTAATTTGGATGACACATTTAAAATTTTGCAAAGAATGTGACAAAAAAAAAAAAAAAATTGCAAAGAAAATAATTAAATAATTTATAATATAAGGAAATAATTTGTAAACTATTAATATTCCATAATTGTTGTTGACTTCCTTAGTCAGCTAGTCTTAAATTCCACTAGAAACTGTCATAAATGAGTAGAGATTTATAAAATATAAACAAAAATATTATGGAAATAAATTACATTCAGAAGAAATTTAATCATATTATCATTTACAAGGAATTACCACCACAATGTTTCCGCAATTGACGCTAATATTTCTTCTATCTCTCGTTATAATCCATCCCCTTCATGTCTCAAGCTCCCCAATAAGAAATCTTTCGGCAAGGACATGGTGTGTGTCAGCTCCCTCGGCGACAGATGCAGAACTACAAGCTAATATTGATTGGGCATGCAGCACAGGACAAATTGATTGTACAATAATCAACCCTGGCGGAGTTTGCTTTGAACCAAATACTCTTATTAATCATGCATCATTTGTGATGAATGATTACTACAAGAATCACGGGTGCACTGAAGAGGCGTGTGATTTCAATCATACTGGTCGAATCATTGATACTGATCCAAGTTATGGTGGTTGTTTGTATACGTAGAATACATGGTTTGATGAATGATTTTGTGATTGCAAAGTTTTCTTACAAATAATACAATTATGTGGAATCAAAAGTATTTTTAAACATTATGTAAGGTTAATTAAAACTAAAGTTATTTTTCATTCAGTTTTAGTCATATTAAGTGTTTTTATCTTGATGATTTTGCCATTATATTCAACAGTATATAACTCGGAATATGGAAACGTATTATCTACGGAAAAGAAAAAAGCTGGAAACGTGTTATTTTTGTTGGAGATAACAATTGGTGAAAGTTATGGACGCAAGAGATTTGACTTTCAAATCAACGGAACAAAACGTGTTATTTTGGTTGGAGACACATAAGGCAAAATTTATCATTTCTTTTGTTTTGGTCACTGGAATTTGGAAGTCACGTTACAAAAAATTCAAGGTTAGTAAGGATCTTGATACGAGCCCGTGACTGTGAACGAGTAACGGGTGCTGTAAGGTTTACGTTAAAACTGCGAAGGCGAAAGCTTAAAAGAATTCTCTACCTTAACAACCCTAGTTTCTGACTAAGGTTATTGATTGGAAGATACCCTTTTTATTCAACACCACGATCCCCTTAAATAGAGATGAAGTTCAAAGCCCTAGATTACAAGATAAACTCAAAATCTAGGAAAATATAATGCTACGATAAAAATAAAGAAAATAACCCAAATCGCAACAACTAAAACTAAAACACGTAAATTGTTAATTATGGTTCACTTGGTATGGTTCTCCTTCTCTGGTATGTGATACCGAATCTTGTATCATTACTCCCCTCCTCGACCAAGAGCTTGTCCTCAAGCTCAAACTCAGGATAAGCGTCCAGCAGCGTGGTTGCATCTTCCCATGTAGTTGAGTCCTCATCATTATCTGTCCATTTGACCAGTAGTTGCCGACTTCCCCCATGTGTCCTAGCGCGGAGTAGCTGTTTAAGTGACAGTGGTACCACCCACCCTTGGATCAGAGCTGGTAATGGCGGAGGAGATGTTGGAAGTGGACCCTTATGCGGCTTAAGGAGCGAAATGTGAAAGACATCATGAATCCGAGTATTCGCGGGAAGACGAAGACGATAAGACACTGACCCAACACGCGCCAACACTTCAAATGGCCCATAAAATTTCGGTGATAATTTGTGGAAATTCTTACGGCCACACGAAAATTGACGATATAGTTGGAGTTTCAGCCAAACCCAAGCACCAACGTGGAATTCTAATGCTCGATGCTGGCTGTTATAGGATGTCTGCATGTGTTCCTGAGCTTCCAAGAGACGTTCCTGCGCCGTGTGGAGAAACTCGTCTCGTTGGGATAAGACGACATCAACTGAATCCACTTGTGAACTCCTAACACTATAATCAAGGAAACGTGGAGGATCTCTGCCATAGACGACCTTGAAGGGTGTAGTCTTAAAGCTCGTATGATAAGATGTGTTATAGTAGTATTCCACCCAAGGGAGCCACTTCAACCAGTCACGTGGAACATCTCCCGTCAAACAACGCAGGTACATCTCCAAGGTCCTGTTAACCACCTCTGTTTGACCATCCGATTGTGGATGATATGCAGTGGAGAAACACAGTTCAGTACCCAGTAACCGAAACAACTCGCGCCAAAATAAACTTCTGAAAACTTTATCTCTGTCAGACACAATTGTTTCAGGAATCCCATGTAAACGTACAATGTCTTTGAAGAAGGCACGAGCTACCGATGTAGCCGTATACGGGTGGCTTAATGGGATAAAATGGCTGTACTTGGAGAAAAGATCCACCACAACCAAGATCACTGTTTTGCCCTCCACTTTCGGTAAAGCTTCGACAAAGTCCATTGAAATGTCGGACCAAATTGGAGACGGAACCGGAAGTGGCTGTAATAGACCCACAGGTTGTAGAGTTTCCCATTTATTTCGTTAACACACTTGATACTCCCGAATGAAAGCATGTACTGAATTTTTCGAGCCTTTCCAATAAAAATCCCTCTTTATCCTGTCCATTGTTTTTTGAGCACCTTCATGACCAAAATTATGAAAACCAGCCACGACTTCCCGTATAATCTCTGATTTCTCACCAATATAAGCTCTTCCTTTATACCAAATTAACCCATCTTTCGCTTCCCAAACAGAGGATTCTTCTCCCTTGATAATGCGATCCCGGCGTGATGATAAATCTGGGTCGCGTTCGATCTCGTGTCGAAGACGAACCAATATTCCCTTCTCAGTCTCGCGAAGTTCATAGATAGCGCATTCGTCCTGGCTCTGGTCCTCTTCGCGGCGTGATAGTGCATCAGCAACTTTGTTGAGGGAACCAGATCTGTATTCGACCACGAAATCAAAACCCAATAGTTTGCTCACCCAATGAAGCTGAGGAGAGGTGGATAACCGCTGCTCCAGCAAAGACTTGAGGCTGTAGTGGTCAGTACGAATTAAAAAACATCGTCCCCATAAGTAAGGGCACCAATGTATTATAGCTTTGGCCAAGCCAATAAGCTCCCGTTCGTATGCTGCCAGCTTGAAATGTCTAGCGGCTAGCTTGCGACTGAAGAAAGCAATTGGATGTCCCTTTTGTGGCAAAACAGCCCCGATACCGCTGTCCGAAGCATTACATTCCACAATAAATTCTTCAGAAAAATCTGGAAGGGCGAGGACCGGAGATTCAGACAAAGTCTTCTTCAGTTTTTCGAACGCGACGTCGGTTTCGCCGGTCCAAACAAACCCATTTTTCCGGAGAAGACTTGTCAAGGGAGCGGCTATGACTCCATAGTCCTTTATAAACTTTCGGTAATACCCCGCCAGCCCCAAGAATCCCCTAACAGCTCGCACCGTGCCGGGTTTTGGCCATTCTGTAATCACCATGATTTTGGAGTGGTCCACTCGGACTCCTGTGGAAGAGATGATGTGACCCAGGTAACCTAATTCTTTCTGGCCGAAAACACACTTAGGCGCTTTCAAGATCAGCTCATTGAGTCGTAAGACTGTGAGAACCTGCCGGAGATATTGGAGATGCGCAGACCAAGAGTCACTGTAGACCAATATATCATAAAAAAAGACTAAGACAAACTTACGAAGAAAATCCCGAAAAATCGCATTCATCAAGCCTTGAAAGGTAGACGGAGCATTCGACAAGCCGAAAGGCATAACCAAGAACTCGAAATGGCTATGATGTGTTCGAAACGCCGTCTTCTTGACATCCTCCACAGCCATACGAATTTGGTGGTAACCCGACGTCAAATCCAGTTTCGTGAACCACCGAGCTCCGTGTAACTCATCTAGTAGCTCATCCACCACAGGAATTGGAAATTTATCCTTTACTGTCACCTTGTTAAGTTCACGAAAATCCACACAGAACCGCCATGTTCCGTCGCTCTTTTTTACTAATAAGACCGGTGAAGAGAATGGTGACGTACTTGGACGTATAACTCCACGTCGCAACATGTCAGCACATTGTTATTCGATCTCATTTTCTGTAAATGTGGATATCGGTAAGGTCGCACAGCCACTTGGTCCGTTCCATGCAACAATCGTATTTTATGGTCACAGTTTCGCTGAGGTGGAAGCTCCACCACATTGTTGAAGTGGTCATCGTACTCGACAAGAAGTTCTTTTAACTCTTTCTCACTGTTTTCTTTCTCTGTCCACTTCACGCTCTTCTCTTGTGATGTCGAGAGTTTTGTGTTTCCCGATGCTATCATTACAAAGACCTCTTCCTCATCGAACCATTGTTCTAGCTCGCCGCTGATGGCATTGAGTTTCGGTTCGCTCCCCTCTCGGCAGTTTGCTTCCTGTTTCCAAATAACGGTGTCGTTGCCCCCGTTAAACTCAACTGTCCGTGAAACCCCATCCCAAATCATTCTGCCAAGAGCATTAATCCATTTAATTCCGAGAACGACATCAAATCCTGTTAAAGCGATAGCAAAACAGTCCACTGCAAACTGGTGCCCTTGAACACTCAAAGTAAGTCCCTTACACAAGCCATCAATAGGGCATCTCCCCTCATCAGGTAACGCGACGAATAGTCCGGGTCGACGTATAATCGGAACTCTGGTTAACTCTGCTACACTCGTTTTGATGAAATTGTGGGTGCTGCCTGTGTCGAGTAAGACCCATCGCATCCCATTAGCCAAGTTACATTGTACCTGAAATGTCTTGTCGTCATGTGCCCCACTCATGGCATTAAGTGAGATTCCGATATCCCCTTCACCAAGTGGCTCTTCCTCGTCACCATCCTCTTCGTCAACGGGCATGATATGGAATAAGACGTGTTTGCAGATATGTCCATGAGAAAAGAGTTCATCACAGTTAAAACAAAGTCCCTTCGCTCTTCTCTCTGCTCTCTCACTTGCGGTCAGTTTTTTCCAGAATGGTTTTGGCGGCGTTGCTCTTTCGTTTATTACTGCGGTTCTTGTTGCGGAAGGATAGACTCTTAGTGTTGCCTCGTCATGCTTAAATAATGTTGGTGTCTTTAGATATACTTCCCTCCGTCTACCCTCAGGAGCTGTGAATCCTCCAAAGGTTCGAGTATATCTTTCGGTCCCCAACTTGTATTTGTTGTCTCTTGTGAACTCCATTGCTTCGAATATTGTCTCTGGTCTGAGATACTCGACTTCCTTCCTTAGAACATCTGTGAGCCCAGCACAAAACTGCCACAACTGCTGAGGCCCTATCAAACGATATTGTCGCCCCACACATGCTTCAAACTGATCACAATACTCATCCACTGTACCGGTTTGGCGCAGGTTGGTTAGTTCCCCAATGGGATTTACAGCATCAGCCCTCCCGAACCTGCTCTTGCAATGTTTTTTAAATTCGTCCCAACTGAGTCAATGAGTCACCAATCGTCTCAGGTTACTCCACCATTGTCTTGCTGCGCCCGTTAGCACAAACGTTGCTTGTTGTACCTTTGCATCATCATCACTTACGCGTTGGTCAAAGAAGTAGTCTTCACAGCATTGGAGCCACTCCACCGTATGTGTGCTTCCATCGAATGATGGAAATTCCATTCTTGCAGGTGGTGCTCCTTCAGAACTGTATTCGGAGCCATAACGGGTTGCGTTTCCGGGTATTCCAAGCCCAGAATGAGCCTCGTTTCCCTCGTACCCCGTCTCACCGTATGGTAGCTGCTCTTCATACCCTGATTGTGACCCAATTGGGCGAACAGGCCATTCCCCTCCTCCGTCCTTAAGGCGGTGATCCTTCCCACTAGAAGATGGGTGCACCGGCCAGAGTCCATCCCCTCTTGTTTTCTTACTTCCCTCTTCAGGCATAAGACTCGAGCTGGTAGCCTTACCCTTGTCCTTCACCTTCTGTGGGTCACCACTTTTTTTTCCATCTACACGGGCGGTGAGTGCAGCCAATTCCTTGCATATTTCTTCAACCGCTGCATAGGTTTCGGATTTGGCTGTCGTGAATTGTGTTTGCATCTCTGTGAGTTTTTGCATGATTTTAGCTAGTGATGGGTTCTCCTCTCCCATGGTGTCGAACGGCTTTGATACCAAATTGATACGAGCCCGTGACTGTGAACGAGTAACGGTTGTCGTAATGTTTACGTTAAAACTGCGAAGGCGAAAGCTTAAAAGAATTCTCTCCCTTAACAACCCTAGTTTCTGACTAAGGTTATTGATTGGAAGATACCTTTTTTATTCAACACCACGATCCCCTTAAATAGAGATGAAGTTCAAAGCCCTAGATTACAAGATAAACTCAAAATCTAGGAAAATATAATGTTACGATAGAAATAAAAGGAAATAACCCAAATCGTAACAACTAAAACTAAAACACGTAAATTGTTAATTATGGTTCACTCGGTATGGTTCTCCTTCTCTGGTATGCGATACCGAATCTCGTATTAGATCTTTGTAATGATCATATAGTACTCATTGCAAAGTCTGAGAGGCTCTTAATCCACCACTTTCTTTGGTCTCTGGACTTTTAGTCAAAAAACTGAAAAAGGGTTTCAGTGTTCTCGTCAAGCTTATGGATTATGAAAAAAGCCTTGTATCTTTTTAATGACAATCTCTACACTGTATCACAATATGAGTGGATAAATTAGTCAAAAAAACCATCTAGGCCCGGGAACTTTTTTCTGCATGGATGAAAGAGGACTGGTCTTCCTCCTTGCTCGGGATGGTAACAAGCTTATCGTTTATACCGTTTTTGATCGTGGGGTTAATGGCGTTTGCTACTAACCAGAAGTCTTCTCGATCTCAAGATGTACATACCTCTAGTAGTGATGGGAGATGATCTAGGCAATCTTGTCATATTTTACGGTGGGCGAATCATTAGACATCTTCTAGGATCGAGAACACATTGATAGTTCCCTTTATGCAAGTTTCATCATGTATCATATTCCGAAACTAGAACTGTAGAACTGCTTTTTATTTGTTGACCAAAAAGTTTTGGGCCTACTTCCGTTCATTTCCTCATACCGAGGACTATAGCATGTAATATGTTCCCTTCCCATAAGTCACTCGAACATGGTTCTTAATTTGTAACCCTTGGAAAGGAGAGAAGAAAGCTTAGAGATTCATATATCGTTTTGGTGTTTGGCCAAGGGAGCGCCACTTTATTTTCCTTGATAAGCTCTGATCAATTAAAATTTTTTCTTTGGTTCATAAAAATATTGCTCTACGACATGACATCACTTAATCCAATACGAGACCGTCCATCATCTCGTCTTTCGAACCAAGTGGGTGCCACAAGCTTCCGGATAAGCGCGTCCTTCAAATTCGAAAGTTCATCTTGTGAGCACCATATGAAATAATTGAGCGGTGGTCCGATCCCACAACCAGAAGGTGCTAATTTTAGGAATTTTTTTTGTTCTATATTGCCAAAATGATTTTAGTAATTAGATTAGGAAATGATAAATGAACGAAATTAATATGGATGTTTTCATAGGACATTAATATTTTTGTCCAAAAGAATGAGAAAAAAAAAGAAAGTTAGGCAGCTTGAGTTTTTGAAAGGAGCCTCCAAATTCAACATCCCAAAATTGACTTATGACCAATTTTGAAACCGACATGTGGGTGGGTTATAATTACATTTACTGTTGGATTAAGAACATCTCTTCTCTCTTCGTCACAACTTAAGTATGGAAATTAATTTGATGATTTGTCGTCGAGTTTGAAAATTTCACACAAATTGTGTTTATTATCATTCTACAGCTTCTCAAATTAAGCCTCAGTTATATTGCAATTCCTTGACTCTTGATTACAATTTTATGGACGTTTTTTTAACTTTATACGTAGATTTTATGTTTAGAGTTTAATACAAAATCTCATCACAAATGTCAATGAATCCAGCATATAACCGACTAGATTCATCAATGAATCCAACATATAACCGCCTAGATTCATCTATGGATTCAAAAATGATATCCTACTACACTACCTCCGTTTCTAAAAAAATAATTTTTTAGAATTTTTTTTTATTCCACAAAAATTGATTTTCTTTGAACTTCGTATTAGTTAGTGTTAATGATTTGTAAATTTCAAAAAATAATCAATGAAAATATTTGAATTTATGAATTGTTATTAGTTCATAATTAAATAATAATATTTTGGTGAGAAAAATAATGTATTTATAGTTAGTAATCATTGTTTTCTAATTTGTTTCTTAGTATTCTTTTAACTTAAAGCAACAAATTAAATGAGTCCGAACATGAATTGGCAATAGCCTTCGTGTCGTCCTTATTTTACACTGAACGTGTCTCATGTAACCCTGTCCACAGGATGTGTACCCGCTATTTTTGGCATATTTGATACTTGATCTGTCCTGCACAGGTAATGAATTTTTGGACTTGGACTTGCAAAAACGGGTACCCCGTTGAATCAAAGTATCCGCCTAGATTTTTGATACTTGCGGATACTTTGACCCGTATTCGGACTTGCAAGTACAAGTACCCGCTTAACAAATAATTACATTACTTGTCTTGTTACATATCAAACTGAGTATCAAGGCGGATAATAGATAAGTGTGCAGATACCAAGTATCATGGCGGTTAACGGGTAAGTGTGCGGGTACCAAGTAACAAGACGGGTAACGGGCTTCAAAGCAAGTAACGGGGCAAGTATCGGTAACAAATTTTGGACTTGCAAGTAATTCAAAAATAACTCTTATTACTTGGCTTGGACGAGGCGAGTCCCTGCTTTTACAGGCCAAGTACGGGGCGGATCTAGCGAGTCCAACGGGTAACGGGTCCTCAAACTCAGGGTTAGTCTCATGACTCTCATTAACTATGAATCATATAAAATAAAATAAAAAACGTATTTTGCATATTACTCGCCATCTCCATCACAATAAATCTTATCATTTATTATGTCCTTACACAATATAATTTACACATGAAAGAAAAATATCTAACTCTGTTTCATTTTAAATACGTCTGCTGTCCTATTTTATAAGATGTTTTTTGATCTTTTAATTGTTTCATTTCATTAGATGTTTTGTAGATTTCTATGCAAAATTTAAATACATTTAATAGTTTAATTATTTATATTATCCAGTATTTTCTATGATTGGTTGAATTGTTTTAAATTAAAATATTAAATGATTTTTTGTGAAAAAAAAAAATATAGAAGAAGTATTATATAAAGATTTTACACACAAACTTAAGAAATTGTATCAATTATGTAATTTTTATTGTTTTTATATTAAACCATTTTTATTATCTAAAAACATAAACATCTGCATAATACAAATAGTCACCAGAAAATAATAAAAATTATTCTTTTTACATAGAACATTGAGAATATCACTAATTTTTTTAATGTAAATAGGATATAAATATTAGAGGAAAGTCTGTCAACTCAAAAGACTGTTTTGGAAAGAGTTGCCCATTAGCCGCGAACAGGCCACGACTTGTCTATGGCCTATTTAATATTGATATTATTTTTAATTTCAGAAAAATATAAAATTAATTTAAAGTATATATATTTTTACAAAATAAAATAAAAAGAGTTTGATCAGAAGACCTTTCAAGATGAAACAAAATCAAAGGTCTCAGTGGTTCTAACGCTTTAATAATGGATTAATGGAATGGAAGACTCAATAACACATACGAAGAAGATAAGCGTTGTGTGGTCAAATCTTCTTGAACATGCAACTTCGACCAAAGGTAAACCGATCTCTCTATTCATTTGAAAGTTTCTAACTCAACCAGAGTCTCCGGTCAAAGCCAATCTTCAAATGTTAATTTTTTTTTTTCCCCCAATAAAGCAGCAAGAACCTACGACTATTGTCACTATTCTACAATTTTTAAAGCTGCCCACACAAATCTTCATCCTCTTCTCTTGTAATAAAACAAAACCTCCATAGACTATTCTTCTCTAGAGCAGAGTTCAGACTGGGGAGTATTTCAGACTTTGATCCTTCTGTCTGAATCACCCCCGAAAGTTAACTTGCTTGTCGCAATACCACAAGAAGAAGGACCATACTTGAATTCCCACAAAAGGGTAGGAGACTAATCCATATCCTGAAAAATGAAACCAAAGTCTTGATATTTTTAGGTCTGGATATCGAAAAACACAAGCTTCTAATCAGAACACCAATGGAGACTGTCTCTGTTTTGGTCTTCTTCTTTCTCCTTCTCCTCGTGCCTGAAGCCAGGAGCACGAACCAGAGAGGTTGTGAGCCTTTCACCTGCGGAGAACTCGACTTCAAGTTCCCTTTCTTTAGCACAACCATGCCGACTCGATGCGGTCTTTTCAAGCTGAACTGCAGTGCAAATATTTCAGAGATACAGCTTGTAGAAAAAGGGAAATGGTATAAAGTCAAGAGCGTCTCTCAAGCCAACACGATAACCATCACCGACACGGGGCTTAACCAAAGCTTGGTAACCGGAAACTGCAGTGACTTGTCAAGCTTCTCTCTTCCAGATTCGCCATGGCTCAACTTGACCACTTTGTACAAATGCAACAACAGTCGTAGGAAGAATGATTTCAGTTATGCGAATTGCGGAGGAGAAAGAAGCAGCTTGTACTACAATTTGGGAGATGGTCATGATGTTTCAGGGTGTTCAGCTATCAAGACTCCAGAGAGCTGGGTGACTCCAAGAGAAGGGAACCAGTATGATGTAAATGCTACTTTCTCTCTTCATATAGGACTGCCTCGAGGCTGCTTTCGCTGCCACAATCGAGGTGGAGAATGTAAGATGATTAAAGACAAGTATCAATGCGATGGAGTAACCAAAGGTATGAACACAATTAAAGCTAGGATTAGGTAAAAAGAGATGTTCTAATTTGCATCTTTAGTTTCATCTTCTCCATGAAAACACTCAATTTGAATCAAACCACCACTTCTCAATTCCCCAAATTTGTGTTAAGTTCCCCATATTTTTGACCTTTTGATTCAAAGTTGTGTTTTAAGTTCCAACTGACCTTTAGTGCCGTTCCATTGATGCAGAAATCTCTCATGGAGCTGGAGCAAAAATAGGTACTTAACCTTCTCCTATTCCTTAAATATACTTGATTTGATTCTGAAGACTATTGTTCATCTTCTGAAAAAAAAGTTCTTAGCCAAATTATTTATTTTTTCCATTTTCTTACTTCAGGTTCAGGAGTAGGTGTTACTCTGTTCCTGATCCTGGTCTTAACGTTGTTTCTCCAAATTCTCCGAAAGAGAATAACATCGCGTCATCATGTTCAACATAACCTCAAGACACTTATTCCACTGAAGCAGTATAGTTACGCACAAGTGAAGAGAATTACAAAGTCATTCGCGGAAGAAGTTGGGAGAGGCGGATTTGGAACTGTCTATAGAGGAACCCTTTGTGATGGACGTTGCATTGCAGTGAAGGTTTTGAGAGACTCAAAGGGTAATAATTGTGAAGATTTCATCAATGAAGTTGCAAGCATGAGTCAAACTTCTCATGTCAACATTGTTACCTTGTTAGGATTCTGCTCTGAAGGTTTCAAAAGAGCAATTATTTATGAATTTCTGGAAAATGGGTCTCTTGATAAGTTCATCTCTAGCAAGAGGTCATCAAATATGGACTGGAGAGAACTATATAAAATTGCTTTAGGCGTTGCTCGTGGTCTCGAGTACTTGCACCATGGCTGCAGAACAAGGATTGTACATTTCGACATAAAACCACAGAATGTCCTCTTAGATGACAATCTTGTCCCCAAAATTTCAGACTTTGGCCTCGCTAAGCTTTGTGAGAAGAAAGAAAGTATTTTCTCATTGCTAGATACAAGAGGTACAATCGGGTACATTGCACCTGAATTGTTTTCAAGAATGTATGGTAGAGTTTCCCACAAGTCGGATGTGTATAGCTATGGAATGTTAGTTCTCGAGATGATTGGAGCAAGGAACAAAACATCAACTGATGACTCTGCATCGAACCAAAGCTTAATGTACTTTCCTGAAAGGATATATAAGGATCTTGAGAACCGAGACAATGGAAGGCTTATAGAGAATGGCATCAACAGCGAAGAAGAGGAGATAGCAAAGAAGATGACTTTGGTTGGTTTGTGGTGTATTCAGTCTTCTCCATCAGATCGTCCACCGATGGACAGAGTAGTAGAGATGATGGAAGGGAACCTCAATGCTCTTGAAGTCCCTCCTAGGCCTGTTTTTCCAATTCCCGCAGCACCTCTTCAAGAATCTTCTACAATATCAGAGGATATCTCAGCTTACACAGAAGTATGTTCCATAAATGTCGCATAAAAAGAGAGACCCTTGGAACCTATTAAAGAACCTATCACAGAAGTTATTCATCTTTACAGCTTTCTCTGGCATGACAAACTGCTGACGCCATTACACTCAAAGATGAGATCAAGAATTTGAGTTTCATCTGCAAATAACCTGTTTTGTTAAAGGTCACCAGATTATAGACGCTAATCCGGAACTTCTCACTCTCAGGTCTTTTCATGGGAACAATTCATTACTTCATTCCTAGTTCTCTATCAGACAAAAACAAAAGACGTAAGTGATTTGTATTCAAAAACTTGAAGCTAAACGTTCTTGTCCAAAATTGCTTCTCTAGGCAACACAGTCGATCCTATGGAAGAGCAGTGAAACTTAGGGAGTGTTATTCAATCATGGATTTTAATGGATTTGGAAATCCTTGTCAAATCATGTGTTATTCAATCATTGATTTTAAAAGCATTATCAAAATCATGTGTTATTCAATCATTGATTTTTAAATCTTTATCAAAATCATGTGTTATTGGTTCTATGATTTACAAATACTAGTTAAAATCACCTGTTATTCAATTTTAAGATTTGAATATGGATTTGATTTCACATTGGATTTGAAAATCTATTTTAGTTAAAAATAGAGAGGTTGAAATCCATAGTCCCAACCACGTTAATTTGAGTGGATTTGAAAAAAAACAAGTATATTATTTTAAAATCTTGTCCCTCGAACTATCTGGTGACACAAAAATAAGCTACTTATCGGAGTCTACGGGAATGATACGTGGTTCAATGTCACACCTCTTGCCCATTCTTTTGCCATCGGTCTTGGGGATATGATGCAGGTAGTTAAACTTAATAGTACAAGAATATGTTGCATAAAGTAGGAAAGTGGATGAAGAAGAAAGAGAGATACTCATTGTCTATTTTGTGTATCCCGAGAAAGACTCTATTAATAATATATTTGCTTTTTTTAAAAATAATAATGGAAAAAGTTCCTTAGCAACTCCTAATGATGTATTCTCAGCAATCCCAGTACTGTATTCTCGTATTTGTTTTCAAATATCTATATTAATAGCTTGCTTTTTCTTTGTTTTTGACAATACTCATATTCTATATATCTGGAAAACTTTTCTCCATGCAAGTTTTTTTTTTTCTTTAAGGTTGAACTTTTATTTTCAAGTTTATTGATAGATGCAAAAAAAATTTGCAAAAAAAAAAAGAAAAAGAAATTAACGACAATAGTGATGAGTTCTTACAACCCAAGACCAAGAGAATATGCCAATTGGTGGAGAGATACAATAGTATCAGATATGTGAAGAAATTCAACCGAAAGGTAATAAATGAGAACATGAAAGATTATTAATTATTTTTACATATTATATTTTTATTAAATTATAATGATTATTTTTGAAATCTCTTTTATATGATTTTAAAATCTGTATTGTATGATTTTGAAATCTCATTTGTATGATTTTTAAATCCAAGTTATTTAACATTCAAATCCACGGATTTTGATTTTAAAATCAAAGAAAATTCATGGATTTCCAAATTCTATAAGGATTTCGAAATCCATTAAAATCCATGATTGAATAACCCCCCCCTTTAGTAACCAAATGAAAAAGCATGAAACTCAAATCCTAAATTTAAGCCTCCATCACCTAGCTAGCGTTTAGAGTTAATCTCTCAATTCCCAACTTCCTTGTTTAAACATCTATATTTCTAAACGCTAAATTTGCTTTGAAGAGACACTAGAACGTTTGATCTTCCTTAGGACTTGATTTTCCACGTTCAAGACAATCAGATCTTTTGCCTTTTCTGATTTTTCAAACTTTGCTGGATCAATCTCTGGAGCTAATTCAGTAACTCCATCTTTTTCCTTATGTGGATCCTTCTGAACGGCTTCTAATTCTTCTTTGGTAAGGGCTGGATTCTTCAGCAACTTGTCATCTGTCAAGATTGACTTCAACCCTAAAACTCCAAAGTGAGCCAACATGCGAACTTTCCACAGAGAAAAATCACCAGTCCCATCAAATCTATCCACCTCGTACCTTGAATTACTCATTCAGCCTTTTATTACAAAACTCGTGAACAGTACCCGTGAACAGTACCCTTGAACAGTATCGCCGTGAACAGTACCTCGTGAACAATATCGCCATGAACAGTACCGATGTGAACAGTACCTCGTGAACAGTACCGATGTAAACAGTACCTCGTGAACAGTGTCCGTGAACAGTATCCGCCGAAAATCCCTTACTGATTCTCTTATCAAAACCTGGATTGCTCTGATACCACTTATAAGGATAAATTCGCGTGCGGAAGCGTATGATGACTTTGCTAGAATTTGACACAAGAGAATTATTAAACCAGTTCGGATACTCGATCCTACGTCTGGGGTGAGAACCGTCTCTCACAACTTCCACTAGAACTTTTAGTCAATACAAGAACAACCACTCAAGTTTTAGGCTTTACAAAGATAATTTAACCTAGGCTTTCTTGTGATGTCTACTTTTTCGGATACAAACCCTAATGAGGGATGCCCTACTTATATAGAAAATTAACCTCCTAATTTTCTTTTTTCTTGTAGGCTTTGTAAAACTCTTAATGGGATAGACAACAATATGGCCCATAATCTCACACCTTCTCCGGTGGATTTCGTCCCCAAGTTTGCGGTCATCTATCGCTGGAGCTTCACTGCTTTAACAACACCACCTCTATAGTCATCTCAGACCATCTTTACAACGTTCTCCATATAGATCAAAAATCTAACACTCTTAGACTTGCCAGAGCAGAGCTTGAAGGTCCGTTTTGCAACGCTACATTCATAGCCACAATCTTGCCTTCCGAAATCTTTGAGCTTTCGTCGACCTACAAGAGCCTCACTGTTTTCTACCTCTGCGACCCTAACCTTTCTTACCGTTCGTCTTATACTTGTCCTGGTAGAGGCCCTATCTTAGTGTCTCAAAACCTTGATTACCAGTATTCTTGTCAAGGCAGTTTCACAATTAACGTTCCTAAGAGCTTCGTTCCAGAAGAGAAAGAGTTGAATCTGGCACATTTGGAAAGTGCTCTAAGAGAAGGGTTTGATGTGAAGGTGAAGATTGATGAGAAAGCGTGTCAAGAATGTTCAGCCTCTCATGGAATCTGCAGCTTCAAAAATACTGCACAGGTCTGCTGCAAGGAAACCTCATCATCAGGATGCAATACACTCCATCCACTGGTAAGTTTCTTCCACATCATCATTTTTTTAATGTTATGTCAAACTAAACTGATACTGTGTTAAGAGAAGTTGCAATTTCCGTGAATAGAGAATTTTCACAATGGTAAAATAAAAAATTTTCAAATTTTTACTTAAGAAAAAGAAAAAACAAAAAACAAAAGAAAAAACAAAACAAAAAACAGGATAAAAAAAGTCTTTCAAAGTAAACTAATACAAGTGGTACAGAAGTCTTACAAAATTTATAAGAGTCTAATATGCTGGATCGTCTATCAACCTATTTTTTGGCTTTAGATCGTCGATCAACTTGAATGACCATCATGAGCCTGTACAAAATATAGCTTAAAGAAAAGAAATAAACAGAGAACAAAAAGTCTGTCAAAGTAAACTAATACTGACATCCCAAGTCTCCGCTTGTGTCACTATCCTCACTTGACTTGGTCCTCAGACCCTTCACCGTTTCCACCTCATCTTTATGCTTATCTCTCTATATCTATAATTGTTTACTTCACTTCCTCTGCTCTCCTCAACACAAACCAAACCCACAAGACACACTGTATATAGATCAAACAAAATAACAAATCATGCACTCTTATCCATTTCAACCAACTAGTAAGCTATTTCTCTAAGTGATATCTGTTTTAATCTTCCTCTGTTAATTTTCACACTTTTACACATAGCTTACTAGTAAGCTTAGAAAAAGGTGATATAAAACTTAAATTGTTTGAAATTTTCTTTCGACTTGGCATTAAATTTATCGTTTAAATCACTCTCTTTCATTAATTGATTAACACTGTTTGAAAGAAGGTGATATATTGCTTTTTTTCAATTTTATTTCTAAGAGTTTGATATAATCAGACAGTCCATCAACATTAAATGAGTGCACCATATCCATATGGTGTTCCCATAATTTCCTTAAAAAGGGATTCACAATGGTACAGAAGTCTTCCAAAATTTTAGCTTTAGAGAAAAGAGAAAACAAAGAATAAAAAGTCTTCCAAAGTAAACTATAATAATGACACCCCAAGTCTCTGCTTCAAGTATCTCTCTCTCTATCAATTTTTTTAAATCACTTCCTTTGCTCTCTCAACATAAACCAAACACAAAAGACACACTGTTCATAGATCTCAACAAATCATGTACTATCTCCCCAATTCTTGTCTGGTCTTGTTCTTCCTCTTCTCCTTATTTCACCATCTTCCTTCAGCTTCAAGTAAAAAAAAAGAACTTGGGTGGTGTGAAGCTAAATTTCAGTGTGGGAACATAAACGCTGGTTTCCCCTTCTCCGGTGGGAGTCGTCCCCAAGTTTGCGGTCATCCATCGCTGGAGCTTCACTGCTTTTACAACAAAACCTCTATAATCATCTCAGACCATCTTTACAACGTTCTCCATATAGATCAAAAATCTAACACTCTTAGACTTGCCAGAGCAGAGCTTGAAGGTGCTTTTTGCAACGCTACATTCACAGCCACAACCTTGCCTTCCGAAATCTTTGAGCTTTCGTCGACCTACAAGAACCTCACTGTTTTCTACCTCTGCGACCCTAACCTATCTTACCGTTCGTGTTATAATTGTCCTGGTAGAGGCCCTGTCTTAGTGTCTCAGAACCTTGATTACCAGTATTCCTGTGAAGGCAGTTTCAAAATTAACGTTCCTAAGAGCTTCGTTCCAGAAGAGAAAGAGTTGAATCTGGCACATTTGGAAAGTGTTCTAAGAGAAGGGTTTGAGGTGAAGGTAAAGATTGATGAGAAAGCGTGTCAAGAATGTTCATCCTCTCATGGAATCTGCAGCTTCAAAAATACCACACAGCTTTGCTGCAAGGAAACCTCATCATCAGGATGCAATACACTCCATCCACCTGATGGTAAGTTTCTTCTACAATCATCATCTTTTCATAGCCGGCAATTTTTTTTATATGGTTAATTAAAGAATTCAGGCTTTTAAAGCCGAGTCCTCATGGTAAGCTTCTTTTGGCATTTTTGCCAATTCTCCCTTCATGCTTCATATAATATTATGTCAAACTAAACTGATACTGTGTTAAGAGAATTTGCAATTTCCGTGAATAGAGAATTTTCACAATGGTAAAATATAAGTTTTTCAAATTTTTGCTTAAGAGAAAAATAACAAAAAAAAACAAGAAAAAAAGTCTTTCAAAGTAAACTAATACTGACATTCCAAGTCTCCGTTTTTGTCATTATCCACATTAGACTTATCTCTCTGTTTAAATTACGTCCTTTGCTCTCCTCAAACAAATCATGTACTATCTCCCCACTTCTTGTCTGTTCTTTTACTTCCTCTTCTCCTTATTTCACCCTCTTCCTTGTTCTTCAAGTAAACAAGAACTTGGCTGGTGCGAGGCTAAATTTCAGTGTGGGAACATCACTGCTGGTTTCCCCTTCTGGGGCGGGAATCTTCCTGACCATTGCGGTCATCCATGGCTTAAGCTTCACTGCAACAAAAACAGAATCACCTCTCTATTCATCTCAAAAAGAGAGTACTCTGTTTTTCATCTAAATCAAAAATCTAACAACACACTTACACTTGCTAGAGCAAAGCTTCTAAGCTCTTTTTGCTCCTCTTTAGCCTTGGAAACCTACTTGCCTCCTGGACTTCTCGAGCTTTCGCCAACCTACAAGATCCTCAGCGTTTTCCACCTCTGCAGCTCTCCTACTCATAACTTTTCGAGTTATAAATGTCCTGAGATAGGTCCAATCATAGCGTCTGAAAACCCTAAATATCATGAGACTTGCCTTCAACGTTTCGACGTGAATGTTCCTATGAGTTTCGTTCCAGAAGAGAAAGAGTTGAATATAACCAATTTGGAAAGTGTTTTAAGAAAGGGATTTGACGTGAAGGTGAAGATCGATATGAAACTGTGTCAAGAATGTTCATCCCCTCATGAATATTGTGGCTTTACCGAAACCTTTCCATTAGAAGTTAAATGCCGGCCACACCATCCACCAACTGGTAAGTTTCTTATCTATCACTATCATTACATATCCATTTTCTTTAACAACTTATACCGAAATAGCGATTCTAATTCTAATAACCCTTAGATATGCAATATATATATGAGCATGGTGATGTACTCAAGATATTTCTTGAGTTTCTTCTGGCTCTCAGACGAGTCTTTCTCATTCTGCATACCCATTCTTTTTAACCCTTGACTATTCTTATGGCTCTCAGATTGTCTCTGAGTGATCTGTTTGTAATTTTCTTCTGTCTCAAGCTAATTGGCATAGTCACTCTTTCACTAATTGAATTATCTTCTTCCACATATCAGTCAGTTTCATTAGTAAATGCTCTTTGCCTCATTCCACTCTTCATTTTTTTTCCACGATTTATTGTAAGAAAAGGGTCCTACCCTTATGGTATTATTTTTTCCATTAGGTTCTTTGTGAGAAAATTCCAAGCACCAGACTTTGAAGTCGTCAGTGCAGTACAAAACAAAAGAATAGAAAAATAATAATATATAGACGAAATCAACTTGCTTAGCAGGTTCTGTATTTAGTTCGAACTGACAGTTTTTTGGTTCCATTCCATAGATCGAGACCTCTCTGCTGGAGGAAAAACAGGTATTTCCCCTTTTCTTGTTTTTCCATTTTATAGTTTGTTTTTTTTTCTTACTCGGTCTTTAAAAAACTCCTAAAAATTAGTGGGGATTTTACAATGAGAAGGATCCTGAGTTTCTAGTTTTTTTTTTTTTTTTTTTAATTTTTGTTTCTAGTAGCATTCAAAGTTATGTCTTCAGTTCCAACTAATATTTTCTTGATGCAACTCCCTTGATGCAGGCCACTCTGTTAAAGCGAAAATAGGTGCTCACCCTTCTCCTTTTTGTTCACCAAACGATTTGGTCCAAACCTGATTTGATTAACATAAGTCTTATTATGAAAATAATGTTTGTGTTTTCATCTCTAGGAATCATGATTGCTTGTGGATTTCTGGTGGCTACGCTTATAGCCGGAGGCTTTTTATGTGTCATCAGCCGGCGAAGGAATACATCAGATGATCTGAGACAACAAAAACTAAAGGCTCTTATTCCACTGAAATACTATACCTACGCGCAAGTAAAAAAAATTACAAAGTCATTCGCCGAAGTGGTTGGAAAAGGCGGATTTGGAACTGTTTATAGAGGAACCCTAGCTGACGGTCGTAGTGTTGCAGTGAAAGTCTTGAAAGAATCAAAGGGTAATGGGGAAGACTTCATGAATGAAGTTGCGAGCATGAGCAAAACTTCTCATGTCAACATTGTCAACCTGCTTGGATTGTGCTCTGAAGGTTCCAAAAGAGCAATTATTTATGAATTTCTGGAAAATGGGTCTCTTGATAAGTTTATCTCAAACAAGACCTCGAAGGATATAGATTGGTCGACACTTTACAGTATTGCACTTGGAGTTGCTCGTGGTCTAGATTACTTGCACCATGGCTGCAAAACAAGCATTGTACATTTCGACATAAAACCACAAAATGTACTCTTAGATAACAATCTTTGCCCCAAAGTTTCAGACTTTGGCCTCGCTAAGCTCTGCGAGAAGAAAGAGACTATTTTGTCATTGCTAGACACAAGAGGTACAATCGGGTACATTGCACCTGAATTGTTTTCAAGAATGTATGGTAGAGTTTCCCACAAGTCGGATGTGTATAGCTATGGAATATTACTTTTTGAGATGATTGGAACAAGGAACAAACCATCAACTGAAGACTTTGCATCGAACCCAAGCTCAATGTACTTTCCTGAATGGATATATAAGGATCTTGAGAACCGAGACAATGGAAGGCTTATAGAGAATGGCATCAACAGCGAAGAAGAGGAGATAGCAAGAAAGATGACATTGGTTGGTTTGTGGTGTATTCAGTCTTCTCCATCAGATCGTCCACCGATGGATAGAGTAGTAGAGATGATGGAAGGGAACCTCAATGCTCTTCAAGTCCCTCCTAGGCCTGTTTTTCAAATTCCCGCAGCACCTCTTCAAGAATCTTCTACAACATCAGAGGATATCTCGGCTTACACAAAAGTATGTTCCATAAATATCGTATAAAGAAGGAGACCCTTGGAACCTATTTTAGAACAAATATGGCAAAAACATTTATTCATATTTACAGCTTTCTCTGGCATGACAAACTGCTTACGCCATTACACTCAAAGATGAGATCAAGAATTTGAGTTTCATCTGCAAATACTGTTTTGTGAAAGGTCACCAGATTATAAACGCTCATCCGGAACTTCTCACTCTCAGGCCTTTTCATGGGAACAATTCACTACTTCATTCCTAGTTCCCTTACAGACAACAAACAAAAGACTCAAGTGATTTGTATTCAAAAACTTGAAGCTAAATGTTCTTGTCCAAAAATGCTTCTCTAGGCAACACAGCCGATCCTATGGAAGGGCAGTGCTTGAAATTGAAAAGTACTAAACTTATCAAATACAACAACCTCACCGAGACTATTAGTACTAACTTTCACTGGGGGACTGAGCTGAAATACTCTCTTCTTCTGTAAAATAATCTACCACACTCTCCTATAATCTACATACTCCTCATATTTTATGAATGCCCGAAAATACTCATCATCATAATTAATCAAATATTTAGAATTTCGTACAGGTATAACTAGGTACAACTGCATTGCTAGTTATATCAAGTTATACTAACACGCTAGTTGTACCCCTAGTTATACTAGCACACGGTATAACTAGTACCTAGTTATACCTCTGTAGTTGTACTTTGTACCAGTTATACCAGTTATACCACCAAAATGAGATTTGAACCCTGGGCGCACGGATTGTGTTTAAACCATCTGAGCTACCGTGTTTTCGTTGGATATACTTACATTTAAAACTATATAACCTTATTCTTCCTCATTTTCGATTTCATTAAGGATAAAATCGTAATTTTATCATTATTTTTATAAGGGGAGCAAATTAGCTCTTTTTTTTGGTTTGGAGAGTATTTGAGAGTTTGATCCCTTTCACTATGATACGTCCAGAACACATTACACTGTAACAACAAGAAGAAAAAGATAGTGTCTTAGTACCCAAATGAAAAAGTATGAAACTTAAATCCTAAATTTAAGCCTTTATCACCTAGCTAGCGTTTAGAGTTAATCTCTCAATTCTCAACTTCCTTGTTTAAACATCTATATTTCTAAACGCTAAATTTGCTTTGAAGAGACACTAGAACGTTTGATATATAAGAGAATATATCAACCTTAGTCTTTGACTGATCAAATTATTGACTTTTCCAGTCTCCAGTCTTACCGACAAGTCTCTTTCATTCTCACTGAAAATTTAATTCCATAAAAAAAAAAGAAAAAAAAAAAAAAAAAAAAAAAAACACAACAAAAAAAAAAAAAAAAAAAAAAAAAAAGAAAAAAAGAACTCCATGATTTACCTCTGTTTCAAGAAAATACCTCTGAGAAAGTATCTAAAATGGGAAAACGGTAAAAAAAACATGTACAAACGTATATTTGCCGTTTAAACCACCAACTACCATATACGTTCAAAAATTCTTGTATTTCCGTTGACCGAGCCAAATTAACCAGCAACAAGTCAGACTTAACAGGATGTTAACATCCGTTAACACAGTGTTAACATCTCTTACAAACGGTGTTATGTCGTTAACCGAAATCGATTTATGACCTAAAAAGAAAAATTCTCTCAATCTCTCCCAACTCTCACAATAATCCCAAATCGATTAATCTTCCAACCTAAAAAACCATAAATCGATTGCTCTTCCTAATCGACCCAAATCACCCAAATCGCTAGCTCGATTTCTCTCCCAGTTCGACAATGGTGAGTCTCATGAACTTACCGTCGTATCTCCAGAGAGAAGAAGCCATCGCTGAATCTCAACGCCAAAGAGAAGCCAATGCGCAACGACAGAGAGAAGAAGAGCGTGATGAAACCGAGTCACGATGACAGAGTCATGAACTAGTTGATGCAGAGGAGGAAGAGGAAAGAGAAGATGATGCGGCGGAGTCTATTGCCGGAAACGACTGTGAAGTCTTCGATGATGTAGCAGAAGGCGGAGATGACGACGGTGACGGTGAAGAAGGAGAAAGTGAAGCGTCAGAGGGAGAAGTGGAAGGTGAAGATAGTGATGGTAATGCATCAGATGAGGAAGTGGATTTGTGGATTGAGGCTAACATTCCGGATCCATATGCACCTTCAGATGAGGATGTCGAAGAACAGAGACATGAGGATGAAGAAGAAGAAGTACCTCAAATTCTAAGTCTGGGGAAGACATTTCGGTCTGCTCATGAATTCAAGCAGACACTTCTCAGGTATTCTCTAACAACCGGATACGATATCAAGCTAAAGAAGTCATCATCGAATATGGTTGGTGCGGTGTGCTCGGACAAAGAATACAATTGTAAGTGGAGAGTGTATTGCTCATACGAGAAGAGGAAAAACAGGTTACAGATTAAAAAATATAAAGATGGTCACATTTGTGTACGGTCTAGGTACTCGAAGATGTTGAAGAGTTCAAGCATTGCTGAATTATTTGAAAAGAGGTTGAGGACAGAGCCAAGAATGACTGTGGTGGAGATGGCTGCTGAGATTAGGAGGAAGTACAATATGATTGTTACTGAGGAGCAATGTCGGAAAGCAAAGACAAAACTGACAAGGGCAAGAAGACGTACTCATACAGAACATTTTGCACGCATTTGGGATTATGAGGCAGAGATTCACAGGACAAATGAAGGAACCATCATGGAGATTCAAACTATTCCAGGTACAACTCTAAGAAGCAAGCAAAGGTTTGATCGTTTATATGTACGTTTTGAAGCACAAAGGTTTGCTTGGAAGACTAGTTGTAAACCTATCATAGGTGTTGATGGTGCCTTTCTGAAGTGGGATGTAAAAGGACAGTTGCTAGCTGCAGTAGGAAGAGATGCAAACAATAGAAGTGTCCTTATTGCTTGGGCTGTTGTTGAGATAGAGAATGATGTGAATTGGGATTGGTTTATAAATTATCTAAAAAGAGACTTAGGACTTGGTGAGGGAGGAAGATTCACATTCATATTCGATAAGCAAAAGGACATTTGTAGGGTTTACATTTAACTTGTGGATTCACATTTAACTTGTTTATTGTACTTACAATCATATCTTTTGTAGGGTTTGGTGAAAGTTGTGCAAACTCAACTTCCGGAAGCAGAACATAGAATGTGTGCGAGGCACATTCTAGGAAATTGGAAAAGAGATAATCATGATATGGAGCTTGAAAGGTTGTTCTGGAAAGTAGCTCGCAGCTATACCGAAGAAGACTACAAAGATAATATGGTGGCATTGAGACAGTACAATGAAGCTGTTTATGATTCCCTACTCAGAACAGATCCACCAACATGGTCTCGGGCATTTTTCAAAGTTGGTTCATGCTGCAACGATAACCTGAATAATCTGTGTGAATCTTTCAATACGACCATTAAGGATGCTAGGAAGCAACCTCTACTTGACTTGCTGGAAAGCATAAGGAGACAATGTATGGTCAGAACTGTTAAGAGGGCTGTCATTGCGAACAGGTGCACAACAAAGTTTACAAGGAGAACACATGCTCAGATAGATTCTGCCATAGAGAAGTCTCGGGATTGTGAAAGGTGCTTTACTAATGGTGATGTCCATGAGATTTTCCTATATGGTTGTGGGTATCCCGTTGATATGAGTAAAAAAATACATGGCTGTGGGAAGTGGCAGTTGAATGGCATTCTGTGCGACCATGCTGCTTTTGTTATCGTCTCCAAAAAACTAAAGTGGGAAGATTATGTCTCTGAGTATTTCACAACTAAAACTTGGCAGGCAACATATCAGCGTAGTATACAGCCAGTACAAGGGATGAAGTCGTGGCCTAGGTTAGGTAGGTTGTCTGTCTTGCCACCACTAGACAGAGTAAGCAAGCCTGGTAGACCAAGTAAATATGCAAGGCGTAAAAACGTTAATGAAACTTCATCTAAGAAGAGCAAAACCAGTTTAACTCGAGAATATCGCATCATGACATGCTCAGACTGTAGGGAAGAAGGGCACAACAAGTCATCCTGTTCGAAACTGACACACCCCATCCCGAGTACAAAACGGATCACACGCGGAAGTAAATCATAAAACCCAGGATTTTTAAAACTTTTCTTAAAACGGTTGAAAATCATCAAGTAAAACCGCTTTCTTGCAATCCAAGTCAAAAACTAAACATCTGACTTAAAATAAAACAATTAGGTTTTAAAACATGGATCGATCATAAAACCTTACGGCAAAAATCGAACTTAAGGATCGATCGATCCTCCACCCGATCGATCGATCTCACCTAGCAAAACTGAGCAATACAGATCGATCGATCTTACCCCAGAACGATCGATTTTGAACCCCCCCCCCCAAAATGGCCTGAGGCTTCTGCCCCGAAATGCGCCTATAGGATCGTTCGATCTTTCCCCGGATCGATCGATCCCGACCCCCCAAAAACCAAGCAGACAGCTTCTACCCAAACACGACTACCCAGGATCGATCGATCCTAGTTGGATCGGTCGATCCTCTCCCCTGTCCTGCAACCCACGAACAACACCACAAGCAAGTAAAACCTTTTAACAATTTCAACAAATGCAACACTTATCTCATGCTTAATCCCCTTAATGAGATTGTTAATAAACTCCCTCGTGACCCTAAAACAACATTCACCAAGGCATTAGAAACATAAGAACATAAGATACACAAAAGAAAATCTGTCAAGAACTCCTAATCATCCTCTTCTCCTCGGCCTTGGTTCCACGAGCTCCATCACCTAAGTCCTCTCTTTACCTGCACCAAAAGAGGTGCGTAAGCATTGGAAATGCTTAGTGAGACGGTCCTCCCGTCCCACCGGTTATACACACATATGATCAAAGATTAAACGTAATCGAAATGCACTTAACGAATAACCAAACACATACCGTAATAGAGCTCCATTACACACACAACACACAACATGGATAATCCCCATTTCACACCCAATGGTCTAGTTCCTAAGTACACATCAATCACGGAAAATCAATGATCATACAGTTCGAACCACGGTCACGCACTCACCTTTGCTTTGACGGTTGAGTCTACACGAAAACTTTAGAACCTCAAGCTTGATTCCTCTTGGTACAATCACACACTAAGATATCCACTACAAGCCTGCCAAGATAGAACATAATATTCCCTCAAGAGATTAATCTCACTAGCCTTTAGCTGAAAAGCTTAAACCTCAAACTCGGATTCCTCTTTCCCAAAAACAGAGTCTCACTAATCCGATCAAAACTCTTACTCTAGTCAAAATTTTAACAATTCCTTCGGTCATTCTCAAGATAAGCCTTTCAGGAATCTATCTACCAAATTTCAGCCCAAACAAATGAGATTCGAGCGCCCAATCGCTCTCTCTACTCAGCCCTGTCGAGATTGCTCTGTTTTTGAGTGATTTTTGAAAGAAAATTCCAAACTCCCAAACCATTCAACTAAACGTGATGAAATTTTGTAGATAACTATTCAAGAGGTTCAAGAACTAACCCTAAAATTTCCAGACCAAACCAACAAGATTCAAGTGTTCAATCCATCTCTCAAACTCGACCCATCTCTATTAACCCGAAAACAGAACAGTCTTGGGAGAAAACTCGTAACTACCAAAATACTCAACATAATCCCACGAAATTTGGTAGATAACTAGGAAAGAGATTGAAGAACTTACCCACAAAAGTTTAGCTCAATCCATGATTTTATGCTAGGTCGATCGGACCTCACAATCACCACCAAAATTCTGTTTTCTCAAGCTTTTTCCTCTCCTTCTTCTTCCTTTCTCTTCTCCTTCTTCTCCTTCCTTCTCCTTCTCCTCCTTCTTTCTCTCTCTCCCCTTCTCCAGATTTTTCTTTTGCCCAATGAAGGGAGAAGAAGCTTCATGAACCCATATATATATGTGGAAGGAGGAGATATTTTTCATATACATATATATGTATATGTATATGTTGGTTTAATCCAATTAAACCAAACCGAATTTATTAAACCGCAACGATTAATTTCCTCAATTAATTTCTCTTTCTCGGTTTAGTAATTCCGTCAAAATTTCTGAAATATTTGAGACATTCCCCCGTCTCAAAAAATTTCTTTCATTTCCGTCTAACCCCGGAATTACCGTTAAATTCTGCTAAACCGAACTATACGAAATTACATCTCAACGATCAATCCTTTGATCGAATCAACCCGTTTACCGTCCCTATAGCCATCACTCAAGCTCGGTATTATCCACAACACTCTCCATCTCATTTCCGTCAAAACACTACTCTGATACCAAATTGACCCGAATTGGTTCCAAAACGATTAATCTTCTGATTAATCAACCCCGATATTTATTAATCGATCTTACCGTTGTTCCTATTTCTCTCAGGAACAAATACAACACGGTACAAGGCAACATCAAAATAACAACTTATACCGTAAGAAATGTAGTAACTTATACTACAAGAAAACGACCCGGGATACGGATGTTACAATTCTCCCCCACTTAATTAGATTCGTCCTCGAATCTTAAAGTTTAACCCGCCTTACAACCCATTTGGGAGAATTACACATTCATCCTCACTCCAAGTTCCCATATATCCTCGTCAACTTCAACATGATTCCACAAAAACCTTAATCTCAAGAGTTTTCCTTCTCCTTTTTTATGTGTAAGACTCCGTTTTCCTCCGGAGTCTCCTGCACAACACCCTCGTCAATATGCTTCACTCCCCCACTGGAGTTCAGCATAATGATGTCATGCTTGGCTTACCATATCAAACCTCATATGGTATCCTCCCGATACTCGCCTAGTAACTATTATTATAAGTGAACTCTACCAAGCTCAGATGGTCGGCCCAATGGCCACCCCAATCAAAAACACACATCCTCAGCAAGTCCTCGAGAGTCTGAATGGTTCTCTCCGACTGCCCATCCGTCTAAGGATGATACGCCGTTCTCATGTGTACCTTAGTACCCATCTCCTCCTGGAACTTTTGCTAGAAAATCGATGTGAACTTACAGTCACGATCCGATACAATGCTCACAGGTACACCATGTAATCTCCCTATCTCATTAATGTACCTCCACGCCAAAACTCAAGCCCTATTTCATTTTCTTATCGCTAGAAAATGAGCTGACTTGGTTAAGTGATCAACTATAACCCAATAGCATCCTTGCCCCGAGAAAGCGGTAAGCCAACTATGAAATCCATCGTAATCATATCCCATTTCCGCTCAGGAATAGGTGAACTCTGTAACGATCCACTGAGAACCTGATGCTTGGTCTACACCAGCTGACAAGTCTCCCAACTAGCCACCTAGTTGGCTACACCTCTCTTCATCCCAACCCCATGACAATACCATTTCGAGTCTCGGTACATCTTGGTAACCCCGGGATGAATCAAAATCGACTAGGGTGTGCCTCTCGAAGAATGTCTCTCCTCAACTCCTCAACATTAGGCACACAAACCCGACCATTCACAAAAATGGTTCCATTATTCAAAACCCGATACTCAGACTTCTCGTCCTTAGAAATCTTAATCAAAGCCTCATCTTTCTTTTGACCAGCTCGCGCTCTACTCAAACTATCAGCCTGGATAGCTGCTTCAAACCCCAATGGCTCTAACTTATCGGAAACACATAACAACAAGGTACTGATCATACTCACCAAGTTCTCAGCACCTCTCTCGGTACTTGCAGCTATCCGCTTCCCGCTTAATGCATCAGCAACGAGATTAGTTTTCCCCTGGGTGATAAGCTATCTCTAAATCATGAGTAGAATAATTACCTTCATGCTTCCTCGACTGCCTCGAAGCATAAGCAATATCCTTACCATGCTGCATTAGAACACAACCCAATCCTAGCCTCGAGGCATCTGTATCAATCACATTTGGCTCCTTAAAGTCCGGTTAAGCCATCACCGGAGCCAGTCAACATCCCCTTAAGTCTTAAGAAGCTCCCGTCACACTTCTGAGACCACGTGCCCCAAAAAATCCGATTCTAAGCGCACCTGCTATCCTCAATAACACATACAACCTCAGCAAAACTCAAGGTTCGGATCGTCCACTTAGATCCGTCCCCAAGTGCACTTACTACCCTCGACGGCAACTGTAGCACGACAGCTACTCCCAACGACAGTCGTGGTACCACAACTCATCACCAAACCGGTTCTCAACACAACGGCCACATCTCATCACCCATTATATCAGTACTTCTGCTATGACTCACTCTAGCCATAACCATATTTATACTATAACTCAGTAGTGACTGCAGTCACACCCCTTATGACCGCTCAACTACCCGTACGGGACCTCATTTTATTTCATACAGAGCATTGCTCCAGTCTCGTCAATGCCCCTAAAGCCATCCATCGGGCTCGGTATGGTCCCATACTTGGTTCTATACACCCTCAGATTTATCATCACAAGATCCTACGCAGTCACCCAACGGTTAACCCGTCGAATTCCAATACCACAGGTTTCGAACGAGTAAGTCGTCAAATGACCTAGCATATTAGAATCCAATACCACATGACCCTAATATACTAAGTCCCCGTGAGATCCAATATCTTAGAACCCCACCCCGGGCTACCGATCTAGGATATCACATAATCCTAATCAATAAAAACCCTCTGAGATCATAAGATCCCACCCTAGGCTACCGATCTAGGATACCGCATATCCTAATCAGTAAAAACCCTTTGAGATCATAAGATCTCACCCTGGGCTACCGATCTAGGATACCGCATATCCTAATCAGTAAAAACCCTCTGAGATCATAAGATCTCACCCTGGGCTACCGATCTAGGATACCGCATATCCTAATCAGTAAAAACCCTCGGAGATCATAAGATCTCACCCTGGACTACCGATCTAGGATACCGTATATCCTAATCAGTAAAAACCCTCTGAGATCATAAGATCTCACCCTGGGCTACCGATCTAGGATACCGCATATCCTAATCAGTAAAAACCCACCCTGTTAGGATTATCAGATAGTCCTAACCAACATCATCAGAGTCAAATATCATATAACTCTAATGACCCCTCATTGGGGTTATATCACAAAACCCCAATGACCCGTCAATAGGATTAAATATCACACAATCCTATCGACCCCAACCACGTAGTAAGATCTGATAACATAAACCCAAAAATCCCGAACCAAGATGGAACAAACACTTCTCCCAACCACCCCCCCCCCAACACATGAAATACCACATCATCTGTCAAACTCGTCGATACATGAAACATCATACCATGTACTCGACATCCCTAATACATGCAATGCCACAACATGTATCTGGTGTCATATCACCCACATCACGAGATACCCGTTTTAATAACACGCATATCCCATAGAATTCTGCCAACCACATAATGAGATTCCCAAGCTTATTATCATCCCATTATTTTTTTACGGTCTAATATCCCCTGAGATCGCATCGATACTCAACCATCATACACCCTCACTCCCTATGACAATCTCATCAATACTCAACCTAGATCAGACATGACAAGAGATGAACAAGCAATGAATGAATAAAACTCCATAACAATTGAATTGAAATAAGAAAAGAGTATAAGAAATCTTCTCTGAGAGATGAGGTATGAAAAGTTGGAATAGAGATGAAAGCATCGCCTAAACAATGGCTTAAAAATCCTTATTTATAGTTCTAAACAGGTTTTGGTCGAAACCTAAAGAGATAAGGACAATCTGGGGCAAATTTGGAAATTCTTCTATTTTCTCGTTTTTGGACTGGATCGGTCGATCTGAGTTGGCTCGATCGATCAGGGTTGGATCGATCGATCCTGAGTGCCGTGGTTGATCTTAAAATGTCACGCAAAAATGGATCGATCGATCCAATAGTGGATCGATCGATCGGAGGTCTCACTCTGCATCTGCTTTAGCTGTTGGCCAAATCAACCTATCTTCATTAAAACGGGCATAACTTTTGAACCACTGATGATAATGACATGAAACCGGTCCCAAATGAAAGCTAACTCAAAGATCTATCTTGTGTCCAAATATCATTGAAATCCGACATCGGTAAGATGTTCAACGAATGGAAAACTTCTGACCCTTCTGCACTGTCCTACATCTCGAAAACTGCATTTTCGCTCCAAAATTCCAAATTCTCTTCCAAATCATTCTAAAACCTGTAAAGACTTCATAAAAGACTAAAAGACTCTAAAACAAGAAGAAAACACAGATAATCCTATGAAAACGATGGTTAAAAACTATAAAAACCGAGATATATCAACTCCCCCAGACTTAGTCATTTGCTTGTCCTCAAGCAAACTACAGAGAAAAGGGTCGAGGTTTGAAAATAGAAACTCACCATATCTTTAGAACATCGCATCAATCTCTCTCTTCATTTCACTTTTTTTTTTTTTTTTTTTAGCATTTATATCTTATGATGAACTAGAGTTAGTCACTATCGTGTTCCTTGTGAGGAGACGCGTAATGTGAAATCACTCTTGAACAACCCTATCTTGGATTCAAGAATCGGAGCTAATCACTATCGTGTTCCTTGTGAGGAGACGCGTATGTGAACTCACTATCGTGTTCCTTGTGAGGAGACGCGTATGTGAGGCTTGCCGTCATAGTTCTTTTGAAGGAACTCAAGCTGTTGTTCATAAACTAGGATCTTATTATCATTATATAGAGAGAGATTGCACCATACTTATCTTGAAAAAAGTCGTGTTCGATGTATACCAAGCCCCAAGATGAGAAGTTAAAGTTCGTTTGGTGCGGAGTCAACGCTGGATTTCTCAAAAACCCCAGAAATTCAAACCTTCTCAGTTTGATTGTTCC
Source organism: Boechera divaricarpa (assembly GCA_026770425.1). NCBI lineage: Eukaryota > Viridiplantae > Streptophyta > Magnoliopsida > Brassicales > Brassicaceae > Boechera > Boechera divaricarpa. Next base: position 20,275,824 of record CM049182.1, on the reverse strand, counting down.
ACCTATGACGTTCTACCTAGTAAAATCTGCAATCAACTAATATAGCAATGGTTCATCAAGTGTCAGTAAAAAGGGATTAGTTTCAAGAAAAGTTCATAGTTTCAACTGATTTTGACTCAATAAAACGACTCAAACTGACTCAATTGATGCCTCATTAAAAACCTTTTCAGAGAAAAAAAAGTGCAACAATCACAAAATCGACACAATAAAAACACAAAACGACTCAAGAAACAGAGAAAACAAAACAGAGAAATGGCATTAGTCATACGAAGTACCTTCCCCCAGACTTAATTCACACCGTCTCGGTGTGGAAATAACCCTGAAGGAGAGCACGCATAGAGAAGATGAACCGAAAAAAATAGAGTAAGGACTTACCAGGGCCTTATGGATATGTTCATCTTAGAAATGCCGATGCTCTATTGTTGTTTTACCTGAGATCTAAAAGTAGAATTGTCAGAAAACAAAAGAAAACAAAACAAAAAGAAAGATACATACATGTGGGTTGCCTCCCACCAAGCGCTTGTTTAAAGTCATTAGCTCGACTTGAGTGATGTTTAGTCACAGTGTAGTAGATCCTCAGGAGGATCAAGGTGGGGTGGGTGTGGTCTAAGACAGAGGACCTTTCTCATCATCTCATCAATAGCTGTTTGGCCCTTAGCCTTGAGTTCTGGAGTGATTATCGCCCTCAACTAAGAGAAAGGTTTAGACATACCTTTGCTCTTCACCTTGTACTCAATTGCGTCATCTACACGCTTCAGAGGTGTTAAAGTGACACGAGATCCCTTAGGCAGACCCCCAGACTTAGAGTGATGCATAACATACAGCTCATTCTCCTCAATTACCACAAAAGATCCACTCTGCTTGCTGGTCTTCGGTGGGACAACATTATAAAATAGACCCTTATCGACTGCTGAAAGACATACACGCTTGTTTGGCAAGTCAATAAGTGCTCCTGTTGTGGCGAGGAACGGTCTTCCCAGGATCAAAGGCATGTAAGCTCCCTCACTCATTGCAACAATTTAAAAGTCACAACATATCAAATTGCCAATTCGCACCTGGAGGTCACAGATGCATCCGCGTGATGATGATATTGTGGCATCAGCAAACTGTAGAGTCATGTCAGAAGGTTGGATATCAGCAATCCCTAAACGTCGTGCAATATCCATGGACATGATGTTCATTATAGATCCTGAATCGCACACAGAATCTTCAAAAACCACTCCATCAATAGAACATGGAATCACAAACTTCTTTGGATCTGCAAGCTTTGGTAGAAGCTTGAATGGAGGAGGCTTAATTGCACAGGGATATAGAATCTTTGGGACATATGGAGGAAGACTCATAGATGCAGGTGTCTTTCCTGGAGCTGAAGATTGGATCGATCGATCCACAGCAGATCGATCGATCTGAGAACTGCTCGCCATTTGCTGCTGAATAGGATCGATCGATCTAATTTGGATCGATCGATCTGATTGTTGACAGGGTTTTGTATCTGCGCTGGACTGAACTGCATTCTCTCTGGTCTTTACTTCGCGCTGAAACTCACAGCTCAAACCTTCAAACTTCCAAGCAAGATCAGATATCTCCTGAGAGTTTTTGCTTTGTCCACCTAGAACCTGTTGCAGCATGATCTCTACCCTTCTCTCAGAAGCAGCTCTTTCTTCATCCCCAATATAATGCACATGAGCTTTTGAGCTGCCAGAGCCGTCTCCAGACCGTGGGTTCTGCTCTCCCTTCCCTGGAAAAACTTCTTGCTGTGTCTTAACTGTCTCAGCGGTCTGAGCAACCTGAGTATCAAGCAGCTTCAAGTGACTTGCAACAACTTCATATTTGTTGTTGAGATCGTTATACATGTTGTCCACTTTTGTGTTGATCTCAGTAGAGGATTTTTGTTGCTGGAGTAGAAGTTGCTGCATAAGAGCTTCGAGCTTGTCTTGAGTACCGCTGGCTGAGTTTGCAGGTGTTTGAAAGTTGTTGAATGGCTGACTCTGCTGAAAACCACTCTGAAACTGATTCTGACCCGGATTTTGCACGAACTGCTTTCCCTGAAAATCCTGAGATGTACCTATGACGCCCGAATTTTGCACGAACGTTTTTTTCTGAAACTGCTGGCTTGGAGCAACTGTCTGCTGTGGGTAGACTTGATCCTGAGGATTTTCGACGTTTGTGCTCCTGTAGGACAGATTAGGATGATTTCTGTAGTTCTGGTTAAAACTCCTGTTTTGCACGAAACCCTGTCCATTCATATAGTTCACTTTATGCAGCTCCTCAGTAACATCCTCACAGCGAATAGCCTCTGTACCATCTTTACACAGCTGAACTCCTCTCTGATTTGCCTTCATTAACAAACTCACTTTTGCATTCAGCTCATCGTACTTCTGAGAATTAACACTGCTGTTTTTGTTGGAGCGATCATACTCTGCACAACGGGTGTTAGAACTTGCAGCCAAGTTCTCTATCAACTGATACGCTCCTGCAATGGTCTTAGTCATGAAGTCTCCATTGCTAGCAGCATTGAGATCGTTCTTATAGTCCCAGTTGACTCCATCATAGAAAATACTCAGAATTTGCTCATCTGAATACCCATGGTGAGGACACTCTCTGCGATATTCCTTAAATCTTTCCCAAGCTTCACAAAAAGATTCTCCTGAATGTTGTCCAAAACCAGCGATCTTGTTCCTCAGAGAAGCAGTCTTGGACTTGGTGTAGAAATGATCTATGAATGCTGCTCTGCATTCAGCCCAAGTCCTCAAATGACCCTGCAGGTAGTGCCTTAAGCCATTTGGAAGCTTTGTCTGATAGAGAAAACGGAAACAGTTTGCATTTGAGGTAATCAGCAGGTACTCCATTTGACTTTGTAGTGCTACAGATTTCCTCAAAGTTCTCAATGTGATCCATCGGGTTTTCAGCAGGTAACCCATGGAATAGATGCTGCTTCACCAATCCAATCATCTGAGGCTTAATTTCATAATCTTGCCTAGCAATCTCTGGCGAACAAATGGCAGCTCTGTTCTGGTAGAAGACATGGGGAGTGTCAACATCCCCAATGGCACGCTGCTGCTGCTATAGTTGTTGTTGTTGTAGCAACTGCTGCATTTGTTGTCTCATAACCTGGAGCTCTTCAGCCAGCGCTTGGTTGTCAAGGTTATCGCCCATGTTGGCTGGTCTTGACTGCTCTTTTCTTGCTTTTCTATTGGTTCATTCTTTTCTTGCAAGCTCTTCGTTAGTCAGATGCAAAAGGTTGTCAGAGCCTTCACTCCTTCTAGGCATGCACCTGAAACACACAAGCAAGCAAAAATAAAACGAAATTAGTAAGATTTTAGACTAAATATCAATCTCAAATCTGAAGGCAACGCAATTGGTCTCCGGCAACGGCGCCAATTTGATAGTTAGAGTTTTCAGTCGGATCTATGTAAATATCCTAGTACGTTGCACTACAAGAATAATCGGTAAGAGTGACTAAGAAATGCGACGCCCATAAAAGTAGCAATCGATTATTACCAATTTAAGACTGAGATGTGACTTATTTCTAACGCCACAGTAAACGTATCACATAAGTGGTTCATTAGTCTGGAAAATGAAGTGTCCTTAATTAGTCGCACATTTGCGAGTAAAGAGGGACTATTGTGCCACTTATTTACAACGGCTAAGTATTGGTGGCAATGAAGTGGCAATAAGTAACAGTAGTCTCTAAAGCGTCGCACATTTGCAGAAGATAAGCGAAGGCCAAATGCAGACATGACATTAGTTCTAGGTCATTTAGTTCTCCGCCGCTCAAGGTTAAAACCCTCATAGGCGATTCGGTTTTCCAAATATACTGATTCAGAGTTCGCTTTCAAGCCGTACGAGCCATCCTCAAAAAAAGGAAGACCATCTAAACATCGTCTCCTCCGCCCACATCATCTCCTCCGCCCACTTCTTTCCCACTTTGAAGACACTTTTGTTTAAGGAATCGTCGCTGCGTCTTTTCACCTTCGTCGCCGGTGTTTCGTTTTCTCCAGTGGCCAAATCCTGACAATCAACCAAGTACAAGGTTTTATTCCTTCCATTCTCTTCTCGATTGGTTATGATTTTGATTAAATTTAGTTTAATTTTCTTTCCTTTGTAATTTTTCATGATGTTGATTGCGAATTGCGAAACCTGTGGAGGAATGGGAATTGTGAGATGCAGATGGTCTTGACGAAGATGCTGATTCAGATTATTCTTCCTCCTCGAGGTCTCTCTTACCCCAATTCATTTGTTCCTGTCCAATTTAAAGTTAAGTTGCGTGCGGATAATGACCAGATTTTTCTTATTCTCTACATTATCTGACAGATTCATCCACAGGAAATCGAAATTCAAGTGCTAGGCTCCCAAAAAGGTTAGCTTTATCGCTATGGTTTAACTCTGGCTAAAGACATCTAAAAGAAAAACTTGATTACCTTGAAGCCTTTTTTAGATGAAGGGATCATAGCAATAGAGAAAAAGTTATGTTGGTGATAGGTATTCTGTTTCCCTGTAAAGTTTATCCAAAAGTGAGCAGATGACTTTCTCACACTTAGCCATCCTCTTATGCTCTCTAGCGTCAATCAATGACAATGTTTTCTCGCATCTACAGAGTTAAGTTTATAATTGAGGAGATTGAAAGAGATGAAGCAGCTCTATGAGAGGACCTCTACTCGGCTGGCAGGAAGTTTGCAGAATATTACAATGTAGGTCTAAAGAAAACTATTGTATTATGCAAAACGAAATCCAGTTACCGGGATGTTGCATGATATTTTTCTAAATATGTTTTTGTTTTTTCAGCTTTGCAAGGCTACCAAATTCAGATGCAAAACTCTTAATATTCCTTATACAGTTAAGTCTTCAAACCCATAAGTGTTCTCAATCCATCTTTCGACACATGTACAAGTATGCATGTATAAACAACTATAATATTCCTTATACAGTTGTCAATCCATCTTTTAACACTTGTACATGTGTCGACACATGTATAAACATTAGGATACAATTGTTTTGTTTTTGTTTGTTTAAGTATGCTGTTGATCCATGGGCTATGGAAAGTGTCCTGGAGTATATAAAACAGAGCTATGGCAATCCACCTATTTACATTCTTGAAAATATCTCTCTCTCTCACTCTTTCTGATCTCTCTCTCACTCTTTTCTGACCTCTCTCTCACTCTTTTCTGATCTCTCTCTCTCTCATTCTTCTCTGATCTCTCTCTCCCTTTTTTGTGTCTTAGTCTAATGATGCCGATGAATGTGTATTTTTACAGTGGCCCTATAACATGATTGTTTATTCATATCTCTAGTGTTTACAGCCTTTTAATAACTTATTAATTTTTACTGTCTAAATTTTGTAGCATGTCTGCCGTTGGTAGAAGTGGAGGAGGCCAAGTTCGTGGTTTAGCATCTACTTCGACTTCTTCACTCCCTGGGTCGTCTATTGATGCTGATGAGTTTAATCCAGTGCTGAGGCGTGAGATTACACCTAAGGTCTTGATCACAAAGAGTCGTTTCTTACAGTGGTAAGGCTTTTTTTTGGTACAGAAGCTATAAAATGTGTGAAATCTACCATTCTTTCATAAGCGATTTTGCATTTTTGTTGTGGTTTTTGATTCAAGTTATGTTGTTGGATTGCAGAGAGGACCTGCATTTATATCTGAGTTACTTTCGGTGATACCAAACTCTCATTATCACAAAAGAGGAACTTATGATTTCAAAAAGGTGGTGCTATTAGTTTCAGAGAATCCTTGTTTTCTTATAATGTCTTTCTCTTCTCAGGTTCTCACAACATCAGCAACAGAGACTGCATTTAGATTTGTATTTATATTTTATAGTTTCTTAGATTTGTAAATATATTTTACTATTATGTTTCAGAAATAAGAATTGGATTTTAATTATTTTTCATAATTTCAATTTAAATTACATAAATTTTAATTAAATTCATATTAATTAAAGGTATTCCAATTTTTTTCATAACAAAATAGAAGACGCTGGCAAATCGTCTCCCATACGTCGCTATAGTTTGCGACTAAGTAGCGTCTTTGAACTGGCGTTTTAATTATGTCGAAAAGAAGTCGCTGTTAAATATGTCGCCTCATCGTCGCAAAATTGCGACTTCTTGAGCGAGTCGCATTATAGTCTCTAAGTACGACGATTTGGCGACGACAGGCAAGTTGCGACGCTCAAACAGCAACTTCAACGTTTCGTCGCACATAAGTCCCTAATTTCAGATTTGCGACTTACTAGGGACTAAGACGTCTGTGGCTACTACCGCTTATTTTTGTAGTGTTACAGTACTTAGGGATCGAATCCACGAGGATCAATGGTTACACTATAGGCTATAGAGATTGGTTAGGAAGCTAAGACAGAATAAAAAGGGTTATTGTAAGGTGAACAAGAAATAAGACTTACAGTTGTAAACAGTGAATTAAAAAGCGTTAGGCTTTAGAGAAATTCGCAGGAAATCACAAATCAAGAATCAGACAATTATTCAGGGAATGAATTAAACATCAATCTTGAACTCAAACAGAATTGTATAATCAATCTACTGTCGTGGCACCAATTACTTTGTCTAGCAACCTAAGATTCTAAACTGTCGTTTGAACTCAGAATTACAGACAAGCATTCAACAGGCAGGTTCAATCTGTTCACGAATTGCCTTAACATCAGCTTTCGTTGGTTAAGGACAATTCGCTCTCCTAATGTTCTATCAAGCAACCTATAAGCTTTTGGAGAATAAGTTAAACCCTAAATTAGAGACTAGGTGATCAATTTAGTCTAAGCTATGAGAACAACAATAGAAGAAGATTAACAATGATAAATCCCTATCTATGTCTAATTCAGTGATTCATAAAATTCTTTGAAACCCTAAAACCTAACTAGGAGATTACTCAGACATGACAAGAGATGAACAAGCAATGAATGAATAAAACTCCATAACAATTGAATTAAAATAAGAAAAGAGTATAAGAAATCTTCTCTGAGAGATGAGGTATGAAAAGTTGGAATAGAGATGAAAGCATCGCCTAAAAAATGGCTTAAAACCCCTTATTTATAGTTCTAAACAGGTTTTGGTCGAAACCTAAAGAGATAAGGACAATCTGGGGCAAATCTGGAAATTCTTCTATTTTCTTGTTTTTGGACTGGATCGGTCGATCTGAGTTGGATCGATCGATCAGGGTTGGATCGATCGATCTTGAGTGTCGTGGTCGATCTTAAAATGCCACGCAAAAGTGGATCGATCGATCGGAGGTCTCACTCTGCATCTGCTTCAGCTGCTGGCCAGATCAACCTGTCTTCAGTAAAACGGGCATAACTTTTGAACCACTGATGATAATGACATGAAACCAGTCTCAAATGAAAGCTAACTCAAAGAGCTATCTTTTATCCAAAAATATTGAAATCCGACATCGGGAAAATGTTCAATGAATGGCAAATTTCTGACCCTTCTACACTGTCCTACATCTTGAAAACTGCATTTTCGCTCCAAAATTCCAAATTCTCTTCTAAATCATCGTAAAACCTGTAAAGACTTCATAAAGGACTAAAAGACTCTAAAACAAGGAGAAAACACAGATAATCCTATGAAAACGATGGTTAAAAACCATGAAAACCGAGATATATCAGTTCCACATCGGTAGAAAGGACGGCCGGGATTCTCTTGCGTCTATGATGTGAAAATCTTCACATCACCTCCACACACACACTTCGCCGGAAACCCTCGAATGACATAAGATTTCCCAGATTTTTGAGAGTTTGAGCTCATTTCGAAAATTAACTTGGAGAATTAGGGATTTCGGGATTTACAAACGAAGAAGATGATGAAATTGTGTTATTGAGATGGCTTTGGTGGTTGTTTTGTCAACAGAGATGGCTTTGGCGGGAGAAATCAGGGTTGGCAGGCTTTTTTGCTGGAGTTAACGAGGATGTTAACACTGTGTTAACGGATGTTAACATCCTGTTAAGTCTGACTTTTTGTTGGTTAATTTGGCTCGGTCAACGAAAATACAAGAGTTTTTGGGCGTATATGGTTGTTGGTGGTCTAAACAGCAAATATACACTTGTACAGGATTTTTTTGACCGTTTTCCCAATCTAAAATATTTATACAAAAGAAACAAACAGATCCACACTATATACTATTTCTACCCTTTATTTGTGAATGGTAAAAAAATGCAGAATGTACAGGTCAACCCTATTGCATCTTCTTCCCAATTTTTATTAAAACTAATTTTGTTTTCTTCTTCTATTACATCATGAACTTAAATCTTTTTTCATATTACTGCATATCCTTTGTAGGTTAATATTCACTAGATTTCAGAAATGTCAAAGCACATGACTTTGAAATCGTCGTACTTCATTAGTTTAACTCTGACAAAACTAAAACCATTGACCTATTCCTTCGTTCCGATTGATCTCCAACACAATGATCAATGCGATGGAGTAACCAAAGGTATGAACACAATTAAAGCTAGGATTAGGTAAACACTCAATTTGAATCAAACCACCACTTCTCAATTCCCCATATTTTTGACCTTTTAATTCAAAGTTGTGTGTTAAGTTCCAACTGACCTTTAGTGCCAAAACTCTTACATGGTGTGACAAGTCCTCACTCTTTTATTGCAACATCAACATTTAGTGAGTTTATTAATAAAACTAACCTAAAAATATTTGTTTGGTAGGAAACAAAAAAAAAAAATCTAACGTAAGTTCTCAATTTCTATAGATTTAGTGAAATAATCTCATTTTTAATTCCAACAAATAAAATTCAAAATTTTAGAAATTACACCGTTCATGGAACAATAACTAAATTCCCAAGATCGAATAATATTTATATGTTATAAATTAAATACAAATATGTGGAAAAGAAATATCAAATTATGCGGAATCACAAGTATTTTTAAACACTAAGGAAGGTTAATAAAAATTAAAAGTATACTTCATTCAATTTTAGTCATGTTCAATGTTTTTATCTTAATGATTTTGCCATTCTACTCAACATTTTTTATGATTCTCTCATACAACTAAGTTTTCAAGTGCATAGTCATTATATTAACATGATGGCAAAAAGAAAAAGAGAAAAGTCATTATATTAACATGAATACAACTTGTGCCAAAACTCTTAGGCAAGTCATCACTATTTTATTGCAACATAAACATTTAGTGAGTTTATTAATAAAACTAACCTAAAAATATTTTTGGTTAAGAAAAAAATTTAACATAAACTCTCTATTTCTATAGGTTTGGTCAAATAATCTCATTTTTATTTCCAAACAAAAATGAAATTTAAGATCTTAAAAATTACACTATTCATGGAATAACTAAATTTCCTAGATCAAATAATATTTATATGTTACAAATTAAATACATATATAGAAAGAAAATATTAGTGGTACTATGACACACTATCATCATCTTATTATATAAAGCTGAACGCGTTTAACGTGAGCATGACATGTGTCAAAATGATAACTCATTAGATTTTGACACGTGTCATCGTTAATTTAGATTATGACACGTGTCTCTTTCTGGTAATGGTTTAAGCAAAAATGTCAATAGCAGAAAGTTTGATAATTTTCAATTTTCTGGTAATTGTAATTTTCTATATAAAAATTTAAAATAGATAATAAATTAAGATTTTTGTAAGTTTAAATAAAAAAATAAATAGAAGAATAAAATAAAATAATAGAAAAGACAATTTATCGTTAATGTATCACCAGAAAAGACAACTGTTAGTTTTAGCAAAATGTTTAATATTTAATATTTTACATCACAACAAATCATCTTCTCATTCATCTTTTATCTTTTGTTATTTATCATATTAAATCAGGAAAAATGAATTCAGGAGTTCATCTTAATCAATTAGAAAAAAATCGTGTTTAGAAAAGATAACTTACTGTTAATGTATCACCATAAAAGATAATTGTCAGTTTTAGCAAAATGTTTAATATTTAATATTTTACATCACAATTATGTTAATTTTCTAAATTATTATTTTAGTAATGTGGTTATAAATACCAAAGTATAGATTCTTAATAAATCATCTTCTCATTCATCTTTTATCTTTTGTTATTCATCATATTAAATCAGAAAAATGAATTGAGGAGTTCATCATAATCAATTAGACAAAAATCGTGTTTATCGTCGTACTATAGTACGTTTGGTTTGAAAATGGGAAGCAATAAATATCAAAGCAAATAATATACTCATGAGAATAGAGTTATTATTAGTTGATGAAAAAGTAATAATTTGTTTTAGCAAATCTTATTATATTATTAAAAGATTTTTTCTATTAGTGTTTAATGTATTTTATTAAAATATTATTTTAATATGGTTTGTTAAGAGTCTTTATATTAGTGTTTAGTGTTTAATCTACTTATTTTTGTGAAAAATATTATTTTAAAATATTTACTTAATTTTAAATTTATATGGTTATTCACAGAAAATACAAATCAAGGTTTTGTGCATCATTTTCTTTTTCAAATATTTGGCGATCAATTTATTTATAAAATATTTTTTTGATAAAATATATATTCATATAAATATAAATATAGATCAAATATAATATAATATTATCTTCCGGTGCTATAGCACTGGAGGTATAATACTAGTATTATATAAAGTTGAACGTGTTCAACGTGAATGTGACACGGATCAAAGGGATAACTTATTAGATTTCGACACGTGTTATTGTTAATTTAGATTGCGATACGTGTCAATTGTAATTTAGAAGTCTAAATAAAAATAGAAAGATAATTGTTTCATCAGAAAAAAAAACAAAAATGTCAATAGGATAAAAGATAAATATCTTCCTTTAACAGACAATTTTCAGATTAAACAAAAATAAAAATAATAAAAAAATATAAAATTGATAACTTTCAGTTTTAACTAAAAAATCAAAATAGTAGAAAATATAGCTTTCTGGTAATTTTCTATATAAAAATATAAAATTAATAGTTTCTAGTTTTAACAAAAATGTCAATAACACAAAATATAACTTTTCGATTATGTTAATTTTCTAATTTAATATTATAGTAGTTTGTTTATAAATACAATAATTTATACTCTCAACAATTCATCTTCTCAATCGTCTTTTAGTTTTCTTTACTCTTCATATTAAATTCAGAAAAATGAATCTGAATTTGGGAGTTCGTCTTACTCTAAATCAGTTAGATAGAAATCGTGTTTATAGTCATACTATAGTATTCGTTCTTCGAAAATGGGAAGCAAGAGATATCAAAGCAAATAATATATTCATGGGAATGAAGTTATTATTAGTTGATGAAAAGAGAATATTTTATATTAGTGTATAATTTACTTGAATTTTGTGAAAAATACTATTTTAAAATATTTACTTAATTTCAAATTTATTTGGTTATTCACAGAAAAATACAAATCAAGATTTTATGCATCATTTTCTTCTTCAAAAATTTGGCGATCAATCTATTTATAAAATATAAATTTTATATATCTTTTGATAAAATATATTTTCATATAAATTAGATAAAATGTTATATAATATTATCTTCCGGTGTTATAGCACCGGGTATAATACTAGTATCTGTAATATATCTATAAATTATTATATCTGAGTAACTTACTAAACTCAACCTAATATGAAATAAACAAGCATAAATTACCTTTAGAAAATTTGTACAATCGATTAAATTTTTTGTAATCAAACAAAATATAGATACAAAAATCTGCGCGTATGCATATGTATTAGCTAGCCTTGTAATTCATACATTTTCTGTAAGATTCGGCGAACATTAATTTATACAGCATATCTCACCGTTATCATATAAACTTATAATATCAATTTGATCTGTTGGAGTGTTTTGGCACTTGGTTATCGGTTTCTCCCGAAAATATATAAAAATAAACAAGAAAATAAACTTTATTAAACCATATAAGCCATACATTAACACAAACGGTTGAATTGTTTCATAAAACGTTTGATATAATGTTATTTATTTCCTTTCATATCCTTATTTGTTTATTAAATCTCTAGAATTTCAACAAGTGGGGTAAGCAACACCACACGCAGCAAGGACTTTGCGAGAGTTTGGAGAGCTTATGTATTGCGCAAACGTAGGGTTCTTAGCGAAACCACACAGGCATGACTTTTGCTCTTTAAGCTTTGCACAACATGCACCTGAGGGTTGTCCTCCTCCCGTAATCGCTGCAAGGCAAGGCTGAAGCTGCTTTGCGTCACATATCACTCCCACATTTCCTGTATCTCCCGTGTCGGCGGCTTTGATGGCAGCCGGGAATGATGTCGAAAGTATGACGAAAACGATGAGTATCAATGTCACGATCTTCATGTTTAATTGTTTGTATTTTGGTTGTGTTTTATATTTTTTTCTTAGGAACATTTTGAGGTCTTGTTTTGGTATTTATTGGGTATGGGTTTCGTATTTCATTGCATAACGCGAAATGCATGTATCTTGCATTGTTAAATAACGTGAACGTAACTAGCCGTCATGCAAAAAGAACCTAGGAACTGAAGGTCGAGAACAAGTAATAGTGACACACTTACGTATTATAATAAGGCTTATTATTTAGATACAAACACCTCAGTTAATGGTGATGTAAGTGAAAAGATTATAAAATAATTGATTTGACTAATTATATCACCCAAATACAATTATTTTCTTATCTCATGAGAAAAATTTACATTTAAATGTGATTGTGTTGAAGCAATATACAAATAGGTGACCGCTAGAAATTGATTTTTATTCCCTGAGGGGTGTAAAGCAAAACATGAGAAAAACTCTCATTGTGATTGACATTGACAAATCTCTCGAACTTCTTGTATTAACGCAAACAACCGTCGACAAAGTTGGGCAAACCGACCAAAAGTGGACCTAAAGGCTTATAGATGGTAGCGGTTAAGACGTTACTGGTTTTAAATTTTAAAAACTGTTATCTATGCTGATATATATGGTCTACTATATCTGCTGATATGGTACACTTTGCGATCTACTATATCTGCTGATTCTCAATTAATCTATTTGCTGTTATTTCGGTTTCTCATTCATATGTTTGTAATGCTTGTGGAATCCTCAGGCCTCTTGTCAATGTCGGAAAGAAACAAAGATTCAAAAATTCTCTCTATTTTTCTAGAAAAGAAACCAAACAAAAGTGATATGAGTAAAGCGATGACATTAACACTAATTCCAGTACATTGTTTTCATAAGACATTTGATATATGATATATCATTATTTATTTTTCTTGTATTTATTAATAAAAATCCCTAAAACTAACATTTGGGGAAAGGTATACCACAAGTGTCGAAGATTTTGCGAGCGTTTGGCGAGCTAATGTAGTTTTTAAACGTTGGTTTGGCCATGACTTGACACATACAATGTTTTTGCTCACCTAGCCTTAAACAACATTGATACTCTGGTGGTGCACCCTCATTGATAAACCATCGGCAATATTCAAGCACCTTTTCAGAACACTTTCCTTTGCCAAATTAGCAGCGTCGGCGACCTTGATCGGAGATGAAAAAAAGTGCCAGGTGATGAGTACCAATGGTATGATCTTAATGTTTAATTCATTATTTACCTTTATCTATAGCAAATCGTTTGGATTAAAAAAATTCTTAAGAACGTTTTGAAATGTATGGGTAATGAAGGGTTCGTACGTATTGCATGGTATTGCGTAGAATATATGTGTTTTGCCTCATTGACCATTGAGCACCGTGAAAGTAACCTGAGGTTGAACCACTAATATATTACAGATGTGCTTTGTAAAAATAATGCGTACAAAATAAATCAAAACTAAATTTTTTTTTTTGACATTAAAATCAAACTATTAAGTGTGTAAACAACACAACTGAAGTTGGGTCCATTTGCGGGTAAATCATTTAATACAAGAGAAAGAAAATGTTACAATAAGCCCAGTTTACAAAAATAGACTAATCACAAATTTTGAGTGGTGAACCAACAATTGAACCAGATCATTACAATTATTTTTCTTTTACGTTAAAAACAAAAAAAGATCAACACATAAACATGTGCCTAGCAGCCTACGTATGTATGTCTTTTCCGATCCACACAATGTATTTATTTCTTCTTTTATAATATCTTTTTTTATAACATATGTATTGAAGATGGACCAAAACCGAATCAAAATCCACCGTAATTATGACTACATCGATATTTAATTAAAAAAATATAAAATATATGAAGTTTACATTTATATTTATTTTAATTTAGAAAATTGAGATCTATTAAATTTCTATATAAATAAATGTAAGATTATAACTTTATGCTGTCGCCCACACAAAAAAAAAAAAAGGGTTGTAACCTTATTCTTTTGAAAATCTATTTAAAATTTTGAAGAAAATTTTGAGAACAAATGTGTTGTCAAGACGTCAAAAAAGAAAAGAAAAAAAAACTTTGTTTGGTATTGTCAATTTGTCTAAAATGATTTGGTTATTTCTCACATGACATATATTTATGCTACTTGTGGTATCCTTGGCCTCAGATCAATGTTCAGAAGAAACAAAATTTCATAAATTCTCTCTAATTTTTCCAGAGAAAACCAAAAATGATAAGAAAAAAACAGGCTCGATGTGAGCCAATCATCATCATCTCCTTCTCTTCCGTTAATTCTCTGCAACACACAACTTCATCAACCTTTCTCTTCCTCCAACATCTTACTCACCTGTAAGTTCTTCTTTAAAAATTCCTTCCCTTCTTCATCACCAATCCTATCTTGAATTCTACGTTTCTGGTGAATTATGTGGTCACTCTGTGTCTGTAAATTTTTTAGTTTCGAAGAAAAGATTGAATTTTAAAGGTTTTTTCTGGGTATTATCTTCGATTCTGGCTGAATTGTTATATGCTTCAGTAGAAACCTTGGAGGAACATATCAATGGCTGAAAAGAATTTAGGTGGAATTGTATCAGTGAAAGCCGCCATTAATAAGTACGGACAAAGAGCTACTCGAAGCGTCTCTCCTCAGCTTGATTTGCCAGTCTCTAAGGTGACGCCAAAGATCAAACTTTTACAGATAAAAAATGTCATATTTTTGCAAATAATGCTTTTCGTTTGCTAAAGTTTTGATTTTGAGAATTGTATACAGTTGGTTGAAACCAAAGATCAATTCTTTACATATAAAAAATGTGTAATTTCTATCATGTTTGTGCAAATAGTGCTTGTAGTTTGCTAAAGTTTTGATTTTGAGATCATTACCTGAAATCTTAGGCAATTTTGTATGCAATTGGTGATGATGATTCTTTATTCTCATTTATGAATTTTTGTTGTTAACAGTCCTCTTCGGTTGCGGAAGATTTGCATAAGTCAGGGAGAGTACTTGGAATGTACAGAGAGAGTAGAAGAGTTTCTGAGTTTGCAAAGGTGGAAGCAGAAGCGGAACTGTGTAAGGCGAAGAAGACGGTGCAGGAGCTTACCTTACGGATAGAGGAGTCGAATCGCAGGTTAAAGTGTCGGAAAATCGATACTGAAGCTGTGATGAAGGAGTCAAGGATAGATGGGAATGCTCGGATTATGAGAGAATTAGAGGATGTGAAGCAAGAACTGAGTAAGTTGAAGCTTGATATAGCGTATGTTTCGAGAGAGAAAGCTGTAGCAGAGAAGGAAAGAATGGAGTTAGGTTTTAAAATGGAAGAGAATTTGAAGTTGTTAGAGAGTCTTAAGTTAGAGGTCGATGTTGCGAACGAAGAGCATGTTTTGGTTGAACTGGCGAAGATCGAGGCTTTGAAGGAATGTAAAGAGGTTGAGGAGCAGAGAGATAGAGAAAAGAAGGAAGTGTCTGAGTCATTAAATAAACGGAAGAAGAGAATAAGGGAAATGATGAGAGATATTGAGAGATCAAAGAACTTTGAGAATGAGTTATCTGAGACTTTATCGGATATTGAGATGTTAGAAACTCAGTTGAAGCTTGTCAAGGAAGTGGAGAGGAAGGTTCAGAGGAATGATAGTATGTCGAGATCGAAAAACCGTGCTTTTGAAAGAGGAAAAGATATTTTGTCGGTTTTGAAAGAAGTTACAGAAGCAACAGAAGCGAAGAAGGCGGAACTCGCTTCTGTTAACGCAGAACTCTTTTGTCTAGTCAATACAATGGATACGTTGAGGCAAGAAATTGATCAAGCCAAACAAGAAACAGCTCGGTTTGAGAAGATGATACAAAAGGATGATGTAATGATTGAGAGACTCAATTCGAAGCTGCTTATTGCGAAAGATCAATTCGAATCAGTATCTGTAGCTTCAGAAAGAATCAGCTCTCTTGCTGACAATTTAACTACTTCGTTTGAGAAACTCAAGAATGATAGAGAAGCTGCAAAGAAAGAGGAGCTTAACCTTAAAGAAGAAGCAAGGATCATCAATAATGAAATACAGAAAACCGACATAGGATTTGATGGAAAGGAAAAAGAGTTGCTTTCCAAGTTAGATGAGCTTGAGAAAGCGAAGCACGCAGAGGCTTTAGCTCTCGAGAAGCTTGAATCAATGGTAGAGAAAACAATGGAAATTCGGGAAATGGATTCTAAGCGAAATTCAACCATTACAATCTCAAGATTTGAGTACGAGTATTTGAGTGGACAAGCTTGTCACGCCAAAGAAACTGCAGAGAAGAAAGTGGAAGCTGCAATGGCGTGGGTCGAAGCACTCAAGGCTAGCACTAACGCGATTTTGATAAAGACGGAATCTTTAAAAAGAGTGAGTGGGAAAACAATGGTGGAAGAAGAAAGGGCATCGTTCAGGATGCAGAGGTCGCTATCGATAAAGAGACTGGTCCAGGATGAGATTCAGAAGTTCAAGCAGAACTCAGAAGAAAAAGGCCTGATCAACTCTCCTAAACCTATAAGAAAATCGTATCAAAAGTTCAAAGAGAACTCAGAAGACAAAGGCTTGATCAACTCTCCTAAACCAGTAAGAAAATCGGTAAGGGTTAGCGGGAAATTCACACCGGTTCAGGGAGGGAAGTCGAGAAGATACTCATCAGGGAACCGAGGAACTCCGACTTTCTTTGTAATCAAGAAGAAGAAGAAAGTTCCAAACTTGGTTAAATTTTTTAGCCGTAAAAGACGTAATTCCTCTTTAGAACAATGAGAAGTTTAGTTATCTTGTTGCCGTAACTGAGTTTTTTTTTTGCTTGCATTTTTAAGTTACACATTGTTTGTAGTTTGTAAGTGGTTTATTTGTTTTGCATTTTAAGGTATTTATGTATACTTAGGTGTATATTAATAAAAATAAAGTATTGCATTTTATAATAACCGAGTAATTTTGTTATATGTTTTAGTAATTTGAATGGTTTAAACCAAACTAAAACCAAAGTTTTTCATCCAAGATCAGCCATTGATAATATGTTTTTGGGCGTAAATCATCTCTCTCAAAGGTTTCAAACTAAAGGGGCAAAATTCAGTTTCCATTATAGAAGGTCGAACATTTTCGCCACTAGCCTACCACAAATTTGGTATAACCGTTCGGTTTTTATAAAAACATAAACCGAAGTAAACCAAACTAAAATCGAATGTAATTATAATGAATCATTTAGTTTATAATTATTATTTTTTCATAAACTTATTATCTAAATATTTTTCAAATAATATTCATCTCACGAATAAAGTTTTAATTATTTAATTGTATCTAAATTTTATTTATATTTTTTTTGTAATCAAATGCTCTAAATTTTATTTTATAATTTTTGTAATCGAATGCTCGTCCAAATAAAATTTTGTAAAAGTAAACCAAAGATAAATCTATGAAACTTATAAAAGTATGTAATAATCATAGTAGAAATATTAAATTTTCTTTCTGAAATTGTGAAATTAAAGTTTTGTTCAAATAAACCAAATTATGTAGTACTCAAAGTAGTATTTACTTTTTCATGTATTTTTTCTGACACATATTAACTCATATTCCCCAAACTAGTTAGATTTGCCATAAGACTCCAAAAGAGAAACAAACAATCTAGAAGTACTTTTCAGAACAAATCAAATCGAACCGAAACATAAATTGACCGGCACTTTAATAATTCTGGTGGAGATTGACTTTAGAATCTGGAAGTAAAATTGTCAATACATTTTCCCCACCACTAAACAACTAGAAACTACAACTGTTCCTCATTACATTACGTGCCCCCTACTGTTCCAATATATCGCCTCAATCACCGCTAAATCCATTGACATATAAATGAAGTATATACACATATAAAATTTCAAACATTATTTATTATAATTTGTTTGATGCATGAATTTAGATGCAACTTTCACACACAAAAATATATCTTCAGAATTTTAGAATTGAAAAGAAGTTACAACTGTTGACTTGAAAACTAGGCCAGTCCACGCTATAGCAACACTATTGATTAAAGCTTGCTGCTACTTTTTAGTTTTGGGAATATTTAATAGCCAAACTTTACTCAATTCAGAATTGTTTTCTCTTTAGAGATGGCTCAATTATTTATCATTCTCTGTTTCATTCTAACCCATTTCATTGCCATAGCTACTTCTCTAAACGATCAAGGTCTTGCTCTTCTTTCCTTTAAACAATCCCTACAAAACCAGAATGACTCTGTTTTTACCAGTTGGAACTCTTCAGATTCAAACCCTTGTTTTTGGCAAGGCATTACATGTAATGATGATCTGAGAGTTGTGTCGATTCGTCTTCCTAATAAACGTCTTTCGGGTTCTCTTCATCCTTCCATTGGAAGTCTCTTGTCGCTTCGTCACATTAACCTTAGAGGCAATGAGTTTCAAGGGAAGTTACCCGTGGAGCTCTTTAAACCAAAAGGGCTTCAAAGCTTGGTGCTCTCTGGGAATTCGTTTTCCGGGTTGGTTCCTGAAGAGGTAGGGATCTTGAAGAGTCTGATGTCTTTGGATCTTTCGGAGAACTCTTTCAATGGTTCAATTCCTTTGTTGCTTATTCGATGCAAGAAGCTGAAAACGCTTGTTCTTAGTAACAATGGTTTCTCTGGAGATCTTCCAATCGGATTTGGTTCTAATTTGGTTCATCTTCGGACGCTGAATCTTTCTTTCAATGGCTTGACTGGAACGATCCCCGAAGATTTGGGAAGTCTGAGGAATCTGAAAGGTACTCTTGATCTTTCTCATAACTTCTTCTCAGGTATGATTCCAACAAGTCTTGGAAATCTCCCGGAGCTTCTGTATGTCGATATTTCTTATAATAATCTCAGCGGTCCGATACCTAAATCCAACGTTCTGTTGAATGCGGGTCCAAATGCTTTCCATGGGAACCCTTTCCTCTGTGGATTACCCTTAAAGGTTTCTTGCACCACAAGAAACCCAGGGATAGTTCCTTCTCAGCTATATACAAGAAGAGCCAACCATCATTCTAGACTTTGCATCATCCTTACAGCCACAGGAGGCACAGTTGCCGGAATCATTTTTATTGCTTCATTATTCATCTACTATCTTCGAAAAGCATCAGCTCCTGCAATCAAAGATGAGAACAACCACACATCTCATTCAGAAGAGAAACTGAAGAAGACAAAGCCGGAGTTTTTCTGTTTCAAGACTGGGAATTCAGAATCTGAACCGCTCGATGAGAACAAAACTCAACAGGTCTTCATACCAATGGACCCGGAAATCGAATTTGACCTCGACCAGCTACTGAAAGCCTCGGCTTTTCTTCTAGGTAAGAGCAGGATCGGGCTAGTGTACAAGGTTGTTCTTGAAAACGGGTTAATGTTGGCTGTTAGACGATTGGAAGATAAAGGTTGGCTAAGGCTCAAAGAGTTTCTAGCTGATGTCGAAGCAATGGCGGAAATTAAGCACCCGAATGTCTTGAATCTCAAGGCTTGTTGCTGGTCTCCAGAAGAGAAACTCTTGATCTATGATTACATAACAAATGGTGATCTTGGTTCTGCAATTCAAGGTAAGTTTATTGTCGAAATCGCGTAAATCCATGACCATACTTTAGATTCAAGTCTGATTCATACAAGTTTATGACAGGTAGAGCTGGTAGCGTGTCCTGCAAGCAACTTACGTGGCTGGTCCGGTTAAAAATATTGAGAGGAATCGCCAAAGGATTGACTTACATTCACGAGTTCAGTCCCAAAAGATACGTCCATGGACACATAACCTCAAGCAACATACTTCTCGGACCGAATCTTGAACCGAAAGTTTCAGGTTTCGGTCTAGGGCGTATCGTCAACACATCTTCAGAGATCAGATCAGACCAGATCTCTCCAATGGAGACAGGCTCACCAATCGTCTCTAGAGAATCATATTACCAAGCTCCTGAAGCAGCTTCAAAGATGACTAAACCGTCTCAGAAATGGGACGTGTATTCATTCGGTTTAGTGATACTCGAATTGGTAACCGGAAAATCTCCGGTTAATTCAGAGATGGATTTGGTTATGTGGGTTGAATCGGCTAGTGAGAGAAATAAACCGATTTGGTATGTTCTTGACCCGGTTTTAGCTCGAGATAGAGATTTGGAAGATAGTATGGTTCAAGTGATCAAGATCGGTTTAGCTTGTGTACACAAGAACCCGTATAAAAGACCATTCATGAGAAGTGTCTACGAGAGCATCGAGAAGCTGGTTTCTTCGATTAAAAATTAATTAATTATGATAAATTTTATGTAATAATCGTAACTATTTTTTATGTTTTTTTACTTCATAATTTTGATTACGGTGAGCTATAAGAAAATTCAAGCAAGACAAAAAGGAAGGTCTCTTCATGTTGGAAAAAAAAAAGGAAGGTCTCTTCGATTTAAATTATCAATTATGATAAAATTTATGTAATAATCGGAACTAAATTTATCTTTTTACTTTATAGTTACAAAAATTCGAGGAAACTTTTAATATGTTCCGTCAAATCACTTAACAACAGACCTTTATTTAACTCAATCAAATGCAAAATTAATTAAAATTAGGAATTTAATTCGTTTATCCGTAAATTGAAGTTTTTTTTTTGTTTTTCACATATTTTTCTAAAAGAAAAGTTTTTCGGACTAAAATTATTTAATTATGATAAATTGTTTTACTTTTTTTTTGACACCGTAATAATTTACTATTTTTTTAATTTCATAATTGTGATATTAGGGTGAGGTATAGGATATTAGGATGTAAGAAAACTCAAGCAAGTAAATATAGCTAATAATATTTATAAAAAAAAAAAAAGACAAAAGGGAGGGCATTTTGATTAATAATAAAATAATTGACAAAAATGTTAATACATTTTTTACCCGACCCGACCCGGAATTTAGAACCGGAGCTTTGTCTCAAAGGTCAAATCTATCTTTAATGTCATCGAAGCTGTACCCGCCGCCAACTCCAAACCCATACCCAAACCCGAACCCAATACCGCAACCTAAACCAAATCCAAGCACCACATTAGAATGGTTCAGACCTTCATTGGCGCCTATCCCGAGCCCACCGGTGAGACCAAAGCCGATTCCAGCGCCACAGCCAAAGCCGCCGCCGATTCCAGGACCTACGGTAGTGTTCTTGATGTTCTCGATTTGTCCTCGGAGGAATTTGATAACCGGAAACTCGGATTTCCCAGTTTTGACGTCTGGTTTACGGCTCCAGAGTTTAACTGATCCCATGGTTTGTGATTGGACAAATGACAATCACTGATTTGTGAATTTATGACTGTGAAAATCAGATAAGATTGAGAAACAGATGTGTATATCTATTGGGCTTATTTACGTATGTATTGGGCTTAAACCCATTTAAGTCTCTACAGTCTCGCGTATTTATCACTTTTTCAATTCATTAAATAAAAGAGACACGAAAGTTTTGTATAAAGTTTTAGGTTCCGATTGGTAACCATAATTTAGGAAAAGAACTAGAAGGAATGTGATATTTTTTTTTATTCCTCAACCTTTTTACCATTTAAGAGTAATATTTCTCCCACATCATTCCTCTACATTCCTCATCAAACGAGGAACAATAGAACAAAAATGTTCCTCTCCAAAATTGATGAGGAACAAAATGGAACAAAAAAATAATAAATATTAAAATTCATTTTTTATTTTAAAATAAATAAAGAACAATTGTTAAAATTCGTTTTTATTTTAAAATTAAAAAAAACTTTTTACTAATAATATTTTTATTTTAATATAAAATAATTTTCATAGCTTCACAATTGTTTATAGAAAAAAATATTTTTGATAAGAATTTCATGTTAAATAAATCTTTAAACTTTATTTGAAAATTATATGGATAGTAAAATAAATTTAAAATATTTATATTGAAAGAAGTATATATAATTTAAATTACTCCTACATTTTTATTTAAGGTTAATATTAATAATTAATATTAACATGAAATATATAAATTTAATTCAAAAATTTTAGTTTAAAATCAAATGTAAAATTAATTTAATATAATATTAATTTTAGTATTTTTATTGAAATTTGATTTATTAATTATTTAATATATATTTTTAATGATACTATTATTGTTTGGTTACCATTCATCATAATGGTATATTTATTCTATCTCTGCATCTTTTTCTTTTCATTCCTCAAAATTTGTTTGTTCCATTCCTCGTTGTTCATTTTGTTCCTTTTCTTTTTGTTTTTTTAATGGTTACCAATCGGAGCCTTAGTATATCACCAAGGGGTATGTAGAGTTCATGAAGTCACGTCAAGCTGGACTATGGAGGCATTTTGCTAGCTATGTTTAGGAGTGTCAAAATGGGTTCAAATTCATGGGTCAACACAATCCATGAATTCATTAAGTTAGAAATTTGGGTTTTAATGAGTTAATGAAATAAGTTTGGTTAAAAAAAAGAGTTGATGAGTTTACAAAAACCAAACCATCACAAATAATCGATCGTGAAAACCAAATGAAACCGAAAATAATCCCAATTATAATGTGTAAACATAGAAGAAAAGAGAAACCCAATAAACTAGCTTTATAAAGTTAAGGGTATTAATCCATGGTTTCACATTTTTATGTTGTGGGCAGTGGGCCAGACCTGATTACATCGGCTCTTTCATAGGATACTTCATGAATCTCATTTCCGAGGACGATCTTAGATTCAAAGGCATTCTCTTTGAAATCAACTTTTAATTAAATCTCTATGCTCGTTATCAAGAATGGTATATGTTTAATTCAAAAACCTCCAAAAAACCTTTTTATAGAGTTTATACGCTTTATTTCTTGTGCATGCATATATCCTCCAAGAATATTTACGCTTCTTGTTTATCACATGCGTTTGACTCCTGATTGAAATAAACGACACATTGTATGTATCATTCATTTTTGATGGTTTATTAATCAGATTTTATTGGCACAGTTCTAAATCATATAAAAATGTGGGAAAGTGAAAGTAATCATTTGCCTATGACCGAAAAAATCATTTAAACCAAGATGGTGAGAGAGAGCTTTGTTAGTGATTTGTACATTTGGAGTTGTTAAGTTTCATGTTAAGAACTCTTCGTAAAATCTCTTTGTAATGGTGAATACAAACCTAAAATACCGATTACAGGTGACATATAAGAACTTCTAAGCTTCTTTCTAAGAAATCTGATATACTCTCAGCTCACATTAATCTCATAGCATTCGATGCTCTCCAAGACTCATATCAATTGGAATAAAAGCAACGACAAACATAAAACATACGAAATGGTAAAATTCTTTTCTTTTATATATATATATATATATATATTGGTCAACAAGTAAAATTCTTTATTTATAGTTTCGAAACTAGATTCTAGGCTTGAGAATTTTGGTTCAACTCCCTTACCCAAATTCGAACTAAAACCAAAAATCTCGGTTTGGTTTGGTTCGGTATTTTTGGTTTGGTTTATTTTAGCAAGCCTACTAGAAATAACAAATTTTCTTCTCGAAGAAACCAAATAAAGCTTATCAATACCCATTCCCCTCTCCTCTCCCTCCCTCGAAATAGTAGAATATCGAGCGATTCAAACTCATGCAAAAAAATATACATATATAATATATATCTCAAATTATTTTAGGTAAGTTGTTTAAATCAAGTAGTTAAAGGTCCATATTTTTAGCTTTCTCCACCAGAATTCAATTGCATGTAGTCGTGCTACCCTGTATAGTAGAGATTGGATTATGGATCGGATTTTGTTGATCTAAATGGTGAAAAAATAAATACATCTCAAAATTTTCCAAAATTTGATCAATTAGTTATATTATATGACGTTAACAAGAAATGCGAAGAAAATATTAACATATCCATTACAGAGATTTTATTTATCTTTTATTAACATCTAATTAACAATATTTTATTTGTGTAATTATTATATCATTTGATAAAAAAAAAAGAATTAATTCTTAAAAAAAATTCAAAATCAAAGCTGTAATATCAAATGCTTTGTCATTGACTAAAAATTGCTTTGTTTGAAGATCTAAGAATTTCATCAGAATACATTTTCTGCCAGTTAAAATTATTTTCATATTTTAACATGTCATCAAAATTATTCTGATGAAATCATTAGATTTATATTTTAAAATCGCGCAGGTCATTTCATAGATTGTAGATTGTTTGTTACATTTGCCATAAAGGATATTAATCTCCAATATTCCATCTAATATTGAAAATATTCTCAAATAACATCGTAGTATGTAATTTTCTTCGAACTGAAAGAAATATTTTTTAACATATACTTTTGGCTTTTTGCTTCCCAAATACTATATAGAGAATTATGATTATAAATTTACATTTGGATTAGTTATATGATATTTAAAAGAAAATGTCTTAGAAAAGGGTAAAATCGTAAATTCGACAGGGTTGTTGTTGGGTTAGAAGGAAGGAAACATGTTCTAGTTAGTTAGCTACAACGAAAGATTTTGATTGAAGTATATACACATAGGAAAGAGGGACCATAGTTAGTTAAAGTTGTGCTCTTGAAGCAAACTCACACATATATTCCTTACCTTACTACGGTCGTTAACAACATGAAACTAAACAAACATATATAAATAAATAAAATCTGAATTTGATCATCAATTAATTAACTATTCTTATTCATGATTGGCCCAACCAAACTTAATATAAGATTTTTTTTTTTCCTTCAAACACATCAACACATACTTCCTTAGTCTCTAAATTACAAGCAAAAGTTCCCCTCCTAACAAACTTTTTGTTTCCATCTAAATTTTTTTAAAACAGATTTTTGTTTGGCATTTTAATTTATAGTAGCTCATTGAATATCTTAATAATGTTTTTTAAAAAACTAGTTTTGTGATAATTGAACATAAGTCGTGAACATCTATCATCGATTGAATTTTTTTCTTTTGATTTACCAATAAATTCCAAACCGAAACATGTACAATTTTTTGGACCGGGAACATAATACGTAAAATAGTCTCTTTCCAAATGGGTCGAACTAGTGGGGAGAGAGCTCTAAACCTCTCTTGGAATTGAAAATTCATCCATGCTATTGACTAAATATGATCGAACAAATAAATTAATTTTTTTATGTTGAAAATTGTAACAATCTTACCTTTTTAAATTTATACACCAAAATAAATATATTAATTATTTTCTCACTGTATATGTAAACCAAAACACTAGTTTTGTTGTTGAAGTTATCTAAAAAAACAAATAATATTCTGTTAGACATCTCTAACGGTTCTGAAGTTGGCGCGAAAGTGAAAGTAGGTAGAATACTCCTCTGTTCTTTACTTAACCATGGAGAAGCAATTCGCTAACCAATTAAATACATCTTCTTATCAATCACATCCTTAGATCATCTCATCGTACGGTCTCAATAATAATCTTTCCCTAGTCTCTCCCGCATACGATCTTTATCTCTTCCTTCTTCCTCACCTCTCTCGTCGTCCTCTGTTTCACAGTTTATATATATACAGAGCATTGTTCATATCTTTACTTCACCGCTCTTTCTATTTCCCTTCTCTGGAAGTTTCAACGCTTCTAATTCAGGTTATTATCTTCTCCGATCAAACCAAAGTTTGATTACGATATTGTTCGTAGAGATCATCGCGTTTGTGAAGGAATTTTTAGTCTCAGACTTTGATTTTGTAGATCTAATCGGATTCAATGTTGTTGATTCACACATTGTGATACAAATCTGTGAATTTTGGATTGATTTTGGCAATTTTTGTGTTATCTTCTTCAGGAAGCTTCTTAGATTCACAAAAAATGGAGAAACTCGCGGCGTCTACTGTAACAGATCTAGCCTGCGTAACGGCGTTAAACTTAAACTCGCCGCCGCCTCCATTATCACCGATCTCTGAAAAAAGCTTCAACAACAAACATCAAGAAGAGTTCGCTGCAAGCTTCGCGTCGCTATACAATTCAATTTTCTCGCCGGAATCTCAGTTTCCGATCTCGTTATCACTCTCTCCTTCTCCTCCATCATCTTCCTCACCACCAGTTCGCGATGACACAACCACAGAGCATCGTCTTCGTCAAGCGCGGCTTATTCTCGAGTACGACGAACTCAACGAGCATTACGAGCTTTGCCTTAACCGTCTTCAGTCTCTAATGACGGAACTCGACTCGCTTCGTCACGAAAACGATGCTCTCCGATATGAAAACTCAGATCTACTCAATCTTATTCACATCTCTACTTCATCTTCTTCCTCCTCCTCCGTATCTCCACCGCCGATCCATAACCGCCAATTCCGTCACCAGATCTCCGATTTCGGTGCGATTCACAAGCATTCTCGTTCCGCGAAGAGAAACTCGTTGCCTAAGAGCATCTCCGTTAGATCTCCGGGATATCTCAAGATAAACCAAGGAAGAAGCCATGGATTTGGAGCTTCGGTTCATCAAACGAGTCAACTCACCTTCACGAGTCAACTCAGCTCCGACTCGGTAATTACTCACTTGATTTATTGAATTATTTTTCGAAATTTTATTTTTTTGTTTAGTTTATAATGACGTCATAAATGTCCGTGAAGGTCTCATCTCAAAAGGTGTGTGTAACAACAAAAGAGAGAGAAGCTTTAGAGCTTGAGGTTTATCGTCAAGGGATGATGAAGACGGAGCTTTGTAACAAATGGCAAGAGACTGGAGCTTGTCCTTACGGCGATAATTGCCAATTTGCTCACGGAATTGACGAGCTCCGTCCTGTAATTAGACATCCACGCTACAAAACTGAGGTGTGTAGAATGATTGTTACCGGAGCTACGTGTCCGTACGGTCACCGTTGCCATTTCCGTCACTCACTTACTGATCAAGAGAGGACGATGATGCTCACTCGCTGATCTATGAGAAAGAAGAAGGTCACAAAAAGGGTAATAATTAGTGGTTGTGTACAAATTTGTTGGTACCTTATAAATATCGTAACTTTTCTGGGTAATGAATGGGGAAGAAACATATTTTCATAGGAATAAGGAAGGGAAAGATGTTAAATAAATGTTGATACGATTATAGGAAACTTATAATTAGGGATGGATATGAAAGGAGAATTGAAGAAATGTGTGATTCTCTTTTCGACTTTGTGATGTTGATTCTTTGGATATGTTGTTTGTGTTTCTCTTGGATTAAGCAGGAGAGGACCTGAAAAGGATTTTAGATTCAACAAAGATATTGAATTTGTATTGATGAAAGTTTTTTACTTTCTGCATAACTGTGCAACTTTCTTTCAGTTACTCTTTCAATGTTTCTATGTTCTGTTTGATTTGTTTTGAGAGTTTAGATTTCTTGACATTTTATATTATGAACCGTAGTGCAAAAGTACAGATCATAAACTAATGTGAATTGGTATAGTTTTTTTCTTTCTATACATGGTAATACATTCATGGGAAAGGATTGACTTGGTTTGTTGTGAATATATGAGTTTGTTTTTTGGTTATCTTGGTTTTGTGTATTTATGTCCGAAGAGTAATCTCTGGAAACCGCCACTCAAGTTCCTGCAGTATGCTGACAAACATATTCTAAATCATAGAATGTGTTAGTTTATCTGGAACTATGTGTTTTGCGAACATTACCATTTGGAGAAGAATGCAGTGATTGTGTCGGATGATATATTATGTATCGAGTTGTTCTGTTTAGGGTCGGCAAGAGAATAGCAATTTCTCTGCAGAAAACTATTTCTTGACGATTTTGTGATTAGAAGTTGTCACTAGTTAGTTCCTGCCGTACACTGAAAAACTTAGTCTTAAGTCATATGATGTGTATGTGTTAGTTGATCTAAAACTACTTCTTTTGCTAAAATGGTTTCAACTTACAAGGTCGATGAAGTTTGTAGAATGTCATTGGGATACTTACTAGCTGGAAGATACATTGTGAATCTTCAAGAGTAAGAAGACCGAGTTGGGTTAGATTTGCCTTTCATATGGAGGATGCTTTGTGTATTGTTTGAGTTTGGTGACTACAGTGGTACTAACTGGTAACTTTACCAGGATATGGTATATTGCTTTTTACTATATTAGACTGTTTTT
This sequence comes from Boechera divaricarpa, assembly GCA_026770425.1. Lineage (NCBI taxonomy): Eukaryota > Viridiplantae > Streptophyta > Magnoliopsida > Brassicales > Brassicaceae > Boechera > Boechera divaricarpa. The sequence goes on along the minus strand of CM049182.1, from coordinate 20,247,505 downwards.
GATATCAGTATGCTAGTTTGATACGCTAAATTAAATGTGTTGTGCCTTAAAATCTAGGTTATTGAAGGTCAAATACATGCAATTTGACCATTTTTGTTTAAAAAAGAGTGTTGCCTTAGAGAAGGATCACGTTTTACCACTGCCTCAGATTAAAATAGTCTTTGGCTTAGTATTGATTCCCCCTGTAGGTTCGGACTAACAGTAATACAAAGAAAAGAAGAATCTTGTGTTCATTTTTCGGCTCTAGCTCTCTAATGAACGATTCAAACAATTGTATTTTGGCTAAATAATTAGCTTTGTTCAGCATGTTATACCTATATGCATTGGCGTTATGCCCTTTTCTAATCTGGTCTTCTGAGCTTACCATGTTTATTTGGACTGTGCCTGTGATTTTATCATTTTTAGAAGTTTGGAGCTACAATAATGATGAATTATTTACTTCATCCGTTTGTGGGATTTTGCTAATCCGACATTATTACATTTTGAAGATCTTACTAAATGTTGCCACTGCACGCTCCATTATACAGAGTTGAATCATCGATTTCCTATTATAGTATATACTTTTAGTTATGATTTTCTTGTCTGAAATGTGTGACTTTCACGAGTTATAGCTTTGTTTTAAACTTAGCATGAGTTTACTGGAAATTTCATGCTCATGACTGCCTCCTCGAAATGATAATTATTGCTTAAGGTAGTCCTGTCTCTAAAGTAGCATGTCATGGGTCATGGCCTGAGTGCAACCTCTATGGTTCTCTTAACGTTATGTCGATGTGATAAAAATCCCACTTCGGATACGAGGGGAACAAACAGCTGCCTTATAAGACAGAGGCCACCCTCACTCATAAGCTAGCTTTTATGGTGAGTCTTACCCCGGGGGTCTTTGTGGGCTTGTTTGGGGCCTAATCATATCAGTTGGACTAGCCCTGACAAGTGAAGCGTGTTACCTTATTGTCCAACTTTCAAAGGAGATTCTCTGTATGCTTGAGCCTTGAAGTAGAATCATTTCTCACATCTTTAAATTGTTGATGGATGAGATTATATTGTGTCAAAAACAGGATCCCTTTTTGTGTCACCAAATGAACGAGATAACAAATTTACCTAACGACTAATTTTGTAGTTCTTTAGACCATCAATATAGGAAATAAGAAGTGAAGTACCGGGTTCCTTAAGTATTTTCCACTTGTTGATAAGTGAATTCTATGATATTGTTTTTTGGTGAATCACAGGATTCAGAAGTCAAGTTCATTTGTCTCGGGGACTAGAATAAAAAAAGATTTTGAAATCAGATCTTGAAGTACGAAAACTAACACAATTGCTTCCTCATCTTTCCACATTTCTGTGATTTTCTGTAAGGCTTTTAGAGTTCTGAAATCAAAATCATTTCTGATTAAACCGCACCATGATATTTGATTATCCCTCAAAATTGGTGAAGTTGTTGGTTTTGCAAGTTGTTACGAGATTGGTTATTTGTTGTTGGTATTTTAGATGAGCAGATCACATGTTCGTGAAAACATCAAAGAACTAAAGAGCAAGTACTGCATTAATAAGATTTCTAGATGGATGATATTTGTCTTACTCACTTTAGTAAAGCTTGTAAGTTCTTCGGAGCCTTCATGTACATACCAAGTCTTGCATCCATTTATGAAGGATTCATAAGCTTTTACATGAATTATTTCCTGATTTGTGTCGTGTTGATAAGTAAGTTACTTTTTTCCCTTCATCTTTATTATTTTATACTCATATTGAATCCATAAGCTAATCAACTCTTTATTGACATTCTATTGTAGGGATGAAAAGAATGAGCTGAGTGAAATGGCATACAAAGTGTGTGCCGATAAATTGAAAAGTTTGGGAATTGAGTTCACTAGTATAAAAGAATCTCTCAAGGACACTATTGTTAGCCTGGATACTTTGTTTACTTTGTTTTGCTTTTAAACAGAGTAAATTGGAAATCTTCGTATATTCAAAAATTTTCTGGATATCCGTTAGTTGCCGAAGCAAAACGAATCACAAAATTAAATATTTGATAGAACTGAAACGGATCACACATAATAACTTTTGAGGATATTAGTTTTGTCGCCAACCTTATTATTTGTAAACGCAGAGTATAGTCTATAGTCTATGTAGAAATTAGATGTTTTCCCCTGCTATCAAGTGCTAGTAAATTGGGAACTTAGAGATGATGATGATGATAATGTCGTTGAAGTTTTTTTGGATCTGCCAACTAATCTCCAATGAATATGTTGCAGGTTGTGCAATTGTTTTCTTGCTTAGATAAAATAAGCTACATGGGCTCTTGATTCTGAGCAGGATCGGTCCAACCAAAATGGTGGCCTGAAACTTAAAAAATATTTGGATCCTTTTAAATGTTTGAAGCTCATAAAAACACAATCCTAACATATTATATTAAAAATTGGAGGCCCCTAAAAACCCAAAAAAATTGGAGGTCCTAAGCCTCCGCTTACCTCGCTTATGCTCTATGCTGGGTCTGATTCTGAGTACATTCTTTGTGGTCTATATAAAAACCCATGATTCAAGCTTGGTCATTGACACAACCAGATTGGACTTGCAAGATTGATGAAGGTCCTGCTGGTATTTCATACGCTAGGTGGAGTCCAGACAGTCGTCATATACTCACAACGTCGGAGTTTCAGCTAAGGTTAACAGTTTGGTCTCTTTTGAACACGGCATGCGTTCATGTTCAGTGGCCGAAGCATGGTTCAAAGGGAGTTGCATGGGAAGTTTGCTGCAATCTGTTTACGGCGTGATTGCAAGGACTATGTTAACCTTTTGTCTTGTCAATTATGAGAGATAATGGGTAGCTTCGCTGTTGATACCTTGGACTTGGCTGATCTTGATGATAGTTCTATTGTAGTGTGGGATTCGCCTCTTGAATATAAGGTATATATCATTTTGGTTTTGATGCTATTTTTAGATAGTTTCTTCCCTGGTATTGGAATTCTATTATGTTTGGTTTGTCGGGGATCTCTCTAAAGTTTGTAACCTTTGGGCAGGTTCTAATCTATTCTCCAGATGGTAGGTGTCTATTTAATTACCAGGCATATGAATGTGGACTTGGTGTGAAGATTGTTTCCTATCAACGGTTCGTGCGCCCTGTTCTACTGCTATTTTCAAGGTATATCCCTTTCTACCCTTTGATAAAGAGTTTCTAACAGCCTGAAAAATGCTGACTGTCAAGTCAGGCGTGTGTATTTAACCTACTGGACATTATTTTTTCTAGGAAATCAATGAACCCTTACAGCTTGATATGTCTGAGTTATCATTGGATGAAAACTTTATGCCAAGCAATTATGGTAAGAACGATTCCAAACCTGTTCTTTTTTTTATAGGGAAAACTTCTGTACCACTCTTGTTGTTTGTAATCTTATCTTGTTTTCTTATGTGGTTCTATGTCAGAAGGCAATATAAGTGTCAGGTATGAAATCATGGAATTACCGGTAGCTTTTCCTTTCCAGAAACCTCGCAGACAAGCCTAACCCAAAACAAGGAGTCGGTAAGCTCTTTCTTCTGCGACCAAATGCCAACTTGGAAACTGCAATCGGATATAGAAAATATCCTTCTTGCTTTTAACTTCCAAAAGCTAAACTCTTTCAAAATGTTCTCAGGCCTTCTAGCTTGGAGCAAAGACAGCCAGTACATATGCACACGAAACAACAATCTGCCCACTACTCTGTGGATATGAGATATGTGCCACCTCGAGGTTACAACTATTCTGGTCCAGAAGGAACCTATACGAGCCGCTGTGTACACGCCTCCTCTTATGCACTGGAAGCTCTCACCTCTACATGTGGACTCCCTCGGGTGCGTTTTGTGTTTGCAACCCCCTCCCAGGCTTCTCCATATCTGACCTCAAATGGAACATTGATGGAAGTTGTCTCCTTCTCAAAGACAAAGACGCGTTTTGTTGTGCCACGGTCCCATCTCTACCTGAGTCCAGTGACTACAACTCTGATGACTGAAGATTCCTTGTGTGATTTTTTTTTTGTAAAAGTCGCAGCCTTCTGTCTTTCAATTTTGGTAGTGTTTTAATTTCCCGCGACTATTTCTAGTGAATGTTAACTATTTTTCAATGTATAAAGAAGTTTTCTTGAGTAACAAAGTAACCGTTGAGTCATTGACCCAACAAAATAAAGTTGACATTTCAGGAAATAGGCTATGGTCGACTCAACGAAGGTATTTACCAAAACTCTTCAATATCTGTGGAACAGGTTTTTGTATGTGTATCTTGATGATTGGCATGGGATTGTGATTAACACGTGCTTTCTTAATCATAATGTTACAGGATCATTTTATAAATGTCACGGCAATGAATATTCTGGTATATGCCATGATTTGTAAGTTGTATGACAAGTTTACTCTTGTAGTGGTGACCAATAAGTCCAATACGGTTGGCCTTGCATTGACAACTCAGTCAGTCAACCCTTGAAGAAAATATCTTCAATTTAAAAAACAGGTTAGCTCACTAAAGATGTAAATGTGACATATGTATTTTGTTCAAAAATATATAGATCCCATTTTGGCATTAGGATTCCTCCACCCAGTAAGGATTTAAACACAAAAAAATATCTCATAAAACATATCAGTGAAATCTATGATATAGGTAAAACATTAGGATCCAAAATTTTTTTTTAGCTCTGGCCCTAATTTTTTAAAAGAAATCTATTATGGGCTAACACAGGGCTGGGTTCAAAAAATTATAAACTAATTTTGTAAACCCTGTAAGTAAGCTTCTCTCGTTTCCTTAATCGGCGTAGAACCAAAGCTTCTCTTCGAAAAGGGGAAACGAAACCCTAATCGAGCTTCTCCTTCTCGGAAATGTCGCACTTCCGCCACTTTTGACTCCTCCGTTCATTGGCGGCGATCTGACTTGGTGATATTCACTGCCGTGAATTTGATTTCGTTTCTGCCAAGGTATGCGCATTTGATATAGAGAGCTTCGTGTTTTTATGGCTTAGTAGCTTGAATTATATGTCAATGGAGCCTTCTAAGACCTTATTTCTACAGTTACTAGCTTGAAGTAGGCCATGTTCGTTTGTGTATATAGATATTGCATCTAGATACTGCATCTAGATACTATATCTAGATATTACATCCAGATGTTGTTCGTTTCTGTTTTTCATTCATGCATTTAAATATTGCATCTAGATGCAGTTACGTTTGTTTGTGTATTTTGAATTAACAGTTGGATGCACTTAAAATCAAATGACCAAAAAGGACATATATTTATGCTAGGATTTAAAACAAAATTGAACCTAAAAAGACATTACTGTTTTCAAAAATTTATGATTTTCGAAAATTTTACGGTTTTTCAGAAAATTTACTGTTTTCCAAATATTTTACGGTTTTTCAAAAATTTTACGGATTTTGAAAATTTTACTATTTTTTTGAAATTTTACGGTTTTCCTGAAATTTTACGGTTTTCCAAAAAATTTACTGTTGCCCAGAAATTTTACAGTTTTCCAAAAATTTTACTGTTTTCAAGAAACTTTTCGGTTTTCCAAAAATTTAACAGTTTTCCAAAAATTTTACGGGTTTCCAGAAATTTTTACTGTTTTCCGGAAATTTTACGGTTTTCCAGAAATTTTAATGTTTTCCGAAAATTTGACGGGTTTCCAGAATTTTTCTGTTTTCCAGAAATTTTACTATTTTCCAGAAATTTTACGGTTATCCGGAAATTTTACGGTTATACAGAAATTTTAAGGTTTTCAGAAATTTTACGGTTATCCAGAAATTTTACGGTTATCCGGAAATTTTACAGTTTCCAGAAATTTTACGGTTTTCCGTAAATTTTACGGTTTTTCAAAAATTTTACGGTTTTCCAAAAATTTAATGGTTTTCGAAAATTTTACGGTTTTCCAGAAATTTTACGGTTTTTCAAAAATTTTACGATTTTCCGGAAATTTTACTATTTTCCAGAAATTTTACGGTATTTCGGAATTTTTACGGGTTTCCGAAAATTTTACTGTTTCCGAGAAATTTTATGGTTTTCCAAAAATTTTACGGTTTTCCGGAAATTTTACGGTTTTTCTGAAATTTTACGGATTTCCAAAAATTTTATGGTTTTCCTGAAATTTTACTGTTTTCGGAAAATTTTACGGTTTTTCTAGAAATTTTACGGTTTTTTAAAATTTTTACGGTTTTTAGAAATTTTACGATTTTTTGGATGTATTTTAGACTTTTTGTGTAGAATGTGAAAGAAATCAGGAGTATTTTAGACTTTTTCATTTTTGGATGCACTTAGGTGTATCTAGACGCCTCTTTGAAAAGTATCTGAAATTTTTGGATTTTTTAGATACACTTTGTAAATGCACCTAGATGCAGCATCTAGATACTGCTTATAATTTGAACTAAACGAACAACATCTTGTATCTGCATCTAGATGCAATATTTAGATACACAAACGAACAGGGCCGTAGATGATTTCTTTCGATCTTTCTTAACCCTGAAATCTGAGGAGACTAAATTGAAAAGCTTGATGAACTTTTAAGTTGCTACTTCTGTCAATTTTAGCAGAGTTCACCTACATTTAGCAGACATTTTAGCAGAGCTCATCTACATTTAGCAGAGTTCACCTACATTTAAAGTCCTTGTATGAGCGCAATTCCTTGTACACGTTTTAAGTGACCATGGTCTAGTTCTGTATGGGTGGAATAATCTTTCTGTCAGAAGAGTCTTTGTAGTTTGTAGTCACTCCTGTAAGCACAACTCCATGGCATGTGTTTCTGTGATCACTCTGGTAGTGTTACTCCTGAAAATTTGAAGATTGTTAAATGTGAAATCTGGTAGTGTTACGTCCTAAACGTCTAAAAGCTAAATGTTGGATGATGGTTTGTGGTTGAATGATGGCTTGTGGTTGCTAGGATTTATAGCTGATCCAATTATCAAGCGGATTGGTTCCTGAAACTTTGATTGATGATATTCACATTGAGATATCGACTTTGAATGACTCTTCTTAAGTATTTCCCTAGAGGGCTTTTGTTGCAATTTAGAAACGAATGGAGTTTTCTAGTATGTATGTGAAATTGCTTCTTTGGTGCTCTCTGGTTTTAAGCTTGTGTTTAGTGTGTTTTTGTTTCTAATATTTTGGTTTAATACACTGGAATTGACGTTTACAGGAAAATTATCCAGCAGTTGAATAAAAATGTGATATTGTCCAGCAGTTGAACCCTTGCCCAAATTAACACAGCCCATATACTTGGATTTGAATTTGTCCAGTAGCCCATATACGCTTAAAATTGTCCAGCAGTTGCCCAAAAAAAATTTCCATGTAAAGGTTGGGGGTTTCTAAACGGGCCAGGGCCCTTCCAGGGCCGAGATTTCTCTGGACAGGGTTGGAAAACCCTTTTTAACATCCTTATCTACAAGTAAACAAAAATGTATTTTGCTTCTGTTTATAGTTTCCTAAACACTCTCAAAAGAAACTAAAAGTTTGAAGATTCTGCCTTTTTGTTATAATGGCGTACTGAATCATTTTTATGGTTAAAATAACGATTAGATGCAAGTAAGAGTTATAGAAGATAAGAAGATTATATTCAAACAGCAGCTGAGTTTTTCCCATTTCTGGCTTCTTTTCCTAATGTGTCTTCTTTGATTGTTGCCGTTGCAAGGGGGGCTTACTGTATCTTAATTTCCAAACTTCTTCATTGCTGTTTGTTTCAATCTCGATTAATACTTTGTCGATGTAGAATTCGTTATATATATACTCTCTAACTAAAAGTGATTGTTTTGCATATTGTAGTTTTGACATTGTCGTTACTATATGATGGTTTGTTTGGAGATTTATTATCTTTTAAAGTTCATTTTAGTCTTAATCAGTTGTATCAGAGATCATTTGTGGGTTTGATAAACTTTTGTGGAGGAAAAGTAATAGAACGTATAAACTAAACGTTCAAACATTTAATAGTAAGAGTATGTTTTGCAAAATGAGAATATGTTTTACAAAGAGGAACCAAAATAAACAGGCTAACAGACTTAATTGGGCTAAGCAAAATAAATTGGTTTTAATAGAGTGGGTTTAAACAGGCTCAACATTAAACGGACCGAATATAAACGGGTTTGGTAAACCCATGATAACATCCCTGGGTGTCAGACTCAAGATCTGGTCTTAGTAAGAGGGAGTGGATTCAAATCTCACATCTGACATCATATTTTTTTTTTACCCAATTTTTTAAAAATCCCCAAATCAAAACCTTAAAAGCAAAGTCGACGATTTGGATATGTTCAATTTTGTGTTTGTGATCAGCTAGTCAGATTATATAGCTTAATGTTTTAATCATTTAGTTAAAATCATGATCCTTTCAGATCAAAGTTACTTGGATTCGTGCAATTGAATCGTCGTTAAACCAACGAGAAACTTTGAGTTCTGCATTCTCCAAAAATGGCTACCAATAGTGACAAAGTTAATCTCTCGCGGGGACTGAGCTAAAATACTCATCTTCTCTAAAAAATAATCTAACATACTCTTCATTAATCTACATACTCTCCAATCTTTATGACAATATGAAAACTCAATTTTGTCCCTACACAAAATAAAGAAATCAACTAATCACAATCCTCCTTCTTCCTTCCTCTTCCTTCCATCTTCTTCCTCGCGTCTTCTTCCTCGAACAAACCAGCCTCCCCAGCCGATCCTCTTCAATTCAAAATTCAGGTCAGTTTTGCTATAATTATTGCGATTAAGCTTAAATTCATCGAGTCTCAAGTCGATTTAGCTGGAGAATTGAGTAATGTGTTTGTATTCGCAATATCCATGTATTTTAATTAGATTTGAAATTGGTGTTGTTAATTAATGGACATTAGGTTGGTAACCATGTTTTTTTGGGTCGATTAGGACATTGAATTGATAATCAATGGAATGTAGTAGTTGATTCGTAGTGAATCGTAGGTTGATTCGTCCGACTGAATATTTGCAAGTATCATTCGTATAACTGGTGTAAATAGTATAACCCGTATAACTAGTATAACTGGAATAAGTGGTATAACTGGTGTAGTAGTATAACTGGTATAATTGGTATAACTGATATAACTAGTATAACTGACATAATTCGTATAACTGGTATAACTGGCATAAATGGTATAACTTGTATAATTGGTATAACTGGTGGAAGTAGTATAACTGGTATAACTGATATAACTGGTATAACTGGTATAACTGGTATAACTGGTATAATTGGTATAACTGGTATAACTTGTATAATTGGTATAATTGGTGCAAGTAATATAACTTGTATAATTGGTATAACTGGTATAACTTGGTATGATTTGGTATTATTACTTATAACTGGTATAACTGATATAACTAGTATAACTGGTATAACTGATATAACTGGTATAACTGGCATAACTGGTATAATTGGTATAACTGGTATAACTAGTATAATTAGCATAACTGGTAAAACATGTGCTACTGTAGATTTTTTTTTCTTTTTTTTTCAGATGACAATGAGCAACCGATCCATAAACATATTCTTTGATTATAAAGGATATTATTCAAATAATCAATGGATTCCAAGAGAAGGTAGCTTGTACGGTTTATCGTTTAAGACTATGGAGGAGATAACTTATTTGGTGTTAGTGGATAGGATATGCAAGAAGGTTAAGATGAATGAATCTGCGTTGAAGCTGAAATTGAGTTACATTCCATTGGTAGTGGAACCTCAGACACAATCATATATTGTTGATGATGAGGATGTTTATGTTTATCTAACCTCTATGGATAAAAAGCAACGTAGAAGTGTTTTGCAGGTAGAAGTCAGCACATATTTAGAAATAGTTCCGATGCGCGAGCAACATTCAAGAGTAGAGAGAAGAAGTTCAGTTGGTATGAATTATGGTGAGCGCATTTCAAGTGATATAGTTAATGTTGGTGCCGTTACCCTCTACGTAAACGAGGAATCAGTAGAACAACCTCATGAGTTGATGGAGAATGTTTATATTGGAGATGGTGAGAACCAGCCAAACTTTTCACGTAATAATGTGGATAACAATATTGATATTGATGTGGATAATGGTGTTGATAACAGTGAGGATATGGATTTGTATACCTCTAGTATTCCTGAATATGTTGAGCTTCCACGTGCTGGAGAAGAATTTCAGTGTGTAGATGCATGGAAAGATGGTATTGGTATAGAAATAGGACAAGAATTTGAAAGCAAGCGGCCAGTACAAAATTTAGATGATAGAGCCGCACATCAAAACTGTTTTGGGATCGATATAGCCAACTCGGATACAAATCGATATGTGGTAAAATGCTGTAAAGCAAAAAAGGGTTGTAAATGGTATTTGCGTGTTGCGAAGCTTAAGAATTCAACTTATTTTTTGGTTAGAGTATACACCAAGATGCATACATGCTCTCGGGCTAGTTCTAGTACAAGTTACAAAAAGAAAAGCACACCACGATTAGTTGCAGCTCTTTTGCATGAAGATTATCCAGGTAAATTCGAGACTCCAACTCCTAAAAGTATTGTCAGTTTAGTTCAACGAAGATATGGTGTGGAACCATCATACTCTACAGCATTGAGAGGGAAAAAACTAGCTGTTAAGGATGTGCGGGGTGGTCCAGAAGATAGTTTTAGGATGTTGTATGCTTATTTGTACATGTTAGAGAAGGTGAATCTTGGTACAAAAACAAGTGTGGTATTAGAAGACAGAAAACGGTTCAAGTACCTATTTGTAGCTTTAGGAGCTTCCATTGAAGGGTTTGAAGCCATGCGGAAAGTGATCATTGTGGATGCAACTTTTCTTAAGACTGTACATGGTGGTATGCTTGTTTTTGCCACAGCTCAGGATCCGAGTCATCATCATTATCCCATTGCATTTGCTGTGTTTGATGGTAAAAAAGATGCTAGTTGGACGTGGTTTTTCAATACTTTGAAAACTATTATACCGGATAGTTTTGAATTGGTTTTTGTATCTGACAGGAATCAATGCCTCATCAACGTTGTAGGTGAGGTGTATCCGAATGCTCAACATGGTTATTGCATATATCATTTGTCTCAGAATGTGAGAAACAAAGTTTCACATGTCAAGAAAGATGAAGTGGCAGCAAAATTTATCGAAATTGCTAAGATTTATTCAGAGGTTGAGTTCCAACATCAATATGCTGATTTTAGGAGAAGGTATCCTTCTATAGCCGTGTACCTTGATAGTAAAAAGGTAAAAGTGGAAAAATGGGTAAGATGTTATTTTCCCGGAGCAAGGTATAACATAGACACCTCTAATTGTGCTGAGTCTATGAATTCTACTTTTAATAACGCAAGGCAATACTCGTTACTACCTATGATTGATGCGATTGTTGAAAAATTGGCTGAGTGGTTTAACAAATATAGGAAAGAGTCTGTTGCTGGATGTGACGCACAAAAACTGGTCCTTTTTGTGGAGAACGTATTGCACGATAGATGTGTGGATGCATCGAAACTACCGGTGACAGAGCTAAACACATTTCATCTTGAATATTGTGTCAGTGGAGAAGATGGGAAGAATTATGTGGTGGACTTGAGAAAGAAAACTTGCAGTTGCAAGTGTTTTTATATAGACAAGTACCCTTGTGTCCATGCAATAGTTGCTGCCATAAAATGCTTGAAGGAGGAAATTAGACCAACGGATTTACGTGATTTATCAGATTTGTGCTCGAGATATTACTTGGTTGAGCAATGGGCTTTAACATATTATAGGACGATTTATCCGGTGCCACATATGTCTGAGTGGATTATTCCGGATCACATCCAAGGATTGTATGCATTACCTCCGCATTACACCAAAAAAAAGGGAAGAGTTCAAAAAACAAGACATTCATCAGTTGGAGAACGTCGCCGTAAGCATAAGTCCGTGCAAGGCAGAAACTTGGCTTCGTGGTTTGAGAGTGTGAGTGGTGCTAGTAGCGAGTAAGAGTGGTTCTAGTAGCAAAAAAATAACTTGTATTTTTACTACATATTTCTACGTTTTTATATAACTTGTAGCAAAAAAAAACTTGTATTTTTATCATGTAGATGAGTGGTTCTAGTAGCAAAAAATAACTTGTATTTTTATATTTTATTATTTGGTTTTTCCAACTAATAATCTTACAACTAATAATCTTGATGTCCAATAATTAATCTTGAATACAAAATTAATTTAAAAAAATTAAATTCTGAGATACAAAATTCTTTATTAATATGAGATTACATGTTTAGATAAAAAATATTATATTAGAGTTACAAAATTACAAAACTGATCTCTAACATATTCAAGATTATACATGTAACATCCTATATTTTTATGATGACTTTGTTAATTTTGACCACTAACATTGCAAAAGCCACAAAAATAATGTTTTCACAAATATTATTCTGGGTAAACGTAAAGAATGTATCTCAAATACATAAACTCATGAGTATAACTAGAAATTTTGAGTTTAATGCAAGGTATAACTAATTGCAAAGAAAAATCGCAAAAGTACAACTGTGTGTATGAGAGTATAACTGGAAAACTAGGTATAACTGTGTCCAAGATAACGGCGCCACGTGTCATTATGGTCAATTTGGCGGCGCTAACATTTGACTATGTCAATTTGGGTACAACTAAGTATAACTTGGTACGACTGCTAAACAAACAACACGATCAAGTTATACCAAGTTATACAACACGATCAAGTTATACCAAGTTAAACAACACGATCAAGTTATACCAAGTTAAACAAAACGATTAAGTTATACCAAGTTATAAAACACGATCAAGTTATACCAAGTTAAACAAAACGATCAAGTTATACCAAGTCATGTGCACACAATCCAAAACAACACAAAAAGTTCACATGAATCGACTCATCAACTGTTTAAACCTTCTCCTTATTCTTTTGCCTCGTAACAACAGGGCTTCGAACCGCCACCTTCTTCTTTTACTTCGTCATAACAACTTCTCCTTCTAATTCTTTTGCTCTTCTCTTTCTCTCATACATCTTCAGCATTTTACCTCCATCTACACCACCCTCTTCTATTTCATTGTCCTTCTCACCAGCCTCCTCCATCTCTTTCTCACCAGCCTCTTCCATTTCATTCTCCTTCTCACCAGCCTCCTCCATCTCCTCCATCTCCTTCTCTTTCTCATTTAGGATATTCTCCAAAAACTTTTCCTTCTCTCTTTGGAAGTTGACATACTCTTCCAATGGTTTGAATCTTGTATCCAACAACGCCAACTTCTCATGGATTTCCTTAACTCCATCCTCCATGGTCTTCTTCAACCCATTTATCATCTCAACCAAACCATTTTTTTTAACTTTTTTTGCAACCACATATCCCTGAGAAGTATCCCTCTGTGGCACTCTCGCACTTGTACTCGCCATATCCGGATTAGCCTTAATTTTTCGATTGGCAACGTCTTCGTTGTAAAGTTTTTCAAACCAAATTGGCCTTCCTTCGTCAATTAGACGCTTCCTCCACCCATCAGCAGCTGCATCATCGACATCATTCATCCATCCTCATCATCCATGATTCGAGCCAAGAGAACTTCATCATCGGGATTTGGAACCATGATACTCTGAATATTCTATGAATATAAAGAAGTACAATTTTTCAACAACTCCGATGACACATAATGAATATGATAAATAATTTACACTAATGATGATTTCTAACCTTATTTTCTCCAAGCGTCTCATACACTTCTGAGAGAGGAATGTCTTTCATGGTACTTGCCCTAAACTTCATCTTGCACATCCGAGGGCACTCAGGATCTGCATCTCTAACAGGTTCTCGGTATTTGTTCATTAGAACAGGAATTGTCTCGAACGCTAGAAGCTACACATAACATAAGATAAAACATATGTTAATTGCACCAAGTTTTTTAAACCTAATTGTACCAAGTTTTTCCATTGTACCAAGTTTAACTAAGATAAAAACTAAGATAGGAAAGCTTACCTCCAAGGGCATAACAAAACTAATAAATATCATTGATGGGCCCACAACTCCTCCAAAATGGTCCATCAGATGAAAGATGTCTTTCATGTTCTCGTCAAATGCCAACCGCCTCCACGGGAATGTCTTACACAATTCGAGATCATCCACGGCTCTAAGGAAGAACTGCACCACAGATGGTGCCTTTTTCCCGGTCTTTCTCTTTGCAATGATGATGCTTGATAGGAAGTAAAGGACTGCCATCTTCAAACGATCTATAGAAAAAGATTTTTTCATCATGGACATAAGCTTTTCCTCCACATCTGCATATGTCACAACTGACCCAGCCTTAAAATATTTCGTAACAAAGCTCATACTGCCCAATCTTTCACAGTTATTAAGATACTGCTTAGGATACTGCTGACAGTCTAATCCAGAAATTAGTCCAAATTCTCTGAGAGAATAGCGGATAGGAACGCCATTCACAATGAACCAACATTCCTTCTTCTTTTGTAAACGAGCCGTTCGAAGGAAGAGCATCCACATGCCCATCAATCTATGATTTGATTCAGTGTGCATATGGAAAAAGTGTCTAAATTGTGGATGCTCCTTAAACCAAGTCAGCTCATCCTTGTGAAGATGAACCTCAAACAGCTTAACTACAAAATATGCTTAGTTATACCAAGTTTTACCTAGTTGTACTTTTTGTTTCATGATTTTCTAAGTTACAAAATATGCATAGTTATACCAAGTTTTACTAAGTTGTACTATTTGTTTCAAGAATTTTTAATTTACAAAATATGCATAGTTATACCAAGTTTTACCTAATTGTACTTTTTGTTTCATAATTTTCTATGTTATAAAATAAGCGTAGTTATACCAAGTTTTGCTAAGTTATACTTTTTGTTTCAGGAATTTTTAAGTTACAAAATATGCATAGTTATACCAAGTTTTACCTAGTTGTACTTTTTGTTTCATGATTTTCTAAGTTACAAAATATGCTTAGTTATACCAAGTTTTACCTAGTTGTACTTTTTGTTTCATGATTTTCTATGTTATAAAATAAGCGTAGTTATACCAAGTTTTGCTAAGTTGTACTTTTTGTTTCAGGAATTTCTAAGTTACAAAATATGCATAGTTATACCAAATTTTACCTAGTTGTACTTTTTGTTTCATGATTTTCTAAGTTACAAAATATGCTTAGTTATACCAAGTTTTACCTAGTTGTACTTTTTGTTTCATGATTTTCTAAGTTACAAACTATGCATAGTTATACCAAATTTTACTAAGTTGTACTATTTGTTTCAAGAATTTCTAAGTTACAAATTAAAATATTCATAGTTATACTAAGTTTTACCTAGTTGTACAAATTACGAAGTTACTAATTTAACATAGTTATACCAAGTCCTACTTGGCTGTACACAGTTTAGATACATACCATTGCATTATACTCAGTTTCTTCTGAATATCTTGGTCCTATCTCTTCAGGAAGAGTCTCTTCTTCTAGTGGTACATTTGGGTTCTTACTACGCACCATTATCCTTCCGAGAAACGCTGAGATAAATAGGTAAGAAAACTTAAAAACGATATTCGCATTGGCCACACGAACTAAGACACTTCCAATACAAGAGTGCCAGGAACTAAATATAATCGTTCAAAGGAAACTATAAGGCATATACAGAGAATGCAGCTAAAGCAATCTATGAGTCCAAATTGCTACAACAAGCTGTGGGATCAAAAAAGCTAACACGAAAAATGTTTCTGAATATTGAATCTTTTCAAAATACATAATCCAGATTCGAAGATCCTAATATTCCCATAAGCGTGAAGGTAAATACTAGATGAGTGCAGAGACTAAACCCGAAACCAACATTGACCACATCGATCCATACAAAATCAAGGAGTCATTATTCGAAATCGATATAGAAGGATTCTGGATGAAAATTCTTCAGAACAAGGATTAAAAAACTCCTAGAATCTCACATCAAGCATTAAAATTCGATACGAGAAAACCAAATTAAAAGTAAAGATCACGATAGTGAAGAGAATCAACACCACAGAAAAATCGATTAGGACTCTCTAAACACAAATACACATTATATACATACCGTTTCTCTGAACACAAGAAGAAAAAGAAGAAGAAGAAGAAGAAGAAGAAGTAAAGAATCAAGACAAACTCAAATTCAACACAACCCAAATCAAGAAGAAGAAAAGGAAGAAGAAGAAGAAAAAGAAGTGAAGAATCAAGACAAACTCAAATTCAGCACAACCCAAATCGAGAAGAATAAGAAGATGTGAAGAATCCGATTCAAATTACAGAGAGAGAGTGAAATGGCGTTAAATTAAATATATACCTATCGATGGAGATTGTTGGAGAAGAGAGGAAGAACACGAAAAAGAGAGAAGTGAAGAAGTATTCGATTTTCAAATTGGGTTATCCTTAGTTATACTAATCGCGAGGGAAAAGATTAAGTGAAGAAGGATTGTGATCGATTGTGAAATTGGGGATGAGAGGAAACTAAAAGAACCTAAGTCTAAATCGCGATTCTGAGGTTTTAGAGATACAAAATTCGGGTCGGGTATAGTTATCTGGGTTCGAGTATAGATTGGGTTGGTTGGATTGTAAATAACTGATATTCATAAGGTTTTATAGTCTTTTACTCAATTCTCTATTTTAAGAAAAATAGAAAATAAAATACACTTTATAAGGAGAGTAAAATAGCTCATTTTTTCGATTTGGAGAGCATTACAGCGTTTGATCCATCTCTCGCGCATGTTCAAGTATTTACTAGGTTGGTCTTGAATGTGTGTTTCTTATTCCCTTTTTTCGAAAAGCTCTCTCTTTTTTTTTTTTTTTTTTGGCATTTTGCTTCTAATTAGTTTTTTTTCCTGTTCTTCTGGATTGAATTTTGGAATTAGCTACGCAGTTTCTTTCCAGAAGCATCCCGTTCATATTCAATTCCTGGATCGTGAGGCATCTCATGGAAAAAGACTATGCGGTAATGAATCGTTGTTTACCAGTCGAATGTATATGTTCTTTGATTTTGCCAATGTATGTGTTTTAAGCTTGAAGGAAAGGATTATTTTGGTTTGTTCCTGTATTTGTATGCATTTGGTATGGTAAAGATTGTTTTTTGTGTATCATATTGCCAAGTAGCAAAACTTGAATAGTTGGGTTCGGGAATCCAAGATGTGATTGTAATTGTATGGATTCTTAGGTGTGCGTGGAAACAATTGTGAAGTCATTTATAATAAGTTTTAGCGATGCTTGATTTTACTGGACTTTTCATTCTTTTTTTTTCAGATGGTTTTGATTTTAAGCTTGATCTATCTTTTCTCATTGGAATGCAGCTCTACGCGGTCCAATTCCATCTTTTTGTTACTTGTGTCTTGTTTCTCAGCCGGGAGGGATTCCGGCGCGCTTGCTTGCGGGCTGACATTAACCGGTATGCATAAAGTAGTTTGCGCTGATCTCGTTCACATAATCGGTTCATAACTTAGTTTTTAGTCAGTGATATTCCTTAAGTTCGTGCTGCAGTGATGGTCTTGGATCAGTGGAAAATGTGACTAGGCTATTGAAAGTAGCATGGGTGACATTTCCACTCGGAATAGCCATAACTATTGCAGCATGCGGATTTGTGTTATGGTGGCAGAGCCTTAGTTACTCCGACACATATGCACAGGCTATCTTGATTCACGGTACATTGTTGTGATTTCTGTGCCCTTTTCATACTTCTTTCGCTTACGTCTTGGAATTTGAAAGTTTGGGTTTTGCAGTCATTTACTTGTGTCTGTAATTATTGCTACATCTGTTGTCTGTTTTTCTATCACTATGATTTTCATAGTAGTCCAAACTTACAGTCTGATGCATATATAACAGTATGATTAACTTACTTCACGTGGCAGGATTTGCATGTGTACTGGAGCTAATGGCTGAGCCTTGTTGCGACTCGTGAGACTAAAGTTGCGACTAAAGTTGGTGAGACTAAAGTTGCGACTCGTTGTTGAGACTGTCGCTACAGTTGCACGCTGTGTAACTCTGTGCTTTCTCATTGTCATGCAAACCAACATGGTACAGCTCTTGTACCATTCCATTTTATTTTGGGCAAAAGAAAGCTTATATGATAGAACGAATATCTAATTATCTTCGATATTTATAGGAAAAAGGGATAATCTTCGCACTGTCACAAGTTGCATATGGAGGTTCCTTATTTCTCGGGTACTGGGCTTATTTTCTCATTTGTGGTGTTTACAAAAGTTCAAATCTCTTTCCTTTCAGGTATGAGTTCTCTGTTATTTGATCTCCTTGCCTGCATTCATAACTCGTGATATGCTCTAATCAACTCATTCATTCCCAATAATGTTCAACAATTTTTGTGATGTCACAGACCTGGGAACTTCATGGATTTCGATAGGCAGCTCTCAAACATGTGTATGCTATTTACTTTTCAGTCCTTTCGAAAGTTGATCCTTCAAGAAGGTGAAAAATTGGTCCTTGTATGGTTAGATACACCTTATAATCAGGCTGTATATGGGATCATCGACAAACTAGGCAAGTCTCTTTAATGACAAAATGCAAATTATCTACGGCTACAAAGGTTGCCTAGAAATGTTTCTTACACAATTTTTAAAACTCCAGGAAGTTTAGTTGTACGCATGGTGTTTCTTCCTTTTGAAGAAAGTTCATACGCTACATTTGCCAGGTTCGCATCAGGTTCATTTCCCTCCTGAGTTTAGTTTAGTTAAGTATGTAATAAATCTTAGTTTTAATGTTTCATGATTTTGGTTCAGACATATCTCCCAAGATTCTTACTGTTCATTATCATTTATGGTTTTTATTTCTGTATCTCTCTCTCTTCTGACAGGTAATCATCAGGAAAGGAAAAAGAAACTTGGAATTTGCTTGACCGAGGCCTTGAAGCTTGTGATATTAATAGGTATATTCCTATCTATTGCAGAGTTTCCAAAACCGACATTACAGATCCCCAATTGTTTTTGTATCTCAGTGTAGATAAGTCTTTTTGAATCTAATCTCTGTTAATTTTCTGAATATGTGAACTTTCTGGGAATTTTTAGGTCTTATATTTATGGCATTTGGCCCGAGTTATTCGTACTCTCTCATCCGATTGTTGTATGATGAAAAGTGGAGCGATGGAGAAGCTTCCTTGGCCCTACAGTTTTATTGTCTCTACATCATTGTCCTGGCCATGAACGGTTAGTGATCATATCTAGATCAACTAGTGCTTATGGACTTATTAAGCTTTTTGGCGGATACTAGTTGCATATTTCAATCACTTACTTTGTAAATTATTTTGTCAGGAACCTCCGAAGCATTTTTACATGCAGTTGGAACAGAAAATGAACTGCAGCGCTCAAACAACATGTTGCTTGTATTTTCATTGATTTACGTCGCATTAAATATTCTGCTGATAAACTCTGCTGGAGCAATAGGTTTAATCATGGCGAATTCTTTTGAGTATCCTTCACCTATATATACTTCAACTAGAATCAGCTATTATTTTCTCTTTTTGTCTTCTTGACTTCTTAAAAAAAAAATAGATATGATTGTTAGGATTATCTATTCAGTGAAATTCATCCAACGTTACTTCCAGGTATGCTTGATTAAACTATAGAATTATGTAATTGCCCCATTTTTTTAAAACAAAATTTGTATTTAACCTCCAAATTTGTCTGCAGGGCACTTCTTCATTCTCATTCCGAAAATGCTTTCCTTTGGGTTGGCAAATTCTTATCCTTTCGAGCATAATTACTCTCATCTCAGAGAAAACCATCCTCGATCGTAAGAATTTCTGGGAAACATTTCCACTCCATTTCGCCATTGGTTTCATCTGCTTCTGTGTTTCGGCCATTGTCATGTAAGTCCTCTCCTATGGCTACTACAATATCCATTTCAGAAACCTACGGTCTTATTTCGGTTCTATATGCAAAATATATTTTCTGAAATCTTGTGTGTTTTCTCTGGTAGATACCGGCATGAGAGGGTGTTCATCAAAAGAATCATACGTTCCAGGGATTACAATCACGACGACTGAAGAAACCAAAAAACCGGTATATGCCCTGGTTAAAGTACGATTAAGGATTAGGTTTATGGTTTTGCTTACAAAAATTTTTGTATTACCGAATCCAGAGTTCGTTGGAAAAAATATTCAAATTTTTTTTTTTTTTTTTTGTCAACAATTGTTTAAAACTTAAAATAGTTTGGAAATCCAAACCGAAGAAACTTACATAGCTCATCACATGCGATAATTGTTTAAAATCTTCAATTTTTATAGGAGTTATTTAACAACTTTGTACTCTTCATTATTTTTGTTTTTAATGATGGTTAAATCATCTCTTTTAGTACAGTTCATTCATTGGTCATAAATAACACGGGGTGAATGAAAAAACCTAAAAGAAGATGAATAAACAGGTACATCAAGATTGATCCAAAAAAAAATGTTAGAAACTGCATATTATTCAACAAAACAGAGTATTAATTTCTTTAGAAACAAATTACTTGGGTTTATCATTTTTTTTTCTTGTTTACATATTGGATTTATCATTTGCATATCTTAATTTTTATTTAATTCCTTAAAAGGATTAATAGTGTGAAATCCTTTTGCTTAATTTTTATCATTTTTTTTTGCTTACATCTTTGTTATATTAGTGTCCATATAAATATAACTGTGTGCTCCCTAGCCAATTATCGCACGTTTATATAATCCCATAGATCCGACGGCCAATATCATCTGGCCTTAATATTTTTCCTCTCTATTTTTTGTCCCGCGCATTAAACAGTTGATGAACATACACTTTTTTTTTTTTTTTTGATAAAATGAACATCCCACTTTCTTTTTTTTTTGGGCAACACATCCCACTTTCTATTTGTGTTAATAAATGGTCCAAACACCGCGAGTGTTAGGCATCTTTTACTTTTAGAGTTGGGATCAAGGTTTAAAATTGCTTTTTGTTTTCTGTTATTAATATCAAGGAATATGAAAAGATAACAACACAAATAATGGAATATATCCAATTCTCATGAAATATATCCAATTCTAGTAAGTTGGGCTCGGTCGACGATTGATACAAAAACTAGTCTAGCGGCGCCTATGATTCGGACCAAGTCCTAAAGAGTCTTGCCTCTCTTTGAAAAAGATTAGGGCTTTTTTATACATTCAAAATCTCTTATATTCATACTTGCTATTCTTGACAAAAAGGCAAAAACATTGTTCATTCCTTTTTTGCATACAGGTTTGCACCGATAAAAGAGAAGGCTAATTCCATTGAGGTAATCTCGTGTCCTCTCTTTCGTTTTTCGTCTTTTAACGCTAGGGTTTTTTCAGTTCACAAAAGCAAGAAGCAATCAAGATGCCTTACACGATGAGTGTGACCTTTTCGGTTATACTTTAAGGGTTTGGTGAGTGAAGAGGTGATTAAGGATAAGAGTAGACAGAGGAAAAACGGTCAAAATCAACTCAGACTATTTACGATATGTTTTTTTATACTTGAACTATGACATCCGGTTTTTTCATACCTAAACCATCAAATATTTCAAATTTTAATTATGAACTATGTTAATTTAGCCGATTCATACATGAACTATGACACTCGGCTTTTTCATACCTAAACTATGACCCCGGCTTTTTCATACCTGAACTTTGACCCCGGCTTTTTCATACCTGAACTATCAAATACTTCAAATTTTAATCCGGGTGTCATAGTTCATGTGTAATAAAATAAATAAAACATAACATAAAATAAAACAATTAAATAACATGAAATAAAATAAAGCAAATAAATAAACTAAAATATTAAAGCATAATTAAATTGCATAAAGTAAATTACTAAATTAAATTACGTAAAATAAATAGCATAAATTAAAGTGCGTAAATTAAAGTGCATAAATTAAATAACATTAAATAAATAACATAGAATAAATAACTTAAATTAAATAATTTAATTAAAATAATTTAAATAAATATTTACAGAGAATTGGGTGATAATCGATTTACATGGAATCTAAATTATAAGATTTATTTTCTTTCTTTTAAGTTTGTGTTTGTCAATTTAGGAAAGTTAAGCTAGTCCACTTTCGTGATATTCTAGTCACTTTCGTGATATGCTAGTCACTTTCGTGAACGGATTGGCATAGGAAAAACAGCCAAAATCAATTCAAACTATTTGTGATACGTTTTTTCATATCTGAACTATGACACTCGTTTTTTTTATACATGAACCATCAAATATTTCAAATTTTAATAATGAACTATGTTAATTTAGCCGATTCATACCTGAACTATGACACCTGGCTTAGATTAAAATTTGAAATATTTGATAGTTCAGGTATGAAAAAGTCGGGGTCATAGTTCAAGTATGAAAAGGCCGGGTGTCATAGTTCAGGTATGAATCGGCTAAATTAACATAGTTTAGGATTAAAATTTAAAATATTTGATGGTCAGATACGAAAAACTCAAATATCATAGTTCAGCTGTAAAAAAGTATATCCAAATAGTTTACGTTGATTTTGACCGTTTTACATGATCGGTGGTTTTGGTGTGGCCATATGTGAACCCGGATAATATCCGATTATTTGAGATGAAGAAAGTTCTTCGATATGGGTCTGCACGAATCCCGAGCAAATCACCAGCAATGCAAGTTTTATTTTATCAAATAAGAAATCAGATAAACAATAATACACCTCATACGTCAATAACTAATTATCTAGTCAACTAATCCGACAAATAATTTTTAGTTATTCAACTAGTTCAGAATAATATATAGTTTTTAGTTCACTCATACGTCAATACAACTCATACGTTAACTTTTGTTAATAAATTGAAAACAAAAATCTCATATATATTATTTGGGGAGTACACTTATAAATATTTATATCACAATGCCATTACATCAAAGAACAAATTTTAATCTCTCATTAAAGGTATTTTATTCATTAGATTTTTACTTTTTTCTAGATTATAATTTTTGTTTTAATTAATCAATTTTTAAAAAAAATTTAAAAATAGTTTTTGTGAAGATTTTGTTGATTTAGTTAAACACAGTAACTAAATTAAATTAAATCTTGATTTAAGTCTTAATTTTTTAAAAAAATCAAAAATGTAAACATTAAATAATTTTATTTAGATGATTTTATAAAATTAAAATGTTATTGAAGTAAAAATTTTAGTTTAATATATCTATATCAATTTTATATTTTTAGTAAAATATGATAATATACTTTTGATGAAATGATTTTTAGTATGTAAATTAAAAATAGTTTTTTTATTTTTCTTATTTTATTATAATTTAATTAATAATAGTTAACATATTTATTTATTTCTAGATTATAATTTTCGTTTCAAATAATTTATTTATTGTATTTTTTTTTGAAAATAAGTTAAAAATAGATTTTGTGAAGATTTTGTTGATTTAATTAAACACACAAATTAAATTAAATTACATGTTGATTTAATTTTCCAAAAATAAGAGATTTGATGTAGATTGCGATTTTTTAGAAGATTTTAAGAAATAATTTAAACTGATTTAATTCTTTTTTTATGTGCTAACAAAGATTTGATATTATAAAATTATTATTGTAATTTTCGTAAAGTTTTGGAAAATTTAAAATTTTCTAATATCCTGATTTTATAATTTTTAGATATTTTTCTATAATTGCAATTTGTCCGTGCTACAACATAGAATATATCCTAGTTACTTTTAAAACACATCACCAGGACATGTCGCCTATTAATTTGTGCTACTGTCATTTGTGTCACGACTTTCATTCAAACCCAACATAATGTATATTGTTGATATATCACACTTCCATATTTCAAAATAATTGATCTTTAAAATTGTTTAAACAGATTAAAAATTTATTTATTTTTCTTTTTTTCTAAATAACAACTTTATTTACTATTTATATATCTAAATGTTTGGAAAAAAAAAGCAAATTTTTCAAAGAATCAATGGAAAACACGAGATAAAAAAATATAAGGTTATCTTTATTGATATTCAGTCATAGTAACAAGTAAAGAACAACATAATCTGACTTCGGCGCTTGCATGTTGCATGCATCTCTTAGCTAGGGTTTTTTGCTTTTAAGTTTTCAATAATCTCTTCAAAATATCTCATCGATCTATTTATAAGGAGTCAGTTTCTTAACCCTAATTCCTGTAGGAATAGAGCCTAAACGCTTTAATCCTGACTCTCGTCAAAATAGGACCAAACTCTTTAAAATATAGTTCACGTAGAGTCAATTTTTCAATTAGCCGCTCTCAAAGCTGACTTTTGATCCATCAAAAAAGCAATAAAATAAAATGATGGATCGATTAGCCGCTCTCAAAGTTGTTGAGGCACCAAGATGATTTCCAAACTTCCCACCAGCCGTCTCTACTTCATGGGTTCTAGTCTAATTTCTCACATCCTCATCAATGAACCAAGGATGACTCTCCAAAGAGCTTTTTCTATTACTTTTCTCATTTTATATACTTATTCTTTTTTAAACTCTATTTCTCTTTTTTTTTTTAAATATTATTAACCCTTTAACCAAAAAAAAAAAAAATGCTCACATAAGCGGCAAAGTGTAGGGTGTTTTTTTAGTTTGGAATATTCTAATGAATTTGAAAATTTTGGGTTGGGCAGGGCCTAATAAAAAAAAAAGTTCAAGACCCATGTCTCTTCTCTCTGTATGTACAAATCTACATGGGTCAAATTACTTTTGATTTTGATAAAGACTGATGATTTTATAGGATCATTAACGGACTTATCGAGTGTTATGTGCACAGAGAGCCACTGCATCTAGTTATGTGTTAGGGTTGAACATTATTTAAATTTTAGTTTCTACGGATTGTATTTAGATCCCGGAAAGAAAACAAGAAAAAAAGTGTTAGAAATTGGTAAAGGCCTACGTGAAGGCTAAGAATTGTCTGCTGGAATTTGATGATCTTTGATGACACGAGTTGGTTTTCTATCGCAACTGGATGGTGAGACCTTTGACTCATAACGTTCTGAGATAAGAATCGTTTTCACTATCCAAAACTCGACTGGGATATTGAACTTGAGAAATAACTGTTTTCGTAAGTAAATGATTTTTGGTGATCCTTTCTATATCAGACATGAAATGATTTATAGACTTTAAAGTCTTCAATCAAAATCGAGTTTATACATATCTCTTAAACCTATATAACTTGTCAATGTTTTAAAGACTTTTCTGAATTTATTACTCTTTAGTGAAACTATTACAATGAAATAATTATTTGGCGGTTATCAAAGAAACATCGAGCTTCCGAGTTTTATGACCCATAACAAATCGGAGAATTGACAACAACAGTAAACTAGGAGTTTCGCTGAACCATAACGCTACCGTGAATCGTAGAATTTGCCGCCTCGCAAGACAAGTGTTTTTAACTCAGCGATCAACAATTTTTGAATAGATTATGCTGGGATGTGGCGGTTGTTCAAGATCCTGTTACTTTTCTCTCACCATATCGCATCGAGGACTGTTTCTGCTGCTATGAGCCGTAGGAAGATTGAGGTGCTGCTGTGAGACTGTCTTTGGACCCCATGAAGTGAGAGATTAGCCGAGAGAGGCAAAATTCTCCATGAATCATAGCTATAGAGACATCTTAAAAAGAGAATGATCTCTTGTATGTGTAAGAATATTTTATTGAACATATATAAGTTATAACACTTCCTTTCATAATACAAACATCCAGAGATAATAGCTATTAAGTCAACAAAACTAGATAAAGAAACTCAGACTTAACACACAAATTTTACCTTAATCTGCGCAATGAAACAAATCGAAGTCTGAAGATCCATTCAAGGGATCTTTGAGATAGTTGAAACGATAGGAATTGTTTCAATTTTTTCCCAAAGATATAAATTAAGATACGTACTGTACAATAGAAAATTAGAAATTGTAACTCTAACCTATTACATACTTTCTCAACTTGATTATAACTACACCAATTCCAAAACCTAACTAATGTCCACTTTTAAAAGCATTGAACCTATTGAGCTCTTATATCACACATTCACTACTCAGTTTTATAGGCATGGATACTAATGAAGTTTGATCACCAATCTTAGAATCTAACAAAAAATTTGGATGAAGCCTAATTAAAATACCTTAAAACTCAAACCATATATTTGAAGATAAGAAAACTCAATCTGGAACATATGATCTATAATAAAATGCAAGTTTAATATCTCTTGACGAAAACATGTTTAGGCTAAAATTTGCATTCTTATAGTTGCAAGTCAAAATTAAGCCATGGAAGAAACAAGATATAAACATAGTTGTATATATATATATATATATAATTATATAATAGGTCAAAGAAGATGGGCGATGGCAAAATAACAGGTGATGACAGAAGGCTAGAGAGCACAAAGGAGTAAGATACAACGAAGCTGCTATGAATTGTATCTCATCATCTGTGCTCTCTATCTTCTGTCAACACTACCTATGCCTCCCAACCCATTAGAAATAGAATTTTGATTTACGATTGATAACAAATATGGAAAATTAAAGAACCTGACAATTTATGGACATCAAGAACTTGTTTAAAAAAGAACAAGTTTGATGATCATTGTAGTTATGACTCAAGATCTTTATATATATATAGGAGAACTAAGTAATTAGGCGTATGTATGGGTGTCGAGAAGTACCAAAAAGAGTTGTTGATGAGATGATGATGATGATGAGATTTCTTGAAGCCACTATTTATAGACGCACAGAGCTCAGCGAGATAAGTTGTCTGCTCCAATTGTATTGATCTTCTTTTTTGTTTCAACAAGTTTGGAATAATATTGTAATTAATTAGGTTCCTTTGGTATATACGGATTTTAAAATATATCCTTGCTAACAAAAAAAAGGGAAAAAAAAAATTAGTTAACTTTTTGGAGCTATAGATATCTACCTATTTTGCAAGGTTGATTTACCTCTTTTGGATAGAAAAAAAGAGTCAGAACTACGTGTAAAGATATATGCATATAAGATATCTTTGATATCAAATGTGAGGTCACACTCGTATTAAGATATCTTTGATATTAAATGTGAGGTCACACTAGCATTATACTTAATTGATGGCAAATCATATCAAAGAGAACCGTCAAAATAAAATAAAAAAGGATTATATTCTTCTAAGAACGGTCATTAATTATTACAATTTTCTCCAAAACGATTACCATGTGTATTTAGAATTGAACTTCCAGAAATTAATAGCCTTAATCTTTGACAGAATAAAAAATCCATTATATATATCACAACAAAAAAAAACTATAAAGTACATGATTTAAAGGTCAAAAACTATGATTGTTAATCTAAAAATTTATCAAAAAACACACAATAAAAAGATAATAAAAGTCTCTAATTCCTTTTATAAATTATTATCCTAGATGGGATAGTCGTTTCGACGATCTATGCAACCGACTAAACGTATCCCTTTACTATTATTTGGGGAATACATTTATGAAAATAATCTTAACATATGTTAATATTTACTTTCATATGCCATTAGTGGGGGTGTCAAAATGGGTCAAACCTAATGGATGGACCCAACCCGATCCGACTCATTAACCCTAATGGTCATACTATTTGGATCCTAATGAGTTGATGAGTTAAATGAGTTATGAGTCAATGGGTTGATGGATCAATGAGTTTATGAGTCATATGGGTTGGGTTATAATAGTTTATGATTAACCATTTACCCATTAAAATATCATACCTAGCATAATCATTACCATCATACTAACATCATCATATCAATATCGCCATATCATATTTCATCATCATCATATCATCATCATCATATCATCACCATCATATCATCATCATATTACAATTTTCCGCCAAAAATACGAGTTCGCATTTTTTCCGCCAAAAACATGAGTCAATATTTTTCCCGCCAAAACACGGTTTCATAATTTTCACGCCAAAAACACGATTTCATAATTTCCCGCCAAAAATACGGTTTCATAATTTTCCCGCCAAAAACACGGTTTCATAATTTTCCCGCCAAAAACACGGTTTCATAATTTTCCCGCCAAAACAATGTTTCATAATTTTCCGTCAAAAACACGGTTTCATAATTTTTTCGCCAAAAACATGGTTTCATAATTTTCCCGCCAAAAACATGGTTTCATAATTTTCTCACCAAAAACATGGTTTCATAATTTTCCCGCCAAAACACGGTTTCATAATTATTCGGTTACATAAACACGAATCCGTATTTTCCCGCCAAAAAATACGAGTCCATATTTTTTTGCCATAAATACGAGTCCGCATTTTCCCATATTTTCTCAAATTACGTTTCACAACTTTTTTGCAAAAAACTCGATTCCACAATTGCAAAAAATCTAAATAACCGAATTTATCAATGATGATGATGATCATGATGATGATCATGATGATGGTGATCATGATGATGGTGATCATGATGATGGTGATCATGATGATGGTGATCATGATGATGGTGATTATGATGATGATGATCATCATAATTATTTAAATTAATTATTAATTATGATAGTTATTAATTATTAATTATGATTATTATTTAAATTATAACAAAATTATTAAATAGGTCAATCCATTTAAACCATTAACCCATAATTTATATGGTTTATGGATTTACCCAAACCATTTGCTAAATGAGTTTGGTTAACTCATTACCCATTAAACACTAAATCAATGTGAGTATGAGTTGGTTTGGTTTGGTTTATCCATTTTGATACCCCTAGCCATTAGTATTAAGACCATTTGTTTTATTAAAGTTATAATTATAAATTTAATTAGCACCTAAAACAGAATTAAATCCTGATCTTTCAGGATATCAATTTTTCAGAATAAAATCTTTGATGAATTGATTAAAATTATTTTAAATAAATTTTTAAAAAAATATCCTTAATAAAATTTACTGTTTACCTTAAATTATATTCCGTTTACATCTTCTTTAACTAAAATAAAAAAGTATTTAGTACTAATATACTAAAAGAAATATTTAAACAGAAGGAAATATTTAGTACTAATATACTAATATCCCGTTTACATCTTCTTAAACTAAATGAAAGAAGTATTTAGTACTAATATACTAAAGAAGGTATTCAAACGGAAGAAAGTATTTAGAATCTTTTTTTTTCACGCCAACCAGAAAAATGCTCACATTTTTGTTCATAACAAGTCAATTTGGTTCTTCTCCAACAACAATGGCAAACTTAAATCTTAAAAAAAATAATTAAAGCAATCAATACTAGACTCAATTCATGGTTCATTTTCTTCTTTTATACATTAAAAATACTTATTTGGAAAAAAAAATATTCACAAAATCTATTTTCAATTTTATTCAAATCTTTTTAAAAGCAAAATTTATCTTCACAAATTATCTTAAACAATTACATACAATATTTTTAATTTTAAAAGCAAACAAGAAAAATCATTAAGAATAAAAATGTGTTAGTATTTTATTTTTTATCTTTATACCAAAATAATTTTTTTTTTGTCAATTAGGATATTCTATTAACAGAGAAAAATAAACTTTTCAAAGTCCTCGAATGGAAGGTTTAAAGCTACAGAAATAAACAAAACAAACAATAACGCACAATAGGATAGATCTTCGGTGAGCATATAACTTCAATGATAATCAACAAGGACAACATCTTCAACTATGGGGTCTAAATGCTTGGCGAGAGAGACTTCACATTTTCCGAAAATCATAACGATACAGCATCGAGAAATCCAATAAAAACTCTCTTAGTAGCTGTTTGAAACGCAAACGCTTGACGAGAAGCATGAAGTGAACCCAACACAATTATTTAATTAATCTTTATTAAAAACTAGACACAATTTACAATAATAAATCAACAAAATCTTTTGTTTTACAAACATAAAAGATATTAATTTAAAATTCAAAAACACTCATTAAAATCTATTACTTTTTTTAAGATTAAAATAAATATTTTTAAATAAAATCAAATATTTACGAAATATTTACGAAAAATAGATTTTTTATACTCATAGTTTTTTTATTATTATTTAATAATAACACATTATGAAGTTATTATAAAAATGATATATATTTAATACTAATATATTTTTTAAATGAAATCAAATAGTTGAAGTTAATATCCTCTTACTAATATTTGGAGAATACAATTACAGAAATAACATTTAATTTTTTGAATGATAAATAATAACCTAACTCAAAATTATATATTAAAATTATTGCAATACTATAACCAAAATTTTATAATAAACTTAAATCTAGAAAAAATTAATCCGCCGGAATAGATTCTAGTATAATATTAAATGTTCAAGCAGCATGATATTGGACTCAATTATGAAACTTAACACGCCTTTGTATGTTGGGTTGTTTCGATATTAAGAATGCATACGAGCGATATGCTGCACATTTGGGGAATAAATATTTGATCAGATCTTAGCTCTTTGTCTTCTCTGCAACTAGTCCTTTGTAAAACCGCACCAACATTTCTTTAGTCGATATTCACTTCTACCTTCGTATTACCATTTTACAGAAACTTGCCACAATGGCAAGCTCACCCTCAAACTAGTGATGCAAACCACCCTATATACTATTTGGAAGCAATTTAATGGTAGACTTCATTCAGCAGAATCTTGATCCACTGCCACAGCTCGCGAAAATATCATTTCATTCCCACTGCAACGCAATTCGGTATCCATTGAATCCTATTTGGCTACCCGGTTCCAAAATTTTATCCATTCATTTCGCACATGGAAATTACGTATGCTCTTTGAAAGTACAATCATCTCTGCCTTATAATGTTTTAATCATGTCATCATTTAAAAAAAATCAAATTTATTTAAGTAATATTAACAATAAAAATGTTGAAATACTGTATATATACAAGTGGACTGAATCTAGAAAATCCATATATATCATAATGTATATTTGGATCTTGTAAACTTTTAAAATACAAGAAATTAAGGGTAAAACATAATAATGAAAAAATATTACAACTATTTTTATAAATTAAACGATTCAATTTTCCGCAGGAGTAGGCGATATTTCGAAGTGCCAACTTTTAAATTTTCAAATTTATAATAAAGATGATAAAGATATTTAAAGAAGATAGTATTATTATGAGGCTAGGGTCTTTGTAATAATGCCAAGAAAACAAGAAAGAAAAAAGATACGGAGAAGACGAAGAAGAAGATGATGATCAAATCTTTATTTAAAGATACCCACCCACCCAAAATGGAATAAAGACATGAGGCCCAATCACTCATTTTTTATTCTTTAATACTCCTTTTGGCAACAATTTTCTCAAATTCTCTGTTTTGTCATATCCCTATGAGACCATCAATCAATTGACAATGTATTCGAAATGATTTTTTATATATATATTTTTATAATATTAACGCAGAAGTTCCATCTGGCTAATATTATCATTTTATATAGATAAACTGGCGTAACACAAAATTATAGGGATAGACGAGTGATCTGTTGATTTAAAATATATATATATCTTAAGATAAATTTTAAGGTTATTCATTTGGTTTAAGAATTTCTGAATAAAAACAAATTTTCTTATCTTTGTTGTGAAAAAGATTTAAATAAAACTCTATATCACTAATCAATAAAACCCTAAACATAAAATAGACTAAGAAATTTTAAAATCTAAAAGCCTAGACGCACCTTTCCAATCCATATTGATCACTCAATACCGATGACGCACCACTGAGAAAAGGTTCATTGATCCAAGACGACTTAACATTACATTTTATAATGCTAGTTTGGTGCTAGCCATATTGAAGCACAACGCTGATAGTAGACCACTTTTCATTTATTTCTCAAATATGCAATTTTTTTGTTGATGTTTTGAACGAACACTAAAGATATGAGATTAAAGGAAAATAATATCAATTTTCTAAAATCAGTACAAGAACGTTAATATAGATAAATAATGTCAACTTTAGCTCTAAGTAAATAATCTAACTATATATTGTTCGACCAACCACAAATTTTTGATCCAAGTTTGAGATTTCTCTACAAAGATTTTAAAATCCTATCATTTAAGGAAAAAAAATATTGTAGAGAATCAAGAAACTAGTGCTATGAATGACAAGTTTGTTAATTGGTTTTAAATAGATACTCAGGACCTAAATGTCTTTGTATTAGTATGAAAAAAATCTAAATACGTGTAATTGTGTAATTAAAAACATCTACACAATATGATAAGATATTATAGATAGTAGGTTTTCTTAATTAATTGTACGTTAATATGCTATACTGATCTACTCACCCCTCTTCATTTATAAGAAACTAGAACCAATAAGAGCCAGATAATTTGTAAAATAAAATAAAATAAGAGTGCATGGTTTCATGCATTTTCCAAGTATTTTCCAACAGCATTTAGAGGAGTAACCTTGCGGTAGTCTTGGATTAGCTGTTGGCACTATGAAAGGTTTCTCTACATATATGACCAATAAATTTGGCACGTAGTAGTAAATTATTTTTATTAAAATTAAATTATACATAAAGATGAATTATTGAGGATCATAGTAGGGTTGTAAGCTTCTGAAGACATTCCACATTGAGAAAGTTCCAATCCCATCGATCATCTGTAGATTAATTCCACATACCCTTCGAAAGTTAATTGGTTGGCTCATAACTTCTCAGTTAGTTTAAAGCCACCAAAACTACAGTGATTTGCATAAGATTCTACTACATCATGTTCGAGAATCCAATTATTAGTATATTTATATAATTATGATAATACTGTCAAATTCCTTTTCTGACCAACGACCGAAGTACCGAAACTAGTGAACGACGCAAGAACCAACCTATATTTTTGACCAAAACTGAAAAAAACCGTAACCTATTTCTTTTGTCAACACTAAAGTTTTGCTCAAATCTCTTTTGATAACCAATCAAAACTAACCTATCAAAAACATATCGAACCATTTCATAAGGTTGAAATACCCAATGATTAATTAGCAACATCAATTACTAATACTACCGGTAGTTGTTGCTCACGATAATGATTAGCAACATCAATTACTAATACGTTTTATTATTTGTTTCCCTGTTGCCAACTATAAAAACTAACGATAGTGATTAAATTTTGTCTATTTCGTAGTTGTTAGTTTAACGAAAACATCAACAAAAAAATATCAGCAATTAGCAACAATCTTTTTTTTTTTTTTAAACCACTAGCATGCAATATTGACTT
Organism: Boechera divaricarpa; assembly: GCA_026770425.1. Taxonomy (NCBI): domain Eukaryota; kingdom Viridiplantae; phylum Streptophyta; class Magnoliopsida; order Brassicales; family Brassicaceae; genus Boechera; species Boechera divaricarpa. The sequence continues at coordinate 20,214,401 of CM049182.1, read as the reverse complement.
TATGTTTTTGAGTTGCAATTAATGTTTGAAAAATGCAGTTATTAGCAACTACAAAGGTATTAAAACAAACATGATTTAATCGCCGAAATTTGATGCTAGGTTATCGAAACATGTCATTGAACCAACGATTATAAAACAAACAAAATTTGGTCCCTAGTTGTTAGTCATTGCTTGCTGTTAGTGACTGTGAAACAAAACAGAAAAAGATATATCTAGCTTTAGTGGTTTGTGAGTCATGTGTAATTTTCTAGCATGGCCAAATTGACCAACAAAAATGAAACGATACATAAGAGAACCGGATTCAATTAGTTTTATGCAAAAAACATGGTTCAAGGTGAAAGTTGAAGTAAGCATATAAATCTTATCACTTTGAGATTCCGTGGGTGTTGGAAACCAATTCTAGAGTCTTCAAAGCTATATTCCACGGAATACTCGTTCTCACCTAATGGCTGAACGTAGTTGAAGGGCCCTACGATATCGAACTAAAATAATGCTTCGTAAAATCATTCAATTGGAATATAAACATATGTATGCATATTTCCACTAGAGATCTATATTCTGTGTTTCAAACTGCCAAAACCTTAAATCCATGGATTGCGTTATAATTTTTAGAGTAATAACAGTAAATTTATTTGCAATAATAATAGCTAAAATATTGTAAATAAATTTGTTTATTTATCGCTTTATTATTGATATTATATCATTTTTTCCTTATCTTTATTTATCATAGTAACAAAAAAACCAAACCCAACTTCTATTTTTCTTAGCTTCTAGTTGAGATATTAATGGTTTCTAGCACATATTTATATTATAAATATCATAATATTCGATAAAACTATGCCCAAAAATTCACACCATTTATCTACAGTTTTGTTACTATTTCATTTTGCCAATTTTGACTGTGTAAATAATTATCTAACAAAGAAGCCCTAAATTGAAAACAAAAATGGAATCGTTCGGTCATATCCATCATATTATTAATTATATTTGGAGCGAAAGCCAATGAATCTGGGTACAAATATGGCGTACTATCACAGCCTTGTCTAATCAAGGATAATGCATTGCAACTAATATATACTTTATATATATATATTCTTCACTCAGGCAGAAGTTGTCTAGATTGTCGTAAAGAGATAAGATGGCATGTGCGCTGTAAATATTGGCTTGACCAAGACCACAAACCTATCAATAGTTCTCCATCTTTAATACCGTAAGTAATAGTGCTGCGCTAGAATATTATTTTTTCCGGATTCACGAAGAGTGTTTTTTTTTATTGTTTTATAAAGAGTGTTATTTTATATTTTCATACAATTTTTGAAATTAAATTTCAGTTTTATTTATGTTGCAAATTAAAAGAAAAACCTATTTTAATAAATTAGTAAAAAATATAAAAAAAATTTACATGTTTTTCTTAATTTGTGTGAAAAGTACTAAAATAACACTCTTTATAAACAGAAAAATATGATTCAATTACATGTGTTTGTAGTTTACATCATCTTTATGTCACCACGTATTTTTCACATATCTGTTGCTAAGGAAATTAATCATCTTGTAATTAAGTCGTTATTTATAAGAAATAAAATTAATTGAGTATACTTAGGTCTTTCGATAATATCTTTTTTTTTTAATATATATATATAACCACTCAGAAACAGTAAGAATGTAGATATGTAGATATAGTCCTTAGATATTCCCACAAAAGAAAAAAACTAGTAAAAATATGTGTGTGAATGTGTTTGTATATATATAAAAAATTTTAAAATGGAGTGAGTGGAGAATAGTGGAATGAAGAAAAAGGAGTAGAGATAGGGTTGAGAAAGCAGAAGAGAATACGGAAGAAGCTATAGGGAAGCGACAAGTAAGAAGATGCTTCCCCAAAGAGAAATAAAGAGATGAGGATAAGACACTGTTTCTGTCAGATTCTTTGTTCCCTCTTCACCTTCTTTTCCTTCTATTGGCTATATTCTTGTTGCATCCATCATCCATGATCTCACTACACAGTACACACACACAAAAATAGTACAAAATTGTATTAACCCTAATATTCTTTTTTTCTTTTTTTTTCAAAATAACATTCTATTTCTTATCCATGAATAACTATTTTAGGTTATAATTATTTTCTGAAGAAGGACCTGAGCTGTCTTTTAGTATGACCATTTGTACAAAAACATTTACCTTTGGTGTTCGACCAAAAAAAGGACATTCACCTTATATATTTACAATTATATAATCTAATATATAAAGTTGAAAACTCTATTTTCTAAAAATAATCTTCTTAAAACATCAATTGTACGTCTGACAAAAAATTGTCTTCCATAACTTAGAGCGGTTCTGCTAAATACTAAGATAAGTTAAGATATTTTTTCGAATTAGTTCTTTTCCCACTATAGAAACTTAGTCTTGGGGCCAGAGGTTCTCCTTTTTAAGGGTTATTAGCTCAACTTGTTCAACATTCTTAGTCTTACAACAACAACAAAAAAAAGGATTTTCTTTTTAAATGTGCATGCATGGGTGTTTTAAAATCTTATACTACTAAATGTGTGAAATGTTTTTACACTAGAGAATTTATATGTTCACAAGAAATAACATGTACAAATGAGCGAGTATAAAAAAAAGACTAACAAAATGGAAGGAAACCAAAAACAATAGAAAAACAAAATTTTTTATAATAATAAAAAAAACACCCGCAAGACAAAGCAGTCAACCCCATTTACTCGACCCATTTTTAGGGCAACTGTATGACAAGACAAGAGAGCCGATTCATACATTTTTTTCTTTCTTTGTTAATTGGTTAATACTATTGGTAAGAAAAAAGGTTTATATAGGTATGAATCTGATTAATTAGAAACATAGCTGTAGATTAATTACGGTAGAATTAATCAGTTTATATGTTCTTTCTGTACATCACTTCAAATTTTTATTTTCTTGGAAAGGAAAAAATACAGTCCCTTAAACTCTAAATATAATTGTGCAAAACAACAAATCATGAATAAACAGAAAAATATATTTGTGGAACTATGAATTTGAGTTAGACCCACCTACTACATTTGCAGCTGGATTAGAGAAAAATATGTTGTAGTATATTGTAAAGCCTGTAAATATTTTCAACTTTATTTGTAGTTGATATATCTTATTAAAAAAATGCAGAAAAGGATATCGAACTATACTTTATATATATAGAATATCATGAGTGTTTTTTTTTTCCTTACGAAAGTAACAATATTCAAACCAAACTGTTGATTATTTTTTTAAAATATAATTAAAGATAGTGTAAAAACTTGTAGGAAGGTAAAATACATCTAGCAAAACTGGTAAAAAAAAAAACTTATTTCCAAATTAAAGATAAGTGTGACCGCTCTTTATTTACATCTACTGATAAAATAAAAGAATTCTTCCATATATCAAAATTATATATACTTTTTATGTAAACCATGAAGTTTCATTCTTTTGGTCCGTAGTTTCCCTAAACCCGGAAACACTTCCAAACGTCACTAAATCACCATATATTTTTCTTTTCCAAAAAAAAAAATTATTTTTATATATTAACTAATTTTAAAAGAAAAATCAAGTAAAATATTTGGTATTGAACTATATAATTAGAAAACCTAGAAATGAATACGTCCAAAATAATACTCATAGTAGACAGATACTCCATCAAAAAGAGTCTAAACATCATTAGAATCACGCTAATGATCCGATTTAATTCGATCTCGCTCTATGAATTAAATTGAGTAAAAAACAAAATTCTCAATCATCTCGTCTCTCTTTTCCCGTTGCCAACTAAGCTTGACTTTTGTAGTCTCAGGGCCAGATTGCAACTATATTAAAGCCATGTCTCATGGACAATATGAAATATATTGAAAATGTTATAATATATATGATAAAACTAATTGAAACACAACATATATTTACATGGTTCAGCAACTATGACTTGCTTATTTTCATGGGTAACTGAGACCGTGTTATTAGTGGACAAATTGTTTAAAATACAAATGGGAAGAAGGAAAAACGAAAGTATAATTAATGAAAACCCTAATTCAACCTCAAATTGATTGGATCCACGAATCTAAAACAAAATAGAAAATCTAAGCTAAAGCTGCACTCCTTGCAGCGTAACTCATTGTTGTCATGGCAAAGCTAACAATTCTGAATTCTTCAACTGTTCAATATATATATATCCAACATGAGTTTTTTTGGTTAATGAGTTTTCTATTAAATGAATTAAATCAACAATTTTGGATGCAATTTATCTACAAGTTAAAACCGATTTTTACCATATCAATACTTAGACAACAAATTTTTGAAAGTAATTGTCCAAGTAGTTCCCGGTGAAAATGGGCAATTTCCTTGTGAAGAGCCAGCTTTGGAGAATACTACCTTCCCATTGGAACCTTCCCTCCTCAGCGACGATGCTCTATTCCGAGCACACACTAGTCAACGATCTTGAAGCCAGTAGTAGTTTTTAGGACAACTAATAAATCCATTAAACCAACAACTTCGGCTCGCTTTGGTAATCCCATGCCAGATTCACGGACTCTCTGTCATTTTAATTCTATCTTCGATTAAGATTCAGGTTATCATTTCACCAGGCTACAATGCCCTGCGACACTGATGTTGTAACAATTTTTCTTAATCTAATGTAAGCAACTCTTTATAAACAGACACATACAATAAACTAAAACTTGAGTATGTCACAATGCAATGTCTAATGTATATATACTACAAGAAAAAGGCATAGATTCCGACGAATGTTTTGGTCTGAATATCGTCAGAACAGGCTATTTCCGACGATATTCCGACCAAAATAACTCGTTGGTCCTATTCCAACCAAATTCCGACCAGATGAAAACCGAAGAAAAAAATCAAAAAACGACGAAAACATATTTGTAACCTCATTTCGACCAATTCAATTCCGATGAAAAACCGATGACATATTTCGGAGAAAAAACTAACAAAATATTTTCGACAAAAAAACGATGAAATCTTTCAGAAAAAAAACCGATAAAATATTTTCAAAAAACCGATGAAATCTTTCCGACAAAAAACCGTTTAGAATATTCCGACCAAAAAAACGTCAAAACAAATCCGACCACAATTCTGACCAAATGTATCCGACCATAAACCGAAGAACATTTCCGACCAAAAACCGAGAAATATGGATATTGTTTAAAAAAAAATAATTCCGAATAAAAAAAACTATTTTAATTAGCCAAAAAAAATACAAATTATTACAGAAAAATATAAAAGTAACATAAACTATAATTAAAACATTTTAAGTTCTACAATAGTTATGTTTTTAAACAACCTTAACGTACAATGAACCGTCAGGTTTTGAAACACCCTTTAGCCGGGAAAATTGGAGAAATGTATTTTGAGAAAGACTTTCATTTCCTTGTTTTGACGTTCCAAATCGGCCAATTTCTTCTTGCTCTCCGCCATTTTGTCCGGTTCTCCGTGATCTCTTTCCGGTTCTCCGCTATCTCTTTCTGACTCTCTTCGAGTTGTGTCCACGGGCCTCCTGTGTAGGAAGATGAGGAACTTTGAGTCAAATTGTCCAACCCAAGGTACCGTCCATGAGAAACGGGAGTTTCCTGCAAAAAAGTTTATAAATATTAACATAATTAATTGCCTAAAATTTAAAATGTTAACTAAAATTATGAATACTACAACGTACCGCTAAAACCAAGCGGTAATCTCATCACGGTCGAAATTTATAGACGATTCAGATCCGCCCTGAGACAATGCGGCAATTTGTTCTTCTTTCTTCTTCTTCAGATTCACAACGAGGTCTGCAATGACGGGGTTTTGAATCTCGCATGTTTTCTTATTGGTAAGCGTAACTTCCATCATTTGAAGTAAATCAGGACGCACACCACCAGCCTTTGCAGTCTACATAATATAGACAAAGTATTAATAAAAAAAATAATTCACCTAATACGGTAATGATAGTAAAATTAAAAACTTACCAGTTCATCTTCTCTAGTAATAAAACTCTTCACACCAGAATTGTGAACCACCAACCATTTACCATCTCGATCGATTTTCCTATTCTTTGAGTTTTTTTGAGCAACTTTTGTAGTTGCGGGTTTCACCCAATGTTGTTGTAGTCCCAACCAAACCGTTTCGTTGCATCCCTTCGGTGGTTCCTCGCTCTCTTTTACCCATTTTTTTTCACTCGCTCACGTGGCGTGTATACTGGTTTTTAGCTTCTTTCATAAATAATTTTTCTAATTCTTTATTAAGCGAATGGTCCCAGTTATAATCTTGCTGAAAACAAATAAACAAAGTTAGAAAAAAACATTAAAAGACTAAAAAAAGAAAGTAAAAACATTAAAGAATGTTATACAATAAATAGGATTTTGTAATGATGAATTACTTACCGCAAATGTGCGGAACCATAAATCCTTATCCTCGTCAGGCACTTCAGAGAATTTTGTGTATGGTATTTTAACCAACCCATGAATCATTCTAAGAACGGATTTGCTAATCTTAGAATTGGTGTTCCCAAACCTTTAAAAAAAATTATGTTATTGTAAATCACATATATTAGTAAATATAAATAATGTAAATAAAAAACTATAACAGTTACCACATTGCGCCCTCAGGATCTAGACGTGGGAGACGATGACGATCGGGCTGAGCTAAGATATCTTCAACAGTAATAGGAGAACGGTTAACGGATCCCTGAGTGTCAGGCACAGAAGCTCCAGATGGAGATGCATGAGTGAGATTTTGTGGTGGCGGCGACGAGCGATAGGGTTGGTTGTATTCGGCCATTCTAAAATTACCGTAATCTGAAAACTTTCTAAAAAAAAATAACTAAAAACCAATGATTTTAGTTAAAATAAAGTAGTTTACATTATCATAAATATCTTTGTATATATAGGAAAAAATGGAAAACTGAAAACGGGAAACTGAAAACTGGAAATTTCCTTACATTTTTCCTGAAATGTAAGAAATATCGAAAACTATTTGATGAATAAAGTTTCAAATTAGCTGCAACAATCCGTGAAACAAATGGGAGTCAGATTTAGTTTAGTGGTTAATATAAAAGTTGAAATTAAGAGACAACAAAGAGATAAGAAAATATGAAGGTCAATTTTGAGATAAGAGATCCAATATCAAAGAAGACGATAAAAGATCCAATTTCAGACAGCATAAACTTTCTAAAGTTTTAATCATCTAAGAGGAAACACTAACTTTACTTATAAGGTGTTAATCATCAGCCATATGCTTACTTTTAATCACATCAAATGAGAATTGATCTGTTTATAGGTTCAACTATTCTTGGCATACTTTGGAAGAGGGTGAAAATGACTTTGAGCAATTCTTCACTTTTCTTGATCTGTATAATTTGGAGCCTCAACACAAAATTTCATCATTATGATGCAAGATACTGAATTAGACACTAACACATTAATTATTGGAATTGGTTTTTGTTTTTTTTATATTCAAACATTCACAATCTTATCAAATCGTTATATTAGAAAACTAGTGTAACCAAAACTATGGAAAACAGTTTTCTGTTATTACATTTGTTATTTAGGTCGAACTTTCAAAAATTATTACACTTTGGTTTTTATGGAAAACAAAAAACCCAAAAAACTGCAACAAAAGTCTCTACAAAAATCCTAAGGTCTTTGAATTGTTTAGATATACTATCAAGTATAGAAAGTATAATCTTACTCACAAAACATTTCGTGGTTGTAACCTTTTTGTAAAAAAATAAAAACAATTTGTGATTGCTATAATTTAATTTCTTCGTTTTAGTTCAAGCAAATTAAACTAAATAATATGAGTTTCTTATATTTTGACAACAACAAAACAACTCATCTCACAACGGAAATTGCAAACTAATAGACTGGCTAATCAACGAAGTAGGAATCATATGAGTCGCACGTGAGACGCGAGAGATCGGCGTTGACAACTGCAGCACCACAATAAACTAATGATGGAAGCTAAAGAAAGACGAGAAGGATACAAAATCGACAAAACCAAGTGGTTATGCTCCTAAGTGATGGTTGCTAAATGTTTAAGTATATCACACATCATTTAAAACAATGTTGTTTCTATTTTTCTTATTTATCATTTATGCAATATTTTCCTTTTCAACTATTAATAATTTGTGAAATATAATAAATTTTAATATTTTAAAATATTTCATATTTTTTCGTTAAACGTTTATAACTTAAGTTGTTATTAATTAAATTCGGAATTCACATATAAAAATTGAATAAAGTTTTTTCGTAACTTATAATATTTTTACGACGATAAATGGAAATGCTCAAAAAAATCAACCACTTTTCAACGAAAGCAGGTTTTAGTCGGAATATGATTGTAATTATTTTCAACCAAAATCCGACCAAATATCATCGACTTTCTGAGAAAGATTTATTTTGGTCGGAGTTTTGTCGTAATTTTTCCAACCATAATCCGATTAACTCCCAAAAACCAATTACTTTCCAACGAATGTGTAGTTAGGTCGGATTTGGGTCTTAAAATTTCTGACCAAATTCCGACGACTTCCCAAAAAATAACGAATTTTTGACGAAACCATTATTTGGTCGGATTTCTGTTGGACTTATACAGTAAATTCTGACAAAAGCGATTTCGCCGGAATTTCTCGTCGAAAATTTGCTTTTTTCTTATAGTGATATTCTGCTTCAAATAAAATATTGTATTTTTTAAAAATTGTTTATTCTTTTTGTTTCTTTTGTATAGCTATGAAGTTTTCTTCTTTGAATCTAGTTCAGCTGGAATTTTTGGTCCGGTCTTAAAAAAGATAAAAAAACACAGTACTAATATACAATTTGAATTAGAAAGAAAACCCTTTTAGAGATTGCCAAAATTTTGTCTAGAACTTGGATTCTTTTTTAACAAAGTCGTATTCTACATCAATATGTTATGTTAGTTTGAGGAAATTTAGACAGATTAAACTATATATAAATTAAATATTTTTTTTCTCTTCTTTTTTTTTTGTTAAATGTAAAATAGATTAAAAACAGAAAATATCCCAAATAGAAGGCCGAGTTTTTACAAACTTGAGAGTGAAACAGAAAGGAAAGAAGAAACTAAACAAAAAAGTCAAGAACAACAAAGAACAAGAGACTGAAGGAGCCCTTCAGGGAGGGAACCAACAAGAATTCAAAACGAGATTCAAATTAACATAACCATCTACTTACAGTTTACAATAATTTTCTGTAAAAGTTGAAATTTTTTGTTCTAGCATCAAAATATTCGATATAGAAGAGAAAGAACGTCTACCACTATATGGTGCCTCGACCAATTTTTAATTTAATTGTCTAGTTTTCGCCCTAATAAATTGTATAATGTTAAGTACGCCCTCTGAATAGTATAATGTTGTTAACCGCTTATAAAGCGAATGAAGGGGCTGCTTTAATTAGGCCATCAACAAATTTAACATTTTAAAGGCCACACTGTTTTGTTATATTAGTGCAGTAATTATTGGCCAGATTCACTCCTCTCTCATGTTTGAGAGAAAACCTTTATGAACGTTACAGAAAAATGAGTTCACATGTATAACCTAAAACTAAATTAGTTACATAATTCTATATATCAATACAAATTTGATTATATTTCATGGAATATATAAAGGCTACATTTTTAAAATATGTTTTAGGCTATTGGATGTTTAGGACCGGGGCCTGCTTATAATGTTTGGGAGTTCCATTCAATATATATATATATATATTGTTAGTCGCACGTTGGAAATAATAATATGACGTTACATTAGCATATAAGAACCTTGGGTTTATTAGTGTATTGCGCGAAAGATTCAGAGGTAATACATACCAAAAATGTTATACATACCTTGGGTTTATTTTGGCGCTATCTACCTATTCTTGAATCATATACGTATATATATATTCAGATACAAAGTAGCTTTTTTTGACAAAAGGAAAGAAAACAAAACAAAAGAAGTAAAGCTATATTGCTTTCTCTTTGAATTGGAAAAAGGAAGAAGTAAAGCTATACTGCAAAATAGGTATACCTATCTACGTAGATAGCGCCAAAATAGTATTGAGCTTGGACATTGGCCGGGAATAATAATTTTTTCTTTCAACAAGAATATAAGTTTTTCATTCAAGAATAGAATTTAAAAGCTGTATATACCAAAGGAACCAATTAATTACAACATTATTCCAAACTTGCTGAAACAAAAAGATCAATTCAGTTGGAGCGTGGAGAAATCATCTCGCTGCTCTCTATGCGTCTATAAATAATGGCTTCAAGAAATCTCATCATCATCATCTCATCATCTCATTAACAACCCTTTTGGTACTTCTCTACACCCATATATACGCCTAATCATTTAGTTCTCCTATATATAGACCTGTGTGATAGAAAATATGTTGAGTGAAGATAACTACATGATCAACTTTGGTTTGTTTGTTTTGGACAAGTTCTTGATGTCCATAAGAGGTTTGTTATATCAGGTTCTTTTAATATCCTTTTTTCTAATCGTAAATTGAAATATTGATATTTAATCGTTCGAGAGGCATTGATAGTGTTGACAGAAGATAGAGAGCACAGATGATGAGATACAATTCGAAGTAGTTTCTTTGCATCTTACTCCTTTGTGCTCTCTAGGCTTCTGTCATCACATTTTATTTGCTTAATCCTCTCTTTTTTTTTTTATAAAGTTTTTATATAATTATCTTCTATAAGAATCCATATGAAATTCAATATTACATCCACAGCTAGGATATTGATTGAAACAGTTCAGAATTTATAAAAGTCAAACACATGCCAGTTTAGTGTATATATATATATATATATATATATCTTGTTTTGATTTCCTCGGGATTGTATACAAACTATAACACAATCTAATTTATTAATAAAACACAAGGTTGAAAGTTTGGTACTTTATTTTGTTTTATTATCAAGGTCTACCACAAGATATGACTAGGTCCACTACGAGATCTCTCTTTCTTGTGAGTTTATGTAACATTCTTTCTCTGATGATTCAGCTTTTTAATAAAACAAAAACAAAAGGAAAGGTTCGAAGGGAAAATTTTGATGAGATTTGATTATAGAAAATTGATATTCTCAATTAAAATTTTAAAATCGATTTAGTATTGGCATATGCGTAATACATACCAAAAATGTAATTTAAGTTATTTTAAAAATTTTGTTTTGAGGAATGGTGAGATAGTGAAACTTCAACAAATTCAGAAAAATAAGTTTTCTAATAGTAATGTATATTGTAGGATTTTTTCGTTTTTGTTAATTATATAAAAGTATTACATAATTTAAAAGTTTTTTTTATGTGGAGCATCTTAGGACCATAATCAATTGTCTCAAAGGAGCTCATGGGCGGATGGTAAGACACCTTGCTTTTTCCTTTGGCATCAGGGTCAAAATCCTTCTTTTGTGTGGAGTTAAAAAAACGATTATAAGCCAGTGGATCCGACCAAAAGAATATGTTACCTCTAATCCCAATCTAGTCTCCATCAGTCCAAGACCAAACAAAGTAAGTCTCTTTTATGTCGACGTATCTCGAACCTATGATTTTAATCTTCCACAATCGAAAAATTACAAAAATCTAACCAATAAAACCAACGGTTACGGATTATAGTTCCATCTCGTTTTCACCGGTTTAGTATATAGCATTTAGATATGTTTAGGTGTATTTGTATTGTAATTTGTGCTTATTAAGTGTATACAGTGGGATCATGAAGAATGCGGGTTTTGTGGTGCATTTAGACCAAAAGGAAGTTAAAGGACCCAAATGAGATGAAGGAAAGATCAAGAGAAAGATTTGAAGATGAAACCGAAACCAGTGATCACAGCGGCATGGCGACACCGGCTTGATGAAGTCGTTATGACTGCAATGGCATGACGACATCGATGTGAGATACATACATTATAACTTTCACATCTTCCAGTGGTTGCAGAGGGTTGCTCCCGGCGGTTTGGAGATACCGCAACGACCACATCAACTTACCCCCAACGGCATGCTTATCCCGGTATGAGCCCTAGAATTAAGACCCACGATCCAAGATCTGACCCGGTCCACACCATTTTACTATTCAAGCAATTCTAACCATATTAAACCGTACGCTATGCTAGTTTGAAATACTCTTATTTTTTTTAGATTTTGTACGAATGTTGAGCATTTTTATAATCTAAACCCTTTTTTTTTTAATTTCTTGTTTATAATCTCTAATCTAACATGAATATGTAAGAATCTTTATAGTTTTTTTTGCTTTCATGGGGATTAGTGAGTAATTTATTAAGAACCTTTGGATATGGTAGATTAGGATGATTATGATGTTTAGGCTTAGATTTCAATTAATCCTTGTTTATTAGATTATCTTAATGCTAGATTAGCATTGGCCAAGTTAATCTAAAACGTAGGTGAATTATTGTCCGGAAGTTGTTTGATGAAATGTATGAATAAATCTCATAATTGCTTTACATGCCTAGCCAATGAAAATTGATGATTAGGATGTTTAGTAGCTATTTAGACTTGATAAGTTCATATTTATCATATGATTACAAACAAAATTTTATGTTAATTACATACTTAGCATATGATTAGTGTCATGGAAGTGGATTAGTTTAAGTTAGTTATGTAAGGCGTAAGGATTATCATTGTTTGGTTGTATGAGCATCATAAATTGATCAAGAGTTTTTACTCTTATTTGATTGGTTTCATCTAGAATTCTTCGAAAAACCAAAAACCTTTTTATTAGCTTAGTTTAAGTAGTCTCATGCATTCTCATTGAGTTGTTCCATTTTTTTTTTTTTGCATTCGATCCTTAAATACTATATTGATACCATACACTTGTAGTAGAGTTGTTTAAGGTTAAAACTTTGAGCGATCAATATATGTTAAAAGAGCTCCATAAGGTTTAACGATTTTATAAGTTAGTGTCATATTTTATAACTGCAATGATTAGGATCATGTAATAAACATAAAAATGATTGAATACAAACACTTACCTCCCCTCGAAGATCTTGGGTCGGTCGATAGTGTATAAATTCGAGAGTGAGTTGGCCACAATGACTTCGTCCACCGACTAAACCCCACACTATTGCAACTCTTGCTTAGTCCATCTTTAAAGTTCATCTATGAAATGGATCACTGAGTGTTGGTTGAAAGGTTGGAACTTTAAAGTGTGAGAGTAGTAATTTTTGACGTAGTCACAGATCGTACATTTTTATCGGAATTACCTTAAGTTGTTCCGAAGGTAATTCCGTGCCTCATAAACGACATTTTCTGTCAAAACGCCAGATAGAAACAAGTTTTTGCACGTGTTTTATGTTTCTTTTCGTTATACATAAGGTTGAAATAGTTAACTACAATACCGAAAGTGTTAATTAGAGCACTCCTATTCGGAATATCTTGATGAGATTCTTATAATAAAAACTAGAAAATTGAAGAGGGAGAATGACATGAGTATCTTAAGTAATTTTACACATTTTCTGAAATATTTTTTAATAAAACTTGTACATCCTCTTTTAATATGCTCTCCCTTACTTGGTCGCCTTGTGGTGTCATCTTGATTACTCTGTCTCTAGCCTTCGCTACCTAAAACCCAAATCAAAACAAGATTTAATACTCTAGCAAAATAAGAAAAGAAAATATATCGATAATCAATACAAGAGAAAGAAAAAACAAAATAATAAAAGCAAAGATATACCTCTTGTTCCCAATTGGTGAAGAAAGTGACAAGAGCGAGAACAATTGTTTGTAGGATAGAGCCAATCAGTATACCGATCCAAAGTCCTTTCCCTCTCAATTTCACAACGAAACACAAGATTGAACCCACCGGGATCCCGACCAGATAATATGATCCTATGTTTGCATAAGCTCCTATATGTTGCCACCCTGTTCCTCTAGCAACACCTGAAGAAGCAAGAATATTTAGGGTTCCTCATAAAAGATAAATTTAGCTTTCTTTGTCGTCAAGTAACATCTGCAAATGCTTCAGTCTGTACATTCTACTGTATACAGACTTTTGATTTGATGTGAATTGTTTACCTGAGAGTACGGCGAGAAAGCTGTCAACACCAATGGATAGGCAGAGAAAGGGTGTGATTTGAGTTACATAGTCAGCGACTTCACTCTCGTTACTGAAAATATAAGCCCAATTCCTTCTGCAGCTGTAGAGAGTGGTGCTTACTATAGCTGCATCAATAACGCCGAGAAAAATCGCAGAATTAGCTGCGGCTTGAGCTGCCTTTGGATTTCCAGCTCCTAGCTTGTTTGAGACATGTGTGCTATTATAAGACAAAACATTGGTTCAAAGAAATTATCCAAGAAAAAAAAATAGATTCCTATGAACAATTGGAAATCTATAAAACCTTGCGGCTGCTCCTATTGCATTCACCAGAACGTAATGCAGAGACGACATTGTTAGGCTGTTCAAAGAATAAAGACTGAACGATCAAAAGGTTGTTTAAAAATAAGGCTTATGTTAGAATTTTTAGAAAGTGATATATGTGCCTTACCATATGGATAGCACCGATGTTTCCAGCTTTGCGTTCGGTAAGAGTCCAGAGATCAGTATAAGAAGCTCAAACGACCACCATTCTAGGCTTTACTTACACCAAATATAAGAGGAAAAACAGAGTTAGGAGTCCATGGAAGATCAAAGATCATGAATTCCCCCCCCCCCCACACCATTAAAGATCAAAACCAAGAAGCTTTGCAGTATTAGAGGGTTTTATTACCAAGTCATCATTGCAGAGGGTATCGCGAGGGTGATAAACTGCTTCATGCTCAAAAAGATTTCTTGTGCTTGAAGTTTCCTAGTTTCACGGTACAGAGCAGAGTCTCTCATGAAAACCCAAAGCAAAATTACGTTGAACCAATACGAAAATCCTATGGACAAGGCGGCACCAATGATTCCAAATCTCAGTTTATAGACAAGAAGCCAACAAAAGGGAATGTGAAAACATAGAGCTCCAAGAGAACCCAAGAAGAGAGGAAGAACCAATCCTTGTGACTGGAAAAACCGAGTCATAGATTGAAGAACAGAGTATCCGAATAAAGCCGGTATGAGCCAGATCGAGTATCTACAAGCTAATTGAGAGATGAGAGGATCTTGATGGAAAACCTCCAAGAGTTTGTCCATGAAAACCCACAAAAGTGAGATTGGGAAACAGAACAAGAGAAGACATAGCATTGAGCTGTAAGTGTATTCACTGAT
Source organism: Boechera divaricarpa (assembly GCA_026770425.1). Lineage (NCBI taxonomy): Eukaryota > Viridiplantae > Streptophyta > Magnoliopsida > Brassicales > Brassicaceae > Boechera > Boechera divaricarpa. The sequence goes on along the minus strand of CM049182.1, from coordinate 20,199,216 downwards.
TTTCCTAAATTGCTCTGCTCCAAAAGCTTGACCACATAGTGTCTCTAACGCACCTGCCAATCCAAACTAATCATCTAAGTCAGCAGGTAGGTCCAATAAAAATAGTAGTCCTAGTTAAGAAAAGAAAAAAGTTATACACTCCCATAGCTTCAAAAATGTGTAAATTTGTTTTAAAATACGTTCTCCACAACACCTTTTAAAGAAACAAAAAATTTGGTGGTCCTAAAGATATAACCATTATATTAAAAAAAAAAAAAAAAAGTTAAGTAAACAAAAAAAATTAGTGATCCTAATCTTTTGTTTAGCCCGCTTGTCCTATGGACCAGATCCAGAAGTTAAGACAAATGAGAGAGAGAGGAGGAGGAGGATTTTACGACGAGGCTGAAGCCGGTGACATTGGTGAGAGAAGTGGCGATGGCCACGGCGGAGAGAGAGAGCTCGTCCAAGTGACCAGCCATAACAACGGAGATAACTTGAAGGAGGTACTGAGAAGCAGCCACAGCCAACATTGGAGCAGCCATGGAGCTAACCTTCTTCATCATCTCTGTCGACAAATAATAACTCGTCTGATTTTCAGATTTCTCATTTCTACAATCTTGTCCTTCTTCTAGCTCTTCTTTAGGCACCACCAAGAAGCCGTTTTCCATGATCAAATCTTTTTTCAGAGAATCAGTAAATTTGAATGGATCCAAATGAAAAACTTGGGGAAAGATAAAGAACTCGTCGTTGACCATGTGAAATCAATTAAACAACGACGCCAACACGTGGTCCCAGTAAAAGTAGATTAGATGATAGATCTTGCCGAAGAAGTTAATACAAAACGTTGACTAATTGTGAAATAGATATGATAGTTTATATGATGCTGGTGGACGGAAGTCTGATATTATCTAACAGGTTTAAAGATAAATATTGTAGAAAATTTATTTTAAAATCGTATTGTAGCTAGAAAAAATGATTTTTTCTTATGTGAGTTTCTTTAAATTATTGAAAAAAATGTGTAATTGTTTTACTGTTCATTTTCAGTGTTTCCTGCCATCTAAGGATTTTGATTGGTTGAGCTATAAGTATTTCCTATGAACCTAAATTATTGAAAAATGTCTAATAAAAACAAAAAGCTTGGAGTTCATGCCGTTTTTGCTATCAGTAGTTGGTTTTCTAAACGCAGTTGTTTAGACAATTTATGGCCTTATGCCTTTCGATCCATTTGTGGCTTATACCAAATGGAATTGGATGTAGCCCAAATAATATTTTATTGTATGGAACCTACTAGAAATCCACCTAAGGGATAATGGCGGAGAGGCAGAAGCAACTCGGCTACATTGGTGAAGTCAGGTTATCCAATGAGATCACTCACACTGAACATGAGAACGTTGTATATTTCAACAAACGAGTTAACGGCGTTTGATTTGGTCTTTTCATGTTATTCACTGTAAATATATCGTACAATTTTCATCTAGGACTTCTTCTTATCAGCATTTTGGACTATAATATGCGAATAAGATGACAATTTTCGTTGTCCAATATTTTGAGGGAGCCATAGAATCTTATAAAGTTATTGGGTGTAAATGTTACAATGTCTTAAGTAAACAAATAAAACGATAACCACACTCTTTGGTTCATTTCGTTTATTTTTTTCTTCCACCTAGTCAAAGAATCATGGAGTTTATGGCATTGATTCCGTTAGTTTAGGAGGAACTTAATTAGAGGAGTAGTGATTATGTTTTGACTAAAGCAAATACAAAATGTAAAATAAATCGGGGTAAGAAAAGATTAGGCCCAAGCCTATCTAATGAACCAATCTAACCCACCCGCCCAAGGGTTTCATGTCCACTAATATATAAGGTAAGTAACTCCCCTCTCATTGCACAAATATAGTGACAGAAGGCCACAACCCTTGGACATGAAACCTCACCTTGTATATTAATGGAGTTTATTCTATGGGACAAAAACCATTTTGTGTATTTCCTATACCCCACTTTAAACTTCCATTTCTCATTCAAAAAAATGTCAATTTTGACATTTGAATACGTTATAAGATAGTGTTTCCAGATATGAGTCCAACGCTCTCATCATCTAGTCATTCTATCGAAAAAAATAATCAGAATTTTTTTTGGGTAAATGTCCTACGAAACATGACAAATATTGAGTTTCAACACTAAGACCATCAGCATTGGAGACGTGTGTCTTAATAATTTTTATGATTAAATTTAATATAAATTTACAAAAAATGAATAAAAAATTGAGAGACATTGTGTCTCCAAGAAGACATGGAGAGACATTGTCTCTTTCCTTTACAATTTTTTATTCTTTTAAAATTGAAAAACACATGCTCTCTGTGTCCAATGTGGGTGCTCTAAGTAGACTTATTACCGGTTCTAAAATGAAATTCGGTATGAAATAAGACGGAAAACCCATTACTTTAAGGGACGTATTAGGAATCTAATATTAGGAATTTGATGTAACTTAACATAATATAAAAATAACATAATTTATTTACTGTCAGTCAATTTTGAGTTGAGAAAAACCCATAAAATTGAACAAAGAAAAGACGTATAAATGTAACAGTTCATTAAATCAGTTGTTTAGTCTTTAATCTTGAAACGGGCCTTATAGTCATTGTTAGGAGTTCCGTGACAAGACTCTTACGTCAATGGAATCAATATATTGATGCAAAACTGGACTTGAACATGGACTGATGCGAGGCTAGATTCATTTCACCGTGTACCTTCTTGTATACTGATTTTGTCGGTCCATACATTTGTGTTTCTTGGAATGATGTTAACGTATTTTGGACTTTCTTTACCTTCAACACGTGTTTTGTGCCATTACAATCACCTACTCACCTTGACTGATTGACTCTTATGAGTTATGAGCATCTCACTTGTCGAAGAAAGTAAGTTTTTTTTTCGGAGAAAGTATTTAAATTTGCTTTTTGACTTCTTTAATTATGGTAAATTTGCATAAATAACTTTAAAAAGTGTTAGATATTATGTATATTTTACATATTTAAGATACTTTTGCCTAATTATGAGAAATTTGCATAAATAACTTTAAAAACTGTTAGATATTATGCATATTTTACATACTTTTGCACTTCTTTTTCTTTGCATTTATTCATCATTTTTTTTTTTTAACGATATCTTATGTATCACCGTTTTTTTTTCCCTAATACTATTTCTTATGTATATTATTTCTTTTTCAATTCTCTCATAACTTAGATCTCTGTTCCATTTTCTTCAGTGGTCTCAGTCCTTGTTCATCCCCACTCTCGAATTTTAATTTTGTCGCTGTATAACTCTCCATCCCGATTCGCCGCACTGCAAAAGCTACGTCGTTCTCTATCCGTGCTTTGTACATGATTCTGCTTCTACTAGTCCCAAGTTATAATAGATTATCTAGTTTGCCGAGTTTCTCCATCGACGGTCACTAGTTAAGTTTTAGTGTTGGTTTTTAGTCGTCCAACACATGTTCGATTGAATGTCTATATAGGTTTCCACTCTTGAAACCGGGTCTCTATGTCACCCTCCGATGATGCTAACGTTGTCTTGTTGTCGCGTGCCGCATCCGTACATTTTACTATTTAAGTTTTTGTTGTACTATTTGTTTATTCGTGAACGTTATAGTTTAAGTAGAATTGAGTAATATTTTAATTTGTGTTTAAATTTGTTGTAAATTAGTGAAAGAAAATGTTCTATTTTATTGGTAATTTTATAATATAATATTTTTGTGGATTTGTTCTTGTAAATAATGACTTTGTAATACTATTTATTCTAGTAAATGGAAATGAGTACATAGTATCATACTATTCAAATCAAGTCAAGTCAAGTAAATATCTCCCTTTGAAACTTCGCCACGTCAGCCCAATCTTCTCTCTCCCACGCACGCTTTCAAAGGGTACAACGAGTGTTAAAGAGTTTGTAGACATTTCCTTCCCGTAATGTGTTACTTATTTAATTTTCCACTATGGTGCAATATCTTTAAATAATTTATTAAAAATTGGCTAGTTTTGCAAATGACCTTTTAATTATTTGTTATATACTTTCGACGTAACTACTATCTTGGGTTCATCTTTTTTGCCCATTTTGTCAAGTGGTATTATACTATAGAAGATTTGACGCTTGGACCAACAACTCCGGTTACTCCTTGATTTATCTATTATAGACCAAATCATAGAGATATCATATAAAAGTATATTGTTTTCTCTCAAAATCAATTACAATCAACTGCATACCACATTAAATTCCATACATTTAAACATTGAAACCCTCTTATAAATCCTTTGAGGAATGAGTGGAGTAGAAAAAAAATCCAAAACCAGTTGAAGATTATTGAACAAACTCACAAAAAAGGCAATCAAAATCACAAAGTTTATGTTCAGTTAAGCAGTGAGTCATGTCTCCACACTTTCTCATCACCTATTCTCTCCCTAGCCTTGATTGCCTGCAAAATTTCACAAAAAATAGTAGAAACAAATATTAACTCGAATTCTCGAAAATCGAATGAAGAATTAGAAACAAAAACACAAAGCTAGTTACGCGGTTGCAATAACCTCTTTGCTCCAATTGGTGAATCCAATAACAAGAAATAGGATTAGAGTTTGTAGTGTTGATCCTGTGACTAAACCAGCCCAAAGTCCTTTCCCATTGAAGTGAAGATGAAAACATAGAAGAAGTCCAACGGGAATACCAATGAGATAATAAGAGGTTATGTTCACATAAGCTCCAATTTTCTGCCACCCTGTTCCTCTAACAATCCCTGAACAAAACAAAACATTTATTCGGTTCACGATCACAAAAATTGCAAAAAAAAAAAACACGGTTTCGACACCGGATATGATGGTTAAGAAAGGCTAACCGGAGAGGACGGTCAAGAAGCTGTCCATGAGGATCGATATACAAAGAATGGGAGTGATATCAGTCACATAACTAATTACTTCCTCCACATTGCTATATGCATAAGGCCACACACTGCGAGAAAAGAAGAGACTAGAGCTCACAACAACTGACTCAACAGCTGCAATTATGATTGCAGCTGCAGCAGAATCACGTGCCCCTCGCGGATTCCCAGCTCCTAGCTCATTCGCCACATTGGTACTAAACCAACAACAACAAAAAATGAAACATAAATTCTTTGAAAGTAAAATAATATGAAACTTAGATTTAAAAGTATTAAAGTAAAAGCAAACCTTGCTGCATCACCAATTCCATTTACCAGATTGTAGTGCAATGAAGAGGTCGTGAGGCTGCTCAATCCCAAAAATAAAGGCTTAGAAAATGAAAGAAAAGATAAGTATAACAAAGTATATTTGTTTTTGCGGTTCGATACATTACCAAATCGAAATAACCGAAGTTTCGAGCTTTGAGTTGGGTAGAAGACCAGACAGCAAAGTAATCACCTCGAAAGCTAACCACTCAAGGCTATCGAAGGAAGGAAGAACAAACAAAAAACCAGTGTTAATAGATTAGTGAAGGGGAAAAAAATCCATTAGACCAGACTAATCTCAAAAACCTACACAACGGTGACCCCAATAGGCACTAAACTACCATCACTTGGTTAATTTATTGGAATTGTCAAAAAAGCTTTACATACTTACCAACACATCATTGCAGAAGGAACCGCAAATTGAAAGAAGATACTAGTATGAACAAACACATCCTTGGACATATAAATCCGCGTTTCCACACAACGGCTAGAGCGTTTCATATAAACCCAAAGGAAAACAGCGTTGAGCCAGTAGGAGATACCAATAGACGCAGCCGCTCCTTTGGCTCCAAAGTCGAATATGTGAACCATTAGCCAACAGAGAGGAACGTGGAAAGACAGAGCGGCTAAAGAGCTCAAGACCATTGGATAGATCAAGCTTTGTGACTGGAAATATCGAACCAACGACTCGAGAACAGAGTAACCGAATAAAGCCGGTACAAGCCAGAGACAGTACTCACCGGCTAACTCTGCTATTTGAGGGTCTTGATGAAGCAGAAGCAAGATCTGGTTCATGAACATCCAAAGAATCGAAATCGGAACAGAGATCATCAAGAGGAATACTATTGAAGTGAAAGTGTAAGATCCAAGCTTGTGATATTGTTTTGCTCCATATGCTTGACCACATAGTGTTTCTAATGAACCTGAAAGGCCAAACTATAGTATACAAAAATGATTAGAAACAAATTAATCAACCAAAAAAAAAAAACATTTATACTCTCATAAGTTTTGCTTACCAGAACACCAAAGCCAGTAACATTAGCAAAAGAGCTTCCGAGAGCTATTCCGGCTAGAGAGAGTTCGCTCCGGTGACCGACAATCATGGTGGAAGTTGCTTGAAGAAGGAACTGAGACATGTTCACAGCGATCATTGGAGCAGCCATTGAAGCAACCTTCTTCATCTTCTCCCATCTTATTTTTTCTTTTTCTTCTTCTTGTGATTGTTTGGTGTTCAACAGTAATGGAGCTTCGATACTCTTCTTCATCTTTTTGTTTCTGGTTAGAGAAATGTGGGAAGTTGTGTCGTATTTATTTTACTTTAAGATTGGAGTATTAATTTTTTTTTCTTTTATGACTCGACGTCGCGACTCGAGGAAAAAGTAATAAACACGTTTCCGCGTCTAAAAGAAAAATCGGTTTCGACTTTTATCATCTCAGTCATTTAAGTCAAATGGTACAATTCATCAGCACGTGTAAGACGAAGAGGCATCCTAACTAATAATTGGATAGAATTTAGCGTTATTGGTTGTAGTTAGGACTTAGGAGTGCCAAAATATTTGGGATTAAGATTTAATCCAAATTAGGATATCTGAAGTTTATATATATTGGATAATAACGGTATTGGTTGTAGTTTATATTGTAAGATTAAAGTTGTAACTTTTTTTATTTTTTGAAAATACTCCGTTGATTTTTTTTTGTTGGACAAAAATTTCATAGAAACCAAATCGACATTACAAAATTAGTGTACAAAACTTTCAAAAAAAATAATATTACATAAACAGATATATGCTCTACATTTTAAGTACAATATAACAAAATATGTAAATTCTAACAATGATTTTTATAGTAAAACTTTATTCGCTAATAGATTAGTATCTTCGTTACTTTTTTCCGTATTCGATATTATTCTGATGTGAATTGTGTGTGGATAGCATCTCTTGGCTGAATCTTCAAATTGCACACTACATGATTAAACCCAATGCTTCTAGCATAAGTCCTGAAACTTAATTTGGTACCAATATTTCGTATCAGAGTGTTTATTTATTTATTGTGTAAATAAAAGTTAATAATAAAAATTTGTTCATCTATTCAAGTATAAAATGCATATGTCATTTTACAAAAAAAAAAAAAATTAACAAGTTATTATTTAGTACACACGTTTATATTGTTTGGAGAGAGGCGACAGAAAAAAAAATTACAGCAAAATTTTGGTGCTTAGAAATAGACTCCAAAAAGTTCTTTTGGTTCAGTCTTTAAGGCTTTTGGGTTGTTGAAACTTGAAACTTTCTAGGACCTTAAAATCAACCACAAAAATTATGGTTACAATTTGTGTAGGCTCTTGAATAAGGCCACTTTAAAAGAAGAAGAATTGTAACGAATGATTTCAATATTGTTAGATTAGCATATGCGATAGAACGGGCACACAGAAAAGTATAATATTATAGAGTTATGTTTTATTAAAAAGAGAGATGGAGAGTGTACAATTGATTTGAAATTTCATTTGAAAATCATTTTGAAGAGAGTATTTAAATGGAACTACACTCTGATCCTCAATTAATATATAATTATTTATATAAATGAGATATGCAATGCAAATAATAAGGAAGAAAATTCTTTGTTCGTATTATTGCATAACTGGACCAACCTCGGTAGAAGTGGACGAATCCGGATCAGGAGCCGTTTCTCCCGAATATCCAGACTTCGGATATCCGCCCAAATACAAGATATCCGCTGGTATCCAGATCCTTAAATTTTTTTTAATAATTAAAAATAAATATATTTTATATATATTATTTTTTTTAAAGGTTTTTGATATTATAATAATATTTAAATTTATTTTATTTAATTTATAAATATATTTTTAATATATTCGAATATTTATTAATATAATATTAAAAAATGATTCGGATCCAGATCTGTTTTGAGATTTTACTATCCGAATCCAAATCTGTTTTGTTCGGATATCCGAATTTTCGGATTTGGATGCGGATATCCGCGGATCGGATCTCGGATCCTGGATATTTTGTCCACCCCTAAACTTTGGTCCATGATCATTTATTTGATAATTAAAATATTGTCATTTATTTAAATTATTGTGCCAATAACGCACTATGGCTTTGAATAGTTACATCATAAAAGAGGCATATAGATTATATCGTTTGTTATTTACCATTTATTAATTTTAATTTGCAGTAGTGTAGACAGGAAAAAAAAAAATTACTGCATACCAACTACAAAATACTAATTTTGCAGAAAAAAAAAATCAATATACGTTGGATTGTTATCCACTTTAAAAGTAAAACAAATTAATTCACTAATAATTTAATCCGCTCTACATGCAATATCTATTCAAGAAAAAAAGATCTTATGATTGTCAAACTACTAAACCATCAAACATCTAATAAGCCGAGATGATAATACTAAAATGAGGGACCCATTTGCTTACTTATTTTCTTAAACTTCATCATACTATATAGTTATACAACTGAGAACCAACCAGTGTTCAACAATCCGTGATAAACCAATTGGGAGTATACACATTACACACTGACAAAGAGGAACCCATTTGCTTACTTATCCTTGGCGAAGTTTTCAAAAATAAATAAAGAAATAGAAGTTGTTGAGAAAAAGTTATTAAAACGGGCCCTGACATCGTGTACTGTGAGAAATAATAGATACAGAACTTTTTGATAGTTTGAACATTTCTTTATTTTTATTAAAAGTTAAACAAACTTTAATCACATGTACACAACTTCATATTTACGGTCACTTGGTAAAATACAAACACTCCATACAATTCTTGATAATACAACTATATATCTATTTGTTTTCTTTCCTTTGACATGGAACAACTTTATGCATCCAATCGGTGAAGAATTCCGATACACGAAGTTGAGATCTGTTTCAAAAGAGTTGTTCCCGTGAAGCTTATAAGTCAATAAAGGCATGTCTCTCGGCCACACTCTATGCAATCTTTTAACGCTGATAACTTGGGATTTTGGTGATTGCATGCTTCTACTCAAAGCTATTTGGATCGGTGGAGCCTAGGTATTGTCAAAACTTTCTAACTACTGCAAGTTTGATTGGTAACGCTGCATTGTTGTGGTATCGCATGTGTAAGGTTATTTACAATGGTTTAAGTTTACAACATCTTCTTTTTTTTCTTTTAACAACATTTGACATCATCTTCTCTCTTTTCCACCTCATTATTCAACACCCATTTACAATAGTTTTGTTTTAAAAATATTACAACACCTTACACCACTATTTATATTATATTTTTTTATTATTTTTTTATGTTTTATTTTTTTTGTGATTACATATTTTAGCTAGAATAATTAATTATCGATTAAAATTAAAATAAAATTAATAAAAGTTAAATAATTTTATGAAATAAATTTTGATTAAAAAATACAGGTAATAAAAATCAGAAATATAAATAATTATAATTAAAACACATACAATGACGAAAATTTAAAATGCAATACAATAAACACACAACACCAATGAAACAAACATAATTTAATTAGCACAATAGACTCAACTCACAAACTTAAAAATCTCATTCACCACGGAACATTCCAAATTGTGCTCATATGTGTTTGACTAGATCTGCTTGCAATCCGTGATGCACATTTGAATCACGCAACTCGGATCTAGCTCGAACATGATTTGTAAATGCAGGTAGCACCTCAGTCAAGAATGATGGTTGTGTAGTAGACTCACTTGCCTCAAATTGATCATAATCGGTCCAATGTTGAGCATATGTCTCTCGTTCATCCTCAACAATCATATTATGCAATATGATACATGACCTCATGATGATAGCCAAATCGACTATGTCCCAAAGGCGAGCTGGTTCACGAATGATTTTAAATCGAGCTTGCAACACTCTAAATGCACGTTCGATGTCCTTCCGACATCTCTCCTGACGTTGTGCAAATAGCTTGTCTGGTTCACTTTGAGGAAGCCTAATCGATTTGACGAAAGTAGGGTAAAAAGGATATATACCATCAGCTAGATAATATATCATATTATACGGACGTTGGTTCACGAAGAAGTTCACTCTTGGAGTATTTCCCTGTTCAACATCATCGAACACTGGTGAACGATCTAGAACGTTTATATCGTTCAATGTGTCCGGACATCCAAAAAAGCATGCCAGATCCATAAATCATGAGATGTAACTGCTTCAAGAATAACAGTGGTGGTTCCCTTATCTTCCCGAGTAAATTGACCTTTCCATGTTGTAGGACAATTTTTCCATTCCCAGTGCATGCAATCAATACTCCCAATCATCCCCGGAAACCCTCGCATCTCACTAACATGTAGAATTCTCTGCAAGTCATCTTGAGTTAGGGCTCTGAGATACTCTTGCTCATACAGTTGTATGATTCCTTTACAGAATCTTCGCAAGCACTCCAAAGCTGTAGTACCTCCAATTTTGATGTATTCATCCACCGCGTCAGCTGCCACACCATATGCTAACATTTGCATGGCCGTAGTATATTTTGCTAATGGAGATATACCTTCTTTTTTTGCTGCGTTAAACCGTTGGTGAAATAGTTGTCATTGCTTGATAGGTTCTCAACGATCCGAAAAAAACATGTTTTCGCATACGGAATCGCCGACGAAATATTGCATCGTCATATGTTGGATGATTGGCAAAGTAATCGTCAATCAGTCTTTGATTTGCCGCTGCATGATCTCTCTTGAAGTATTTTCTCTTGCTACGAGGTGGATAGTCTTCCTCTATTTTGTTTCGACGCTCTCTGAACCGGTTGACAATATACCTCTTTTTAATTTCAGACTGCCTTTTGTAAGTTTCGATATCAAAAGGATATTCTGATGGATCCATTGAGATTTTTGAGTAAGGTGATATTTGTGGTATTGGTACATCAATGGAAGGATGAGTCCCCATTTATAAGCTAGTGGAACCAACAAATTGAATGATTGGTAGCTTGGACTCAAATTGAGTGGGTGAAACCAAAAGTCACGGATAAAGATAAAATTCTCTTATTAAAAGCCAAAACTCAAGGATTACATTGACAAAAAAGTCATGGACACTTGACAACATTATTATCGCATAACATTATTAAAAGAAAAAGTGACAAACACACATTATTAAAGAAAAAAGGGACAAACACACATTATTAAAAGAAGAAATGACAAGCACACATTATTAAACGAAAAAGTGACAAACACAAATTATTAAAGCATGAAGTGACAGAATACAGATAACCACTTGACAATAATTAATTTCCAAATAGATCATGCCTCAACTTCTGCAACAGCTCTTTACTATTGTCGTCGATATGATCTTTTTTAGTTAGCTTGATAAACATTTTCATTTTTTTAGCTTGAGTCTTTTCCTTAATCAATTGGTTTGCCTCTTTTTGCATCATGGATATTTGTTCCAATCGATCTAACTCTTGCGCTTTAAATTGTTTGAATTCATTTCACTCTTCGTTAACTACTTCCAAAGCTGCGCTCTTACCTTTCTTTTTAGTTTTTTTCTTAGCAGCATCCCTGTCCATTGGACGAGCACTAGATCCTACAGAGTTGGAGTCACTAGCATCACTCTCGTGGGTTCTCTTAGATTTGCTGCTTCTAGAGCCAGTATTTCCTTCAACCTGACTACTATAATGTGGTTGATCACGAACAACGAGTCATTCCTTCATTAAATTGAAATTTCCATTACCAGCACTTGAATATAGTTCATGCGTTTTTGACAATACATCATCCTCCGACCACCCGCTTCTTTGCATACGCTTAGCGTTATCGTATGCACCGACCCATTTGGCTAATATTTTGTTCATGTAGTTGTACTGATTTTTGCACGAGTTTCCATCACGTGGAGGATCAAATGAGCAATGTTCATTACAATACTCAGAAATCTTATCCCAATATGAATCACCTTTCTGGTTTCTGCCAACAACGCTGTCTGTGCCATATTTAATCCATCCGCTTAAGAGCACCAAATTTTGCTCAGTGGTCCATTTTGGGCTTCTCCGACGAGAAGAGTTGAATCTTCTGCATTTGGAGTGACTTCATGAACACCGCTCATACTATCAAGAGCTATTTGTGTAGAAAATTCAGAAAATTTATTACCCGTTGGAGTAGAAGAATATGGAGGTGGTTGAGATGAATACAACATCCTCGATCCGTAATATGGAGGATGGTTTGGAACAGCAGATGACATGAAGAAATTTGGTGGATACCCATAATTTGGTATATGTTGAGGTTGGTTGGAAGGCTGATTTTGAAGCGGATAATTATTGGGATTTGGGTAGTTAAAAAGGTAATTAGAAGAATTTTGAATGTTATAAGGGTTATTATTGGGATCCATTTAACTAAAACGATTTTTAAAACCAACAGAAGTTTATTGTAGAATAATAGAAAAGAGAGATAAAAAAAGGTGGTTTTTTTTTTGTGTCCAAATGAAATGAAATAAGTGTCTATTTATAGAATATGAAAAAATGATGAATTTTGGTATAAAAATATTTATATATATATATATGTAGAATTATTTTGAGATAATTGATGTTGAATGATTAAGGAAAAAAAACAAATGTAGAATCTCAACGACCAATAAATATGTGTCACGTGTAAAATCAATCTTAAGAAAAAAAAAACAGGACCACTCATGTATTTGACAAGTGTCTCGCTTTTTGTTTATCAACATGGTTGCTAAATTTCAATGGAGTACGCGCCACATCTTAGTTAAGTCACTAAACACAAACCATTGCAAACCAAAAAAAATATCAACTGTTGTAATTTTTTTTACAACAAACCATTGTAACTAGTCTAAGTGGTACCAATTATGTACCGCCTCTAACGTGTTATCTCATGTGTAACTGTTCAATAAGACTAACGAAATTAATAGTAAAAAAAAGATATAGGTAAGGAGAGACGGTACGTAATTGGTATACATTTGAAATATAAATCTTTTTATCGGCATCATCTGGTGGCGGTTAGGAGACGGTAAGAGTACTATATATGTTTTTAAAAATTTTAATTTCAAAATATTTATCCCTTATATATTAATTGAAAATCATTTTAACAAAATAACCTTATGTTTACATGGAATATTACAACACTGCTATGCCGACGAGAGTGGGTTCTCTTAGATTTGCTGCTTCTAGAGCCAGTATTTCCTTCAACCTGACTACTATAATGTGGTTGATCACGAACAACGAGCCATTCCTTCATTAAATTGAAATTTCCATTACCAGCACTTGAATATAGTTCATGCGCTTTTGACAATACATCATCCTCCGACCACCCGCTTCTTTGCATACGCTTAGCGTTATCGTATGCACCGACCCATTTGGCTAATATTTTGTTCATGTAGTTATAGTGATTTTTGCACGAGTTTCCATCACGTGGAGGATCAAATGAGCAATGTTCATTACAATACTCAGAAATCTTATCCCAATATGAATCACTTTTCTGGTTTCTGCCAACAACGCTGTCTGTGCCATATTTAATCCATCCGCTTAAGAGCACCAAATTTTGCTCAGTGGTCCATTTTGGGCTTCTCCGACGAGAAGAGTTGAATCTTCTGCATTTGGAGTGACTTCATGAACATCGCTCATACTATCAAGAGCTATTTGTGTAGAAAATTCAGAAAATTTATTACCCGTTGGAGTAGAAGAATATGGAGGTGGTTGAGATGAATACAACATCCTCGATCCGTAATATGGAGGATGGTTTGGAACAGCAGATGACATGAAGAAATTTGGTGGATACCCATAATTTGGTATATGTTGAGGTTGGTTGGAAGGCTGATTTTGAAGCGGATAATTATTGGGATTTGGGTAGTTAAAAAGGTAATTAGAAGAATTTTGAATGTTAAAAGGGTTATTATTGGGATCCATTTAACTAAAACGATTTTTAAAACCAACAGAAGTTTATTGTAGAATAATAGAAAAGAGAGATAAAAAAGGTGGTTTTTTTTTGTGTCCAAATGAAATGAAATAAGTGTCTATTTATAGAGTATGAAAAAATGATGAATTTTGGTATAAAAATATATATATATATATATATGTAGAATTATTTTGAGATAATTGATATTGAATGATTAAGGAAAAAAAAACAAATGTAGAATCTCAACGACCAATAAATATGTGTCACGTGTAAAATCAATCTTAAGAAAAAAAAAAACAGGACCACTCATGTATTTGACAAGTGTCTCGCTTTTTGTTTATCAACATGGTTGCTAAATTTCAATGGAGTACGCGCAACATCTTAGCTAAGTCACTAAACACAAACCATTGCAAACCAAAAAAAAATATCAACTGTTGTAATTTTTTTTACAACAAACCATTGTAACTAGTCTAAGTGGTACCAATTATGTACCGCCTCTAACGTGTTATCTCATGTGTAACTGTTCAATAAGACTAACGAAATTAATAGTAAAAAAAAGATATAGGTAAGGAGAGACGGTACGTAATTGGTATACATTTGAAATATAAATCTTTTTATCGGCATCATCTGGTGGCGATTAGGAGACAGTAAGAGTACTATATATGTTTTTAAAAATTTTAATTTCAAAATATTTATCCCTTATATATTAATTGAAAATCATTTTAACAAAATAACCTTATGTTTACATGGAATATTACAACACTGCTATGCCGACGTGTCGTCGCCAGAATATATTTTGTAGGACATTAGTTACTAGACTAATTACATAATATGTCATTAGAGATCATAAACTGTCTTTATTTAAAAGATCATAATTTTACCTAAATTAGATTTATTTATTTATAGAAAATTAAGTAAATAAATATTATATAAAATTATAGCTGATTTTATTATTTTCTAAATTATAGATATCAATAATTTTTACAAAAATATACTATTAAAATATTTAGAAATATTTATTTAATATATTAATTTTGTAAAAAATATTATAAATATCTTATCTAGCATTATACGCGGGGATTATCTAATTACAATGTAAGTGATGATAGTTTAATCATTTGAATATTAATTCGTCAATAGATACTTGAAAATTAAACAATTGTTTTGTACCGTGCCGTCATCTCTTCTTGCTTTTTCTTGCCTTGTTATCTCTTACTGCCAAAAAAATATATATTATATATATATTTTAAACTATCATCACTTACACTATAATAAATATTTTAAATTTAAAAATCAATAGAGTTATAAATGTATTGGTATTTGAATGAACACAAATAATACTCTTATGTCCCATATTATAAGATGTTTTAGGACTTTTTATTTGTTTCATTTTATTAGATGTTTTGTAGGTAGATCTGTCAAGAGGATTGATTCGTGATCCGGAACCCGCCAAATCCATATTAAATATCACGACCCACACCTGCTCCGTATAATATGCGGATTTTAAAATCTGACCCACATCCGCAAAAACCGCAGGGCCCGCGGGCCCACCCGCATATATAAATTACTTGGGAAAAATTGTGCAAATGTAAAAATTTTGGGAAACATTTATAAATTTTTTTAAATTAAGGATAAAAAATATAAAATTCTATAAAATATAGGAGAAAAATGCAAAAAAAAATATATGCAAGTATCCACGGGACCCGCGGGGCTCGATCCGCTAACCCGCCAAATTTGTTAACCCGCCCCGCAAGATCTGCAAATTAGTGGTCTTATTTTGGTGAGGTCGAACCCGCCTTGTAGCGGATCAAAACCCGCGGAATCCACGGATGCGGATCAAAATGGATAGCTCTATTTGTAGGTTTCTATGTTAAATTTAAATGCATTAAATATTTTGTAATCAATTATATTATGCAGTATTTTCTATGATTAGTTGAATTGTTTTAAATTAAAATATTAAATGATATTTTTGTGAAATAACGTCTCGCTTTTAACCAAAACATCTTATAAATTGAAACATAGGGAGTACAAAACAGTACAACTTATTTTATTTATAATAAGCAGTGTTTTGTGGAAAATTACAAAACCGAATAGTTATATCTAAGAGAAAACTTATTTTAAATATATATATATATATGTAAATAAAATGTTAATTAACTCTTTAAAAGTTATAACATGAAAGAAGTATTAAAGATAATTGTGACTTATCCAACTTTGCTAGATTTTAGTTTTAACGAGTTTAAATTATATATAGATTTAGATATTCAAACATTTTGATAGAAAGAAAGAAGCATATAATGTTTTTTATTACATGTAGAAGGTACTTTCTTTATGCTACTTCCTTTCCTAAAAGAATAATACTAAGGTTTTTTTTTGGTTCCATAATATAATTTGTTTAAAACCATACTTTAAAAAAAAAAAATTCTCTTAGTAACTATATTAACCATTTTTAGTTTTGATTAATCTTTGCATCCCAAATAAATATAATTAAACCAGGTAAAATCCTTGTGGTGATATACCCGAAAATATAGCCAATAATATGCTAGGAGACATTGTGTTTGCTAGTCCGAATTACATAGAATTCAATTAAGATATATACTGTATGAAAATTTTAGTATTTCATTGATTTTCGTAGTGTGGCTGTTTTGATGGCACTGTTAATGAATATTTGAGCCTACCTTGGTATTTAATGCACGTTCAGTTTAATTGTTGACACAGGAAACATTCAACAAACTGTCGGAAAACAATGAATTCTCGTCTTAATACCTACAATACAATAAGAGAAACGTTACTATCATTTTTGGCATCACATTATACATAGATAGTATCGCCGCGTCACTGCCTCAACCACTTAAAAGCCAAGTGGCATAACTACGGCCTCCAATTCAATTTTGTAGCGCTCATCTGAGAGAGGTCGTTCTGTACTGGGCTGCTGACTACTTAACTCGTGTTTCTCATGGAACGGTGTATGTCCAAGTTCCTCCTGATCCTAATATTGGTAAAAAAGAACATAAGCGAAAAAATCAAACAGCACCAAATCGGGTTGTTTAAATTGAAACAAAACTCTAGAATTTTGTTTATGAATCAGTTATGTTTATTATATTAGAACTCAAATAATCAAACACAGAAAATTTATTAAAATTGATTTCATCATTTTTTTTTGTTGAAATTTTATTACTTGTATATATATATAAACATGTTCGTATGCAACCACCTTTACTGATATAATTTTAGACTTGTGTTTTATCAAGCAGAGGGAGTAATATATATAGAGAAACTAAAAATTTACATATTTTCTTAATTAGATTTGCTATTCTTTTTATTATACTCCCTATCTTTCATTTAAATTGCCGTTAAGGATTTTTCACACATTTAAGAAACATATTAAAATTTCTACTATACCCCCTTATTAATACACTACATAATTTTATCTCTTTAATTAATACACTAAAATAATAAGGTTAAAACGTTGATAAAAATAAAAAATAAATAATAAAGTTAAAATTGGAATTTTGTCTAAAATTATGCGTTGACAATCTAAAACATCACTTAATTTGAAAAGAAAAAAAACAATCCTAAAATGGTTTAATCACAAGCAGAGGGAGCATATGTTATTTGTTCTATTAGATATTAGATTTTAGTATTTGTTTCCATAAAATTATGGTTATCCACAATTTTCCGAGTATCTTAGAATGGATCCAGAGCCGATTATAGATGAAAGCGGACCAAACATGAGTTTGGAACCTCCCAAATAATCTGTAGGTGTAAGGCCAATTTTTTGCGTAAATTTTGCATTAAGTTGGTTATTAAAACCAATGTGGAGTCAAGCCAAGTTAGTGAGGGATTCGTTCATTTGTTAAGTAATTAGTGGGCTTATAAAATCTTTTTTTTTTGCACTGTATGGATCACATATTATAGAAGTGGAGATTGCAGATATTTTGTCAAACCCTATACAACACCACTGCTTCTCCACTAATATTAATGACAATAAGCATATGATCACCATAGATTAAGACACCTACTTGCATATCGCATAAGGAACCGTCTAGATACATAAGGGAAAAAGATTCATTCTTAACTTCAAATTAATAAGTCTCAGAAAACATACAAAGTCGATACTGATTACGAAAACAGATGCTTTTTTTTTTTTTTTTAGTGTTATATCTCAAATAAAGGTTTATTCTGGATCAGGTAAAGATTTGTTCTCAGTTTCAGGTTTGGAGTTAGAGAAACTTGACTACAAAGGTAAAAGATGGCTTCAATGTTTCATTTCTATCGTTAAGTATGGTTTTGATTGGTAACTAATTCGCAGAAAGGCATTAGAAAACACGATTCTAGAACCATTAGATGTTTATATACCTCTCCACAAGTGATGATGTTATAGGAAAAAAGAAAAGAAATGAAACATTATCTTCTCAAGTGAATCCATCAGGACCCATCACTCTCCTCATTTTTCCAGGAGGTGACAGTACGGCCGGGCTACTTCCGTGTTGGTTTTGCTCAGAGGCCTTTGGTTCTAGGGCATCTCCTTTTGAAGCTGGAATTTGAAGCTTCCCTGGCTCAGTTGGTGATGGAGAAGACGAGAAATACCTGATGAAAAACCAAATGATAATCAGAGCGATGAAACGGATTTTTGTTTCTCCTGAGTTTCTTTTGAAAGACTTAAACCTGTGATCCAAAGCTTGTTGTATCGTGATCCTTTGTCGTGGGTCGTAGATGAACATTTTTGCTAGAAGATCCAAAGCATCATCGCTTGCCATAGGGAAAATGGTACGTAATGGTGGAGCGGGTGTATAGGAGAACTCCATGTAGTCTGGGAGATAGATCATATCAGACCATTGGGAAGGTACTGGAGTTCCAAAAGCTTGAAAGATCTTTCCGAGTTGATCAATCTCAGTAGAACCCTGAACAAAGCAAAGCATTACATAAATAAATGTGGACAACTGCGAATATCAAGACATTCCTGAAGTATAGAAACATGTTTTGAGAAACAGAGATCTTTTTGAAACATAAAGCATAAAAAAGTATATACATTACCGGTAGAAATGGTCTACGAAGTAATAGCTCAGCAAAGATACAGCCTGCAGCCCAAACATCAACTCCTGCTCCATACTGTCGACTCCCAAATAGTAACTCAGGCGCTCTGTACCATGTAGCAAATACCTGTGTGGATAAGCATCTTTAGCTATGAATCAAACTTTAGGACTCTTCCACAAGCATATCTAACCAAAAAAATATCTACACAACCAATCAATTTCATTATCCTCTAGAGTAAACAATGTCGATAAGTCTCTAAGCAACAATTTGGTATTTGGTGACTTTGAACAACCAATCTTTTATATTACCAAAACCAGAAAACATAAGTATGCAAGAATCAGAATTAAAAACATTGGATGTCTTCTCAAAGCACTGTATGAATTTTTCATTTCCAGCAGACGAGATTTTTACACAACCAATCAATTTCAGAATCTTCTAGTCAATGATGTTAATACGACCTTCAGCAACAAAATGGTATCTTCTCAACACTCTGTATCTACTCTCAGTTTGTCCCAAGAAAAACATCCAATAGATCATCAAGAACTAGACTAATCTAGCTGCCAAATCAAGCCAAAAAATATCAAATTACCTGATGAGTAAACCTCCGATTCGGACTCCCAAACAACCTAGCCAAACCAAAATCAGCTAATTTCAACAAACCATTCTCTCCAATCAGCAAATTATTAGGCTTCATATCCCTAACAAACACAAAAAACAAACCATCACATATCAAAACCCAACCTTAAAAAAAAAAAAAAACAAAGAACAAACATACGAAAAATTCTTCCTTTACTAACCTGTGAAGGACCCATTTCTTATGACAATAAGCTAAACCCTTCAAAGTCATCAACATATAAGACTTAATATCACCAGGAGATAGAAAAATATTACGATCACGAATCACAGCTTCTAAATCAGTTTGCATATACTCAAAGACAAGATGCAAGCTTCCATTGTGAGGAAACGCATCAATGAGCTCAACGATGTGCGGATGATTCAGCTCTTTTAATAGCTTAATCTCTCTCAAAGCTGTGAAATTTACTCCTTCCTTTTGGTTTCCTAACCTAATCTTCTTCACTGCTACAGTTTTCCCAGTCTAACAAAACAAAATCGAAGATTTAAGTTTGAATCTGACGGAAATTGAAATCGGGTAGGAGGGTTTGATTTGGTTTTGGGTTTACCTTTGTGTCTGTGGCTTTGTAAACGACACCGTATGTTCCTTCTCCGAGTACTTGACGGCGGAGATACCGATCAACTGGTTGATTTTCGCCGGATTTCGACATTGGGTTTAAAGTTTAAAACACTTCCGACGAAGACGAGGGCTAATGAGCACTTTAAGGAATTAGATTCGTTTGGTCTTAATTTTGCCCTTACTTTTTAGTATTTTATGAAACGAACCTTATATTAATAAAACTATCAGAAACAACCCTATTATCTTACAAATGCTCTAGTCGTAGTTTTCTGTTATCGAACAGAACTGGATTGGTGTAGGTCTGTCCATTAAGGATATATATAGCCGATAAGAGTCGAGAACATATATTGAAAAGTATTATCCGAAAAGTATTGTTGGCTTTGCTTTGAATAAATCTTTGCCCCAAAATAACATAAACATTCAAACATGTCAAGAATCACTTCTCTAAAGCCTCTAGAAACAATTACAACAAACTGCAGATAATGCTTTAAGATAGAGAAAAGCAAAATGCAACATCTTTGGAGACAAGGAGATGATGGTTCTCATCCAGCCTTGGTTTAAGGAAGAATCATGATTCTTGAGGTTCTGGTATTGGTGGCTGATCAGGCAAAACCTGAGCTTCACCATTGACATTAGGTTGTTGTTCATTAGATGGTTCAGGAGGAGCGGCAGTGGTGGCAGTCTGCTCATCTTCTGGATGAAAATTTATAGGGAATTTAGTTACTCTAGGTTTGTCAGAGAGTATGTTCCTCTGGACTTTATCAATCAAAACCTTAGTTGGAGGCTCTTCCCTGAGTTGCTCATCCTCATAGTCATTGTTCACGTAATATCCAACTCTCAAGAATTCGTGACCCATGTAAGAACATGTCAACAATAGCACAGTGACACCAATGATGTCTTCCTCGCGAATCTTTGATGGATCTGGAGGATCAGCCTGTAAAACCCAGTAATAGAGAGTTAGACTAAGACTCTGTTGCTAGGCCACAATTGTAACGAGGGAGCATAAAAACAAATGCATATGTTACCTGCAATACAAACCGGTAGTTCCCCACATTAACAGGGCCTACAAGCACGCTCTCTAGAAGTTGATCATAAGTCTCATCTTCTGCTGAGCCCACGTAGATAAGTTTCCATTCCAAATCTGTACCAAAAGCAAAGCTGGGGTCTAAGTTGAAAGAATTTAAATCTTGCTTACAAGAAAATGATCATAACTATCAAGAACTACTGACTTTACATGAATCAGTGAAAAACCAATTTATATAGCTACATGGCTAGCTTCTGACTTTATTGAAGTAACAAGAAACCTATCTTAGCAAGTTATAATGTTTTCCAGACAAATCTAAGAACCATAAGTGCTGAAAAACTAATGTAAAAGTATTTCATCATTGCAAACAATCATACAAAAACCCTAATCAAGGCAAAACATATAACCCTGCAAACTTACTTGGAAAATGGAAAAAGACAGCTTTTGACATATGTTAATCAAATTTCTATGTTAACCAAGAACTTGTGCATAGATCAATCCAACTAATAGACAACAGGAATCGACTTCTACCATGTTTATGGCTACAGAATAGAAAACAGTATACACAAGTACCCAAAAACCCAAAGTTAAATCCTGTAGCAACATAATACCTAAGCCAAAGTAAACTGAGTCAGATGCTTTCTTTATGATTGAAATCACTCGTTCAATCTTTAAATTGACATCAAAATCATATAAAGCATGACTCTGATATTATCGCAATTGGGTTATACAATCAGTAAGAATCAGCAGAGACTAAAATAAAACGTCAATTAAACCAAGCAAATCATGATAGAAGACTGAAAATTTACAATTCTTGGAAAGAGAAAGTGGAGATTATACCGTCTTTGAGAGAATTCAAGCACTCGTAAGAAATCTCGAACTGAAAAGGGCTAACAAAAGGAGCAGGATTATCCAATACGGCGACGTTGGTGATGTTGATGGCACTCATTATGTTATTTGGAGAAGAACCCTAGATTCAATATACTTCATTCAAACACGGGAGAGACCCAGATAACAACAAAGTTTCCCTTTTTTTTTGTTTTGACTTATTCTAAAGCCGATAAAGCGGAGAAGCAAAGAATAAAGAGCTTAGGGTTTTCGAATTTTTCCGAGGAGAGAATAAATCGACGAGGAAGCTCAAAGAGGTTTATTTATCGGTGGTGAGAGAGACAGAAGCGATTCGTGAAGATGAAATGTTTCAATTTTGGGGGAAGGCTTCTTATAACCGGTTGTCGTATGAAGGGTGACCGGCTATCACCGGTTACTTGATTTGGCGGGAGGAGTACTTAACTCGCGAAATGGAGGAGGGAAAATTGCTAAAAATTGAATTTTAATGTTTGAACACAAAATGTATGGTCCGATTAGTTACACAAACACATTATATTTTTTAATGATAACGGGATTGTTGTGTTAAAAAATAACAGTATTATTTTTGATACTGGTAGTTTTTATTGTTTTGTGATTGGTAACCATTCTAGTAATATATTTATCTTATATATATAAAAGATTATCAATCATATCCGTTATTTCAAGAGTCTACCGTAAATTTTAACACGAATCACTATCTAAAATTTGGTGAATTTACTATATATTAAAAGCGATTATTTTAAAAAAGAAAGATATAATAAATTTTACAATCAATGATTACAAATCTTTGAATATCCTATTCTTTTAATTTGTTCAATGATGGGTCATTTGAATATCCTATAATATACATATATTTTTTTTCCCATTTTCTCTGATTGTTATTCCATATTGTTGTTACCAATAAAGACCATTTGTGCTTACGACATCAAAAAAGAAAAAGTCATGCAGATACCTAATATATATACAGATTGGCTAGATATTCACATAGTTTTGGAGAGAAATATTTACACAAAAGAAAATGTGATGCATATACATAATATATACAGATTGGCTAAATGTTCACATAGTTTTAGGTAGAAATATTTACACATAAGTTTACAAACCGATTAAAAACCACAAAAGATATCGGCTACTAATTTAAACACCCTTGCCAAGTGCGATAGCCAAAACGCCTAAACGAACCAAACGCAGATAGGAGCATGTTACTGTCGAGATGTGATGTTCATTTTTCTGGTTTGAGCATGAAACATCTCTGCGATATCTGCAGCCGTGCTGCATTCCTCGGGATATCTATCTGTCACTTTACGAACAAATCTCGGAAACCTAACAGAGATGCCTCGGGATGGATGGACGAGACCTAAAGCGGCACTGTGAACAGGCGAGACCGTAAAATCTGCACCTCTGATTTCCCAAACAACCTCTGCCGAAAACCACATGTCAGGTGTCTCCCCTGTTCTGTAGTAAGGCGGCTTTTTCGCAAGGATCTTATCCCCAGAGTAGAATTCTTTCATCTGCAAGATAAGCAATATATTGATGATCCTCGATACTAGAAAGTAGAATCACGATTGAAATGGTTCTCAAGTCACAATTAGGGCTTGAGTCGGAATATAGACCAAACCGACCCTAATTTGAACCAAAATGTATTTACTACCCAATCTGTTAGCAAAGGTAAAAAACCCGAAAACCAAACCCCAATTGCATAAAACCATACTGAATTACAAATGGATTCTACTGGTTTCAGCTTCTACAAAACTAACAAAACCGAAACCGAAAACTACCAAACAATAAACCAGATGTCCACCATTAGTCACAACACAATGTTAGGATTCATAAAATTTATCATCAAAGGTTGGATGAATGGAGAAGTACGAAAGTGTAGTTGAGCTTTTCATTACCTCGATGTAAAAGGCATCAGAAAAACCAGACATGACACGGCAGACACTCTGGAATTCCTCAGTCTCAGGGTTGAAGCAGGCCATAAGGAATGGACTATACCTACACACACAAATAAAACAGAAAAATCAGAATTCATCAAGATGCATTTGAGAAATTACCAGTAAACTTATGATTACAATTGAGCTTCAAAGCTACAAGGCCAATTCAAACATTTTTCTTTTTCTTTTCAGGAAAAAGAGACAGTTGGGAAATATGTTTTTACTACCATCCTGCTTTTCTCCCATTGCCATGCCAAGCACCTATAGGAACTAAATCCAATGTGTCACCCAATCCATCTACATAATCTCGCTTAACCTGAGCCATAAAAAATAGCACCATTTAATCCATTTCCAGCACATTATGTTTAGGAAGATAATTTACAGCAAAGAGACCTTGAGCCATGAATCAGAGCGCTTTGTGGGGCAGTATCCAGCATCAACATCTAAAGACTTGACCATGATTCCTTCACAAGATGACTGAAATGCTTCTTCGAGAAAAGCATTTATCCTACTCAGAGTGTCTTGATTATTCAAAGACGCTTCTTCTGTTCCCACCTATTAAACAATGATCGGTTCAATGAAAATACCAAAACACTTAGTTACAGAAGAACGCTTTACAATGTTCTAGCCTATAACTTTTAGGTGAGAAGCTACCGTAGCACTTACAGTTATTTCCTTAGCATATTCAAGATAACCTGGCCTAGTCTCAGGGAAGACCTCCTTTAGACCTGAAAGTTCGAGCATAACCAAGTAAGATAAGAGTGGGCATATATGAACTTGGTAGAGAAAATGAATGCATCAAGTTAAGGAAAAAAGAGAATGATGGGGATTACGTCTTCGTCTCTCACGGAGGGGAAGAGCCAACAGCCTGCATTGATACGCTAAGCAACTTACAACTCAACATATAAGTTATTAGGATAAATGCAAAAAAAAAAAAAAAATAAAAAAGTGAGTAAAAAGACTCATACTGTTCTCCATTGACAAACATAATATCAAACACGAAGACGCATACTTCAACCTGCAGAAAGCCATTGGAAGAAATAAATACATCTAGAAGAACATATTGAAAAACTAAAAAATTGACAATGGACTAAGAATTTTGTATTCAAAGGATACAATAGGACGAAAAGGAAAAACTTCATGAGGAAATCGCCAAACATACTGAAGAAAAAAAGAAAAAAAATCTCCTTTTTGCCTGGATTTGTTGAGAACTAGATTAGTAGAGACTAACATGTAAAACGATGTGGAACTTCCATACTAAAATTCAATTGGAAATGGAGTGTAACGTCCAAAACATAAAAAAACCATCCCCATGTCCAAGCAATTTTAAAAACATGAGATAAAACAGGTGACAAGTTTGTAACCGTGACTACAACAAAGAACACGGGGCAATAGCGTAATTAATAGAACAAATCTACTGAGATAACTGCTGAGATTTTTGACATAAATGCTGATAAGCATTTACTTGTTATAAGATTGTATATATTTTGTGTTCGATACCTTAATACTTTCTGTAGTTATCAAAGCATCTTTGCTCCCTCTCTCTCTTGTTGATAACTCTTGGAATGACATGAGTTTGTTTCCATTCATTCTATCAGTGGCAACCACCTAAAACCATAAAAAACCAATACACCATGTATGACCAAGAGAATTTATGATAAACAATTACTGGTTTAATTTGAAAACCGGCAAAAGGTCCCTTGCCTCGTTTTCCTGTGCATGGCTAGAGGGGTTTGGATAGATAAAGATGCATACAGTGAATTATATGAAAATTCTCCTACCTCTGCGTCCAACATGAATGTCTCAGTGGCAGGGCAAGAAAACTGTTTTATGACATCAACCAGATCCGGAAATCTGGACGTTGTTTCGTCCCCATTCCGAGAAAAGATATGCACAGTACCATCATATAACTTATGGATCTGGGCGCGCTGGCCATCATATCTGAAAGTCATATTTAAGCATAATAGCAAGGTGATTCAGGAAACACAGAAGACTAGTAGAGATCAATAGAGTGCAAAGAAAATTAATGGAAACAATATCAACTCTATCGTAACATTTAATGGCATCTAACAGAATGCAAAGAAGATTCAAGGGTTGCGAACTGAAAGAAACAGACATTCCGCTAATAATCAGAAATTTAGCAGTTTCGAGTAGTTTAAGAGAAGTTCTTGAGACAAACTTACTTGTATTCACAAGTAAAAGCCTTGTCTTGGAAGAGGTTAAAAAATTCTTGAACCTCCTTAGCAATTCTGCAATTAAAAAACAGTAATAAAGGCATGAGATCAGCAGTTCTAATCGTTATCTTGCAAACAAAGATGTCGCGAGGATCTGCACAATTACTTTGCAAGCATGGGTTTTATAGGTATCCCTGGGACCATTGACAGAGTTGACGTTGAAAACTCAATGTCTTTGTCCATGAGAGAAGGAACAACCACGTCCTGTTTAGAAACAAATAATGTACTGAAATTGATGTCTCTATTTGAAAACTTTGCTATACTGAGTAGGCCAAAGAATAAACAGTCTGAAGGCTGTAAACAGGTGGAATTCATTTTTTTTTTCTGACAACAAAGTAATTAAGAAAAAATGGATTCTTGGTTTTTTCACTAATTCTTGATCAAGCCACCCTACAATTGTTAATGGCATAAACAAAATTTAATGCAAACAAATAAATTTTTCAAAAATGTCATTTCGCGTGAAAAATGGCAAAGCAAAAAGAGGCCGCGAAGGTAAAGGTTGACATTTAAAGCTCACCAGAGAAGGAAGAATGTTATAAGCCTCAACTACTGCAGCAGAAACACTCTGAAATTTTGAAGTTTCCACTTAACAACATAAGCGCTTGGATATAAATTTTTGAACACGCTTGACTTGATAAGTGACAACTAAGAGAGAAAATAAAATCAAACCTCGAGTTTCTCTCTGAAACAGGTTTCTGATGGTTCTTTGTTATGGCAAGTCCAGAAAGAATTCATAACGATTGCTCGCCCAAGTGCAGGCAGAACAGTTCTCAACATAGCGCCAATCCTTAAATTACGGGCCTGAACAGGCACATCGCTGCTTACAGCACGGAAGTTGTGAACAATATTATAAATAGAAAAAATTCGAGAAACTCTCACCAATGTTCTAACAAGAAATTTGATCTCTTTCTCTCTACAAGAGCGCATTAGCTTCACGATGAGATTTTTCTTTTGCCTAGTACTTCCAGTACCCGTCTGCACACTGAGGAAAACTGTTAGGAGCTTGCTGGAATGACCTCATGTTAGTAAAAAATGTCTGGCTACAAACCAAAGATCATTATAATGATCCACTAACAATGAAACTGTGCTTTAGTTAGAAGAAAGCTTAAACGAATTACCAGACAGAAATCACATAATGTTCTGCTAAAGTAGATAATCTATCAATAACATTTAGCATTTAGAGATAGCTTAATAGTGTCAAAATCAACACAAGGTGATCTAGATCTGTCCCACTTACTTTTAAGAACCCGAATAGTTATCTGAGGACTACAGAAAATCATTTATATTATCCCAGCAAATCATCATTGTCTTAGGCATCCATAGTACTTATACCTATATATATGAAAGAAATAGATGTAAAAAGAAGGGAAGCCACCAACAAACCAGTATAAAATTCAGAAAATAGAAATGCTGTTATAGTTCTTTAACTCATATATCCGTTATAGCCATTTCAACAGAAAGATGAACAAGCACCTCTGAATATTTTAATCTTCAAAGAGACATAGTATCACCAGTTAATAGCTGTTATGCTGTACGCATTGCCAGTTAAGCTCTTTACCTAATCTTTCGTAGAGTTGAAAACACATCTCTAACTAGAAGTAGAGGTGGAGGAACCAGTAGCTTTTGTGTTTGTCGACATAGCTGAGCAACATCCCCTGAGAATTTTGATATTTAAAGCCCGTTTCAGCAGGGTGTCCAGTAAGGAATAACAACCAAGGATGGCATATAATTGTCTTACCAAGATCCCCCATGCTATTATACATATCTCTCACAGTAGACCGACTTATTCCACATGCTTCTTCCAATGCAGAAGAGATTAGACTTCCACCAATGTTAAGCTCCTGTTCAATTGATACTTGATCAGAAAAATCTTTAAGGTTATTCAAATAAAAAGAGAAGGAAGAAAAGATAAAAAAACTGACAATATTCTCATGGTCAGCGGCAATCTTATTTGTGCAAAGATAAACAACGGGCAGAACATCTTCTGGAGAGAGAGCCAACAAGCTGATGGATGAGAATATACAGAAATATAAGTGCCAATCATCATTGCTGCAGCTTAATCAACAGAGTGAACGGGAATCAAAAAGAGTTGGCAACCTTCTAAACATGTTGCAAAGCATAGACATAGCTTTGATCTTGCCCTTTTCACCTTCAACGGAAGCAAATGTTCGGACAAGGTGGATATATGGAGCTGGTTGTCCCTCCCTCCAACAAGCTGCATTATACCAAACACACAGAAATGCAAGTTGGCTCAAAATTCCTACAACTCTGCAAACAATGTGTTTGCAAACAAACTCTCTCAAATTTAAGGAAAAAAATTGATATGATATTAAAATTATAAGACTGTGCATATAAATACACCAACCGTGCTCTTTAGGTTTATATTTTTCAGGAGGTAGAGATACATAATTTTTGTCCACAATTTCCTCTGCTGATGTCTGCACACATATGTTGACTGCATATCCTGATTTTTCTGACACCCTTTTGTCCTCCTGAGAGGAACATGCTTGTGGACATTGCGAAAACTGAATTGTTTTGCTAGAGAGTCCTCCCTCACCTGCATGCCCACCAGGTATTTCACTGGGTTTGCTGTAATAGATATCCAATGCCCTATTTATATCTCCTTTAGCCTCATCAATGATGGAAGCAGCATAATCTCTTAAAGATTCAGAACCATTAACAATATCAATAAATTGATCTGTCACTTCTTTGTATGCTTCTGTAGCATCATTGTGGACCATCTTTTTATCTGTATTGCATTCTTCAGTCTCTGAACCAGCACCAACAGAATTAGATCCACTATCCAAGACCTTATTGAAAAACTTAAATATGGTTGGCTGCCTCGGACCAACTAGTCTCGATTTTGGATCTTTCTTGGCCTTCTTGTTTGACTTACTGCCCGAGCTTTTGCCTCTTTTCCCAGGAGAAATGGTACCCTTTGTTAAATTCATTTTTCTTGGTAAGTCGAAACCTTTTTGAAACGCTTGAACATCTGGATAAGTGCTCTTCACAGGATTTGGTTGCAAGTCGGTTACATCGTCATCAAACAAAACAGCTTGATTTTCGAAGGAAGGCGTGGGAAGAGAGGATTGCTTGTAAAGCTCTGCTTCACATTCATAAAAGTTACTTACTATTTCCACGGGATTACCAGCATGCTTCTTAATCAGATCTAACATCTGCTCTTCAGTAACCCAAGCAGGCAAAGAATCACGTAGTTCTACCAGCAAACTTTCAGTCACCGAAGAATCACTACTTGGGGCTGTATCATGCAATAAGGGTCCTCTAGATGATGGAACATTATCTCCACCATCTTCACATGCTTTTTTATCTTCCCCTTCGTAAACCTCAGCCAAGCGTGACACAACATCTATGTCCTTTTTCTCATTCTTCTGGTAAGACTGACAATAGAAACCCAATAAAAAATCTTTCTTGTTTGCCATTTCATCTACCAATCCAGAAAAATGCTTCTGCATCTTATTAACCTCCTTGCTATCAAGCCTCTCGATATCAACTCCAACTGTAGGAATAACTCTTTTAGGTTTCAAGAACTTTATGTACTCTCTAAGTTCATCA
Organism: Boechera divaricarpa; assembly: GCA_026770425.1. Classification (NCBI taxonomy): domain Eukaryota; kingdom Viridiplantae; phylum Streptophyta; class Magnoliopsida; order Brassicales; family Brassicaceae; genus Boechera; species Boechera divaricarpa. The sequence continues at coordinate 20,169,285 of CM049182.1, read as the reverse complement.
TAATTCGAATGCTCACTATACGGTACAAGATATATCTCCATCGAATCTTTAATCCTAACCGCAAACTTATTCCGCTTCACTTCATAAGTCCACCCTGTAGGCACAAAACCTATAACTTTATCATACCCTTTCTCAACCATAATCTCATTCATCTTCACAAAATTCGGCCTAAAATACGGCCAAGTCTCACCCAATACATTCCATCCCACAACATGAACATCGCTCTCATTCTCATCCTCTGTAAACATTCCATCCGCTCCACACCCCAAAACCGACAAAATCGACATCTTTCTCGCATCCACAACGATTTTCCTCTTACATCTCTTAGCAATCTCAACCAAAATCTTCTCTTTACCAACAACATAAGTAGCAACAAGAAACAAAACCTTCTTCTTGGTATCCACACACTCCTCACTAATCTTATCTATCACATTAACCACAGAACCAACAGATTCCTCTTGCGTCGGAAAAACAAACTTACGATTACAATAAGTAGTATCCAGAAAAACACCATCACATCCAACAAAACCACTAAGAAACGAATCAAATCTCATCTCATCACAGAATCTAAAATCTCCAGTATGGACATACCTCTCAAATCCACCATTCTCTAATGTGACTTTAAACAAGAACTGTACCGCTCCAGGACAATGATTCGCTTCAACCAACACAACTTCAGAGCCATCGATCACAACCGTTTGTTGCATAGGTAAAGCGAAGACGAATTGTGAAGGAACTTGAAGGATTTCTTCAACGAGACGAGCGGTTTTGTGAGAGCAGAAGATAATTCCACTAGACCAAGAAGAGGAGAGACCGGAGTAATGATCGGAGTGGAAATGTGAGAGGAAGAAGGCGAAGGAGGAGGAGGAGGAGGAATCGGAGGATTGTTGTGGGAAGCGAAAGAGATCGACGATGAAGTTAGTTTTAGGGATTCGCTTTGAATGAGGGATTGAAAGAGATGAAAATGGTGGTTTCGGTGGGGGAAATTGTGGAGAAACAGAGGAGATTGCTGACGAGTAGAGATTTGTAGAATCAAGGTTTAGGGTTTCTGAGTTGCCGGCGATTGTGGTTACGCCGGAATCGGAGACCATGATGACGAGGAAGATGAAAATTGGCGCCAAAATGCGATGCTTTTAGGGATTGGATTTTCTAGGTTTGGGTTTCGTTTTGGTTTCCGAGGAAATAAAAGCAGTGTAACTTCCGATTACAGTGGCTTTACTTCGGATTGCTTAAGCAACTGCCTAAAAGAGAAACATGATATTTGTCATCTTAACTCAAATTATTTCATGTGTTTGTTTATCGAATACAGTAGTACACTCTAGACAATTTCCAATTCTTATTTATTGGAATGTGTAGCAATTTTGGGTAGATAAAAATGGGGATGACGCTCTATTCCCACCCACGAACTATCATATAACAACGTATACATCCGAACTTTAATCCTCTTGCTAAACCCACACAGAAATAAAGTTAAAGACTTATACACACCCAGAAACAATGTTAAATATGAAAACCCACCCAGAGACAATGTTAAAAACGTAAACACACCCAGATCAATAGATTTACACACGATTCTAGTTTAACAATAACCACGCTCGTCGGATTGATTTTATTAACCAATCTAAACCGCTTTAATACCCGATTATTACCCGATTATGACCCGATTATGATCCGAGTATAGTTAAATCATACCTAAACCGATAACAACACCAAAACCCAAAATCAATCCATTTCCCATCTAATTTCCCCCAATTCATTTCCGATAAACCCTAATCGTCGAACCCTAATCGCCGAACCCTCACTGAAATTCACTGTAATCGGAAGGGAAATTGAGATGGCGCTTGTTCCCGTGGCCCAACCGACTCCTCTCGAAGATGAACAAGAAGAAGCAGATGAGCTTAGAGAGAAATATGATTTCGAAATCAATCAAACGGTGAATGATTTCGCCGATGAACCGAGAGTTCGACATGATGTGTTTCCCGAATCCGACGATGAGTATGAAGAAGAAGAAGCAGATGGCCACCATCAATCTAACCCAGAAGATAACGTTCGGCGAGGCTCGGGAAATCTATTCAAAGGCCAACAATTTTTCACCGCAACCGCATTCAAGGAATGTGTGCTTGATCACACCTTGAAAGCAGGTAGAAACATCAAACAATATAGGTGGGATACAAACAAATGTGCTTTTGAATGTGTAGGTGGTAATTGTTCTTGGCGGGTATACTGTTCAATGAGAAAGGGTAGCACTATGTGGTCGATTCAGGGGTATAAGTTTAGGCATTTGTGTGTCCCTAATGGTGAATGTGAGATGCTAAAGGTTTGTCATAGCTCGTCTATTTGTTGATAAGATTAGGCAAGAACCCGAGTACTTTTTGCCCATGAAGATTGAAGAGTTGATTAAGGAGAAATGGAAGATTACTGTTTCCCGGTCTCAATGTCAAGCGGGTAGAAACAAGACCTTAGGATGGATTGAAAAGGAGTATGAAGAACAATTTGCCAGACTTAGGGATTACGGAGCTGAGATATTACAATCTAATCCTAATTCCACTGTGGCCATAGAGACATTGATGAATGAAGAAGGTTTAGATGTGTTTAACAGGTTCTACGTGTGTTTTGATGTTCTAAGAAAAGGTTGGAAGCTAAATTGTAGACCACTTATAGGGGTTGATGGATGTTTCCTTCGAGGCAAAATGAAAGGACAGTTCTTAGTGGCTTTAGGTAGAGATGGAGACAACGCTATCTACCCTATAGCATGGGCGGTGGTTCAAGTTGAAAACATACCAAATTGGACTTGGTTTGTGAAGAAAGTGAAGGCTGACTTGGAGTTAGGTGATGGTGAAGGATATGTATTAGTCTCAGATCGTCAGAAGGTAACATTCTTGGTCTCAGTTTTGTTTAATATATAAATTTTCATTCATGTGATATTTGATGATTGTTGTTACTTTTCAGGGACTCATAAGAGCTATGGAGTTAGAGCTACCAAATATTGAGCATAGAATGTGTGTGAGACACATTTATGCCAATCTAAAGTCAAGACATAGGAAGCTACCTGAGCTGAAACCACTTATTTGGATGCTAGCATGGAGTTACAATGAGGGTGATTACAGGAGAAATCTCAGGAGTATTATGCAGTATGATATGGGTGTTTATGAGGATGTATTGAAGTCCAAGCCAAAGACTTGGTGTAGGGCATTCTACAAGCTTGGTCCTTGTTGTGAAGATGTCGAAAACAACTCAACGGAATCATTCAATGCCACTATTGTGAAAGCCAGAGGGAAACCACTAGTTCCTATGCTTGATCTTGTTGCGCGTTTGGCTATGGTTCGCATATTCAAGAGATGTGTCGAAGCTCATGATCATGAACCATTGTTGACTCCATATGCAAAGCAAATGTTGGATAGTGAACTTGAGCAAGCTGGAATTTGCAGAGTACTTAGGAGTACTAACAACATGTTTATGTCTGTGCTAGGAGGGACTGCATATCGGGTTTGCTTAGAAAGGATGAGTTGTAGTTGCAGAAAATGGGAAATCACTGGTATCCCTTGCGAGCATGCCTATGGGGTTATACTCGATAGGAATCTTCAGCCAGAAGACTATGTTGCTCACTGGTTTCGGACTGACAAATGGAGGAGGACTTACATCGATGGTATCATTCCAATTCAGGGAGCCAAATTTTGGCCTACTGGTACAGGACCAGCAGTCCACCAGCCACCTGAGCCACCGCAGCCTGGACGAAAAAAGAAGTCAAAGAAGGTGAAAAGAAAGAAAGGGGTGAATGAATCACCAACTAGAAAGGCAACAAAACAGAAGATTATGCATTGTGGGATTTGTGGAGAAGCCAATCATAACTCACGGTTTCACAGACGGGTATGCATTGTGTTGTTTAATGTTGTGGTGTTTGTTATTATGTTGTCTTATATTCATTGTGTTTCTTATAGGAAGCTCAATCCAGTCAAGCTCAATCTATTCAAACTCAAGCTAGTCAAGGTGAATCTTCTCAGGGAGTTCTTACTCAGCCATAAAATTGAAGATTTTTATGGTTTTAGGATATTGGTGTATATGTGGGCGGTTTTGTGTTTTTTTAAGACTCACTAATCGGATGTATTAGCAAGATTCAGACATTGGATGTCTTTTGGTTTAATTGTGTCTTTTGTGTTTTGGATGTTGTTTTTTTTTTTTTGCTATTGGAATCGGATGTATTAGCTACAATGGAATGTTTTTTAAGACCCACTAATCGGATGTATTAGCAATATTCAGACATTGTGTATTTTGTGTTTTGGATGTCTTCTTTTGTTTGATTAATGCATTAAAACAACATTTCATTAGTGCATCTGAAACAAAACAATGAAGCATAAACAGAAACAACATTCTATACTCTTCCTAAAACAACAACTTAGCAAACACAACAATGGAACCTACGACAACAATACCACAAGCAATCTTCATATTCCTTGCATTCTCTTCCATTTTGTCAAATACAATCTTCTTTGCCTCTACACATTCTGCTCTAATTTCATCCAAGTCCTTATGAAGTTTCTCAATGACCTCAACCATTGACTCCACCTCGTCTTCTATTGCATCATCGAACCACTTGAACACGTGGTTATCATCGGCTAATTTTTGTGCTGCAGCAACGGAGCATCTATAGTATCGCCGATTTGGATTGGCTTGTGATTTCGAGATGCATGAGATGGTTGAAACTCCACGCCAGCAGCGCCTGGGAATCCCGTGAACAATTCGGCGCCGACGTGAACTCGACGAACTTGAAGCTTGTCCCGTCACATTGCTCATCTTCTCCTACACACAAAAGACTATGAAAAAACATTACAATCAACAAAAACATCGATTATTAACTAGCTTCTAACTCGAAAACAGTAGACAAGACAAACACTACAAGAAAATACCGCTTTTGCGATGGAACAATTTATCGCAAGTCCATCGCAAAAGGCTCGATGCGACGGACTTGCGAGGAACACCAAATCGTCGCAAATCACGGGTCGCAAATCGAAAATCATCGCAGATTCGTCGCAATGTTTGCGACGGAGTGAAACAGTAGCTAATCCGTCGCAAACATACCTCGCAAATCCGTCGCAGTATAGCGACGAATTAGCGTGTAAATGTTGTTGTCGCAAAACACCATCGCAAGTCCATCGCAATATTGCGAGGGACTTGCGATGAACATTAAAAACCTCTCGCAAATCCATCGCAATATTGCGATGGACTTGCGATGGTTTCTAAGCAGTTTATCGCAAGTCCCTCGCAATATTGCGATGGACTTGCGATGGATTTTAATATTAATATCAATAAATTAATATAATTTCGATTTTAAATAAAATATAAATTAAAATTAAAATATAATTTAAAAAATCTAATTAAATTAAATTTAATATTAAAATCCAAATAAAAATAAAATTCATAATATATTAAAAAAATGAAAATACAATATTTGTTTTTAATACAGGAAAAAAACTAAGATCCTGATGGTCCGGCCCCGGTCCCCGTTCCGGTTCCGCTACCAGAACCGGAGTCATCTCCGAACTCGTCCCGAAGAAGCCGTGCGAAATCCGCATCCTTCGTGCCCAAATATTGAAAAAGCTTATCATACTTGGACATCTGCTGACTCTGTGCTTCGATAATGCTCGCCTGAGACTGGATGATAGTCTGAAGAGCTTCTGAATCCTGGCGGGATGAAGCTGAAGACGATGCAGAAGTGTACGAGTCAATCTTCGATTGCAGGGAACCGACACCATAAAGTCTCCCTTTTTTACGGGGAGCGACCTGAAAAAAAAAAATTATTGTAATTTATAATAAACATAATTACAAATATTTACAACAATTTTAAAGACATACCTCAGAAAAAATTTTGTTCTTCATGGCCGGAGAGACGGAAGCAGTGCTCTCGGGATCATCACCGTCAGAAGCCTGGGTCAGCTCCTGCATCTTGGAAGTGACGTCGTGGTAGAGCCTCTCGGATTTCCCGTCGACAAACGATCCATCCGGTCGCCGTTTCGTCTCTTCAAGAACGGCTAGCAAATCCGGTGTCGCATCGTCTCCACGGGTCTCAGCCTAAAATATATATAAATAATTTGGAAACATATTTAATGTAAAATTTTAAATATTTAAAATTTATTAACAAAAACTTACTATCTTTCGAGCTCGTGCTTGAAACGATAGCTGTCCGGAACGATGCTTATGACACCCGTCCCCGTCAGGATCCGAAAAGCGGGCAGCTCGAGCATTTCCGCTCCGGATCTCACTTCTCGGATCCGACCAATACGCCACGAGGCCTTTCCAGACCTCAACCTCCATCCACCGAGGCATCGCATTGTCGCCCTCTTTTTTCCACTTGCTCTTCCACCGTCCCACTTGGTCACACATTCGAGCCTTCAACTTTTTCTCAAACTCTATGCGCACCCTCGATGTAATCACATGATCCCAGTGGTATGATTGCTAAAAAAAAAAAATTATGTTGATAAAAATATAACAAATAAGACTTTGATATAAATAAAATTTTGCAACTTACAGCGAATGCCTCGAACCACCGGTGGACGACATATCTCGGAGTCTGCGTCCAATTAGCATGAGGTTCTTTGAAGTCTCTTTCCAGGATCGAACGCACCTTAGCTGCTACACAGCCGTCTTGTTCGAACCTGAATTATTTGTAAAAAGATAATTAAATTAAATATAGTATTAAACATTACAAAATTAAATATGAGAAAAAAATAAAAGAAATTACCAAAAAGTCCCTCGAGGACGGTCAGGATCAAGATGTGGTAGACGGTCATGACCTGGCTGATTAAGAAGCGCCTGTATGACCAGATCATGGTCAGCGTCGAAATGGTGGGCGGTGTAGGTTGAGGTGGCGGCGGTTGTCTTTGGCGGGGGCTCTGGTGACTGATGATGAGTGTCGGGAATATGAGACCCGCCCATCTGAGAAGTGAAACTGGCCCCAGGAGTTGGCGGCGTCGATACACCACCACGCGAAAGATATCGCGTGTAGTCGTTCGACGATCGAGACATCTCGCAAAAAATTACTAATTTATAACATAATTCACAAATTGTAAAACCTAAATCATAATTCCTAATAACAAAATCTAAATAACCAAACATAATTCACAAATTCTAAAACCTAAATCATAATTTCTAATAACAAAATCTAAATTACCTAACATAATTCTCAAATTCTAAAACCTAAATCATAATTCCTAATAACAAAATCTAAATTAACTAACATAATTCACAAATTGTAAAACCTAAATCATAATTCCTAATAACAAAATCTAAATAACCAAACATAATTCACAAATTCTAAAACCTAAATCATAATTCCTAAGGGCATCATTAATGGAGATACCCAAATGGGTTTCTTAATCAATATTTAATTATAAAACTTAAGATAAGAAACCCCCTTAAGAAACTCATAATTTTTATACTCCAATGCTAGAACCCCATTAAGGGTTCTTAAAAAGAAAATATTTATAATTTGTTTTATTTTAGATAGAGTTAATTTATAATTAAACATAACATTTTAAACATAAATATAATTAAATCTGTCACTGCTATAAAACAAATCTGTTACCACTATAAAACAAATCTGTCACGACTATAAAACAAATCTGTCACAACTATAAAACAAATCTGTCACAACTATAAAACAAATCTGTCACAACTAAAATAAATCTGTCACAGCTATAAAACAAATCTGTTACCACTATAAAACAAATCTGTCACGACTATAAAACAAATCTGTCACAACTATAAAACAAATCTGTCACAACTATAAAACAAATCTGTCACATCTAAAATAAATCTGTCACAGCTATAAAACAAATCTGTTACCACTATAAAACAAATCTGTCACGACTATAAAACAAATCTGTCACAACTATAAAACAAATCTGTCACAACTATAATTCAAATCTGTCACAACTATAAAACATAATTCATAATTCCTAATTCTAACATAAATTACCTAACATAATTCTCAAATTCTAAAACCTAAATCATAATTCCTAATAACAAAATCTAAATTAACTAACATAATTCAAAAATTCTAAAACCTAAATCATAATTCCTAATAACAAAATCTAAATAACCAAACATAATTCACAAATTCTAAAACCTAAATCATAATTCCTAAAAACAAAATCTAAATTACCTAACATAATTCTCAAATTCTAAAACCTAAATCATAATTCCTAATAACAAAATCTAAATTACTAAATCAAAAAAAATTTCTTACCTTGCTTTTACGCAGACTTGTAAGCCGGAGGAGAAGGCTTGAGACGCCGGTGGAGGAGGCTTCAGACGCCGGAGGAGGAGGACGCCGGATGAGGAGGACGCCGGAGGAGGAGGATGCCGGAGGAGGAGGACGCCGGAATACGAGGAGAAGCCGCGGTGGAGAACGCCGTTGGCGGAGGACGAGAGAGAGAGGCTGAGGATGAGGACGGGAGGCGGAGGAGGAGGAGGACGAGGAGAGGAGACGCCGGCGGTGTTGGTCGGAGGAGGTTTTCGATTTTGTCCGTTTATGTCGCGAAATGAGGAGGAAGAAGAAGGTAAATAAAATTAGAGATCCATCGCAAATCCATCGCAACTCCATCGCAAAATTAGGTTTTCCTTTTCGCACCTTGCGACGGACTTGCGATGGATCCATCGCAAGTCCATCGCAAAATTCTTCCGAATTAATTAAAAATTCCGTAAGCGCGTAAAAAAAATTAGAGTTTGCGATGGACTTGCGATGGATCCATCGCAAGTCCATCGCAAAGTTCGCTTTAAAAATTTGGTGTTCGCGTAGCAAGTTGTGACGCGGGAAAAAAAAGAGAATAGACTTTGCGATGGAACTGCGATGGTCCGCCGCAGATCCATCGCAAAAACAAAGGAAAACACTTAAAAAAAACATTTATCTTATCAACATATCCAAACATATAAAATTCTAATTCACTAAATCAAAATAATAAAAAAACATCGTACTTTATGTGTAATACATGAAACATATACTAAAATACAAACATTTATTCAGAATCATTTTCAGATACATATGAGTTTTCACTATCGCTCTCAGTTTCTTCTCCGTCATCTGTCTCCTCGAACTCTTCACTTTCCGGATCTTGACCTGTCTCATCCATGTTGATCTCTTCTACTTCTCTGTTTTGCCGATCAATATGAAATATATCTTCTGTTGATTCCATAACTACAGACACTTCTGCTGATCTTTCTTGTTGCATAGCCACCTCACCAACTTCTCCATAAATTCGACCTGTTGGATTCACTTTGATCACAGATAACCATGTCTCTCGTCTTTCCCTTATCCGAGGATATGGAATGAAACACACTTGTTCTGCTTGACATGCTAGGATGAACGGTTCAAATTTGGAAAAATTTTTGGTTGCGTTGACATCAGTTACCCCTAGCGAGTTTGTGCGAAAGCCTCGACCGACCGTTGGATCATACCAATGACATTTGAACAAAACGCATTTCAACCCGATAATTCCTGGATATGATACTTCCATAATTTCGTGTAAAATACCGTAGAATTCATTTTCACCTGGCACGTGAATTCCATAATTTGCGGTTGACCTCTGCGAGCCATGCTCATACGTGTGAAAAGTGTAACCGCGACTGAAGTACATTGGAGCAGTAGTGATCTTCGCAATGGGTTCTTGAACAATCTCGTGTAGCCAGAGAGGCAAGGGCTGGTTTGCACATCCATGCATTACCTATATGATATTATTGCGAAATTATGTTATTTAGTTTCCAAAAAGGAATTAATAAATATAAATATTTATACATTTATATATATATATATATTTATACATCAAATCTTACATAGTATTTTAACCATCCAGCGAAATCACGTTCTTTGTACTTCTCGTACTCTTGTTCTTGTAAATCAGGGAAGGTTTCTCGCATTTGCCTGTCGAATTCACTATAAAAAAATTTTCTTTTAACAAAAATATATCTCTTGTTAGATTTATATTTAAATATGAAATAAATAAAATTATACCTCTCAAACGGCTGTACTCCCTCACAATTTCGCAATATATAATTGTGAGCCGCACGAGAATACTTGTGGTCTTTCCACCAAATTTCTTTCAACTTTCCACCGAGTCTCCCTATTTGGGCGAAGATATCTGGGACCTCTACGTTATATGTTGGTGCAACCCCTCCATCGTCATATCTTCGAACACGAGTTTTCTTTGTTCTGACGGTAGGACAAAAGTAGTATGAAGTGAAGTGAGAGGTTTCCTCCGTCAAACTTCCTGCAACGATCGATCCTTCAACTTTTGCAAGATTCTTTGCCTTTCTTTTTAGATATCCCATATATCGCTCGAACGGGTACATCCATCAAAATTGCACAGGACCTCCAAGAGCTGCTTCATGTGGTAGGTGGATCGGAAGATGTTCCATCACGTCAAAAAACGAGGGTGGAAATATTTTTTCTAGGTTACACAATAACACTGGGATATTATTGTGTAATTGCATTATGCCCTCCTCTGTAAGTGTTTGTGTGCATAGATCTCTGAAAAATGCTCCAATGCCTGAAAATTGATGTATAGTTTATTAGTGTTAAACACATATATAAGTAATTAATGGGATAGCATTAATTAAAACTGTATTACTATATTACCCGCAATTGCTTCGTGGACACGTGTCGGTAAGAGCTCAAGTAATGCAAACGGTAATAGTCGCTGCATGAATACATGACAATCGTGGCTCTTCATTCCTGCAAATTTTTTTCCTTGCTCTATACATCTTGAGAATTTGGACACATACCCATCAGGAAATTTTACTTCTGAAGCAACCCAGTCAAACAACACTTGCTTTGCATTCCCGGACAAGCGAAAGATCGGAATAGGTAATTTTCCATCCCTCGTAATATGCAACTCGCTTCTTCCGCATATTTCGGCCAAGTCCAACCTTGATTTGAAATTGTCTTTACTCTTGCCGGTTCCCTGCACATTCAAAATCGTATTCATGATGTTATCGAAAAATTTTTTCTCGATGTGCATCACATCGAGGTTGTGCCGTAATAGATGATCTTTCCAGTATGGAAGCTCCCAGAAGATACTCTTCTTATGCCAATTATGACAACTCCCATATCCGTCAGGCATGTTTGCCGGAGTGTGCCAATTTCCCCCACGTCTACATGTTTCCTGCGCACCATAATAATCAATCTGCTCTAACACATCTGTTCCTGACATATACACTGGGGGGAACACGCACAACTTTGTTCTTCTTGAATAGTTTTTTATTCTTCCGGTAAGAATGATGCATAGGAAGAAAGCGACGATGACAATCAAACCAGCATTTTGAAATTGCGTTGTTGTGAATGATCGAAAGTCCGTACACCTGTATACCACAACTGTTTCAACTCATGAATCAAAGGTTGCATAAATACATCGAGAGATCGCTTCGGATGCTTCGGACCCGGCACTAGAATACTCATAAACAAGAATTCCCTTTGCATGCACATTTCTGGTGGAAGATTGTATGGCGTCACTATGACAGGCCATAGCGAGTATTGTCTCCCAGACAAACCAAATGGGCTAAAACCGTCAGTGCATAAGCCAAGATAGACATTTCTACACTCGTTAGCAAAGTCAGAATATACCGTCTGGAAGTGTTGCCACGCCTTTGCATCTGACGGATGTCGGACCTCCCCATCCTCTGTTGTATGTTGTGCATGCCATCTCATTGCTGCCGATGTCCTTTCTGATTGGTATAACCGTTTCAATCTATCAGTGATTGGCAAATACCACATACGTTGGTATGGGATACGGGTCCTTCTGGTAGATGGTTGATATCTCGGCTTCCCACAAAATCGACATTCCTGCAGCTTATCGTCGTCTTTCCAAAAAATCATACAATTATCAATGCACACATCAATCATTTTTGATGGTAACCCAAGACCCGCAACTAATTTCTGTATTTCGTAGTAACTCTCAGTGGAAATATTATCTTCTGGCAAATACTCTTTAAATAATTCAGCCCATTCGTCCATGCAATTTTCAGTTAGGTTATTATCACTCTTAATTGTCATCATCCTAGATACCAGTGACAGTTTAGATAACCCCTCCCTACATCCCTCATAGATAGGTTGATTTGCGAGTCTAACATATCATAAAACTGTTGTGCTTCAACATTAGGTTCTTCCCTAGTTTCATCAACAAATGCAGGAATAGATTCATGAAATGCATACGTGACCATATCATGAGACATATTTTCTGGTTGACACTCATGATAATTTTCAAACATGTTTTGACCGTAGTTATAATTAGCAGTATAACCCGGTTGATCAACACCATCACCCGTACTACTACTTCCTGCACCAAGACTAAAACCCTCTCCATGTAAAAACCAGACATAATAGTTTGGCATAAATCCTCTGTTATACAGATGCGTCTTCACCGTATCAATTTCCAAATATTGATTGTTCTTGCACGTTCTACAAGGACAGAAAATGTTACCGTCACCCTTCGCATATGGGTTATTAGTGGCCTGGCGGATGAATGCTCGCAATCCGACACGATACTCCTTTGTCACTTCCCTCGTCTCCGGATCTTTTCGATTATACATCCACTTCCGTAATTCATATACTTCATGCTGGGACGCCATTTTTTAACTCACTCACTCAGATTCTGTATATATTTTTTTTTCTCTCTCAATTGTTGAATAGGTGTTTGAATTGTTATGAAAAATAACTAAATCCGTTTGGCTATTTATAGAGATTGGGAAAATTTGCGATGGCATTGCTATGGAAATCTGCGACGGATTTGCTACGGAAGTTAATTTCCGAGGGAACTGCTACAAATCTGCGACGAATCTGCGATGTACTGCGACAAATTTGCGATGGACTGCGACAAATTTGCGATGACCTGCGATATATTTGCGACGGATTTGTTCGTCGCAAATGGTTAGTACATATGATTTAAAACGCGTTCCACCTACCTTCCTACCATGTCGGCATTATCGCAAATCTGTCGCAAAATTTTTCTGTCGCAGTAGCATCGCAAATATGCGATAAATTTGCGATGATATTGCGAAGAACTTTTAGGATCCTCGCAGATTCATCGCAAATTTGCTACTCAATACTATTCATCGCAAATTCATCGCAAATTTGCGATGGATATGCGATGAACTTGTCATTCCCTCGCTAAATCATCGCAAATATATCGCTAGATCGTCGCAAATCTGCGACGGATATTTCCATCGCAAAATTGCGACGGTTTTTTCTTCCGTCGCAATGTTTTCGCGAATCCATCGCGGATTCATTGCAAATTGCGACGGATATTTGCCATCGCAAAATTCCATCGCAAATAGCGAGTTTTCTTGTAGTGAAACCCCTCAGCCAATTTCACTTTATCTTCAACAAAATTGAATTTTTCCCAACTCAGATTTCTAACTCGCAAATTAGGGTTCATAGAAGGAAGAAGATGATGAATGAAGTTGGGGATGTGGGGTTTTAAGAAAATCGGATCAGGTTTTAATTCAATCGGATCGGGTCAAACAGGTGGAGATGGGTTTCGGATTCCGGTTTGAGTTTATTTTTATCGGTTCAAAGAGTATACCAACCAAATCACCCGCTGGATGTAAATACATTGTTTCTGGGTGTGTATAAGTCTTTAACTTTATTTCTGTGTGGGTTTAGCAAGAGGGTTAAAGTTCGGGTGTATACGTTGTTATATGATAGTTCGTGGGTGGGAATAGAGCGTCATCCCATAAAAATGAGATATTTGGGCAATTTTGTTATAAATTAAAAATTTTTAGAGAGATAAAGTTTAGAGGGATAGAAGTTTTGATTTTTTTTTTCTATGCTTATATATATAGAAGGCAAAATTTAGAAACGAAGTAACTTAGTAGCGAAGTAAAAAATATAAATAATTACAATATTATCTAATACTCCCTCTTAATTATTTAATATATACTGCCTCGTTAAAAACCTTGTAATGGAAAAACCTAATGGGATAAAAACCATGACTAGCGAAAAAAGTAGAGTAACATATTCTCCCCCTTGAAAATACTTCTCTTCATATCTCTCGTAGACGCATTTCAATACTATGAATGTGTTTTTTGAACATTGTCGTGGGTAGCACATTCGTTAGAAGATCTGCTGAATTGTCGCTTGAGCGGATGTATTCAACACTGATTTTCTGATTTTTCTCGAGCTCTTGTGTTTAAGAGAAAAATCTTGGTGGAATATGCTTCGTCCTATCGCTTTTGATATAACCTTCTTTAATTTGTGCGACGCATGCAACATTATCTTCAAATATGGTTGTGGGCTCTCTACTCGTGGATATGCCACTTGCTTCTTAAATATGTTGGATCATATATCTGAACCATACACATTTCCTACAAGCTTCGTGGAGTGCTATTATATCTGCATAATTAGATGAAGTAGCAACTAGTGTTTGCTTTTGAGAACGGCACAAGATTGCAGTCCCTCTTATAGTGAATATATATCCAGTTTGAGATCTTGCCTTATGTGGATCCGATAAATAACCTGCATCTGCAAAACCAACTAGACAAGACTTCGAATTTCTAGGATAATATAATTCCAAGTCAATTGTATCCTGAAGATAACGAAAAATGTGTTTTATTTCATTCCAATGTCTGCGCGTCGGGAACGAGTTATATTTTGCAAGCAGATTAGTAGCAAAAGCTATATCTAGTCGTGTGCAATTTGCAAAATACATAAGTCCACCAATAGTGCTCATATAAGGTATTTCAGGACCCAATAATTATTCGTTATCTTCACATGGTCTAAATGGATATTTTTCAACATTGAGTTGTTTATTAACCATTAGAGTACTCAAAGGAGTCGCTTTATCCATATTAAAGCGTTTGAAGATCTTTTTAGTATAATTCGATTGATGCACGAATATTCTATCTTGGAGGTGCTCTATCTGGAACCCAAGACAAAACTTTGTCTTTCCAAGATCTTTCATTCCAAACTCTGCTTTCATATGATTTCGTGCTTCCTCAATCTCTTTTTGAGTTCCAATTATATTCAAGTCATCAACATATACAGCGATGATCACAAATTCATTCAAGGATTTCCTTATAAAAACGCAGGGCATATTGTATAATTTACATAACCCTTCTTTAAAAGGTATTTGCTTAAGCGATTATACCACATGCGTCCGGATTATTTTAATCCATAAAGTGATCGCTGTAATTTGACCGAACATATATCTGTAGACTTTGGGCTCAATGCTTCATCCCTTATGGGATTTTCATATATATATATATATATATATATATCTCATTATCAAACGATCCATATAGATACGATGTCACTAAATCCATAAGATTCATTTCTAAATTTTGGGATGTTGTCAAGTTCATTAAATATCTGAACGTAATTGCATCAATTACCGGGGAATATGTTTTTTCATAATCAATTCCCGGTCTCTGAGAGAAACCTTGGGCAACAAGTTGAATTTTATATCTTGTGACCTCATTATTCTCATTTCATTTTCTCACAAATACCCACTTGCACCCAAATGGTTCACATTTTTAGGTGTAATGACCACAAATCCAAAAATATTTCTCTTATTAAAAGAGATTAATTCATTTTGCATGGCCATCCTCCATTTCTCCCCGTCAGATCTTTTCTGACATTCTAATATGGACTTTGGTTCTGGATCGTCAGTCTTATTATCAATTTCTTCGGATACAGAAAATGAGAAAATCCCATTATCATCGCCTATATTATTTTTTACCCATACTTTTCTATTTTGGGCATAATTTATGGAAATCTCATATTTTTCTGTATCATATTTTCTTGCGGTAGTTCTTCTGGAACTACTCCTTTTTCATTATGTAGTTCTTCAGGAACTACTTCATTTAAGTCTTCTGGACATTTCTCATTTTGGATTTTTTCAGGAACCCTTTTATGTGAATCTAATTCTCCCATTGCCTTTTTCTTTCGGGGAGTTTTATCTTTATAATCCATGGGTCTCCCTCTCTTTAACTGAAATTTATGCTCATTAATTTTATTAGCATCAATTTGTTCCTTTGGAATTCCAACTCTTGATGGAATATTTGCAGCCGGTATATATGATTTAGTCACCCTCTTTGTATCTATGAACCCGTTTGGTAACTCGTTCCATATTCTGTAAGTGCACAATTTTTTGCACTTCGAGTTCACATTGTTTCGTAGGAGGATTCAGATGATATCAACGATGGTGTATATCATGAAATATCTCTTAGAATTTCACGAATTCTTCCTCCTAACGATGAGAACTCATTTTTATTAAAATGACAATTAGCAAAACGAGCTATAAACATATCACCAGTTTGTGGTTCAAGATAACAAATTATACTTGGTGACATATAACCAATATAAAATGCTCAATCTCCGTTGGACCCCATTTTCATACGTTACGGAGATACAATATATTTGGTTGTTGACCAGATGCTAATTGTAATGGAAAACACTTATGATATGCACTTGGTCGAATCCGGACCAATGCCGCAGCATGCAAGATATCATGTCTCCATATCAAAATTGGGAGTTTTGTTCTCAGTATTAACGATCTAGCAATAAGTTGCAACCGTTTAATCAAAGATTCGGCCAAGCCATTTTGTGTATGAACGTGGGGCACTAGATGTTCAACATCGATCCCAAGTGACATACAATACTCATTAAAGGCTTGTGAAGTAAATTCACCAGCATTATCAAGTCATGCTTTCTTGATAGTATACTTAGAAAATTGCGCGCTTAACTTGATTATTTGGGAAATGAATATGGCAAATGCCATATTTCGTGTCGTCTAAAGATACATGGGACCATCTATTTGATGCATCAATTAATACCATAAAGTATTAAAATAGTACACTCGGGTGGACTGGTCCACATATATCACCATGTATTCTTTCTAAAAATTCTGGTGATTCATTCCCAATTTTAGCTGGTGATGACCGAGTTATGAGTTTTCCTCGAGAACATGCATCACATAAAAACTCATTTGATTGAAAGATCTTCTGGTCTTTCAATGGATGACCATTAGAACTTTTCACAATTTTTTCATTATGATTGAACCAGGATGACCAGTCTTTCATGCCACACTTTAAATATACTGGTAAACTTCGGGTTTACCGTGGCATATGATTCAATCATATTATTTTTTTGTGGAATATAGTCGAGAAGAAAATGCTGGCAGTTCCTCCAATATATATTTTTTCTCCAAAATCACTGATGTGATGCAAAGATATTCAATCCAATTTTTATTTTTAGTTTCCACATGCTATCCATTTATGTGGATATCTCTGAAGCTTAATAAGTTTCTATTAGATTTGGGGGATATAATGCATTGTTAATTTTAAACTTTGTCCCCCTTGGCATTGAAAACTGGTTCTTCCAGAGCCCATAATAATATTTGCATTTCCCGATATAGTATTCACACCAGTTTCTTTTATTTTAAGATCGGAGAAATATTTTTTATCGTTTACTATTGTGTGCGTTGTCGCACTATCTGCCAGACATGTATCTCTATCTTCATTCATAAATTTTGACATCTTCTGGGTCAAAATATCTATAAAAGGAGATACGTTAAACTTTTAATTCTCTTGTCTTTTTCAGGAAGACATATACCATATCATATTGACCTTACTCATCTTGTTACTCGTTAACGTTTCTTGGTTCAACAAGAAATTATGTTATATCAAGATGAATATTATCAAAAGAAGGTCAATGGTATCAAGAAGCGCATCGCTTATAGATGCATCTTTGCATCTAATGCCCATATTATTTCCAGATATATCAAGGACAGCAATATCGAGCTTTAGCAAATTTGACATGATATATACTCATATATATAACAATATATAAATTATAAAACATGTAAATAACGACATAATTTAAAACAATTGAGAAGGCAAGACCTTTTTTTTTACACCATAGGGAGCATGGTTCGAACTCCGAACCTGCAACTTAATGTGATGAGTTTTCAGACGTGGCCACCATTGTGCCACTTGACTTCCACGGCAGAGCCTTTCATATAATTGATAATATATAAACTTAAATTTATTTAATTTATAATTAAATCATACTTTAAATCGGATATAATCCTTCTATATAGACAATAATATACAAATTTAAATTGATTTAATTCTAAATTAAATCATACCTTAGATCGAATAAAGATCAGCTCGTACTTAGATCGGATCAAGAACGGTTCGTGCTGATAACGTGTTATAAACTATAAAGTTTTAGAGAGATAAAAGTTTTGTTCTTATTGATTTTCTTTTTTTATGCTTACATATATATAGAAGGGAAACTTACATACGAAGTAATTTCGTAGCGAAGTAACTTAGTAGCGAAATAAAAGATATAAATAATATTAAATAATTACAATATTATCTAATAAAACTAATATTTTTTGAATTTTTACAATATTTTTTCCAAATAACACATTTTGTAATGTTTGATATATTTATTTGTTTAAACATGTTGACATAAAACTTGACCACCAACATTCTTCTGTTTTCTGATTATTATTGGTTAGTTACCGTTTTCTAAATTACTGATTGAGTAGTTTAAAAGGCACCAAACTAATGTTTTAAAAGACTTTCTATTGGCCACATCGAAAATTGGATAAGAATCTGAAGTGGTATATTCAACGGTTTGTTATTTTGTATAAATTCATTTGCTCTTTATTGTTCAGGTCATTTCAAGAGATGACGATTCGGACCTGAGTTCTTTTGTATATAAATAACAAGTTATAAATAAGTTTCGTATCTATCATTTTCCCAAAAAAATATATCTTACCTACCAAACAAAAATGGTCAAGCTTAGTTCATACATGTGCATCTTGCGCATTGACTTGGTTTGTGTGACTTTCATATATTTTAAGGATCAATGATCCAAAACCATACTTGAATTTGCATCTGAATTATGTTATTGAGTGAACAAAGATCATTAGCATTAGCAAGGTGAATTTTCACGACTGTTTTTAAATATTAATTTATAAAAATTACCATTAATAATGTAAAAAAATAATAAGATAACTCGTCAAAACATACGATACAAAAAATTTTACGTGTGAAAAACGTTGTATGCAATAAAATAGACTATTAATTGTACTAGAAAATAAGAAAATAAATCTATTACATAAAAGAGTTTTGGAAGTGAAGCAAAGTAAGACAGCAATGCAGTTTTTTTTTTTTTTTTTTTTTTTTTTTTTTTTTTCAAGAAAACCATATTTGAAAAACAATAAGAAATCTTGATACCATAACAGTACACATCGCATATATTCAGGTTATCATCTAGGAAACAATTCCTGCGAAGCATAATGAAAAATTGCATTCCAGATTTTGCACTTGCAAGTTGCGGAAGTATCTTTGGACACTTCTCCTCGATAAGCTTCATTGTCTTCTCCATTGCTTTTTTACCATGACTCAATAACTCCTCCAAATGTAAACTTTGTATGAGGTTGCCAAGAACTTTGGGTCCAAAGAAAATTTGTAACATCCCAATCTTTCAT
This sequence comes from Boechera divaricarpa, assembly GCA_026770425.1. Classification (NCBI taxonomy): domain Eukaryota; kingdom Viridiplantae; phylum Streptophyta; class Magnoliopsida; order Brassicales; family Brassicaceae; genus Boechera; species Boechera divaricarpa. The sequence continues at coordinate 20,149,798 of CM049182.1, read as the reverse complement.
TTAATGTAAAACATCTTAATTTGTCCATAAATACTTTATTAAATCCAAATAAAACTCATAAATCATTATTAAACCAAATAATCCAAAATAAACCAAATAAACTAAACCGGCGTCCAACGAAAAATCATCAATAATTAATTTAAAATAAATCCAAAAAAAAATTCCAAAGAATATCCCAAATCAGCAACAACGTCAACTTCAAGACTCGTCAAACATGGCATTAGACTCATCTGAATAGGAAGAAAAGGAGGGGATGAGTAATTTGGATTACCCAGTGAGAATAAGCCTAAAGGGCTTATGAATCCATTAGAACAATCTATAATAATTTTCTAAAGCAAGTCTAAGGCTAAAACATGTAGACAAACACGATGTCTATTACACCCAAACAAGTAACCACTCAACGGTTACACAGACAAGCATGGGGGCACGACTTCACCCAAGACACACCATGGCGTGATAATCGTCCAACACGTCTTCATCTAGGGCACACCATAGCATGACAAACGGCTTCTCCCATCAAACACAATCAACCCGGAGGCCCAGGACACACCATAACGCCCTCCGCTCCTGCGCAGTGTTCATCCCAGCCTGCTACTAGAGTAGTCACCAGAATGCAAGAGTTCCTCCGTGCCGTTACTATAACGACCCACCCGAAGAATACCAATAACAGACTGGCGCACAATCTCAACATTCGATCCAAGTCACAGATCCTAGAGTCCGGGTCTACAACATAGCAAGCCACATGACACTCCCAGATCAACTCACGCAAGCTCTCATACTTACGTACACAATACATCATCATCACACTCAATAGGCTATCAATCATCAATCATCACATATCCGATTAAATTTCCTTATTAACCTAAACTAAGTGATGCATATATATGTACATAATATATATATTGTACAAACACAATCAAAGACACATATATTATTATTAGACATATGACGTACATACTTTAATCTTAGACTTAAACTAAAGAAACCTATTATATCTCAGAACTAAAGGAAACACTTAACAAGCCTCACCTTAGCTCACGATTGCTGAAGACCTTTTTGTAACTGGAACCGCTACTTAAGAAACTTCTATTCGTGGAACTTTCCTAAAATGGAAAAGTTCCCAAATTAGTAACTTTCCAAAAAAGTAACTTTCCTAAAATAGCAATTTTCGTAAAAATAGAAATCTTACAGAAAATATAACTTTTCAAAAATAGAAAGTCGGGTCAATGGAGGCGGTTTTATTCTCAGGCTGAAGAAAAACAACACTGAAACGTCCTTAGAACATTGGATAAACTCGATTCAACTGTTACTCAAAAAGACCATTTTAACCTTGGGCCAAACGGTGTCGAATCTGACAAAACTAATCCTGGAGATGAATAGATCGGAGCAAGATGAACCACATACCCGAAAATCAGATTCAACGGTCAGCAGAAGATTTTCTGGCGAACCTTCCGGCGGAGATTCCAGGCGCGTCCGGCGACGTATGGACAAGCGGTTGGCGGCTTTGGCTTCGTCTTGGCGAGGGCTTTCCAATGAGCCGGCGCGTGTCACAATCGGAGGTCGGACGGTGGAGCTCCGGTGACTTTTCTAGCGACGGCGGGTGGCGGCGGTGGCTACAGCGGCGCGAGTGGCTATGCGGTTTGACAGGGCTTGGCCAAGAATTGAAGGTGCAGGAAAAACTGACCTCTTACCTCTCCTTTTATAGGTAATGAAAGGTGAAACCCCTTGAGTTTTGGGAGGTGGGCCTCTTGCTGGACTTGGACTATTACAAAATTCTTCGTTCGCATGACTAATTTTCTCAAACGCTTCTATGGTGAAATAGCTGTTGTCCTCTATGACGCTCTTGAATTCCGCCACATGTGCCGGATAGATTGGAAAAGTGAAAGAGTCCAACTCTTCTTGGTCGATTAATCCCTAAGCAAAACAATAACTAGAAGTGTTAAAAGATAATATGTTTTCACTGTGGTGCGTGACTACAAGTAAACATGCTATTAGCTACCGATTTAAGCAACAAGATTTTTTTACCTCTTTAGCTACATCATGGAGGCAATTTCCCATGAAATCAAGCAGCATGCCTTTCATTGTTTCGGACACTTTAACTCCATCCGGTAGACATGATCCAAGAATAATAGCAAGCCTCCAGACACAAGTTCTTCGCTTCTTGCTTTCAAGAAATTGCCCATGTCGATCATGAACTGATCATGGTAAGCTTCCGCAACTTCTTTCGAGAATCCACTGCAGTGAATGTCCTTGTTCCACCCTGCAGAGTTGCGATCCTTAATCCCTTTGGGAACTTGGGACAACCAATGAAGCGAGTAAGAACAATGCCCAATATGGAGACTATCTTGAGGGAGAACACGACCGAAGAAAGAACCCGGAACTCCATCAACAAAGTATCTTTTAGTCAAAGGGAGCGTTTGGTTAAGGGTGTTGAAATCGTTGTTCGAATGATCGTTAAAGAAAATTTGAAACTCAATGTTATCATCCTGATTTCGCTGATACTTTTGTTCCACAGCGTCTATTATGTTTTGTACTGCAAGGAACGTGTTCGGTCCAGTGGAACAACCAAAATCCGCTATGTTAAAGCGATTGGAAGCTAAGTCGATGTCGAATTTGGTAGATGCTTCCAGTGATTTTTTTCTTTTGCGACTTCAAGCAACGCTCTACAATTTTCATCAAGAATAGAGAATAGAGGTGATTGGTTAGAGCTTTAAACTTTTCTAAAGCCATATTTTGGTCTAAATCTCTAAATTGAAAGCAATATAAATATTTGAATTGAAAGCAATCATGCTTTATAAATATTTTCTAACAGCAAAGTCATTTTTAAAAACCTAAAGCCACTTTTATGATTTTTTTTTTCCTTTTTTGGAATAAAAATCTAAAGTCATAAATTTTGGACTTTGAAAAATTTAAAGTCTCCTGCAGATAAACCTAAAGCAACAGCCCAAAAATCTACAACCAAAATTCTACAGCCATAATCCTAAAGGTATAGCAGAAAAATCTGCAGGCATAATCCTACAGCCAAAATCCTAAATGTACAGACACAACCAATCAATCCCAAATGTGTGTTAGATTAAAAATTCCCACTCTTAAGTTAATTCAAAGCTGAATATAAACTATTAAAGTTAAATGTTAAGGAAAATTTAAACTGTTTTTACAAATTAAAAAGTTGATTGGAATTGAAAAATTTGCAACTTTTTGGATGCCGGATCAAAATCTTCGGGTCTAGATAGACCAAAATGTTAGGATTGTATTAAAGAGACTCCATGAAACAATGTTGTTATATAAGAATCTTCTTAGGTAATTAATCATTTCTTTTCTTTTCATATTTGTATAAGATTCATTTTTATATGAACTAGGAGAGTACCTGCTGCGTATATACACAAAGTTGTTTTTCCAAATATATTTTTAAAGTTTTACAGTTAGTAATTTCATTAATTTTTTAGTAAAATATTTTGATTGTTCCTATTATACAAAATATTTTGTTGTTTTATTTGATTAAAATATTATCTAGAAAATTTAGTAAAATATTTCAATAAACACGATTATCACCGTAGACTCTATGATTTAACCGTATTCCTTTGTTTAGCTATCTTTGAACCATTTTAAAGATTTTTGTTTTAGTATCGTTAATTTTTTAATTATAAATTGATTGGTTGAGAAAATGAAACAATGATAAAAACTATAAAAAAATGTCAGTTGTGATTTGAGAATAGTATTATATTTTGATTTAAGTTATTTGATGATGGTCTCAAAAATCCACAATTTTAATAGCCTCTTCAAACTCCATTATTTTAGTATTTATTTTTTCACAAAGAAAATAGTTAATATACAACTTTGAATTGTAAAATTATTATTATGTTAAATAAAGAATTAAAATTAAGAGATGTTGATGTATCATCGTTGGAGAGACTCCATTCATCTTATATATATATGATTAATAGATATACCATGATTTGCTTAATTACTTTAATACTTAATTTAAAAATATTAAAATTTTAAATTGTAATATCTCATTGAAAAATGCTATATTTCTTATTATATTTTTGTCAATATATTCAAAACTATCAATTTAAAAGTTTAACTATTCATAATTTTATGTGTGTTGATTTCTACATAATAATTAGTAATTAGGCTTTACAAAGAAAAAAATAACAAAACTGTTTTTAAGGAAAAGAAAACAAGAATAAACAAAATAGTTTTCAGTTTCATTTAACTTTGAATTTTTATGATTTAACTTTGTTTAGTTAGTTTGGCTTAATTTGAAAATTACCTATATATATATAAATGAGAGCTCGATTCGTTTTGGTTTAGTTAAAATACCAATCCTAAATATTTCAAGAAGTTGAACAAAAGTAACTGAGTAAGCATCAAAACTGATCCATGCATGATACGTAAATTACGCCTCTACAAATAAAATGCTAAATTTCAGATCTTAAGAACTTATGAACCAAAAAATTCACAAGTAAAAAGGAGTAAACATATATCGCACATCTTTGAATCCTCAATAACGATAAATATATATATATATATGTTCACAAGAAGATAATAATTGTAGAACATATATAAATAACAACCTCGTACGTTGAGTACTGGCTATAGCTGTTCGGACCCTCGCCTCCGGCCATCGTGTACGTAGGTGCCATCTCTCTTTCTCTATATTTCGTGAGTTGTGATGATTCTTCTGAGTTAATTTGGTCTTAATTTGCATAAATGATGCGTTTATTATACATATCCTCATATAATCTACTTTCAGAGTGTTGACAAAAAAAAAATCTACTTTCAGAGTAAAGAACCAGTTGGCATTTTTAACCGTTGTTGAAAAAGGACGGCAAGAAAGAATTTTCCTTTTCTTTTTTAAATTAAAGTTATTGCCGTGGTAACGCATTAAACTTGGGAGATAAGAGTAAAACACCCTTTAAACCTTTGTTATTGACTCACATATGACACTGAAACACGAGTTTCCTTTCTAACGCAGTTACTTGACTATACGTAATGGCAATAGATCAATGATGATGTTTATGGTCGTTTTAGTTCATGGCTTGTATGGAGTTATGGAACTATGGTTGCGAGTTTTGTTGGGAAACTGATACGATACGATCTTTGACCATATCGTGATTGCGTAAATCAGTTTGTATAATTTCCTATTTCTGCAAAATCAGATCGCATAAACTTAGGAAAGAATTCATTGTAACTCTGCTGTATATGTAAGCGTCTCACGATCGATGAGAAAATAAGACAAGACAGAGAATTCATTCTTGAGAATTCATCATGGTATCAGAGGTATGACTCAAAATTTCTGATTTTCTTTGAAGCTTTCTCTCTGGATTGCTTCTGACCCAGAAACTTCAACATCGAAGCTTCTTGACCTGCGTTTTTCTCTGCTCACACAACAACTATGGCGTCTGAGAGAGGAACTCCTGACTCATCCATTGAACGAACCGAGACGAGACGAACAATCTCGCCTTATGACTTGACTGCTGCGGACAACCCGGGAGCAGTGATTTCATATCCTTTACTTAAGGGATCGAACTATGATGAATGGGCTGTCAGTTTCAAAACTGCACTTAGCTCGAGAAAGAAATTTGGGTTTCTTGACGGATCTATCACGAAACCAGCCAACGATTCTACCGATTTTGAAGATTGGGTGCCGGTTAATGCATTGTTGGTCTCTTGGATCAAAATGACAATCCATGAGAGCCTTCGGTCGAGCATTTCTCATCGGGAAGTGGCAAAAGATCTCTGGGACAATCTCCAGAAGAGGTTCTCGATCTCAAACGGTCCGAAATATCAGCAAGTCCAATCTGATTTGGCCACATGTAAGCAGGCTGGTCACTCCATCGAAACCTACTTCGGGAAATTGACCAAAATTTGGGATATTCTAGCTTCACTTAGACCGATTCGAAGCTGTACCTGTGGGCGATGCACCTGCAATCTCCTTGATATGCAAGAAAAAGATAGAGAGGAAGATCACGTTCAGCAATTCCTTTGTGGTCTTGATGATAACTTCCAAGCTATTCGGTCTAATCTCACTGCGCGTGTCCCATTGCCGAGTATTGAAGAATCATACAATCTCCTTAGGCAAGAAGAAGACCTTCAAAAACACAATCACACGCGTGATGAGAATTCCCAAATCATGGCATTTGCAGTCCAAGCGAAGCCGAAACCACGTGATGAAAGGGACAGAAATGTTGTTTGCACACACTGTAAGCGTGCAGGTCATGCAGTGGAGCAGTGTTTTGCATTGGTGGGATATCCAGAATGGTGGGGAGAACGCTCCAAACATCGCACCAACTCCACCAAGCCTCGTGAGAAAACCAACAGCACTTCGACTTCGCAACGCGTGGTAGCTAACGCGGTTAACGCTTCACCAGCTATGTCATCTCGTCCTATCGCAGATGCTGATCGGGATGGAGTCATTGCCTTGACTAATGCAGAGTGGCAAACGGTGAAGAAGCTACTCAACGCCTCCAAACCTCCATCTCATGAAAATCTTGCTGGTATGAAATCTTCTTTGCCTTCTTGGGTCCTCGATACAGGTTGTTCCCATCATATGACTGGTCATATTGAGCGTTTGTCTGATTTACGAAGTATAGAACCGGTCTTAGTTGTGTTAGCTGATGGAACAGAACGATTAGCTATTCAGGAAGGCACGGTTCAGTTGAGTTCACATCTAGTGTTGAAGTCTGTATTTCTTGTTGATGAGTTGCAGTCAGAATTGATATCTCTTGGTCAGTTGTTGGATGAGAACAAGTGCGTTGTTCAGATGTCTGATCGGTTTCTTGTCATTCAGGACCGAGCTTCGAGGATGGTGACTGGAGTTGGTAAAAGAGAAAATGGGACATTTTTGTTTCGAGGGTTGGAAACTGCGGCTGCAACGACGATTTGTGAAAAGGGCTCATACGATTTGTGGCATCAACGCTTTGGACATCCTTCAGACAAAGTTCTGCTTTCTGTCTCTGATATTTTTGTTCCTAGTATGAATAAGGAGTGTGATAGTTGTCTCCGCGCCAAGAAAACTCGCAATTCCTTTCCATTGAGTTCTAATAAAGCAGAAAATGCGTTTGATTTGATACATGTCGATGTTTGGGGACCATATCATACTCCTAATTCTTCTGGAGCTCGTTATTTCCTTACGATTGTGGATGACTTCTCACGCAGTGTATGGATTTTTCTCATGGTTTCTAAAGCTGAAACCCAGGTGCAACTTAAACATTTTTTCAGCATGATTACACGGCAGTTTGAGAAACAAATTAAGCGAGTACGAACCGACAACGGTTCTGAATTTTTGTGCATGTCACAGTTTTTTCAAGCACAAGGCGTTATCCATGAAACAACTTGTGTTTATACGCCTAACCAGAACGGGAGGGTGGAACGAAAGCATAGACATATCCTCAACGTCACACGAGCACTCCGTTTTCAAGCCAATTTACCAATTCGTTTTTGGGGCGAATGTGTGCTTACAGCAGGCTATCTGAGTAATCGAACACCGTCGACATTACTCTCTGGGAAAACTCCATACGAAGCTCTCTATGGCAAGCCTCCATCGTCGACTCACTTACGGGTATTCGGTTCATTATGCTACGCCTCAAATTTGACCACGAAAGGAGATAAATTTGAAACCCGAGCCAAGAAATGTGTGTTCGTTGGTTACCCACATGCTCAAAAGAGATGGCGATTGTTCGATTTGGAAAACGAAATATTTCTCGTTTCTCGTGATGTCACCTTCGTCGAAGACAAGTTTCCTTATGCTTCTAATTTACCAGAAAAGCTCGAAGACGACAATAGGAACTCACCTTTGGATTTGGGCCTTTTACATTTAATAGAAAATGAAGCCCATTCATCTCCACGTGGAACTAATGATATAAGGCCCATCTCTTCTCAAATAGGCCCAATTGGAGAATCATCTCCTTCTCAACGTGAGCCTCTCGATGATACAGCCATAGACGATGAAACTCTTCAACAAATCGACGAAACCCAAGAAATTGATGATCCTTCACCACAAATTGAATCGTCTCATGCCGATACAACTAATGAATTGCTTTCAGACCCGCTTCCCTACAGGCGCCTGGTGGACAAACTAATTTATCTGGCTAACACTCGACCGGATCTCGCGTATTCAGTTCACACACTAGCTCAGTTCATGAAAGCACCACAAGTAGAACAATGGGATGCATCACTCAAAGTGGTACGGTATTTGAAGAACAATCCTGGCCAGGGCATCTTATTAAGCTCGGACTCGGATTTCCAATTGAATGGGTGGTGTGATTCATATTGGGGAAGTTGTCCGATAACGCGACGGTCACTTACTGGATACGTTGTTCAGCTTGGCACCTCTCCTATCTCTTGGAAAACGAAAAAGCAACCAACTGTAAGTCGCTCGTCTGCTGAAGCTGAATACCGCGCCATGGCTGTCCTTGTTCAAGAGCTAATATGGATCAAACGCCTTCTTGCTGATCTGGGAACTCACCACCAACAACCAATGGTCCTACACTCTGACAGTAAATCAGCCTTGGATATTGCTAAGAACCCGGTTTTCCATGAACGAACCAAACATATCGGAATCGACTGTCACTTTATCCGTGATGAGATAGCGTCTGGCAACGTCTCCACTCGGTTCGTTCCTTCACATCAACAACTCGCGGATATTCTAACCAAAGCACTTGGCCGAACGGAGCTGCAATCACATAATCTCAAGTTGAACATCATCGACATACATGCTCAACTTGTGGGGGGATGATACGATACGATCTTTGACCATATCGTGATTGCCTAAATCAGTTTGTATAATTTCCTATTTCTGCAAAATCAGATCGCATAAACTTAGGAAAGAATTCATTGTAACTCTGCTGTATATGTAAGCGTCTCACGATCGATGAGAAAATAAGACAAGACAGAGAATTCATTCTTGAGAATTCATCAGAAACGGACCAAGACCAACATAGATTACGAACTGAAATCAAGATTTAACTATAGAAATATCGTAAATCTTTACGAATATATCACTTACAACATTAGGAAATTTGTATCCTTCCCATTGCCTATTTTCATTTTAATACACAGTTTAATGGACAAGTGCAGTTTTAGCATCTTTTTAGTATACCAAGGATAAGACCCTTGATGATTGAGCACCCAAAACAATTTCCTACAAAGATAATATTGTCCTTTAATATTAGCAACCCAAATGGAACCTTCACAGTAAAAATCATCTAGATTGATTTGAGAGAACATGCTCATTCCAAAAAAACTGCATCCCTAATCTCAAGTCCCCTTCAGCTAATGATTTCAAAATTGAATTCCGAGACACTCGGACACCTCTTGAATTAGATGGATCTCCTCTCTAAGATGAGGATGAGGATGAGGAAAGGGTGAGTCAAAGTTGTCAACAAGTTTGAAAGTCTTCTGAGGCAGAATAAAGGATGAGCTCTAAAAATGAACAAGTGCTACTATAATTGTCTTAATTAGTTGTGGCCTACATAGAAAAATAAATTTTGCAAAGTCCAAGATTGGAATTTTTTGTTTAACCTTTTCGATAAACGCCGGCCTCAGTCCAGAGTCACGTTCAATTTGAGAGAGATACAAACAAAAACTCCTTACTTTATTTAGCTTACCTCTCCCATTCCTCTAATCCCTAACCAAACAAACCTAATCTCATCACCTCGTTGCTAATATTATTGGATTCCCACCTAACCAACTAATATTCTCCTATTATCATTATTTAACCCTCACTGAAAGAATTATAATGTGAAGAAGAGCATGTACATGCATGACGCGTCCTATAATGTTTATTATTTGTTGTAAAGAAGAGTCAAGCAAGGATGATTACATATGTATTGGGTCAAAAGTAAGTTGACGTAACTTCTTGAGTTACCACAGAAGGGAACTATGATCTTTTCAAATGGAAAAGGTACAAATCTTATGTGATTGATATTCCAATATGCCCTTTAGATGACCTTCAAAATGAGAACTTTTTCGATACTAAAAGGTGAGACACCCGAATAAGATATAAGTTTTTGAGACATTGACTTCAAGGCCGAAAAAGTTTAGTCACGTCATATTATAGTGATGCGCAGGAATTTTACTTCCTACTCTTGAGTTTCACTCGAGAGCTAACAGAGAGTAGTCTCGAGAGTTTAACCCGATATCAACTGCAAGTGCACTGTAAAATCACTTGTAGTATATACGGGATTGATCCACATGGATTAGGAATAACTACACAGAGAATGCAAGGATGAATCTAATCTAAGCAAATTATCCATTGGGGGTTTAGTTCCTAATATCTAAATGCAAAATGTAAATAAACAATGTGTACGATATGGGACAAGCGAACCCAGGGTGGTGATAATTGATTTTGGGGAATCTTCTAACTAGTTCATGATATTTATAAAACCTAAATGTATATGTCTATCAACCTAGAGCCACTTGATAATAGACTAATTCACTCCTGTGATATTAATCCCTATGTCGACCACATAATTGACACAACTCCCGTTCGCAATTCCTATGATAAACATGCTTTAATCTCAAGCTCTAATAGTCACAAAGCTCCCTAATAATCAACTCCTGTTGGCTATGCAAACTAAGCTCTTAACATGTATATTCCAGAACCCTAATTCATTCCCGTGATATTCAGATATCCTAAAGTACTAAATTAACTTGATCAAGGCTAATTTAGTGTTAAGTTCACCTGAGAAGAATAAATCTATTGATTAAGAACATTAAACTTCAAGATCTAATCATGGATTTCCCAAATCTATCACCACTCCTAAGTTATAGGGGATCTAATCACTCATAGTACTGCAAATAGTCACAACATATGAGTAAGAAGACATGATCAAAGCAATAAACAAAGCAAATATTGAAATAAAAGAGAAATCTTATGGATGCTTGAACACAAAAGTATATACAAAATGAAAATCTAAGATCTAAAACATAAAGAGTGCTTTGTTGTGTATTCTAGGGTCTCCGCCTCAAAAAGTCGAGTTTACAAGAGTATATATAGGGATAGAGGTGAATATAGGTCAACCCGGGACAAACCGGATCGATCCGAATCAAAATAGGAAAATCTGGAATTCATATCGACCCTACTTGGTCGATATGGATGGTCGGTGTAGGCCACTGGAATGCACTTGAGTCTAATATCGAGCCTATTGCCCGATATCGTTGGTCGGCATAGGCCAGTGGTTTGCACTCAAGTCTCATATCGACCCTACTTGCTCTTGTTGCACCAAATCCTTTGTCTTCAGCTCATTCTTCGTGTTATTGCTCCAAGTTCCTGAGAAACACAACAAAAACATGCAAATGTACTAATCTGACTTAAATGATTGTTAGAATGGATAAAACTAACCTATATGATGATGCTAAAACAAGTAAATATGCGAGTTATCATATAGTCATGTCAAGTTTTTCTTCTTGGAAATAAGATAAATAGCATATGGAATTAACTTGTGTTGATCCATATCTATCATCTAAATCATCAAACGTGAAGTGACATTTATTCTTTTGTGGGATTGGGGAGAACAGAAATTAAAGATAGTTAAGAGAACCACGACAAGTAGAAGAGGAAGATGACAAAGCGCCATGACGCGGAAGTGAAGCAACAAAATTAAAAAACACATATGGATCATTGATCAGTTCTTGCGAAGCACGATGATGTACTGCATTCCGTGTTCGGCATTCTGAACTTGAGAATCTCTTGGCATGCCTTGACCTCGATGAGCTCAAAGACTTTCCTCATGTCTTAGGCTCCAAAGTGTTTGGATATGAAAGCTCCATAGGAGGCCCTGAAAGAGACGGCCAAGATCTCGGGGTCTAGCGGAAACTCCGCGTTTAAGTAAATGATATCTTCAAAGGCCTTGATTATGAACTTCCCATTCTCCTCGATGATTTGCCTCAATTTGCCTTGCTCTGCACCGTAGAGTGGGGTGCTGAAGGGGTCCATCTTCCCTATAAATATTTAGCCACTACAGCGGAAACGATGTAAATGGCTATAGATATAAAAATTTTACTACAAATAAAAGGTAGTTTAGTAGCAAAACTTTTCGCAATCCTTTTCGAGTATTTTTTTATAATTGAAAAGGCTTTTCCGTAGCTACGGATAATTTCGTCACCTTTTGTAGTCAATCACAACATATTGACTACATATATTTTATGTAGGCACAAATTGGGTACAGATAACAACATGCTTCTAAGTTTTTATCTATAGTTATGTACTAGCTAGTCTGTGACCAATTTGATATGATCACAAAATTTGTGTAGCTCTATAGTTAAACGCCTAATTTCGTGTCGTGAATTATTTTTCTAGGGAAGTTTCAAATGGTTGTGATATGAATCTGGTTATAAGAATCGCTTATAAAACCAGATAAGGAGGAATATTCCGAGGAGTTAGTCTCTAAGAGAGGTAGAAGGATAGATCCACGACTTCAACGAACTCACGGAGCACAAACTTTAAGTATATTAAACCTAAGACCTAATACTCGCACAATGGAACCTTTAATCGAGGGGGTGGAAATCTCAACTCGTAGAACACGCATAGCACAAACCTTGGATATATTAAACCCCATACCCAATACTCTCACAACAAAACTACGAATCTCATCACGAAGGAGGAGATGAATGAACCGTTTGATAAGCCAACCACATATATTACGCACCGCAGGTTGATCGCTCGAATATTACACACCGAAGATCGAAAAATTCACAAGAAACTCAAAAGAGAATCACTCTCACAAAAGAAATGTTTGATTAAAAAGTTGGATATCTTCTTCAATGGAGATTAAATGTATTTAAAGGAAAAGAAACTTTAAAAAAAGAAGCTAAATAATAAATTGTCTTGAAAACTAAAAGAAATAAAGATAGATAGTTGATGAGAATTCAACTCTTGGTGTTCTCTATGCCTCCAAAGTGACTCTTTATCTTCATTTTCGTCACTTGCAAATTGCACATAAGTCTGCTGAAGTTTGTTAAGAATCCGCTTCAAGTCTGCTAAACGACTTGAATAAGGCTCAAAATGGGCTGGACTTGATAGATATCTATCCCAACGGATTTTTGTATACTTTCCTTATCCAAAATCTCTTGAATCAGCCCATTAAGTTCATCCTTAAGCTTCTTGGCTTGAGCTCTCGTCACTAGTCCAATGGATACATGCAACGCATCCTCTTGCTTATCCTTGCTGCTCATGATGTCCTCATCAGGTTGGAACTAAAGCTTTGTGCATTTTGTAACAAAAAAAAATGTAATTACTGATATTAATTTTCACATTTAGTAAATTATCAACGATATTCAAAATATATATATATTATAAAATTCCAAATTACCATATGAAATAACTTGTACTGATCCATATCTATAATCAGTAACACTCTTAATCAATAACACTCGTATATGTATAATCTAAATCATCAAACATAAAGTGACATATATTCTTCTGTGGGATTGGGGAGAACACAAAGATGGTAAGAGAACCACAACAAGTAGAAGAGGAAGACAACAAACCACCATGAGGGGAAATACACGCAAAAATTAATTAAAAATACATATTTGGATCATTGATCAGTTCTTGCGAAGCACGATGAGGTATTGCATTCCGGGTTTGGCATTCTGGAGGCGAGAAATCTCTTGGCCTGCCTTGACCTCGACAAGCTCAAAGGCTTTCCTCATGACTTCGGTTCCAAAATGTGCGGAAATGAAAGCTCCATAGCAGGCTTTAAAGTAGATGGCCAATATCTTGGGGTCTAGCGGAAACTTTCCGTTAGACTGAATGATATCCTCAAAAGCCTCGAATGTGAACTTCCCATTCTCTTCAATGATTTGCTTCAACTCGCCTCGGCAAAGTAAATTGAGGTTTTGAAAGAGTCCACCTTGTCTTGCTCGGTGACACCCTTTTTTAAATCAAAAACCAATTTTTTTTTATAAAAAAAGATAATTTTAGTTAGTACTTATGTAATTGTAGGTAATACTTTGAAGATGAAATTATGTACCTGTTTAGCAAGATCAATAAGAGATTCTCCGAAAAAATCCATTACTATTCGTATAAGGGTCTCGGACATCTTAACTCCGTTTCTTAGACACGATCCTAAACGCAACATCAATCCCCCGGGCACGAGCTCTTCAGCTCTACCGTCCAATAGATTCTTGGCCGCTTGGTCAAACCGGGTGCACTGCATGTCTTTGTTCCACAAGGGAGAGTCACGGTTTATGATCCCTTTGGGGATCTTAGAGGTGAAATGGAATGCGTAACTCATGACTCCGATGTGGAAACTCTGCTTAGGAAGAACACGGTCGAAGAAGGAACCAGGAACCCCGACGCTATAGTATCTTCTCCCCGGAGAAAGGTTCTGGAAGAGAGTGTTGAAATCGTTGAGGCTAAAGTCGTTGAAGAGGACTTGAAACTCGATGTTATCTGTCGGGTTTTTATCCGGTTTCTCTATGGTACTTTTCTTCTACCGCATCTATTATGTTCTGGACTGCCACAAAAGTGTTAGGTCCACTCGCGCAACCGAAATCGGCTACACTAAACCGGTTCGAAATCAACTCGAGGCTGAGGATCGTTGAGATCGCCTCGGTCATCTTGTCCTTCGCCGCTTCCAGCAACGCTCTCTGTAAAAGAGGAGATTGTTAACTAGATACATCTTAGGTATTCAGAACCTAGCTAACTAGGAATGCAAATTATTTATATTTAAACCTGATACGAGGATTGTTGGTAGTAACTCTCAGGACCTTTTCCTCCAATCATTAGCCAATCTGGAGTAGTAGTCATGATATCTCTCTCTCTATTCTCACTCTTCTTTTCTTGTTTGATACTATCATGGACGGCTCTACTCTTATTTATACTAATTTTCCTTTGATGATTTGAAGACTTTTGGTTAAAAGTCCTCGTCATTCTATTAAATGTTGCAACTCTTCCAGTAGAATTTTAGTGAGGCCGTGTAGGAGCACAAAACCTCATTTCTTTTTATGTTTTTGAGTTAAATCTTAAGAACAAAACCTCATTTTCTGTTTACCTTAAATGAATCAAACTGCTGGGTTAATCTCGTGGGTTTTTAAATTTTGTATAGGCGAGTAAACAAGTAATGTCGTGGGCGTCGGTTTGATCCCGTTAAGGGAGTAAAGCCGAATTTGAAAACACTAACAGAAAAATCTGAAGTTTGTGTTTTAAATAAGCCATGGTTTTTCTTTTATTTGTAGGGTAAAATCATAAATCCATTAAATTCCGTGATACAAACATTTATATAAAAACTTTTAAAATTGATCTCATTTTGTTAAGGACAAAAAAAGACATAAATATCTCCCACGTTTACGAGTTAGAGAAGTGTGATAAATATTATGATTTCTCTATAGATATTGTCATCCTTTTTTATATAGTCGTTTAAGACTTTCCAAGATATATATATGCTTACTATCTCATGTTATAACATTTTCTCCACTCTATTTTTTGTTTGATAAATATTACGATTTCTCTTTAGATTTTTTTTTTTACACCCTGCACAAATTAAAATTGGTTACCTATTGTTGAAGTATTTTCCACATAAAGAGATGAGAAATTTGGGGTGTAGTACACATGCGTCTTTCAACTCATTACCAATTAGTTTAGAGTTATAAGTACATGTTTATTAAAATAGTATCATAGTCCATAGTTCCAGTTATTATTGTGAGCCACTCATGTACCAAATGTCTAGTTTCACAAACTTAAGTTTTGGATGTCGAGCTATGAGTATGAAGGGGATATGTTAGAGTATGTCTCATATACATGAGAAATTTATGGTGCAGTATATAAGATACATAGGGCTCTCAAATCATTGTGAAATATTAGTTTTGAATTGAAAGCTTTTGTTTACTAAAACTATTTGTTGTTTTCTATATCATACATTAGAATAAGAGAAAATTAAACATAATGCCACAGCCAAGTTACTGTGTTTCATGAAGTGCCACTTTGACTGGAATTTTCACGTATTGCCATAAGAGGTACTGTATCAATATTACAAAATGACTAATTTACCCTTCTGTTCTATTGAAGAATTTTTCATCCTTTTTCTTTTTAAAAAGGCAAAGAAGATACGCTCTCTGACTCGTCCGTGACTCAGTGATTCCCTCGTTCACTCCTCTCCGGAGGAATTAAACAAAACAACGATCTTTCTCAGATTTAGAGAGAGTAAGAGGGAGAGTGTCAGAGAGACGAATCAAAAAATGGTTTTTAAAAAATTATGTTCCTAGTTTTAATTTGTTTAGATCAAAAAGGGTTTGTTTTCGCGAGCTTGAGCTTATTCTAATGGAGTTAAGGAAGGACAAGCTTCTTATGTAAGTTTTTTCTTTCTCTCATCTTCAGTTTCTGAATTCTCCGATAGATTTATGTTCCGAGTCATATTAGCTCTCCTTAAAGTCGTGAAATTTGATTGCCCAGAAATAAAAATCATGACTTTGGTTTAGATTTATCTCTTTGTTGGATAATACAAGTGGAATTCTATTAAATCAAAGCTCAAGTTCCGATTTTGGGTACTGGGTTTTACTTAAATCTTTATTTAGGATTCATATTGCAGATTCAAGTTGTGTATTGCTTAAGATACAAAATTCCCCTTTCTTTTGCCTTTGCAGGTTTTATTCAGAGGGGAAAGAAAGCAAAGAAGCTATATGGTCAGTGAATGATCCAATGAGCAAATCATATAAGCTCTCTTTGCCTTCAGCACTAAAGCCTGATAATCTCTTACCGGAAAATAGACTTAGATACACAGATGCTTCTAAAGTTAGCAGCAACAAGTTCAAATCTTCAAAAGTCTCATGGTACAAGACAATTCTTGATCCAGGAAGTGAGATTGTCTTGAAATGGAGTTGGGTCTTCATTGTCTCATGTATGGTTGCTCTCTTCATCGACCCGTTGTATTTCTTCGTGCCAGCCATTGGAGGAGATAAAAATTATCCCTGCGCAAGGACTGATAAGAGTTTAAGCATCCTTGTTACCTTCTTCAGGGCAATTGCGGATCTTTTCTACTTTCTGCACATTTTTATTAAGTTTAGGACATGTTTCATTGGATTAAGATTTCTGGTAGCCCTTTGTATTAAGATTTCTGGAATTACAAAGCTTAAATTTCTTCGTCTGGTGCTTATGATTTCAGGAAATTGTCGAATTGTACAAGCTTTCAAGGTTAATCTCATTTGATTTCTCTGTATTTTTTTTATATCTCTGGCCTTTACTATGTTGAATCTGAATTTGTCCTGAATTAGAGGATGATTAATGATAGTTATCTGTTCAATTGGCTACATTTGTATAGAATTCGTATTCATATCAATCAGCTGCTTCGATTTACAATGTGCTAAGCTGTAATGGATATGGAATCAAGCTTATGAGTTCAGTCATTGAATCAAGCTGTAATGGATAATACAAGTTGTGTATTGCTTAAGATACATTTTTTTCGTGAAAAGCGTATGTCCAACCTTCTTTTAGTGATTCTATTCAACTCTTGATTGGAGAAAATACTAATGTCTCTTTATTTGACAAACTTGCAGTGAAATTTAGTTTTTTTTAGTCCAGTGTTTGCCAATTGCAGGGACTCGCAAGAGACTACTTTAGGTAAATTAGAATGCAAGCAGTCGGGTTTGTTAGTTAGATAACTATGTCCACCGCGTGGACAACAACTATGTCCACCGCGTGGACAACAACAACTATGTCCACCGCGTGGACAACACCTATGTCCACCGCGTGGACAACACCTATGTCCACCGCGTGGACAACAACAACTATGTCCACCTCGTTGATGACTATGTCTATAGAGTGGACGAACAATGCCGCCACATCAAAGTCCATGACTCTCACGTACATTATATCCACGGCTATAGTTTCAACATTATATCCACGGCTATAGTTTCAACATCAGCGAATACAACTTACATCCACTCACAGCGGATATATCCCCAGACGTTAGTTATATCCACTAACTTTAATTAAATCCGCTGTAGTTAATTAGATAGA
The DNA here is from genome assembly GCA_026770425.1 of Boechera divaricarpa. NCBI lineage: Eukaryota > Viridiplantae > Streptophyta > Magnoliopsida > Brassicales > Brassicaceae > Boechera > Boechera divaricarpa. Next base: position 20,131,836 of record CM049182.1, on the reverse strand, counting down.
CTAACATATTTACGGTCAGTGGATATAAATACACCCGCGGATATCATTTTATAATGTGGATCTTTTTCGGATGTGTATATAAGTAGCAATCGTGGATATAAATCATGATGGATTTTATTAAAAATGGTTCATATAAGTTGGAGGCAGTGCATATGTTATTGACCACTCCTTGGATGTAACTCACAGAAGCGGATATTAAGTATTGTGGATATAAATACACCCGCGGATGTAATTTTATCCACTACCGGATATCCACGGATTTAAATATAACATTCACGGCTGCAAATTACATCGACTCAGTGGATATCCATTGACGTTAGTTATATCCACTAAGTTTATTTAAATGCGCTATAGTTAAGTAGATTCGCGGATATTAACTGTTGTGGATATAAATACAGCCGCAGATATCAATTTGTTCAGTGGATCTTTTTCTGTCGTGGATATAAATAGCCGAAGTGGATATAAACACATTTTCGGATATAATATTTATCCAGCACATGATATCCACGACTATAGTTTCAACATCCACGACTGCGACTTACATCCACTCAGTGGATATATAAACAGACGTTAGTTATATCCACTAACTTTAATTAAATCCGCTGTAGTTAATTAGATAGACTGGCATATTTATGGTCCGTGGATATAAATACACCCGCGGATATGATTTTATACTGTGGATCTTTTTCGGGGGTGTATATAAGTAGCAGTCGTGGATAAGTAGCAGTCGTGGATAAGTAGTCGTGGATATAAATACATCCGCGGATATAATATTATCCAGCACAGGATATCCACGGCTATAGTTATAACATCCACGAATGCGACTTAAATCCACTCAGTGGATATATCCCCAGATGTTAGTTATACCCACTAACTTTAATATCATACAGGGCTGCGAATTACATCCACTTAGTGGATATATCCACCGTCGTTAGTTATATCCACTAAGTTTATTTAAATTCGCCATAGTTAATTAGATTTGCGGATATTAAATGTAGTGGATATAAATTCACCTACGGATATCAATTTCTATTGTGGATCTTTTTCTATGGATAAAAATACATCCGCGGATATAATATTATCCAGCACAGGATATCCACGGATATAGTTTTAGCATCGACGGATGCGCCTTACATCCACTCATTGGATACATCCACAGCTGTTAGTGATATCCACTAACTATAAGTAAACCCGCTGTCGTAAATTAGATAGACTGATATATTTACGCTACGTGGATATAAATACACATCTTGGCAGTGATATGTACAACAACTGGACCATCGAGCTGAAAGATATGGCTGACCGCATAAAGAGCATGCGCCAACAGTTATTTGAAGCTATACAAGCTAGAGGTTTTTTATTAATGCTTGTTTTCTCTGATTTTCCATTTCTTCTTTCTTCTTTCCGGGTTTGCAGAATCATTAATCTGCATTTTTTTTGTTCTTGACACGTTATCTGGCTTACAGGCAAACCTGGTGACTGGAGTCGCATTATCAAACAGATCGGGATGTTTAATTTTACCGGATTGAACAAGGAGCAAGTTGAATTCATGACCAAAGAATTTCACATTTACATGACCTCTGACGGGTGAGTCAGCGGGAGATATGTTACATGCCATTTGATGGATATAAGTATCATTCCTGTATATTCTGTAGGCTATACCATGGACCTATCCACCTAGGCGGAGATTTGCACTTGTTCGGTTGTTGTCTTCTTACGGGTGGATATAATTATCGTATATCGTATAGCCCACAGAATGGATGTTATTAGCAGACGTGGATATTAAACGTTGTGGATATAAGTAGTCGCCTTGGATATCATGTAGCACAAATCGTGGACATATTAAGCAAGGTGGATTTAATTAAACACATTTGATATAATTATCCATTGTGGGTCTATTTGTGTACAGCGGATTTAATTAAACCTAGTGGATATAATTATCGCTTGTGGATATCGTATAGCCCACAGAGTAGATGTTAGTAGCCGACGTGGATATTAAACGTTGTGTGTATAACTAGCAGTCGGCGATATCATGTAGCACACATCGTGGACATATTAATGGTGGATTTAATCAAACACAGTTGATATAATTATCCACTGTGGATCTAATTAAATACAACGGATTTAATTAAACCTATTGAATATAACTAACGGCAGTGGATATATCCACTAAATGAATGTAAGTCGCGGCCATGGATATTAATCGTAGTGGATATAATTATAGCCGTGGATATCTTGTTGACCATAAAGTGGACATATTAATCATGGTGGATTTAATTAACCCCGGTGGATATAATTACCTACTGTGGATATTATGCGTCGTGGATATAAGTAGCAGCAGTGGATATTAATCGCAGTGGGAAAATTCATTGAAGATTTTTATCTCAGAAACAGTGATCTCAATACCTGAAACCGACTTAAAAGGCCCACTTTGATTTGTGGATACAAAGAAAACCGCTCTGAGATTACATCGTAATGTTGCTTCGCCAATACAATTGTCGGTGCTAAAACCATAGCTTGTTTTCCAGCTGAGACCACACAAAAGATGGCTCGTAAAGCAACCTCTGTTTTACCAAACCCAACATCTCCACAGATCAATCGGTCCATAGGTGTTTCTCTCTCTGTCAAATCCTTCTCAACATCCAGGAAAGCCTGCAAGGAAAACTCAGCTTAAGTAAAGGAATATAAATGATGAAAACTAAAAGATAGCAACAACACCTGCTTCTGGTCGGGTGTAGCGTTATAAGGAAATTGAGCCGCAAAATCAGCCATCAGGGTTTTTTTGGATAGGCTCTTCTGTCTAAGCCTATGAAGATATAGCTCCATCAAGTCAACGACCATTTTCTGAATTGCTACTTTTCCTTTGGTTTTTCTTTTTTCTCTAACACTAGTGTCACTCAGCCGAATCAAAGTCCGAGGCCGTTTGGTCTCATTTGGACTGGAACAGAACATAATATGACATCAACATACATTAAGAGACAAAGACAAGGACGCCAAGGAAGTTTTAATGTACAAAATGAAGATAGCCACGGCACCAAACAAACCCATTTCACAAGCAAGTCAAAAACTGTGAGCTGAAGATTAAAAAGCTAGAAAGAAGGAAGACGTACAGATTGTATCGGTAGAGCAAACGTGAGGCCTGTTAGAGGGGAAGCTTGGCCATGCCATCTGCATACTCTATAAAGACATATTCGAGGGGCTCTGAGGAATCCTTGGGGACATCAAACTTTATCCCAACAAAACGCCCAATGCCTACTTTTTTGTGCACCATATAACCTACCACTCAGTTTGTCTCCGGCGACCCAATCTCAAATCTCCGATTAACCCCTTTGTCAATTTGGAAATATTTTGCTTCCTCCGTTTTTTTTTTTGGGCGATTCTCGATGCCAATTGAATTTTCGAGAAGGTTCAAAGGTCATATGCTCAAACCAGTGAGGGCAGTATTGTCTTTCCGCACACACGCTACAGTTTGATTTGTGGCAATCCTTGAAAGAAACTTAAAATGTGGCATTTTTGAAAAATTTTAAATCCAATTTGGCATTCTGCGCAATACTCCCTTAGAATAAAGTCTCTTTCTTTTATATTTATTTAAAAGGTATAGTCAAATATAAATTCAAATAAAAGAGGGTTACACTGTTTATGTGTTTTACATCATATTCATATGTTTGATCAAAAAAAGTAGTTTATAATTGTTATATAGAAAAAAACAGATTACAATTTTCCGACGAAATTCCGACCATCAGGAATAGAACTCGATGAATATTAATTGGATTTGGATGATGTTGAGAAAACACAAAATTTACCTTGGCCATCGATTTAGAGGCATCAGACGAAATTATGGGCTTTGTGATCCTTGATTTAATCATCGGAGTTCGCTCCATATGAAGAACACTTTTGCATGTCAATTATTGTAAATTTGATTGAATACTCTACCTCTCTCTCTTTTTATGTTTTTTGTTTTTTAGTTGTTGTTCTTGTTGAATTATACGACCCTTGTTTTTTTATTGTTATTTTTTTCTTTATTCATGATTCCTCTTTCTTTTTCTGGTCTTTAGCCATGATTCATGTATGAAACTATGTATACACAAGACACACAATCATATCTTTTTCTTTTTGGGGGAAAAATCACACAAAATCATATTTAAAAACTTTAAGAAGAATTCGAATAAATACTTTTCAAAAGCGACCACTAATATATCTAGGTATGTAACCATCATTTTTATAGGATTATCTGTGTTTTTCCTTATTCTAGAGTTTTTTAGTCTTTTATGAAGTCTTTACAGGTTTTAGATTGAATTGGAAGAGAATTTGGAATTTTAAGATGAAAACGCGGTTTTGGAGATGCAGGATCGTGTAGAAAGGTCAGAATTTTGCCATTCGTTGAACACTTTCCCGATGTCGGATTTCAATGAATTTTGGACACAAGATAGATCTTTGAGTTAGCTTTCATTTGCGACTGGTTTCATATTATTATCATCGGTGGTTCAAAAGGTATTTCCGTTTTACTGAAGACATATCAATCTGGCCAGCAGGTGAAGCAGATGAAGAGTAAGACCTCAGATCGATCGATCCACCTTTGCGTTCAACTTTCAGATCAGCTACGACACTCAGGATCGACCGATCCACATCCAAATCGACCTGCAGATAGACCTGTGCAGACCCAGATCGACCGATCCAGCCCAAAAACGAGAAAATACAAAAGGAAAACTTCCTGATTTGCCCCAGATTGTCCTTATCTCTTTAGGGTTCAACCAAAACATGTTTAGAACTATAAATAAGAGTTTTTAAGCCATTGTTTAGGGGGAGAATTAGCTAAACGGGACAAATCTAGTATATCTTTGTGAATCTAAACCTTTGTGTAGTTAGTTTAGTAAACTAACATTTATATTAATTAAAAACCAATTATATCCTGATAATTATAATTAAGAATGTTTATTAGTTATTTGGTTTTATTTAGTTTGATTTTGATTTTTATTTTTTGGGTAAAATGTAAGACCGCGCTTCAGACAACCCATTCTTCGGAACGGACAGGAATTCGGACAGGCTAGAAATATCGATGTTTGGGTTAGACGGATAGTCGAGAAATTCAGAAAAAATCCTATGTTTGGAATCGTACGGATGGGATATGCAGACGTACGGACAATACGTACGGATGGTGGTCTGCGGACGTACGGACAATACGTACGGATGTGATTTGTGGACGGACGGACAGAACGTCTGGACGCGATACAGTCATCGGATACGATAGGATGCTGCGAATGGACGGTACGATCGGATCGTACGTCCGGATGAGTGTTGCGGACGCGGAAAAACCATCCGGATGGACTTTTTGGATGCGATCTGGACGGACGATGCGGACTTCCGGATGGACGTGCTGACATATGGACTGCGTCCGTATGGACGGTATGTCTGGATTGGGAAATTTCAGACAAGACCTTGTCATTTTGGGATTTTTCGGACAAGAGTGGATATGATTGATCGTTAGGACAAGTTTTATCCGAATGAGAGATTTTTGGTCCGAGAGGACAAGGGACCGTCGAGGATCGTTCGGATATTGATCCTAAAATTTCGGACATGATAAGGTTTGGACAAGATAAGGTTCAGACATGATAAGATTCAAACATGATAAGATTCAGACATGATAAGATTCGGACAATATTTATCTAAATTCGGACACACGGACCATTAGAGGGACCGTAAGGACAGCATCCCTAATATTTTGGACATGGATAGATTTTTGGGCAAGCACTGTCCTAAAACCTTATTTGGTCGGCTTTTGGACAAGTTAGACCGATGGGATATGAATTTGGCCGAGAGTTCTCATATGGACCGACGGACGGTCCGATATGGACCAATTGGGGATCCGATGGAACAAAATCCATTCTAACTGGGCCAAATTTAATTTTTATTGTGGGGATCGAATTTTTGAAGCTAAAACTCGAGTTTTCTAAGGCTGGAAAAAAATTTTGGTATGTTATGCAAAATTGGCATGATAGGACCTAAAGTTTGACAAAAAAATTTGAAATGTTGGGTCATTTGGTCTTAGGGTTTTTGGCCGAGTTTTTATAAGGCTTTGGTCGAGTTTGCAGCCGCCTAACACTTAGAAAATTTCAGAAAGAAACTAGAGCAGCCTTAGAGAGAAATCGACAGATCCTTGGCCGTTTTAGAGAGAAATCGACAGATCCTTGGCCGTTTGATCCATCGAGAATTGAGATCTATCCTTGGATCTTTGCTAGAAATCGCAAAAGGTAAGTGATTTGTCTTTGAATTCGTTTTTGGTTTATGGATCCGATTCTGATCTGTGTTTGTTTGTGGCTGGAGAGTCCTAGCGTGTGTAGAAGGAGTCCAGATCGAGTGCTTGTGAAGGAAAATACACTCAATCCTTAGAAGAAAAACCAATTGGTAAGGCCTTTTGCCCTTGGATCCGTGTGCTTTTTTAGATCGGTTTTTGGATCTGTTTTTGATGCATGTTTTGATGGCTGCCGTGTCTTGTAGAGGCTGAGAGGAGACCGATCTGAGTGTTGGAGAATCCGATATGTCCTTGATTCGGTAAGGAGATCGTTTTTGAGATTGTTTTTGGGACTAAGTGTTGAATCGATTTTGATGGAGCTTTTGTTGTGAGTTTTTGGTCATCAGCGTGTGTTGATCTTGCTATGGTGAGGTCGTGTGGTTGCTGAGGCTTCAGTCTTGGTCATCGTTTGGTAAGAGGTTCTTTTGGGATCGTTTTTGAGGCTTAGTTTGGATCCGTTTTTGATGGGGGCTGGGCAAAAAATCCGTTAGATCCGCTTCGATCCGGTATTTGCTTTGATTCGATTCGAAAAATCCGGATATCCGTAAATTTTTGGAGCAAAACAAATACTAAAATATAGTATCCACTAAAAAGGAGCAAATCGCAAATATTGTTTTGAAAAAAGCCGGATATCCGCTCCGCTCCGTATAAATTTTACATGGGCACATATCTATATATAACTAATATATTTCTAACAAGTAATGTTTTAAAATATTAGATCAAAAAATCCAATTATATATATGGGTTTATAGAAGAAAAAAAATGGATGATTTATAGGAATTAGAATCTTGTATGTTTTATTTTTGATATTTATTTTTAACTAATTATGATATAATTCTAATGTTATTCATTTCTTAATATTTTTAGAGATGGAGTCGGCAAACATTACATCTCCTATGGTTATTGATGACTAATTCTTGATTTAGGTTTGATTAATAGTTTTTAAGTATGTGGCTTTGATTTTTTTGTTATTTTTCTTTTGTTTTGAATTTGTTTTGTTTGAATTTGTTTTATGTGTGCAGATTTTTAGTGGAAGAGATGAAGGATATATGGCTTTTGGCGAAAGTTATTGAAGAAATGCTTAATTTTTGGTGTATTTATCTGTTTTTAAAAGCTAATATATTATTTTTAAGTTTTTGAATTTTTTAAAATATATTTAACGGATCGGAGCGGATAATTAGCGGATATCTAAAAAAATTCTGGATATCCAAAAATCCGGATATCCAAAAATTTCTGGATTGGAGCGGATCAAAAAATTAAATATCCGGTTTGGACGGAGCGGATCACAGATATTAAGTTTTTTCAGGATATCTGCTTCGTGCCCAGCCCTAGGTTTTGTTGCGTGTTTTTGTGGTGTCTTTTTTATGATCAGCGTTTGTTCTCAAGACTGTGGTGAGGCTGATCAGCGTGTACAAGGCCTTGGCTTGTGCACCGATTGGTAAAGATCTTTTTATAAGATCGTTTATGAGGTTATTTTAGGATCGAATTCTAAATCCGAATTTGTTTTGTTGTCTACGCTATTGGCGTGTTCTATTAACCTCATTTGATGTGCTTTTAAGTTGTCATCAGTAGCTCTAAGGTGAGTGCGTGACCGTGGTTCAATTGTAGAAGTAATTTGGTGCTTGTGGCTTGATTGTTTTGTGTTACGTGTATGCGTTTGTGTGTCATGAGAGTTTGAGATTTCGTTTGATGTTGCATGTGTCTTGAGTGAAGACTCTTGACTTATGCGTTTGGGAATTAATTGTATACAGTAATATCCCTTAACATATCTTGCCTATTTGTGTTGAATTGTTTCTGAAATTATGCCTAGTGAGACGGGACGACCGCCTCACTAAGCAATTTTGTTGCTTACGTATCCACCGCATGGATGCAGGTAAAGATGATTGTGGAGCTCGCGGGACATGGAGGCGTTAGAGTGGATCGATGGTTATTGTCTTTTTGTTTTTGAGTTTTGAGTATTTTTGTTGATTTTATATGCATGATTGCATGAGTTGGACGATGAGTTGAGTTAGTATATTTGAGATTAATTTGAGCAATTTTGGAGTTTAATTTGAGTTGTTATAATTTATTTAATTGATTTAAATAAATTGTTTGAGTTTGTTGAATCGAAATTGGTTAGTAAGTGAGTTAAGTTGTTAAACTTAAAATTCAAAATTGGTGTGGGTTTGGGTTAAAATTGTTAAGTCTTCCGCTTGTGTAGTAAAAAAATCTGATTAGTATTCGAAAAGTAACACATAGTAAGAAAAATTTTAAAAATTTACGAAATGGGGGCGTTACAGTTTGGTATCTGAGCGCGGTCGGCTCTAGGATTTTAGAAATTGTGTGAAATTTTGTTGATACTCTGATACAAGTTTGGTATCAGAGCATGTTTGATTCTAGGATTGCTAGGATTTTTGTGAGTTATTTTGAGTATTTTGAGGTTAAATCATCCTTCCAACGTCAAGTCTCGCGGTAAGTCTTAAAGTTTCAGTAAAAGTTTCTGAGAAATTTTGTGATGAATGGTTTATGAAGCCGTTTGGCGTGGTTGTTGGCTAAGTTCGTGTGAACTTAGTATTTTGATTGAGTCATTGCAGATGGCTAAATTGGTGCCACGAGTGGTAAGCGGTTGTGTTTTATGGAATGTTGTGAAGTAATCGTGGCAGAAGGTGCTGTCACTGACGGTAGTGGGTACGTTGGTACATGGCAGTTACTGGTACGTTGGTACATGTGGGTTTAAAGATCTAAGTTTAGATTAGTGTATGTCAGAATCAGTTGATTGATAATTAAATTGGAGAGGCTTGTATGTTCTAAAGAAAGCAAGATCATCGGAAATGATTAATCTAAGTCATTGGGAATGACTAAGGAAAGAGTAGTCAATGAATCTGAACCCCATTGTAGGAATGGGTAAAGATGATGACTAATTTATGTGAAAACTCATGAATGTTGTTGAGTAATGGTAGACATGTGAATAACAACAGTTATAGAGATGACAGAGAATCACGATAGTTAAGAACCACGATGATCGTGGATAGGTCGTGAGTGATAGATCACTTATGATAACATTTTGGAGAAATATTACCAAGAAGTAAAAACCTTGTGTGTGTTGCTTTCGGTTCTTAGCATTAGAATGCATGTGTAGGGACCTTAAGCATGGGAGGGGTGGATACCCATATGTTTATCATGGAACTAAAGTTTGACAACTTACGTTATGGAAAATGTTGTTGGATGTTTAGATTATGATCTAACATTCTAGAGAGTAAGGAATTTGTGGATTCTCAAAGGAACGAGAATTAATGGGGTGAAAACGAGTGGTAATTTTTCGTGTTGAGTAAACCATATTCGACTAAGGAAATAGTCATATGGAAGATCAAGGTTGATCAAGTGGATTACTATCCGTTGGTCGAGTAGGAATTTCGAGTCAATATGTGGTTTGAGAGTTGAGATCAAATTGATCAAGAGATTGTTGGTTGAGAGAGATCCAATCTAAGGTTGAGACTAAGAAGTATTGTTGGTGGTGGTGGGGGTTTGAGGCTGTTTGTTGTCATGTCCTAGTGAACTAATTGAGTTTACTTAGGTGTGAATTTGTTGGTGTCCTTTGAAGCAAGTTGGTTTGCTAAGGCGTTTTGTTTTGGTGATTGCGTCTTTGTGAACCGGAGGGTTTGCTAAAGCGTGATGTTGTTTGGCCAATAGAACCTACCCACAACAATTTGTTGGAGTTCTTGGGAATCAGTGGATTCACTAAGTTGTGCTTGTGAAATTAGTGCATGGCTGATCTGGAGCCATTTTTCTGGTGCAGTGGCAATAGTCTTTGAAGGGTTACAATGTTTGCAGTGAGTGGTCATGACTGTTTGTGAGTCTATATGCCTTGTGTGTTATATCAGGGCTATAGAATTGGTTGCATTTGATTAACCTACAGAGACAGTTGGTCTGGTTGGTTAAGGATTGTGCGTTTGTGGTTGCATTTGATTAACCTAACTAGACAGTTGGTCTGGTTGGTTAAGGCTTTTGCGTTTGTGGTTGCATTTGGTTAGCTTTCCAGACGCGGATTGTCTAAGTCTTATGTGTTTGTTGTCATGACTATGCTGCTTTTGAGTTAACTTCTTAAACTGGTTGTGCTATTGCTAGATTACTTATGGTAGATTTTGCTAAGCGAGTGCTCAAAAAAAAGCTAGATTGTTGTTGTAGAGGTAATCAAGAGATGTTGGACAATGAATGTTGTCATTGTTTGAGCATAAAAGAAATGCTCAGAAATTGTTGTCGGTTTACTAGCATGGGTTGTCATCAATTCGTTGGTGCGAGATTCTATGACATAGATTGTCGGAAAGGATTTGTAGGCCAAGTGGCCGATATATGCCATAGGTGCTATGGTAGTGTGTGAATCGGAATTTGGATATACGTGGGTAAATAATTTTTGTTGGTTAGGATAACCAATTAGTAGAGAATTTTGGTAAAAATTTGAGAATGAGTTGGATATTCTGCAAGAAATATTAAGATTCTTGAGAATTTGTTAAACTTTTTGCTTGTTATTGAGGAGTTTATCTATTCCCGAGTGGAAAGGGGACTAGAATACTATCGATTTCGTCACCGGTTTGCTGGTTTGTGATAAGAAAGATTTAATTTGAGTCATCGTGGACCGATTGACCAAGTCAGTAATACATAGTAAAAAAATCTTATTAGTATTCGAGAAGTAATATATAGTAAGAAAAATTTTAAAAATTTACGAAATTGGGGTGTTACATAAACCCTCTAAAACAGGGAGAAGGTTTGTCAAATCCCTAAAAGTTTTCTCTCTTCTTCTTTGTTTCACGTCCCCGTCCTCACCCCTCCATCGTCTTCTTCACTCACACCCACCTCTTGATTTCTAGCTCATCCATCTACCTTTCTCCCTCCTTATACCCTCTCTCTCTCTTTCTCTTTCTCTGTTCGTCTTTTCCCAAATTCGAACCTAAATCCCAAAATCCCAATTTGACTCCAATTCATCATCATTCGTGTTACAAGGTTTGTGAGTTTCTTTCTCTCTTATCTTTGTATATATCTTGAATCTATGATTGTTCAGTTGCATAACAAGAAGACTTAATCTAACCAATACTTATACATGTTCTGTTACAAATTTTAGAATTTGTATCTAGTTTGAAGCTAACCATCGAAATTGGTTAGCTTGAAACCAAGACTCTCTTCTTTATGGTGTTCTTAATGGTTTTAAACTTTGATGGTCTGAGCTTTGTTTCTCTTATTTCGTTGTGTGGTTTCGAGTCAATAACGCGTTTCCATCCATATTTTAATTTACCTGGTCAAAATCCGTTTGCTGCTATGATGTTTCACTTAGAATGACTTAAGTTTTGAATCATTGTTCTATGTTTCGAAACCCCAATGGTAGTAAATGGTGGTAAGAGCCTAAATTATGTTTAGCTAAACTAGGTCCTAAAAATTGTGTGAGAGAACAAAAGATAAGATATTTTTGGGTTCTAGAGACTAAACGATCACTATAATCTTAATGAACTTCTATGAAAAATATTCACTAACTGTCTAAAGATAAAAGTTATGGTGGTCTTTAGGGATGATAAGGAACTTAGACATCTACTCTAATATCTTGGGTACCAACTGCCGTGTTATGAATAAGTCACCTAGGATATCTTAGAGTTCCAACCTCACTCAAATAATACTGAAAACTATAAGAACAATGCCAAAAATCGTGTTCCTAGAAGAATTTGTCATCACTTAATCTTTCGATATGTAATTCAAACCCTCTAATAAATGGTCAAAATAACTTATTGGATTGAAAGTAGTTGAACTTAAGATTGTTCATGATTTGGTAATTTTAACAATGCAGGGAATTAGAAAGCTCTGATGTGAGCTTTTGGATTTTCTTTGTTATTGGGTTTGCAATTTTTGTATTTGCTTACTATTTAGTGTAAGATAAAGTTATGTGCTTTGCTTCCATTGTGCTAGTTTCTGAGATTTCATAGCCAATTGAATTGAATTGATGCGCTTCCAAAGCTTAAGTGTATGATTCAGTGTTTCTCTTTCAGTTTGGTTAAATGTTGTTGCATATTCTTTTCTGATTTGTTCTAGTATCACTGAATTTCAGCTGCATTTGGACATTAGGGACACTTACATATGATTTTATCGTTGTACAAAAAAAAAGTCGTATGATTTAATGATTGCATCAGCAAGTGAAGTTTTAACCTGTCAACGTTGTTCTCTATCTTTATTATTTTATGATGTTTTATAATACTAACTTTGCCATTTATTAGTTGACTCATGTAAGAATGGGAGATGAACTTCCGAAATGCCTTTTCAAGACGAGACATGAGCCACAAGTGGACCACATTAACAATCGTTGCAGGATTCCTCATATGGGAAAATTAGAAACGGTCTTCCCGACAGAATACACCGAAGTGAAAAAAAATTCAGTATTTGCAAATATTCTATCGATAAAGGAGAATGCTTTAGGCTACTCAGCTCGTCTAATACATAGCATGATGTGTAGACAACTTGTAACAGAGAAAAATATGAAGTGTGGTGTGTATTTGGAGGAAGACCGTTGAAATTTTCACTACAAGAATTTCATGCGATTACAGGGCTTAAGTACGGGGATGATTATGTGAGCACTGAGGTAGACAGTATTGAAGAGGTAGACAGTATTGAAGATGATGATGGATTTTGGAGTATTCTCCTAAAGAGGAAAGAAAATATCAGCATTAAGACATTGCTTGATAAACACTTAGGCAATGCTAAGAAGTGGAAGCTCTCCTTGAGAATTCACTTTTAGTTTAAGGCGCACATGTGTGTTCTGCCACATACTTATTGATGCGAATATATGTAGACCCAACTAAACATTCTGCACGAATTCTCCAATTGCAGGCATTATCTTAGCAGCGTATACACCAAAACTTCGTACAAGATTTTGCAATTGTAGTCAAAGTTATGCTTCATGGCACATATTTCTAAAGTTTTCTTCAGATCTTCCTTGATTTTGAAATATTGATGCAACTTTATATCGTCTACTACCCGACAGATTTTCATACTATCAACATTGCTTCCAAACATTAAGTCATCTTCACCACCAAATTCAGCATCATAAGAAATTCGTTTGACATTATCCTTCCATTTAGCTCCATTCACACATCCTTTAGATCATTTAGGCCAGCTATCCACATCCTCACAAACATTCTGATGTTCATTCTCCTCATCATCACATAAATCATGTGGGTACTCATTCAAATCAATATTGACTCTTCTCATTTGAGCATCACCATTAGCTCTAAATGTTACACACATCTGTAGCGTAGTCTCTTTTTTTAAATACCCAAACAAATTTGTTATTGGCGGTCATTTGTGATAATAAATGGAGGAGATTCAAAGTTGCCGATCAAACCAGTAGGAAATAAACTGATTTCTACATTAAGCTTACTCTGCTCTATGTTGAAGTCTTCTGATACAATCCTCTTCAACTCTTCAAAAGTAGTACTGGAGTCCAAAGTAAGTAGTCTACCACATTTGTCTTTATCAACGATAAATTTCCACTCGGTATTACGAAACGATTTCCATGCACCACAAACTATGTAGGCCTGCAACATACTCATCTGTGATATTTTCAAATTAATTAAGTTAGACATACAGAAAGAAGAGAAATCCTAAACGTTTACTCAAGATCTAGGTAAAACGGTACAATCATACGTTATCTAGAATACGTCTTCTACATACTTTAGGTAATCTAGAATACGTCTTCTACCTATTTTAGGAAATCTAGAATACGTCTTCTACCTGCATTAGGTAATCTAGAATACGTCTTCTACCTACTTTACGTAATCTAGAATACGTCTTCTACCTATTTTAGGTAATCTAGAATACGTCTTCTACCTTTAGGTATAATTCATAAGATCTACTACTACATAGTCATCTTCTTTTTCTATGTAAAATAATCTGGTCTTTTCAACCAAATTATGCAAAACAGTTTAGAAGTAAGAACAAACTGAACGTTTACTTTCAATAGTTTATGATTGGTTCGAGAGACGCAACAATTTGATTAGGTGGAGGTAAAACTGCAAAATTTAACAAAACTACAAACCTTAAATCTTCTTCAATCAAAGTAAAATCTCAATCAAAGTTACAATAATAAAGAAGAAATAAAAAAACTTACAATAGAGTAGCAGAGATACTTGTTAAAGAACGATTGAAGGAGAAGATTGAACGATAATCTTTGATCGATTAGCCTATAAAATTGACTAAATATCGTTCCAAGGTTGAAAAATGAGTAAATTTTGAATGTCTGGTCGACGACGTAGACGATAATCTTTGAAGGATTGGCTTGAAGATTCAAATGGAACAATGGCTTGAAGATTTAAATGGAACGATGGTTTGGAGATTGAACGATTTCAGCAAAGCATCGTTATGTTTTTTTTTTTGAGAAGTATCGTTCATCGTTCAGTTTTTTAGAAGAACGATGGCTTGTTAATTTTTTTGGTTTAAAATAGATTAAGGTTATTTTTGTAATTAATAAAACCTAATAACCAAAAAGCCTAGATTCACAAAGATATGCTAGATTTGTCTCTTTTAGCTAATTTTCCCTTGTTTAGGCCACACTTTTTTCTCTATTCCATTTTTACATTCTGTAACTTTTTCTCTGTAATTTTTGGATCTCTGTAAGCTTGAGAGAAAATTCTCTGACTCTACATCTTGAGAAGATTTCTGAACCCTTTTGATTTCTTACTCAATGATTATGAGTTCTTATTCATCTTTCTCCGCTTTCTCTATATCCATGTCTGAGTAGATCCATAGTTAGGTTTCAGGGTTTTTAAAAAGAATTTATGAATCACTGAATTAGACATATATAGGGATTTATTTATTGATATCTTCACCTCTTGTTTTATTTATTGCTTAGACTAAATTGATCACTTAGTCTCTGATTTCGGGTTTAACTTATTTTCCAAAAGATTATAGGTTGCTTGATAGAACATTAGGTGAGCGAATTATCCTTACCCTATGAAAGCTGATGCTAAGGCAATTCGTGAACAGATTGAACCTGCTTGTTATAATGCTTGTCTAGATTTCTAAGTTCAAACGACAGTTTAGAATTTTAGGTTGCTAGACAAAGTAATTGGGGCCACGACTCTGGATTGATTATACAATTTTGTTTGAGTTCGAGATTGGTGTTTAATTGATTCCCTGAATAATTGTCTGATTCTTGATATGTGATTTCCTGCGAATTTTCCTGAAGCCTAGCGCCTTTTAATTTTTGAATTACAACCGTTAGTTTTATTTTTTTTGTTTACTCTACAACCAATCTTTTTATTTTATCTTAGCTTCTCAATCATTATTTGTAGTATGTAGTGTAGCAATTGATTCTCGTGGATTCGATCCCTAAGTACTGCAACGTGCTATGGTATTTGCATAGACCCGAGTGAAAGCTCTAACTATCAAATTGTCGTCGTTGCCGGGGATCAATAACGTTACCTTCAGATTTGAGTCTGATATTTAGTCTAAGATCTTACTAAATTTGTTTTATTTTTGCTCTCTTGTGTGTTTTAGGTGCATGCCTAGAAGGAGTCAAGGCTATGATAACCTCCTATAACTGAGTAATCAAGAGCTACCAAGAACAGAGCGAACAAACAGAAAAGCGCAGAAAGAACAGTCAAGACTTGCCAACATGGGTGATAACTTTGACAACCAAGTACTAGCTAACACACAGGCTGCTATAGCTAATGAACTTCAGACCTTGAGATAGCAGACACAGCAGTTGCTACAACAGCAACAACTACAGCAGCAACAATGTGCCATTGGGGATGTTAACACTCCTCATGTCTTCTATCAGAACAAAGCTGCCATTTATCTGCCAGAGATTGCTAGGCAGAACTATGAGATCAAACCTCAGA
This sequence comes from Boechera divaricarpa, assembly GCA_026770425.1. Lineage (NCBI taxonomy): Eukaryota > Viridiplantae > Streptophyta > Magnoliopsida > Brassicales > Brassicaceae > Boechera > Boechera divaricarpa. Next base: position 20,115,693 of record CM049182.1, on the reverse strand, counting down.
TGATCGGTTTGGTAAAGCAGCATCTTTTCCATGGGTTACTTGCTGAAAACCGAATGGACCACATAGAGAACTTTAAGGAAGTCTGCAGTACTACAAAGTCAAAATGGGGTACCTGCTGATTACCTCAGGTGCAAGCTATTCCCTTTCTCTCTATCAGACAAAGCATCAAGATGGCTTAAATCACTACCTGTAAGGTCATTGAGGTCTTGGGCTAAATGCAAAGCTGCTTTCATTGACCATTTCTACACCAAGTCCAAGACAGCTTCTCTGAGGAACAAGATCACTGCTTTTGGACAACATTCAGGAGAGTTTTTATGTGAAGCTTAGGAGAGATTTAAGGAATACCGTAGAGATTGTCCTCACCATGGGTATTCAGATGAGCAGATTCTAAACATTTTTTATGATGGAGTTAACAGAGACTACAAGAATGCTCTCAATGCTGCTTGCGATGGAGACTTCATGACTAAGACCGTTGCAGGGGCGTATCAGTTGATAGAGAACTTGGCTGCAAGTTCTATCACCCACTGTGCAGAGTATGATCGCTCCAACAAAGTCAGTAGTGTTGATTCTCAAAAGATTGATGAGTTCAATGCAAAAGTGAGCCTGCTGATGAAAGCAAATCAGAGGAGTGTTCAGCTTTGTGAAGATGGTACAAAGGCCATTCGCTGTGAAGAAAGCACTGAGGAGCTGCATGAGGTTAATTATGTGAATGGACATGGTTTCGTGCAAAACAGGGGTTTTAACCAGAATTATAGAAGCCACCAAAATCTGTCTTATAGAAGCACGAACGTACAAAATTCGGGCGTCACAGGTACTTCTCAAGGTTTCAAAGGACAGACAAGCGTGCAAAATTCGGGTTTTTAGAAAAGTTTTTCTCAGAGTTTTCAGGGAAATCAGTTCGTGCAAAATCCGGACCAAAATCAGTTTTAGAGTTGCTTTCACCAGAGTCAACCGTGCAACAACTTTCAGACACCTGCAAGCTCAGCGAATGGTTCTCAGGACGATCTTAAAACACTTATGCAGCAGCTTCTGTTTCAGCAACATAAATCAACCAATGAGATCTATGCAAAAATGAACAATATATACAACGATCTCAACAACAAGTATGAGGTTGTTTCTACTCACATAAAACTGCTTGATACTCAGGTTGCTCAGAATGCAGAAATAATAAGAGACAACAAGGTGTTCTTCCAACGAAGGGTGAACAGAATCCACGATCTGGAGATGGTTATGGTAGCTCACGAGCTAATGTGCATTATGTTGGAGATGAAGAACGAGCTGCTTTTGAGAACAAGTTTGGGGACATGCTGCAACAGATCCTAGATGGACAAAGCAAATACTCTCAGGAGATATCTGATCTTACTTGTTTGCTTAGAGATCAATATATATAAAGCAAATAGATTGATCTTGGAAGTTTGAATGCTCGAGCTGTGAGTTTCAACGCGTGTTAAAGACCAGAAAGAGTGCAGTATGGCCAGATCGATCAGACTCTTCAAAAATAGTTATGTCCAACTTAGTTAAGAAATATCGTTAGCAGCCAGACCGATCAATCCAGGGGGAATCGATCGATCTTACGCAGCAGAAAATGGCGAGCAGTTCTCAGATTGATCGATCTGTTGTGGATAGATCGATCCAATCTTCAGCTCCAGGAAAGAAACCTGTACCCGCGAGTCTTCTTCCATATGTTCCAAAGATTCCATATCCCTGTGCAGTTAAGCCTCTTCCATTCAAGGTTCTGCCAAAGCTTCCATATCTAGGGAAGTTTGTGGTCCCCTGTTCTATTAATGGGGTAGGTTTGAGGATTATTTGTACGATTCGAGTTCTACAGTGAATATCATGTCTATGGATATCGCACGACGTTTTGAGATTAAAGATATTCAGCCTTCTAACATGACCCTCAAGTTTGCTGATGCAATAATTTCATCATCACGAGGATGCATCCGTGACCTCCAGGTACGAATTGACATATGTTTGAAGCCTTGTGATTTTCAAGTAGTTGCAATGATAGACGGAGCCTACATGCCTCTGATCCTAGGAAGCCCGTTCCTTGCCACAGCAGGAACACTTGTCGACTTGCCTAACAAGCGAGTGTGCCTTTAGTAGTTGACAAAGGTGTCTTTTATAATGTTGTGCCGTCAGAGATTAGCAAGTAGAGTGGATCTTTTGTAGCTATTAAGGAGAACGAGCTGAATATCACACAACATTTCAAGTCTGGGGGATGCCTAACGGATCCCGTGTCACTTTAACACCTTTAAAGCGTGTAAATGACACCATTGAGTACATGGTAAAGAGGAAAGGTATGTCTAAACCTTTTTTTCAGGTGAAAGAAATCATCACCCCATAACTTAAGGCTAAAGGTCAAGCAGCAATTGACGAGATGATGGGAAAGATCCTCTGTCTTAGACCACACCCACCCCACCCTGATCCTCCTGAGGATCCATTACATCATGCCTAAACATCACTCATGTCAACCTAATGACTTTAAACAAGCGTTTGATGGGAGGCAACCCATTGGTACATGTCTTTTTTCGTTTTATTTTCTAAATTTTCTGACAATCTACTTTTAGATTTCGGGTGAAACAAAAACAGGCATCAGCATTTCTTAAATGAACCTATCCATAAGGCCCTGGTAAGTCCTTAATCTATTATTTTTGGTTCATTTTATCTATGCGTGCTCTCTTTCAGGATTATTTCTACACCGAGACGGTGTGAATTAAGTCTAGGGGAGGGTACTTCGTATGATTAATGATGTTTCTATGTTTTGTTTCTTTGTTTCTTAAGTCATTTGTTTTTGTGTTTTTATTGCATCAGTTTTGCTATTATTGCACTCTTTTCCCCTGAAAAAGTTTTTAATGAGGCATCAATTGGGTCAGTTTGAGTCGTTTTATTGAGTCAAAATCTATTGAAACTATGAACTTTTCTTGGAACTAACCTCATATTACTGACACTTGATGAAACATTGTCATAACAGTTGATTTCAATTTTTACTAGGTAGAATGTTATAGGTGGATCAATCAAACTGAGAAAATTTGAATTTCTGGAGTTTTTGAGAAATCCAGCGTTGACTCCACACCAACCGAACTTTAACTTCTCATCATGGGGCTTGGTATACATCGAACACAACTCTTTTCAAGATAAACATGCTGCAATCTCTCTCTATGTAATGATATTAAGATCTTAGTTTATGAACAATAGCTTGAGTTTCTTTAAAAGAACAATGACGGCAAGCCTCACATACGCGTCTCCTCACAAGAAATACAATAGTGAGTTCACACACGCGTCTCCTCAGAAAGAATACGATAGTGATTAGCTCCGATTCTTGAGTCCAAGATATGATTGTTCAAGAGTGATTTTACATACGCGTCTCCTCACAAGGAACACGATAATGACTAACTCTGGTTCATCAATTGATATAAATGCTATAAAAAAGGAAGAGAGATAGTTTTAAGAGAGAGGTTGCATATGCTTGGAAGGGAAAGAGTTCACGTGTTCTTTGATCAATACTCCCTTGATGAGACCACACGCCTAATAAATTACAGGAGTCAACAATGGAGATTTCAGATTTTTCTAAGGAGTTTAAGCTGTATTAGGGAGATTGCTAAGCTTATGATTTATACTGACGTGTTTTCTAATTTTGGCTTTGTGGTATGTGGATTCAAAAGTGTTGGTTGATGAAGCGTTCTGAGATATGGTGAGTTTCTGTTATCAAACCTCGACCCTTTCCTCTGTAATTTGCTTGAGGACAAGCAAAAGACAAAGTCTAAGGGAGTTGATATATCTAGGTTTTAATAGTTTTTAACCATCGTTTTCAGAAGATTATCTGTGTTTTCTCTTTGTTCTAGAGTCTTTTAGTCTTTTATGAAGTCTTTACAGGTTTTAGGTTGAATTGGAAGAGAATTTGGAATTTTGGGACGAAAACGCGGTTTTGGAGATGTAGGATCGTGCAGAAAGGTCAGAAGTTTGCCATTCGTTGAACACATTCCTAAAGTCGGATTTTAATGAATTTTGGACACAGGATAGCTCTTTGAGTTAGATTTCATTTGAGACTAGTTTAATGTCATTATCATTGGTGGTTTAAAGGTTATGCCCGTGTTACTGAAGACGGGTCAATCTGGCTAGCAGCTGAAGCAGATGCAGAGTGAGACCTCAGATTGATCGATCCACCTTTGCGTTCAACTTTCAGTTCGACCACGACACTCATGATTGACCGATCCACATCTAGATCGACTTATGCAGACTCAGATCGACTGATCCAGCTCAAAAACGAGAAAATACAAAAGGAAAACTTCCTGATTTCCCCCAGATTGTCCTTATCTCTTTAGGATTCGACCAAAACTGTTGGATAATTCTTAAAGTTTAGGGATTATATATCTTCTAAAAAATTGGTTAGAGATATGATAGGATTACAACAAGATTATGATAAGTTCTATGGGTAGATAGATCTTATAACATAAGGTTGTAAGTCCTATAAATAAAGAGCTTTTGGAGAGTTGTTCAATAAGACTCAAGACTAAGAGAGAAGTCTATTTTAGAGAGTTGTTCCAAAAAGACTTAGAGAAAAGAGTTTAGAGTTTAGGATTTGAGTGAGTTTCCTAAACATTAATAAGAAAAGTTATTCTTGTTATTTCTTTGAGTCTAAACACATACAAAACCACATTTGGTAACAAAGCGGTAAAGATTGTGTGACCGTGTGAGATTTCTCAAAAAAAATCTGAGAAGCTTGAGGAATTAAGAGGATCGAGTGAGATTTCTCAAAATATAAGAAGCTTAAGAGATTGAGAGAAATTGTGTGAGATCTTTCAATATATAAGAAGCTTAAAAATTCTTATGATCGTGCGAAGTTTCAAGGTAGATCAAGGAGACTTGTGCCGCAAGAAAGAAGAAGTCTGAGAAAATCAAAACCTAAGTTCATAAAATATTTGATCAGAGAAGGAGATAAGACATGGGAGGAGCACTCACCATGCCAGCACGTGCAAATGAGTCCAGCCCTATGTCAATTCAATGTCCGATGCTCACCACCACCAACTACACCGTGTGGTCGATGCGGATAAAGGTTACACTTCGGTGTCACAAGATTTGAGAGGTGATCGAGCCGGGATCGGATGATGAAGACAAAAACAACCTAGCTACAACTTTGTTGTTTTAATCCATACCTGAAAATTTAATCCTACAAATCGGAGATCACAATAAGGCAAAAGACATGTGGGAGGCAATCAAAAATCGATATTTAGGAGCGGATCGAGTGAGAGAGGCTCGCCTGCAAACACTTTCTACAGAGTTCGAGAGGTTAACCATGAAGGAGTCAGAGAATGTCAAAGATTTTTCTGGAAGAATGTCAAGTATAGCCTCAAAATCAACAGTTTTGGGACAAAGCATTGAAGAACACAAGATGGTGAAGAAGTTTCTAAACGGATTACATAGAAACAAGTATATCCAATTTGTTGCATCTCTAGAACAAGTCTTGGATCCCAACACTACGAGATTTGAAGATATTGTTGGGAGGTTGAAAGCATATGAAGAACGTATAGGAGAAGAAGGTCACAGCGATGATCAAGGAAATCTCTTATTCACTTCTTATGATACTCAAAGCACCCGAGGAGATTTTGGCGGCTTTGAAGGAAGAGGTCATAGTTGAGGTCGAGGCAAGGGACGCTTCAATACACAACATCATCCAAACAATGCTGAAGAGCAGGATCAAGCCAAAGAAAAACGAAAAAAGATCGATCAAAGGTCATTTGTTGGAGTTGTGACAAACCAGGACACCTTGCATCATCGTGTCCGGAGAAAGCTCAAAGAGGTCAAAAAACAAATATGGTGGAGACTGAGGAGGCCAATGCAGCACTCTACAAGCATGAAGTTGTTTTCTTGAATGAGAGAAACATTATCCCAAGAAAATACGAAGAAGAGAAAGACGAGCTAAATATTTGGTACTTGGATAATGGAGCTAGCAATCACATGATGGGTAATCGATCATTCTTCTCTGAGTTGAATGAGAAGATAACAGGGAAGGTGAAGTTTAGTGATGAATCTTGCATTGAAATCAAAGGAAAAGGTTCAATAATTTTGCAAGAAAAGACCGGAAAACAAAGATTGATATCCGATTTCTATTTTATTCTGGATCATAAGAGCAACATTATTAGCCTTGGACAAGCAATAGAGAACGGGTGTGATGTAAGATTGAAGAAGAACTACCTCACCATACACGACTACAACGGAAGGCTTTTGATGAAGGTGATTAGATATCCTAATCGCATGTACAAGATTAGCCTAACAGTTGGAATTCCGGTTTACTCCATGACAAAGGGAGAAGATGGTAGTTCGAGTATTACTATGTTTTGGGGGAAAAACATAGATAATGGAACCAGACCATACATAACCGAGGAAGAGCCTCTTGACGGATCTAACAAAGAAAATAAAGAAGTTAATGGAACACGTGACGAGCTGTTCTAACAACCTGACGAACCTATCTTTAGAAAATCCAACCGTGAGACAAGCAAGCCCAAGTATCTTGAGGATAATGTGTTGTTGGCAGGAGAGGAGTTATTCTTAAGCATCAATGAAGAGTCAAACGAGATAGAGTCTATCAAAGCTACATGGTTTCAAGACCTTCTACACGAAGTAACAGCAGAGATCGAGGAGCTGAGAGTAGCCGATTCTAAGGTAAGGCATGAAATGGAGCGAGCTGAGCTAAAGAAGAAGAAGGAAGAAGCACTTGAGGTGTTGAAGCACTTTGTCAGAAAGTTGTCATTTACCGTGACGGAGAAGAAAGAAGCTATACCAATGGAGGAAGAAAAGCTCATTGGATTAGAAAACCTCCCTAATTCAAGCTTAGGAATTAAAGGGGAGTTTGTTGGATAATTCCTAAAGTTTAGGGATTACACATCTTCTAACAAGTTGATTAGAGATATGATAGGATTACAACAAGATTAAGATAAGTTCTATGGATAGATAGATCTTATAAGATAAGGTTGTAAGTCCTATAAATAAAGAGCTTTTGGAGAGTTGTTCAATAAGGCTCAAGACTAAGAGAGAAGTCTATTTTGGAGAGTTGTTCCAAAAAGACTTAGAGAAAAGAGTTTAGAGTTTAGGTTTTGAGTGAGTTTCCTAAACATTAATAAGAAAAGTTGTTCTTCTTATTTCTTTGAGTATAAACACATACAAAACCATAAAAACATGTTTAGAACTATAAATAAGGCTTTTTAAGCTATTGTTGAGGCCACACTTTTATCTCTATTCCATTTTTACATTATGTAACTTTTTCTCTGCAATTTCTGGATTTCTGTAAACTTGGGAGAAGAATATCTGACTCTACATCTTGAGAAGATTTATGAACCTTTTTGATTTCTTATTCTATGATTATGAGTTCTTATTCATCTTTCTCTGCTTTCTCTGTATCCATGTCTGAGTAGATCCATAGTTAGGTTTTAGGGTTTTCAAAGGAATTTCATGAATCACTGAATTAGGCATAGATAGAAATTTATTTATTAATATCTTCACCTATTGTTGTGTTCATTGCTTAGACTAAATTGATCACTTAGTCTCCGATTTAGGGTTTAACCTATTCTCCAAAAGCTTATAGGTTGCTTGATAAAACATTAGGTGAGCGAATTGTCCTTAGCCAACAAAAGCTGATGCTAAGGCAATTCGTGAACAGATTGAACCTGCTTGTTATAATGCTTGTCTAGAATTCTAAGTTCAAATGACCGTTTAGAATTTTAGGTTGCTAGACAAAGTAATTGGTGCCACGACAGTGGATTGATTATACAATTCTGTTTGAGTTCGAGATTGGTGTTTAATTCATTTCCTGAATAATTGTCTAATTCTTGATTTGTGATTTCCTGCGAATTTCCCTGAAGCCTAGCGCTTTTTAATTCTTGAACTACAACCGTTAGTTTTATTTTCTTGTTTACTCTACAACCAATCTTTTTATTTTATCTTAGCTTCTCAATCATTCTTTGTAGTCTGTAGTGTAGCAATTGATTCTCGTGGATTCGATCCCTAAGTACTACAACGTGCTAGGGTATTTGCATAGACCCGAGTGAAAGCTCTAACTATCAACCACACAATATAAAAAACCAACACTTAAATGCAAATAAAGAATGCCATTTAAGAAGAATTCGAATAAATAATGCCAAAAAAACTTAAAAGATGTCTAATCATACAATACATATAACAAACATAGTTTACTCCAAATCAAACGAATACTCTAAACTTGCGGAATCGCTTGACTTCAAACTCATCTTCGTGTTCTTCATCACCGTCATTTTCCAAAACTTCGTCTATTTCGATATTTTCAACATCAATTAGAGGAACGGTTGTAGCGGATTGTTCAATTTCAGTACTTAAGAATATCTCTGTTTGTTGGAGTGACTCTATTCCAGATTCGGTAATCCCATCAACCCTACCACGTGGATTAATCTGATGCGTCGTAATCCATGGTTCATGTCGAGTTCTAACCCTTGGATATGATATGTAGTAGACCTCGAATGCTTGAGATGCCAATATGAAAGGATCATACTATCGGAACCTCCGTGAAGCGTTACTTCTGTCACACCAAACTTGGTAACTCACACGCCTCTCCCAACACTGGGATTGTACCAATCACACTTGAAGAGTATAAAGTTCAAATTAATGATGCCTGTATACTCAATCTCTAAAATATCTGTTATTTCCCTGAAATACTCCATCGCTTCTGTACGAACAAGTACACCGTATCTTACTGTCTTCCGGTTTACCATTCCAGAACATTTTCTGAAAACATAACCTAGAGTACAATACATGGGTGATGACATTGCTCTCGATAATGGACCTCCAACCAATTCTTCGGATAATGTTCGTTCCCATTTACGCCAAATTGGATCTATATAAATAAAAAATACCATAAATTAGCCATTATTATATTTTATATTTAAACATTTGCATGTATTTGTATATTAAAAAACTTACATAGTATTTTAGCCAACTCGTGAATTGTGTTTGTTTCATATCCTCTATTTGTGCTTCTGTCATATTTGGATATGCTCCTGTCACTTGTTCAACAAAAATACTGGAAACAAATGAATTATATTAGATAAAATTATAAACTAAAATGTTAAATTATAGTAATATAAATATTTATGCTTACTTCTCAAACGGCAAGACATGTTCACAATTTTTGAGGATATAAGTGTGAATGTCATTGAACTCCTTGTTTGTAAGCCAAACTTTGTTTACTTTCCACTAAGCCTTCCAATTTGAGAAAACATATATGGAACGTAAGTATGGTAAAAAAGCTTTTCTCCCCCATCATCGTATCTACTTGGTTTCTTTGCTTTCATTTGAATGGTTGGTCCAAAACAGTAGGATGAAAAGTTCGAAGTTTCTTCGTTAATGCTTTGTGCAACAAGAGATCCCTCAACCCTGCTTAAATTCTTCACCTTCTTCTTCAAATGGAATATAAATCGTTCAAATGGATACATCCACCTATATTGTACAGGTCTACCAAGTGTAGCTTCTCACGGTAAATGAACAGGCAAATGCTCCATAACATAAAAAAATGCTGGAGGAAACAATTTTTCCAAATTGCAAATAATGACCGGGATATTTCGGTCTAGCGTACGAAGTCCTTCGTATCTTAAAGATCTTGAACATATATCCCTAAAAAAAGACCCTACCCCTGCACATAATATTTAAAGATATCATTAAATATTAAACAAAATAGAAATCAATATTATACTTGAGTAGCTTGCAACATTTAAAATACATGTAACTCCTTCATGGATCACACTTGGTAAAAGCTGAGCGAATGCGAAAGGTAGTAAACATTGCATGATGACATGACAGTCATGACTATTCATCTCTGCTAAACGTCCACTATAATCATCAACATAATATGCTAGATTTGCCTTATATCCATCTGGAAACTTAACTAAATCGATTATCCACTAGAAGAAGCCAGTCTTTTTAGTTGCGTCTAATTTCCAAATAGGAATAGGAACCACCCCATCACCAAGCAGATGTAGATCCTCACGAGCACAAATTTATGGCAAATCCATTCGTGCTTTAACATTATCTTTGGTATTTCCTTGCATATTCAACAGGGTGTTTATGATGTTCTCGAAGAAATTCTTCTCATTGTGCATTACATCAAGATTGTGGCGGAGTATATGTTCTTTCCAATAAGATAAGTCCTAGAAGATATTCTTTTATGCCAATTATGCTGCTCTCCATATCCATCCATCTACAATGATCATAACCACCAACGTCTACAGTACGATCGACATCCAAATCTCGAAACTGACGATGTATGTTCTCGCTGTCTATCGTAGGGGATGGATCATCTCAGACTATCTTGTTCTTTAGGAAAAATGTCTTACTCTGTTGATATGGATGATTATGGCTTAAGAATCAATGGTGACAGTCGAACCAACATGATTTCTGGCCATACTTTAATTGGAATGCATCTGTATTGTCTGCACATTAAGGACATGACAACTGTCATGCGGTGTCCAACCTGACAATATTCCATACGCTGGAAAATCACTTATAGTACACAACAAAACAACACGCATCTTGAAATTGTTTTTAGTGGAGACGTCGTAAACATCAACTCCTTTGTGCCATAACATTTGTAGCTCTACAATCATTAGCTGTAAAGAAACATTAAGAGATTGTCGTGGGTTTTTCGGACCTAACGGTTACACGAAACGTTACATACCCTTATTATACTAATTGTGTTATATAATAATCTAATATGTATTTTATGACTCTTATACTTTATACGAACATACATTAAATTCCAATAAATAATAACTTTAATTGTTCCAATAGGGTCTTTGAGTGTGACCATAGCATCACTTAATCCGTTAAGCTCGAATAGTTTAATCATCGCAACAACCTAAAATATTTCAATCATAAATTATTAATGTCAGTGGTCTTTAATTTTTTAAATAATTATAAATAAACAATAATTTACCTGCTCTATTTTACTCGAGTTACATGTTCCATTGAGGATTTGGTTAAGAGCCGTCATAATTTCACAATATTCGGGAATTTGCATAACTCGGCCTATGAATATATTGTTTAGTTAATTTAGTGTCAAATCATATCATTATAACTTAACAAGTTTAACTAATTTGTTAAGTTTTACCTTTTTTCTGGACGTTTTTTATAGCTGTCAACCACGGTTCCTCTGTAAACTCATCATCGCCATGCCCTTCCTCTCCAAAGACTCCAGGTATGACCACTTGTGTAGAAAGAACATTTCCTTCTACAATTGTAGAAGAATGTTTGGCCTTCTTTTGTTTTATGGCAACATGTATTGGTTTAGCTGGTCCCAGCACTAACGAATCACTACTCCCAGAACCGTCATCTTCCTCTTTTCTCAGTTCATCACCCATTGAGACATGATATAAGACGTTTTGTTTTTAGTTAATTGTTTTGTGTTTTTTATATGTTTTGTAATCAAGAGGAGGGTGCTTGTTTATATAGAAATTACGGTGTTCAGAATTTCGTCGGAAAACATTTGAATTCTGAAGTAGTTTTCTGACGAAATTCCTACACCGTCTTTCTGACTAATTTCCGATCGAAAATTCGTTGGAAAATTACGTTTTTTCTGCCGGAAATTTTCGTAAAAGATTCAAATAGTTTCCAAAATTCTCCGACTAATTTCCCGACCGTTTACCGATCACTATATTTAGTCGGAGAATTTTTCTGAAATCTGACAATTTTGTCCAACTACTTTCCGACGACCTCATCGTTGGCAGAAATTTCAAATAAATTCCGACTAATTTCTGACCAACAAATCGGTCGTTGAAAATCGGTCGAAAGTTACTCGGACTATCGTCGGAATTTGTCCGATAACTTCGTCGGTCAGAAATATCGATCTGAAATGGCGCTGGTTTCTTGTAGTGGCCTATTATGTTTGTTGTATACAAATATATTATATATATGAAATAAAAAATTTCTTTTATAATTCTTGTATATATAAGATATTCTTTTATATTTTTGGGTATGGATTCATTTTTAATTTTTATATTTCATATCATATCTTAATGTACAAAAGATTTAGAAAATATATTCTTATAGTAAAATTCTATGATTTTCTATATATATATATATATATAACTTTGCAAGGCTTTAGCATTGTTGTAATGTTAATGTTGGATAACGATATATACATATCACATTTCCATAATTTCATCAATTAATAACAAAATAAGAAGACTAATTGAGTAATTGTGAACATACACATTGTTAGACGTGTATTGTTATATGTGCCATTAGGGCATGGCAAGAGGTTGACTTATATAGTGATATTAGTAGTGTGTATTCACGGTTAATACAATGTATTTAAGAATGATGCATTTTATTGTTGTTGGCTGCCGAAATGATCCAGATACACTGACTCTCCTCTATGTGTGTTTTCTAGTATCTTTTGGAATCTAACCGTTGGAGAGGAGTGGAGAATCTATGGTACAAGTGCCCTTTGCAGTGTCCTTTTTATTTTAGAAAACCAATGTTTTTATGAGTTCTTACATTTTCTGTTGAATGCTCAGATATCAAAATTTTCTTTAATTATTATTTGGGTAGGTAACTAAAACAACCTATATTTTTAAACTTTATTATTAAAATGACCTTAATATTTGGATATTACTCAAACGACCTAATTCTATTTTTAATGGCCATTTTTCCCTCAATTCGTTTGGTGACAAAAAACGTTATTATGAAAATACCATTAATGAATTTCTGCCACGTCAGCGCGCGAAAACTTAAGTCTACCAGAGCTATGATGGTAGACTTAAAAGCTCGGACGATAAAGTCTACCAGAGAATTACGGTAGACTTAGTTTTTTATGAAGTGGTAGACTTACTTGGTAAACTCTACCAGCTTTGACGGTAGACTTATATTAAACGTAACTGTAGATTTTAGTTGAAAAGTAACGGTAGACTTTGTTTTCCTCTGTAACGGTAGAGTTTCTTAGATAAGTCTACTATTGTTACGGTAGACCTATGCATGCAGACAAGGTAGACTTACGTTTTCATGTTACGGTAGATATACTTTCTATGAAACGGTAGACATACGTTTTATTTGATGGTAGATTTTATTATCCGCGTTGACTTGTTGACTTTTTTTGGTAGACTTCCGAATTCTTGGTAGAGTTAAGGCACTCGACGGTAGATTTATTGACTAGTGGTAGATTTATCTCTTCAATGATGGTAGACTTTCTGAGGAATTGGTTACGGTGGACTTTGTCCTGACACAGTAGATTTATTGAATGTTGGTAGACTTGTGTCGTATAGTGGAAGACTTAAGTTGGTAGACTTACGGAATTTTTGGTAGATTTAAAGAATTTTGGTAGAGTTTATATTTCCGATAGGATAGATTTTAATGTGAATCACGGTAGAGTTAATACCTGCCATGGTGGTAGACTTTTAACCTCCTTTGGTAGAGTTTCTTACCTCTCATTGGGGTAGACTTTATTGTGAATCATGGTAGAGTTGATTACCTCTTATGGTGGTAGACTTTTTACCTCCTTTGGTAGATTTGCTTACCTCCATTTGTGGTGTAGACTTAATAACTTGATACTTTTCACAAGATTTGAATCCAATATTTGCTTTCTTTACAGATTGAATCAGAAATTATTACAAGTCCATGATCTACTCCCTTGTTACAGTGATTGCTTGGATAGCCAGAGTGACAAAAGGTCCAAAATGAAGCCTAAGCCTCTCCTCAGCAAATGTTATTGTCTCAACTATCTTATGACATGTCTATATTTTACATGCTTTTAGCATGCATTTATCATCCATTTAGCTTTGTCTCATAGCATATTCTTATTATTTCATGTCACTTGTTTCCAGTTTTGCATACTTAGAGTGTTTTGCATTAGGATTGCATGCATATTGCATTTTTGAGCTGTATCAGGTACATTCAAGTAATATTGAAGATGTTGAGGTTAAATGGAGAAAAGGAAGGAAGATAGAGCTTAACTCGACCAAGGGACTCGAGTGGAGCACAAAACAGAGACCTTGGAACTAGACTCGAACAAAAACTCGAGTAGAGAGTCAAGTGGAACTAAAAAAAGAGGACTTGGAGACTGACTCTAGCCCCAGGTCGAGTCAGTAGGTTGAATCAGCACCAAAGACTGCACCTTGAAACCAACTCGACCTAACCACTCGAGTTCACCACTCGAGTCCACCCAAAAGTCGCCGTCTTGAAGTTTTTCGCCGGACTTGACCCAAGCACTCGACCCCCACCTCGAGTCCACCTCTGAACTAAGCTATTTTTTCTTTTAGTGAGCTAGGGTTTTGCCAAATCCTATAAATACTCTGTATTATCCATTGGACAAAAGGATGGTCTGCTGGTTTTCTCTCTATCTTCTAAACCTATTTCTTGCTTTTGTAATCTGATTCCTTTAATTCTACTTAGTATTTATGTTTGATTCTCAGTAATCTCTCTGTTTTCTTCTTGATCTTTCCATTTATGCAAGTTTTAATGATTTCTGGGTTTGTGTTCTTGATGTTCTTCATGGGTTCTGAGTAGTTTCTAGGGTTCTTAAGGATGGGATATATTAAGTGTGGAATCTTAGTCTCCTAGGTGGTTTAAGTTTAGATTACTTGATTTCCCTTCTGGATTAGTGTTATTAATGTTAGTTCCTCTCTGATCATTTGGAATTAGAACTTAGGCATTTCCACGCCCACCAAGTGTTTGATAAAATGCCTGAACCAACTAATTTTATAGATTTACTTTCCTAGCCTAAGAGATTAGTTGTCTAGGGTATTTATTGGCTTTAATAGACTGAATCTTAATGCCTACTAGGTTAGATTTCGCTAAAGAGATTTAGGTCTGGAACTGGTTTAGCTTGAGGTTATCTGTCATGAGAATGGATTTAACTGCTGATGAGTTTATTGTCTAGGGATTAGCTCTGTTTGAATATGTTAAACACCTAGGTAGATTAAGAGGATGCACTAATCAATAACTCCATCCTTAGGAGCTTCTGTTTAGTTGATTGAATTTTGTTTGCATTGCCTCTGTAGTTTCTGTTAGTAACTACCAGTTCTGTTAGCTTCTGTTATTAGTTCTTTTAATGCTTCTAAATTATTATTCTGTTAGATTGTTAATCTCATGATCTACTGCTTGGCTTGACTTAAATTGGTTTGATTGCATCCTTTCTGGTTAATAGCTCACCCATTTGGATTGACACCTTTCTGTGCTACAATGACAGTGCATTGGGGAATTAGCCCATATCAGCTTGACTTATATCAAATTAATATATATCAATTTGGCGCCGTTGTCATTTAGGTGTTGTTTGTTATAATTAGGATTTCAAATCATTTCAGATCAAGTTCTTTTCAGTCTAGTTTGCTACTCACTTTGTGTTTCCTTCATTGTCTTTGCATCTCAGGTACTTCTACAGGTCTTCAGACGAACTCGACCAACCAGCTCGAGTCAGTCCATCGAGTCTACCTCCACATGTATGCAAACGAGATCAAAAGGAAACCAGAACCTCCTGCGCTACCTCGACAATATTAATCACCTACCAAGACAGTTGCGAGAGCATAGAGAACACCTCAGAATAGATCAACAGGATCATGTGGGAATGGAAGAAAACCCACAAGGACATAATAAACAAGGACCTCCTCCGAGGAGGCCACGATTGATTGGAGCAGGAGATGCTCCTAACACTCACACTCATAGGCAAGGGATTGTACCTCCTACAATCTAAAACAACAACTTTGAGATCAAGAGTGGTTTGGTAGCTATGGTGCAAAGCAACAAATTCCACGGGTTGCCTATGGAGGATCCTCTTGATCACTTGGACGAGTTTGATAGGCTCTGCAACCTCACCAAGATCAATGGAGTCAGTGAAGATGGCTTCAAACTTCGACTTTTCCTCTTTTCTCTTGGTGACAAAGCCCATCTATGGGAGAAAAATTTATCTCATGGATTGATTACATCCTGGGATGACTACAAAAAGGCTTTCCTTGCCAAACTCAAGGACAACAAGACTCCGCAACGAAATCTCCGGATTTGCACAGAAGAATGGTGAAACTTTCTGTGAACCTTGGGAAAGATAGAAGAGCTACCAATCTCAGTGTCCTCATCATGGATTCAGCTATTAGATACAGCCAGCAATGGAAACTTCCTAAACAAAGATGTTGATAAGGCTGGGAGCTAGTGGAAAACCTTGCTCAATCTGATGGGAACTACAATGAGGATTATGATAGGAGCGTAAGGAGGAATGCGTATTCCAGTGAGAAGTATAAGCAAGAAATCAAGGATCTTAATGAGAAGTTGGATAAGCTCCTCCTAGTCTAGCAAAAGCAAGTTCACTTTCTTAGTGAAGAAGGGCAACTTCAAGTTCAAGATGGGGAGAGCTATCAGCTAGAAGAGATAAGCTATATTCATAACCAGGGAGGCTACAACAAGGGTTTCATCAACTATAAAAGCAACCCAAACCCACAGGATGAAGTCTACCCACCTCAGCCACAACCGAATCCGCCCAAACCATTTGTCCCTTACAATCAACATCAGAGTTTTGCCCCTAAGCAGCACTACCAAGGGAGCTATCCGCAACATGGAGCCACAGGTCCACCACCTGGTTTT
This sequence comes from Boechera divaricarpa, assembly GCA_026770425.1. NCBI lineage: Eukaryota > Viridiplantae > Streptophyta > Magnoliopsida > Brassicales > Brassicaceae > Boechera > Boechera divaricarpa. The sequence goes on along the minus strand of CM049182.1, from coordinate 20,099,109 downwards.
ACACCTCACCAAGCTCCACCTTCTAACGCTCAGAATCAACAAATGATGACAATGCTGCAACAACTTCTACAAGGTCAAGCAGCTGGTGCGCTGAAAGCAGCTAAGAAATTTGGTGAAGTCAAAATCTAGATGGATTACACATACAATGATCTCAACAGCAAGATTGAGACATTGAACTCTAAAATTAAGTACTTGGAGAACAACAGTGCATCCATTTCTTCCACAAAGCCTATTGGACAGCTTCCAGGAAAAGCAATTCAGAACCCAAAGGAGTATTGCAACGCCATCTTTTCAATGGAATCAAGTCCCATTGCTGACCATGAAGCTGCGGTTAGAGAAATTGAGTCTTTGCTTTATGGTTTAGATGCTAACACCAATGAAGTCACCTTAAGGAGTGGAAGAGAGTTACCTGCCAAGGTAGGGTCAGTTCCCATCACTGTGGACAGTGAGGTTGACGATGGGGAGGATTTGAAAGCTGAAAAGCCAGACTCAACTGACAGACTCGACCCACCAACATGAGTGCCAGCTCGAGTCAGCCCGCCACCTGCTGAAAAACCTGTTGCTTCTGAGGAAAAGAAAGAACCCTTTGTCCCCCTCCTTACAAACCTAAACTTTCCTTCCCAGGAAGATTCAAGAATGATAAGGACGTGACCATGGTTGAATACAAGGGTAGTATCGATTGCATCGATTCACCAAGCACGATACAGATTGAGCCTAAGTCTCTCCCCAAGCTTGGGAATCCCGGTATGTTCTCCATAACCTGCTTTCTTGGTGATTTGGAAATTGAGGATGCTCTATGCGACTCCGGTTCAAGTGTGAATGTCATATCCCGTGAGATGTTAAAGAGTCTAGGGATAAGAAGCATCACTCATCACCCATCACCCATCACTTTTGGAGATGCTCATTCACGAAAGCCACTTGGTCTTCTTGAAGATTACCCACTTAAAGTTGGGGATTGTACAATCCCAACGGACTTCATTGTTATGGAAATGAAGAAGGCCAACAAGCTCCCACTCCTTCTTGGAACTCCCTTCCTCAGCGCTACTGGTGCAAACATGGACTTCAAGAACCAAAGGGTAGTTCTTATGAATGTGAATGACAAGGTCTACTACCCAATGAAAGCTTCTTCCAACAAGCTATGTGGCACAATTACTATCAAAGATGATGGATATCGTGATGAGGAAGTAAAATACATTGGTACAATTGAGAAGGTCGATGAAGCTCCACCCCCAAAGGTTTATGAAGAGAAAAAGAAGTCTCTGGAAAGAAAGGATGGAGCTGAGAGCACAATGAATGAGCAAGGGTCAAGCCATTCATACTTGGTCGGATCATTGCAGAGGAGACTTCAGTTCCCCTCCACGAACCACCCTAGACCTAATAAGGAGGTGAAGTCAAGCTTAAAGACTTTAAACAAGCTCACTTGGGAGGAAGTCCCATGTCTATCTTTGTACATAATGTTTTAGATTCTTGGTATTTGTTATGTTATTTAGTGTTTTTGGTTTGGAAAAATAATTAGAGGAGAGTATGAGCGCTGAATGATGAAGAAAAGGAGGAGAATACAATACACGCCACTCGAGTTAGCCAGTCGAGTCAGTGTTGGCGCCTACTTTCAAATTCAAAAACCAACTGACTCGACCAAAGACTCGAGCCCTAGGTCGAGTCAGTAGCCGAGTCAGTAGCCGAGTCAGCACACCAACCTGCTTACACCAGGGAGAGCATGGAGGAATCAATAACCTCTTTCTTCTCCAACCCTTGATGTACCAACTCCATCTATCTTTGTACCTATCATTTGCATTTTTCCTCATTTTTGTTGTTTCTTAAACCATCCTTCAGATTTTTATCACACAAAGGACTGTGTAATTTAAGTTTGGGGGAGAGCTTAAGATGTGTTTGACATATTTATTGTGTTCTTATTTTTCAATTTAGTGCATATTTGAGTCTGCATACATCTAAGGCATAGAAAAACCAAACAAATTTGCAAAAAAAAAAAAAATTTCGAAAAAACAAAAAAAAAAACAGAGTGTTCATGTAGTTGCATTTGCATTTTAGGATTGAGTCTAGATTCTTTTCATATAGGGTTTTTGCATATGCATAGGGGATTATGATGATTATAACCTTGTACGCGTGCTGATACAATAAGATAATCTCAATGCCCTCGTTTCTAGTTGTCTAATGCATTGTGAATGAACTTGAAGTAAGACTGCACCATACTTTGAATGCACAACTAGATAGTCTTGTTTGAAGCATGTTGTGATTTGACACCATTTCCTATCTAATTGAACCTGAATTTGACTTGTAATTATCTAGCTTATGCATTGCATTTGAACTCATGGATACCACATACATACTTGGATTTTCTTTCACATGTTTACCACTCTTGCTAATCCAAGTAGTTGTTCTCATTCTTAGAACAGTTTTCCTACCCTTAATCTAGCCTTCTTTCAAGCCATGTTTACTTTATTAAGCGTGTAAGGCCTATTTTTGAATGAGCTTGGCAGAAAGTGTTAGGTTTGAGCCGACAAGGATAGAGTCTCATGTAGTTCTGGTTTGCAATTTTCGAATCAGATAGGACTAGATAGGAGCTTGATTATTGGGTATAGGGTTTGGTTCTGCAAAAAGAAGAAAACAATTTGGAGAAAGAAGAAAAAAAAAAGGAAAAAGGGTTAAAACTTTTTAGGAGAGGAAAAGCTGAAAGTAAATTGATCTAGTAAAGGATTTGGGGCTGTGCTAAGAAGAGAAAAAGGGAAAGAAAGGCAAAAAGCCTAATGTCTTAATAGAGAAAGGCAAAAAGCCTAATGTCTTAAGAAAGAAATCTTAAGCTGGAAGTGAAAGACCCCTAATCCGCTAGAAGTCTTAAAAGCTTCTCTTTAGAACAAGAACAAGAAGAAGAAAATGAGTTTGATCCAAGAAAAAGTTCAAGGAAGAAAAATGATTGCCAAGAGTTAAGGGTAGAAATAGGATATTTTTCTGGGTTTAGAACTAGGAGGGTTAAGATCACTTGTGTATCATTGGGTAGATGAGAATCGATCCTTGTATGCATAGGTTGGTTCTTACCTTTAGTATTCCGTTAAAGCTCATTCCTTTCTTGAGTGATCCCTGTTTTGAAATGATTAAACCATATGAAAGGGACCATCTTTGTCTCTTAACCTTACCCTTAGCCAAATGAGTTCATTGAAAACGCATAGCTTGATTCATGGTTTCTGTTTAATTGAATGTTAAAGGGATTGGTAGATTTGAATGCATGTCTAGATTGAGACTAATCGAAATTGTGTCGTGAAGAGTATGGCTAAAGTTTTTAAGTAGAGTTCAAACATCTGGTATTCTAGAACTAGCAACTTGAACATTGATATCATCTATTATATCAGCATGCTTTGGTTCTGAATCCCCACCTTCAAACCTCTCCTCCATCTTATACTTATCTGTTTGCTTGAGGACAAGCAAAGACTAAGTTTGGGAGAGTTGATATGTCTATATTTTACATGCTTTTAGCATGCATTTATCATCCATTTAGCTTTGTCTCATAGCATATTCTTATAATTTCATGTCACTTGTTTCCAGTTTTGCATACTTACAGTGTTTTGCATTAGGATTGCATGCATATTGCATTTTTGAGCTGTATCAAGTACATTCAAGTAATATTGAAGATGTTGAGGTCAAATGGAGAGAAGGAAGGAAGGGAGAGCTTAACTTGACCATGCACTCGACCAAGAGACTCGAGTGGAGCACAAAACAGAGACCTTGGAACCGGACTCGAACAAGAACTCGAGTATAGAGTCAAGTGGAACTAAAAAAAGAGGACTTGGAGACTGACTCTAGCCCCAGGTCGAGTCAGTAGGTCGAGTCAGCACCAAAGACTGCACCTTAAAACCAACTTGATCCAACCACTCGAGTTCACCACTCGAGTCCACCCAAAAGTCGCCGTCTTGAAGTTTTTCACCGGACTCGACCCAAGCACTCGACCCCCACCTCGAGTCCACCTCTGAACTAAGCTATTTTGTCTTTTAGTGAGCTAGAGATTTGTCAAATCCTATAAATACTCTGTATTATCCATTGGACAAAAGGATGGTCTGCTGGTTTTCTCTCTCTCTTCTAAACCTATTTCTTGCTTTTGTAATCTGATTCCTTTAATTCTACTTAGTATTTGAGTTTGATTCTCAGTAATCTCTCTGTTTTCTTCTTGATCTTTCCATTTATGCAAGTTTTAATGATTTCTGGGTTTGTGTTCTTGCTGTTCTTCATGGGTTATGAGTAGTTTCTAGGGTTCTTAAGGATGGGATAGATTAAGTGTGGAATCTTAGTCTCCTAGGTGGTTTAAGTTTAGATTACTTGATTTCCCTTCTGGATTAGTGTTATTAATGCTAGTTCCTCTCTGATCATTTGGAATTAGAACTTAGGCATTTCCACGCCCACCAAGTGTTTGATGAAATGCATGAACCAACTAATTCTAGAGATTTACATTCCTAGCTTAAGAGATTAGTTGTCTAGGGTGTTTATTGACTTTAATAGACTGAATCTTAATGCCTGCTAGGTTAGATTTCGCTAAAGAGATTTAGGTCTGGAACTGGTGTAGCTTGAGTTTATCTGTCATGAGAATGGATTTAACTGCTGATGAGTTTATTGTCTAGGGATTAGCTCTGTTTGAATATGTTAAACGCCTAGGTAGATTAAGAGGATACACTAATCAATAACCCCATCCTTAGGAGCTTCTGTTTAGTTGATTGAATTCTGTTTGCATTGCCTCTATAGTTTCTGTTAGTAACTACCAGTTCTGTTAGCTTATGTTATTAGTTCTTTTAATGCTTCTAAATTATTGTTCTGTTAGATTGTTAATCTCATGATCCACTGCTTGGCTTGACTTAAATTGGTTTGATTGCATCCTTTCTGGTTAATAGTTCATCCATTTGGATTGACACCTTTGTGTGTTACAATGATAGTGCATTAGAGAATTGACCCATATCAGTTTGACTTATATCAAATTGATATATATCATCTTATCAAATGGATTGATGGATGGTAAGTGCTTTCAGCCAGTTATTGGAGTTAGCACATTCCTCTTCTTTATTCTTTCATTTTGTGTGTGTGTACTGAAAACACTTTGTGCGTAGAAAGTAGTATTTTTAAAACACTTAGTACGTACAAAAAGTTATTAAGGTTCCATACATAACATAGCATACCGTTGGATGGTTTAAGTTCACATACATAGCATAACAACAACAAAAAACAACAAACATATTTGTGTACTTAAGCAAACAAATAGACAAGGACGGCCACAACAATAACCGTAATGCCAATACCTACCATACAGTAAAATCTACCCTAACATACATTAAAGTCTACCATAACATATAGTATAGTCTATCATATTTGTAGACCAAATCTACCATATTAGGTCTACTATGATTCAAGTCGTTATTAAACTCTTGAAAAAGAACTCTTGTGACAGCGTAGGTTATACCACCGCCTACTGTATCATTTTTGATATACTTTGGATCAAAAGGTTCATCTTATCCCTGTCCACGATATACATATCCATCATCTACATGATAGCCACAACTGTTCACTTCACATCTGTACGATTACAAAAGAAAAAATAAATAACACAGCCACATAACCTCAAATTCTTTGGTAAGCCATATCTCAAATGCAAATACAAAAGAAACTATACACAGGTTGTCTCCGCATAAACAAACTCAATTTTCTTACAAAAATAAAAAAATTGTCTTTCAATGTTCGTTTTAAAACAAGTGGTATCAAGACAATGAGTGAGTAATATTTATGCTATCACCTACCAAGTGCAGCAGCTGGGGAGTTTTCTTCAAGTTTAGGTCAGCTAGCAATTGTATCTAGACAAAACAGTCATATTCCGTCTAATTCAGTCTATCTTCAGATAACCATTCAATTGAATTTTTTTCATGATTTGTTGATTTCTCATTAAACCCATATCGTATTATTGTTGTTAGATTAAAAAGATGGTGAATTTGTTCTTGTCTCAACCAAAGTTGAATGATGTTTCCCACAACAGTAGCAACATGAACGTGATTTTGCCTCTGTTAAAAAAACTAGCTCCCGATTCAAGCAAAATCAACAAAATCAATTTCAGGCAAAATCGAGGACTAGAACAAAATGCATTCAGTAGCAAAATCGTAACCCTAGTATTGACAGAAGATTAAGAAGGAGAGAAGACGAAGTACCTCGCCAGAATCGAGCAAGGTCTAGGACGGTAGCAGGAATGAACTGAACCACGAGGTGTCCCACCATAAGAACCAGAGCAAGTCCTTTGCAAAGCTTAGTGAAATTGGTGAACAAACTCGTTCCCTGAAACAATGTAAGAAGAAGAAGAAGATTTGTAAGATCAGAGACGGCGGTTTCCAAATTCCAAAACAAAGAAACCGCAAAAGATCTCAGTGCAATATCATAGATCTGCTATAATATCCGTACCGGAGAACTCGTGTCGCCGGACTTGAGCGAGGGCCGTGTAACAGCAAATCTGAGAGATCTCGTCGTCGCAGCTCAACCTGGAGACTATTTTTTTCCTTTCTCCCAAAATTGGAAATCTATATACTGAGGGGTTCGAGAATGAGAAGGAGAAGGAGGGGGAGTGGTGAGATTAGGGTTTTGAGTTCAAACCGGATAAAAAAAAAATTATAACAATGGCATTTGTGTAATAAAAAAAAAATCAAAAGACTGGTTTTTGTGTTTTTTTATCCAAATCTTAAATTTTAGGAATCAAAGAGGTTGGTATAGTAATAAAACATATGATGAAGGTTGTTTTAAGCCATTGTCTCTTATTATTTTGTTAAAATCTGAAAAACTGAATTAACGAATGAAGATCCAAAAAAAGAACATAAACCAATCCAACATAAAACAGAACAATAAAGAGCAAAACCAAGTTACACAAAGGTAATTAGAGCTTCTGAGGCCAATTTGGAGAACCTGTCGCCACATAAGATTGGCATCTGCCATATGTTTGTGTTATGTTGTTCTGAACACCATTCCCATTAGCCAATGTTCTTTAAGGCACAATTTACGTCTTCACATACCCCACGATAAGGAGGCCACTCTCTTGGAGATATTACAGCCGAGATTATGTCTTCAGCATCCGAGGAGAACACAATCTTCGTAATGTTATGGCTAGCTATACTCTCAATAGCCCATATATGACTTCTTGATTTCACATCTAAAAGACTTTCAATGAAACGGAAAGCTCGGATATCGATATTATTTTATCTTGTTGTATATTGAGTACCATTGTTTTTAAATTAATAAATGCATAAATTATGAAAATGTCGTCTGTAATGGTAAAGCTTAGTTTAAGCTAAACCAACAGAATCGGACATAAGATATCCGGGGCCCATATAAACTAAAAAAAGTAGCATCCTAATTTTAATAGTATGAAAAATTAAACCTGAAAGGTAAACACAAACAAAGGAAGGTGTGTCGGAAAAAACAGGGTACAATTCTTGTTTGCTCAGGAAGACGTCCTCCATAAAACCCTTCGCTCAGCCTCCTGGTTCGTGAACGGTTGGTTGGTCACTGGAGAAATCTGGAGCCCAAACCCAGGTCCTGGTTTTTTAGAATCAATCCCCTTCTGGGTTCGTCTGAAAGGGATACCAATCCATTGTTTAAAGGAAGAGATTATTAAAAGAATTGGAAATTCTTTTGGGAGCACAGAAACAGTCGAACTGCACGCCAAAAAGTCGGATTCACTTGAGTATGTTCGTGCAAGAGTCTGGGTTCCAATAGTAAATCCAATCGTGTTCAAACAAGCCATCAAGTTTAGTTCGGGAGAGATCATCACTGTGGAGCTCGAGTATGAGAAACTATCAAAGTTGTGCTTCAAGTGTAAACGACTAACTCACGATCACCATCATTGCAAGCAGTCTCCGAGGCTAGAATCTCTTTCTCATCAAGGATCGTTACCCGAGCCGCAGCAGTCCTCAGCTAAGAACTCAGTTTTCCCTCCGAAAAAAGTAAAAGGTAAAGGAACTGCTGCAAGAGAAAAGGCAGCTGGGTCAAGTAAGAAGAAATCGTTTCAATCCTCTATCTCTAACAAAAATTCAGGGAAAGCTGCAATAAGCGAGAATTCTTCAAAAGAATCTCACCCCTCAACTTCAATCCTAAATAGATTGGGTCCGAAGAAGGGTGACCTGAAAGGAAAACAGATAGCTTCGGAACCAGAGTGGAGAGTTAAAGAAGATTTCAGCAGAGCGCTAGATTGGTGGGATCCTCAGAAAGAAAAGCAGGGTATAAAGCAATCGCCTCCTGCTGCAAGGAATTCACCGACTGAAAAAACTCTAACTTCAGGAAAATATGTTCAAGAAGTAGAAGAAGGGGAAATTGTTCTCTCCTCAGGGTAGAAAGTGAAAGCTAATTCTCCGGTTTATCAATTCACGGCCTCTCCGGAAGATATTGGTCCAAAAAGAAAGCGTCGATCTAGTTTTGAGCGAAACAAAGCAAGAAAAAGAACAAAGCTTCAGAGTGTTTTAACTGTCCTTGGAAGACATTCAGAGGAAGTAGAAGGAAGTGGTAACCCTAATACAAGGAAAGGAACAGAAGCTATACCTGCTCTCACAAGGTTTAATCAAGAAACAACACCATCTCAAAAGCTTGTGGTCAGCCATAAGCACCACAAGTCTATATGAAGATTCTGGCCTGGAACTGTCAAGGACTTGGAGGAGTCTTGACAGGAAGGCAGTTAAGGGACTTGGTAAGACAGCACAGTCCAGGAGTCCTCTTTCTTTCGGAGACAAAGCAATCTAGAAGGTATTTGGAAGGTATCAGTGAGAGTTTGGGGTTCTTTAACATTCATACGGTGGAGCCAGTTGGCAGAAGTGGTGGATTAGCATTAATGTGGCTTGAAGAAGTTTCAGTCAGCATCATCTCATCATCAGAAAGACTTATAGATGCCAGTGTTAATTGGAAAGGTATCCCTTTTCATGTTACAGGAATTTATGGTCATCCAGTAAACAATGCTAGATCCATTCTATGGGAACGACTGCAAAGAATGGGTCAAAGCAGGGACAGTCCATGGCTCCTGTTGGGGGATTTCAATGAGATAACAAGTAATAATGACAAGCAAGGCGGGTGTAGAAGGCCTAAAAGCTCTTTCCTGCCTTTCTGCAATATGATAGAAGGATGCAATCTCTTTGAATCCCCCTGCCAAGGCAATCAACTTTCTTGGCATGGAACGAGGAATGGAGCTCAAGTGCATTGTAAGCTGGACAGAGTCCTAATAAATGTGGACTGCTTTCTTTTATTCCCAGCTATTATAAACGTGTATCTGCCAAGAGTAGGATCGGATCACAGCCCTATCTTGGCTTGTTTAAACGGGGAGAGTATGAGACACCAGAAAAATTTCAGATTTGATCACAGATTTAGTTCTAAGCCAGGCTTCTCAGATGCTCTGCAAAAAGGCTGGATTCAAGATAAGGACTTGCTCTCTGGAAGCTCGCTTGATATTGTAAGCAAGATCTCAAACTGCAGGGCAGAAATGTCAAAGTGGAAGAAACTTAATAATCCAAATTCTCTGGTAAGAATTAAAGATCTCAAAGAAAAGTTGAATAGGTTATCTCATCGGGCTTCCTTGGATTTGGAGGAGTTTCATAGAACCAAAAAGGAGCTTCAGGTAGCTTACTCGGATGAGGAGATGTTTTGGAAACAGTTAAGCAGATTCTCGTGGCTACAGGAGGGTGATAGAAATACTCGATTCTTTCATGAAGCAGTGAAGCAAAGAAGGGTAAAAAACAAGATTCTTTTGTTAACTAATGAGGATTCAGGAAGAGTTTTTTATGCTGAGAAGGACAAAGGACAAGAAGCAGTTCAACATTTTACAAACCTTTTCACGTCTGAACTTATTGAAGGTTCAGTGATCAAAGACTCTTTTATGATTCAAGACTTGCAACAGAGGGTCACTATCAATCACAATCTCCTTCTGATGAAAGAAATTACTGATCAAGAAGTGAAGACAGCTTCTTTTGCAATGGGATCTGATAAGTGTCCGGGTCCAGATGGGTTGTCAGGAGCTTTTTACCAGAATCATTGGGAAAAGGTAGGAGCAGATGTAGTCTTTGTGGTAAAGGAATTCTGGTCTTCAGGAATTATGGATGGGAGATTAAACAGTACCAGTATTTGTTTAATTCCAAAGAAGAAGAATGCTCAGAAGATAACAGAATTTAGGCCAATCAGCCTTTGCAACTTCATCTACAAGATAATCTCAAAAGTTTTATCTACCAGGCTCAAACAGATCCTACCAGACATAATCTCGGAGAATCAGGCTGCATTTGTTTCAGGTAGATTGATAACTGATAATATATTATTAGCTCATGAAACTATCCATGCTTTAAGAACCAGAGAGAAGATAGCAAAAGATTTCTTGGCCATAAAATCAGATATGGTAAAAGCATTTGATAGGGTGGAGTGGCCATTCTTGCAAGCTGTCTTAGAAAAAATGGGCTTTTGCGAGACTTGGATAGACAGAATTATGTCTTGCGTCTCCTCTCCCTCTTTTAATGTGGTAGTAAATGAAGAACAGTATGGGAGCATAGGTCCAACCCGGGGTCTCAGGCAAGGCGATCCACTGTCACCATTCCTATTTATATTAGTGGCTGAGGTTTTGGGGAATAGTTTTCAGAAGGCAATGGATAGGGAGCAGTTACATGACATTAAAGTTGCAGAAGGCTCACCAGCTATTTCTCACCTTCTATTCGCCGATGATAGCCTGTTCTTTTGCAAAGCTGATCAGGGAGAAGTCAAGCAAGTTAAGGTGCTATTGGATGAATATAACAAGATCTCAGGACAAAAGGTCAGCTTTGATAAATCAAGCATTATCTTTGGAAGCAAGATAGCTGAGTCAACTAAGACGCAAGTTAAGACTTGGTCTGGTATAGACAAAGAAGGAGGAAGTGGTTGTTATTTGGGACTGCCAGAAGTGTTTATTGGATCCAAAGTTAAAACTTTGAACTTTTTAGAAGGAAGGGTGGATAGCAGAATCAAGGTATGGAGAAATAAGTTTCTTTCTCAGGGAGGCAAAGAAACCTTATTGAAAGCAGTAGCTCTTGCATTACCTATATACACGATGTCATGCTTCCTACTGCCAAAAACTCTTTGCCAAAAGCTTTCTGCAAAATTAGCTAATTTCTGGTGGAAAGATGCCTACACTGGCAAGGGTATTCATTGGAAATCATGGGAAAAGATGGAAAGATCCAAAGAAGAAGGGGGAATGGGATTCAAGGATCTAGAAGGATTTAACCTATCCCTTCTAGGGAAGCAGCTATGGAGGTTAGCAACAAATGAGGATTCTCTGCTCACCAAGGTCTTGAAAGGGAAGTACTTCCCCTCTTGCTCTCCTTTAGAAGCTGGTGTGGGATCGAGACCATCCTTTGCCTGGCGCAGTATCCACAGTGCTCAGCAGTTAATGAAGTTAGGGATGAGAAAAGAGTTTGGTAATGGAATCAATCTGAGTATTCTTGAGGATCCATGGCTCCCCTCAGACCCTCCAAGACCCCCTACCCTAAGGCCAGAAATTGACCCTGAATCAATCCACCTCTCATACTTAAGAGATCCATTCTCAGACCAATGGAATATTCACAGGATTAAAGAAGGATTTGAAAATAGTGAGGCTAAGCTCATCCTGCAGATTAAGCCAGGGGGAAGAAATGCAAAGGATTCTTACTCCTGGATCCATAACAAGCAAGGTTTATACACTGTTAAATCCGGGTATTGGATCTGGCAGAAGCGAATCAAGATGAAAGCAGAAGTGGAAACTGTCAGATATCCAAGCCTCAGTCCTCTTTTCTCAGAATTATGGACGGTTAAGGCCCCAACAAAGATAAAACATTTTCTTTGGAGGTGTCTATCAGATTCTCTGGCTGTGGGGAAGAACATGTGCAAAAAAAGACTTACAAAAGATGGAGCTTGTCCAAAATGTGCAGAGAAGGAAGAGTCTATTAATCACATGCTTTTCCAATGTCCATTCTCCAGACTGGTTTGGGCACTTTCTCATCTCGGGTATCTTTTCCATCCTTTACCAAATAACTCTCTTTTTGAGAATTTAAGTGTATTGCTTCTTTCCTCACGTATTGAGAATGGTGATGGAAGGGAAAAAGAAAGATTCAAAGCTTGGCCATGGATTCTATGGTTTATATGGAAGAATAGAAACAATAAGATGTTCTCAGGGGAAAAGAAGCCTCCGGATGATGTAATAAAACAAGCCACAGAAGCAGCAACGGAATGGCATCAGGCAAACACCACTCTGGTAAGTCCTCAACCTCACGGATCATCCTTGCCTCTTCAAAAGAGATGGTCTCCACCGGAACCTAATTCTTACAAGTGCAATGTGGATGGTTCTTGGAAAATAGGCTCAGGGAGGAGTGGTATTGCGTGGATTTTGCGAGACAGTACGGGTGCAGTCAAACAGATTGGTGCTAAATGTCTTCCGGGTCTTCTCTCGCCACTAGAAACAGAGGCTGCAGCCCTAGTATGGGCTATTTCCTGCATCAATGTTCAAGGGATCCACAACGTGGTCTTCGAATCGGATTGCAAAAATGTAATCCAAGCTGTCACCAATCCGTCTCAATGGCCCCGGCTTCTAAGTTTCACCTCGGAGATTCAAGGGTACAATGATATAAGTTTAAATTATGAGTTTCATAAGTTTAAATTATGAGTTTCATAATTATGAGTTTCATAATTTAAATTATGAGTTTCATAGTTTAAATTATAAGTTTAAATGTAATCCAAGCTGTCACAATGATACAATGATATCCGCATATATATATATATATGGAAGTAATGAGATTGGTCTAACTCGAGTCACAAACGACATTGAGTTAAAGCAATAATGCAAGGAGATTCAAGGGTACAATGATATAAGTTTAAATTATGAGTTTAGTTTTATCAATAGAGAAGGCAACCGTGGCGAAGCATATAACACTATGCCCGATTTATTTTGCGTTGCTAGATGTGTCTTTGCCCTTGTGGCTTTTGCATTTCGTGGAACTTGATCAGTCATGTAATCAATCATCCAGTATTTATAATTAATAGATTTGTGTTTCGAGTTAAAAAAAAAAAAAAAAACACAAACAAAAAGTAATAAACATACACATAAAATCAAGGGAAATTGGAAAAAAAACTAGAATTTTTATTAAAAACTTAACGTAATAGTTATTATAAAATAAATTTGAAACTATTTACTTGGAAGTGGCATTAATTATGTTTTGTTTTTCATTATTGATGATTCTCATTTGGGCGATATTGGAGTGTTCAGACGAGATACACGACCATATAGGCTTGTTATGTGCTCATATACTGTTATTTGTGAAAGTACCCTATTATGTTCACGAATATTTTGACATGTGTTTTAAATTGTCATTTAAATGCCATGGTACATTTTAATCAACAATTCTGTACTGATTCAATTTGTCATATACCACAAATTTAAGTAGTAATAGCCAAATGCCGACATACATATGGTATTGGTGGAGCATCGTCTGGGCATAGGTGAGCTACACCTATGATGCACACGAGGTGTCTTTTAAAATCTCTAGTCGAAGTTGACAACCTTTTGATTTGAATAGAAGATACAAAAATGATAACTATTGTGAAATCGTGAAAATGAAATTTTGTATAAATCGTGAAAATGAAAATGAAATTCCTTGCATTATTGCTTTAACTCAATGTCGTTTGTGACTCGAGTTAGACCAATCTCATTACTTCCATATATATATATATATATATATTTGCATGGGACTAAAACGGAGATTGTACAACCTTGTATGATCCTTTATATTATTCTTAATAATATTTACATATTATCAAAAAAAAAAAAATTGTATAGGAGCACTTATCCAAACTGAAATTACATATGGAATAACCAACCTTTTACGTTTCGTATCATTTATTAACAACACTTGCATATGTTGATATGTATAAGCTTAATCATAAACCATGAACAAACATTTACTCATTTGTATACAAAGACGCTAAGAAAACATCAACAACAAGATGACGACAAAACACTAAGAGGAAACAAGAAAAGCAACAATGCATGGAGGAAACACATATTCACAATATATTTGGATCATCAGTCAGTTCTTGCGAAGTACAATGAGGTACTGCATTCCGGGTTTGGCATTCTGGATGCGAGAAAAGTGTTGGTGTGCCTTGGCCTCGACGAGTTCAAAGGCTTTCCTCATAGCGTCGGCTCCAAAATGTGCGGATAGGATAGCTCCAAAGGCAGCCTTAGAGGAGGCAGCAAAGATCTTGGGGTCTGAAGACTCCCCGTTTGGCTGAAAAAATATCCTCGAAAGCCTCAATTGGAATTAGTGTTCTGGATTAGTGTTCTTAATGTTAATTATTCTCTCATCAATTGGAATTAGAACCTAAGAATTTCCACATCAATTGGAATTAATGTTAATTACTCTCTCATCAACTGGATTAGTGTTCTTAATGTTTGATGAAATGCTTGACTGAACTAATTCCAGAGATTTACATTCCTAGCCTAAGGGATTAGTTATCTAGGGTGTTTATTGGCTTTATTAAACTGAATCTTAATACCTGCTAAGCTAGATTTCGCTAAAGGAATTTAGGTCTGGAACTAGATTAGCTTGAGGTTATTTATCATGGAAATGAACTTGACTGCTTATGAGTTTAATGTCTAGAGAATAGCTTGCTTGAGTTTGTTAAACCATCTAGGTAGATTAAGAGGATACACCAAGTCAATAACCCCATCCTTAGGAGTTTCTCTTGCTTGATTGATTTTTGTTTCATAGTCTCTGCTAGTCTCTGTTTTTAGTCTCTGTCATTGCTTTTGATTATTGCTTTCTTAATTTGATAGTTTCACAACCTATTGCTTGCTTGGCTTGACTTAAACTGTTTGATTGCATCCTTTCTGGCTAATATCGCACCCATTTGGATTGATACCTTATTGTGCTAAAATGACATGGTAGATCAATAGGAAATTGATTATATCAATTTGGCGCCGTTGCCGGGGAAGCATCTAAGAAATTTGGTGAAATCAAAATCCGGATGGATTACACCTACAATAATCTCAACAGCAAGATCGAGTCCTTGAACTCCAAGATTAAGTACATGGAGGGCAAGACTGCATCTACTTCTAGCTCATCACAACTCCTAGGAAAGGCAGTCCAAAACCCAAAGGACTATTCTCACATCAATGCCATCACTTTAAGGAGTGGAAAAGAGTTACCTGAGAGGCAAAGATCAGTTAAAGTCATTGCGGATAGTGAGGTTGAAGATGGGGAGGATTTGAGCTGCAAAGAAAACCAAAAAACTCGTCTGGAGGCTGATTCTAGCAACCAGCTCGACCACCCTGGTCGAGCTAGCCCTCCACCTGCTGCAAAACCTGTTGTTCCAGAGAAAAAGAAAGCACTATTTGTTCCCCCTCCTTACAAATCCAAACTGCCTTTCCCAGGAAGATTCAAAAAAGATTTAATGGAGAACTATAGAGCAATTTTTGACAAACACATTAGGGAAACAGAGATTAGGATGCCACTCATCGATGCCTTTTCAATGTTACATGCATATCAAAAAAATTTGAAGGATGCAGTGAATGAGAAAGCCAAGGAGATTCAGGGTATGGTGGTTTTGTCAGAAGAGTGCAGTGCCATTATTCAGAAGAGGGTTATCAAGGAAAAACTAAGTGATCCTGGTTCATTGATTTTCAAGAAGTCCCTTTGTGATCTTGGAGCATCTATCAGTCTCATGCCACTCTCAGTTGCTAAGAGGTTAGGATTCAGCAATTACAAGCCTTGCAACATCTCTTTGGTGCTTGCAGACAGATCTGTTAGAACTCCTCATGGCATGTTACAAGATCTACCTCTATGGGTTGGAACAGTTGAGATACCTATAGACTTCATAGTGCTAGAGATGGATGAAAAACCGAGAGATCCTCTGATTCTAGGAAGACCTTTCTTAGCTACAGTTGGGGCAGTTATAGATGTTCGAAAGGGAAAGATCGATCTTAATCTTGGGAGTGATTTCAAAATGACATTCGACATCAAAGACACAATGAGAAAGCCAGCAATAGAAGGACAGATCTTCTATATTGAGGAAATAGATCAACTTGCTGATGAACTTCTGGAAGAACTTAATGAGGAAGATCACCTTCAGTCTGTTTTGACAAAGAGTGGGAAAGATGGGTACCTACACGACGAAACCTTGGGTTATGAGATGATCTTGAACTCACATAAGGTTTTGGAAGGATTAGAGGTTTTTGAAGATCTGATTGGGGTCGAAACAGAGGTTTTTGCTGCAGAACGCACTGGCGCCACCACCCAGCTCGACTAACCAGGTCGAGCCAGACTACACTCAGCGCTAGACTCGACCACACAGCTCGATCCCCCGGTCGAGCCAGACCTCTCTGCATCAGGCGATTGATCAGAACTCAGAGCACCTAAGGTAGACCTCAAACCATTTCCTGTTGGGCTAAGGTACGCCTTTCTTGGACCTAATTCTACGTACCCAATCATAGTCAATGATATGCTTAGTGATGATGAGTTGCATTTGTTATTGACTGAATTGAGGAAATTTAGAAGAGCAATTGGGTATTCTCTAGATGATATTAAAGAAATTTCACCTAGCTTGTGTACTCATAGAATTCACCTTGAAAATGAATCATATGCTAGCATTGAACCTCCCAGGAGATTGAACCCGAATTTGAAAGAAGTGGTTAAAAAAGAAATTCTTAAGTTGCTAGAAGCTGGAATCATCTATCATATATCTGATAGTACTTGGGTTTCTCCTGTGCGCATTGTGTTCCAAAAAGGGGGTATAACTGTTATTAAGAATGATAAAGATGAACTGATACCCACTAGAACTATCACTGGTCATAGGATGTGTATTGATTACATGAAATTGAATGCTGCATCTAGAAAGGATCATTTCCCATTGCCATTCATTGATTAGATGTTAGAAAGGCTTGCAAATCATCCTTATTACTGTTTCTTAGATGGGTATAGTGGTTTCTTTCAAATTCTTATTCATCCTAATGATCAAGAAAAAACTACTTTCACTTGTCCATATGGAACATTTGCTTATAGGAGAATGCATTTTGGTCTTTGTAATGCACCTGCTACTTTTCAGAGATGCATGATTTCTATATTCTTGGATTTAATAGAGGAGACTGTGGAGGTATTCATGGATGATTTTTCCGTGTATGGCTCCTCTTTCTCCTCCTGCCTGTTGAACCTTTGCAGGGTGCTTACTAGGTGCGAGGAGACAAATATGGTTCTAAATTGGGAGAAATGCCACTTTATGGTCAGAGAAGAGATTGTCTTGGGGCACAAAATTTCTGAGAATGGGATAGAGGTGGACAAAGCCAAGGTTGATGTGATGATGCAGTTGCAACCACCTAAGAACATCAGGGATATCAGAAGTTTCTTGGGTCATGCTGGGTTCTACAGGCGGTTCATCAAAGATTTCTCAAATATAGCCAGACCACTCACTAGGCTACTGTGCAAGGAACAAGAGTTCATCTTTGATTCTGAGTGTTTGAGGGCTTTCCAGCTGATTAAGGAAGCTTTGGTCTCAGCTCCAATAGTCCAAGCACCAAACTGGGACTATCCGTTCGAAATCATGTGTGATGCCTCGGATTATGCTGTGGGAGCTGTTTTGGGTCAAAAGATTGACAAGAAGCTGCATGTGATCTATTATGCAAGCAGAACACTGGATGAAGCTTAAGGGAGATATGCAACAACAGAGAAGGAGTTGCTGCCTGTTGTCTTTGCTTTTGAGAAGTTCAGAAGCTACCTAGTGGGTTCCAAGGTGATAGTCTACACAGATCATACAGCACTCATGCATATCTATGCAAAGAAGGAGACTAAGCCAAGACTGCTCAGATGGATACTTTTGCTACAGGAGTTTAACATGGAGATTGTTGATAAGAAGGGTATAGAGAATGGAGTAGCTGATCATTTGTCTAGAATGAGGATAGAAGATCCATTGCCAATTGATGATTCTATGCCTGAGGAACAGCTCATTGTTGTTGTCTTGACAATAGCAGATAATAGACTGTCCTGGTATGCAGATTACCTTGTAAGCGGCGAAATCCCTGGAAGTCTTGATGCTTACAGGAAAAAGAAGTTTCTGAGAGATGTGAACCATTACTTCTGGGATGAGCCTTACTTATACAAGAGAGGTTCAGATGGTCTTTATAGAAGATGCATAGCTGAGGAAGAAGTAAAAGGGGTTTTGGAGCACTATCATGGTTCGGTTTATGGGGGTCACTTTGCTACTTTCAAGACTGTACAGAAAATTCTCCAAGCAGGATTATGGTGGCCTTCAATGTTCAAGGATGCTCAAGCTTTCATTACTAAGTGTGATCCTTGCCAGAGAATGGGTAACATTAGCAGAAGGAACGAGATGCCTCAGAACCCGATTCTAGAAGTTGAAGTGTTTGATGTGTGGGGTATTGACTTCATGGGGCCTTTCAACCCACCATCTTATGGGAACAGCTACATCTTGGCGGCTGTTGATTATGTCTCCAAGTGGGTTGAAGCAATAGCCTGTCCTACCAATGATGTAAAGGTGGTTTTGAAAATGTTCAAGAGTGTTATCTTCCCCAGATTTGGAGTACCAAGGGTAGCGATCAGTGATGGGGGATCTCACTTCATCAACAAGCTTTTTGAAAATCTACTGAAGAAGCATGGGGTTAAGCACAAGGTAGCTACACCATACCATCCTCACACTAGTGGGCAAGTGGAAGTGTCCAACAAGCAGATCAAACCCATTTTGGCAAGAGTAGTAGGGGTTTCAAAGGGGGACTGAGCTAAAATACTCACATTCTCTAAAAAATAATCTAACCTACTCTTCATTAATCTACGTACTCTCCTCTTTTTATAACAATATGAAAACCCAATTTTGTCCCTAGGCAAAGAAAAGAAATTGACCAATCACATCTACTCATCTCCTGCTCCCTCCTTCTTCCTTGTTTTCTTTGTATCCCGAACGAACACGAACCATAAGCTCCTCTTCAACCATTGAAGCTTTATCTTCAAAATTCAGGTCAGTTCTTCTAAGGTTATTGCGTTTTAACTTAAATCTATTGAGTTTTAAGTTGAATAATCTATATAAATCATTCACAGTCGCAATTAGGGTATTTCAATTAGATTTAAAATTGGTGTTGGTAATTAATCCACATTGGCTTGATAATCATGTTTTCTGGGTCGATTAGAACATTGAATTCATAATTAATGGAATGTAGTGGTTGATTCGTAGTGAATCGTAGGTAGATTAGCTTCCGATTGAATTTTTGCAAGTATAATTCGTATAATTGGTGTAAATGGTATAACTTGTATAACTGGTGTAGTAGTATAACTGGTATAACTGGTTGTAATTGGTATAACTGATATAATTGGTATAACTGGTATAACTTGTATAGTTGGTATAACTGGTAGAAGTAGTATAACTTGTATAGTTGGTATAACTGGTATAACTAGTATAACTGGTATAATTGGTGGAAGTAGTATATAACTGGTATAACTGGTATAACTGGTATAACTTGTATAAGTGGTATAACTGGTATAACTGATATAACTAGTATAACTGGTATAACTAGTATAACTGGTATAATTGGTATAACTGATATAACTTGTATAATTGGTATAACTGGTATAATTGGTATAATTGGTAAAACATGTGCTAATGTAGATTTCTTTTTTGTTATTTTCAGGTGACAATGAGCAACCGTTCCATAAACATATTCTTTGATTATGAAGGATATTATTCAAATAATCAATGGATTCCAAGAGAAGTTGGCTTGTACGGTTTATCGTTTAAGACTATGGAGGATATCACTTATTCGGTGTTAGTGGATAGGATATGCAAGAAAATTAAGATGAATGAATCTGCGTTGAAGCTGAAATTGAGTTATATTCCATTGGTAGTGGAACCTCAGACACAATCCTATATTGTTGATGATGAGGATGTTTATGTTTATCTAACCTCTATAGATAAAGAGCAACGTAGAAGTGTTTTGCATGTAGAAGTCAACACATATTTGGAAATAGTTCCGATGTGCGAGCAACATTCAAGAGTAGAGAGAAGAAGTTCAGTTGGTATGAATTATGGTGAGCGCATTTCAAGTGATATAGTTAATGTTGGTGCCGTTATCCTCTACGCAAACGAGGAATCAGTAGAACAACCTCATGAGTTGATGGGGAATGTTTATATTGGAGATGGTGAGAATCAGCCAAACTTTTCACGTAATGATGTGGATAACGATATTGATATTGATGTGGATAATGGTTTTGATAACAGTGAGGATATGGGTTTGTATACCTCTAGTATTCCTGAATATGTTGAGCTTCCACGTGTTGAAGAAGATTCTCAGTGTGTAGATGCATGGGAAGATGGTATTGGTATAGAACTAAGACAAGAATTTGAAAGTAAGCGGGCAGTACAAGATTTAGTTGATAGAGCCGCACATCAAAACTGTTTTGGGATCGATATAGCCAACTCGGATACAAATCGATATGTGGTAAAATGCCGTAAAGCAAAAAAGGGTTGTAAATGGTATTTGCGTGTTGCGAAGCTTAAGAATTCAACTTGTTTTTCGGTTAGAGTATACACCAAGATGCATACATGCTCTCGGGCTAGTTCTAGTACAAGTTACAAAAAGAAAAGCACACCACAATTAGTTGCAGCTCTTTTGCATGAAGATTATCCAGGTAAATTCGAGACTCCAACTCCTAAAAGTATTGTCAGTTTAGTTCAACGAAGATATGGTGTGGAACCATCATACTCTACCGCATTGAGAGGGAAAAAACTAGCTGTTAAGGATGTGCGGGGTGGTCTAGAAGATAGTTTTAGGATGTTGCATGCTTATTTGTACATGTTAGAGAAGGTGAATCCTGGTACAAAAACAATTGTGGTATTAGAAGAAACAAAACGGTTCAAGTACCTATTTGTAGCTTTAAGAGCTTCCATTGAAGGGTTTGAAGCCATGCGAAAAGTGATCATTGTGGATGCAACTTTTCTTAAGGCTGTACATGGTGGAATGCTTGTTTTTGCCACAGCTCAGGATCCGAGTCATCATCATTATCCCATTGCATTTGCTGTGTTTGATGGTGAAAAAGATGCTAGTTGGACGTGGTTTTTCAATACTTTGAAAACCATTATACCGGATAGTTCTGAATTGGTTTTTGTATCTGACAGGAATCAATGCCTCATCAACGCTGTAGGTGAGGTGTATCCGAATGCTCAACATGGTTATTGCATCTATCATTTGTCTCAAAATGTGAGAAATAAAGTTTCACATGTCAAGAAAGATGTAGTGGCAGCAAAATTCATCGAAATTGCTAAGATTTATTCAGAGGTTGAGTTCCAACATCAATATGCTGATTTTAGGAGAAGGTATCCTTCTGTAGCAGTGTACCTTGATAGTAATAAGGTAAAAGTGGAAAAATGGGCAAGATGTTATTTTCCGGAGCAAGGTATAACATAGACACCTCCAATTGTGCTGAGTCTATGAATTCTACTTTTAATAACGCAAGGCAATACTCGTTACTACCTATGATTGATGCGATTGTTGAAAAATTGGCTGAGTGGTTTAGCAATATAGGAAAGAGTCTGTTGCTGGATCTGACGCACAAAAACTGGTCCCTTTTGTGGAGAACGTATTGCACGATAGATGTGTGGATGCATCGAAACTACCGGTGACAGAGCTAAACACATTTCATCTTGAATATTGTGTCAGTGGAGAAGATGGGAAGAATTATGTGGTGGACTTGAGAAAGAAAACTTGCAGTTGCAAGTGTTTTGATATAGACAAGTACCCTTGTGTCCATGCAATAGCCGCTGCCATAAAATGCTTGAAGCAGGAAATTAGACCAACGGATTTACGTGATTTATCAGATTTGTGCTCGAGATATTACTTGGTTGAGCAATGGGCTTTAGCATATTACAGGACGATTTATCCGGTGCCGCATATGTCTGAGTGGATTATTCCGGATCACATCCAAGGATCGTATGCATTACCTCCGCATTACACCAAAAAAAAGGGAAGAGTTCAAAAAACAAGATATCCATCAGTTGGAGAACGTCGCCGTAAGCATAAGTCCGTGCAAGGCAGAAACTTGGCTTTGTGGTTTGAGAGTGCGAGTGGTGCTAGTAGCGAGTAAGAGTGGTTCTAGTAGCAAAAAAATAACTTGTATTTTTACTACATATTTCTACGTTTTTATATAACTTGTTCATGTAGCAAAAAATAACTTGTATTTTTATCATGTAGCAAAAAATGAGTGGTTCTAGTAGCAAAAAATAACTTGTATTTTTATATTTTATTATCTGGCTTTTCTAACTAATAATCTTACAACTAATAATCTTGATGTCTAACAATTAATCTTAATATACACAATTAATTAAAAAAATTAAATTCAGAGATACAAAATTCTTTATAAATATGAGATTACATGTTTAGATAAACAAAATTATATTAGAGTTACAAAATTGATCTCTAACATATTCAAGATTATACATGTAACATCCTATACTTTTATGATGACTTTGTTAATTTTGACCACTAACATTGCAAAAACCACAAAAATAATGTTTTCACAAATATTATTCTGGGTAAACGTAAAGAATGTATCTCAAATACGTAAACTCATGAGTATAATTATAAATTTTGAGTTTAATGTAAGGTATAACTAATTGCAAAGAAAAATCGCAAAAGTACAACTGTGTGTATGAGAGTACAACTGGAAAACTAGGTATAACTGTGTCCAAGATAACGGCGCCACGTGTCATTCTTGTTAATTTGGCGGCGCCAACATTTGACTATGTCAATTTGGGTACAACTAAGTATAACTTGGTATGACTGCTAAACAAACAACACGATCAAGTTATACCAAGTTATACAAAACGATCAAGTTATACAAAACGATCAAGTTATACCAAGTTATACAAAATGATCAAGTTATACCAAGTTATACAAACGATCAAGTTATACCAAGTTATACCAAGTTATACAAACGATCAAGTTATACCAAGTTATACGAAACGATCCAGTTATACCAAGTTATACGAAACGATCAAGTTATACCAACGCGATCAAGTTATACCAACAAGATCAAGTTCACATAAATCGACTCATCAACTGTTTAAACCTTCTCCTTCTTCTTTTGCCTCGTAACAACAGGGCTTCGAACCGCCACCTTCTTCTTTTGCTTCGTCATAACAAGTTCTCCTTCTAATTCTTCTGCTCTTCTCTTTCTCCCATACGTCTTCAGCATTTTACCTCCATCTTCACCAGCCTCTTCTATTTCATTCTCCTTCTCACCAGCCTCCTCCATCTCCTTCTCACCAGCCTCTTCCATTTCATTCTCCTTCTCACCAGCCTCTTCCATCTCCTTCTCTTTCTCACCAGCCTCCTCCATCTCCTTCCCTGTCTCACCCACTTCCTCCGTCTCATTTTGTTCATCATTCTCAAACCATTCAGTTTGGATTTTCTCCAAAATCTTTTCCTTCTCTCTTTGGAAGTTGACATACTCTTCCAATGGTTTGAATCTTGTATCCAACAACTCCAACTTCTCATGGATTTCCTTAAATCCATCCTCCATGGTCTTCTTCAACTCATTTATCATCTCAACCAAACCATTTTTTTTAACTTTTTTTGCAACCACATATCCCTGAGAAGTATCCCTCTGTGGCACCCTCGCAATTGTACTCGCCATATCCAGATTAGCCTTAATTTTTCGATTGGCAACGTCTTCGTTGTAAAGTTTTTCAAACCAAATTGGCCTTTCTTCGTCAATTAGACGCTTCCTCCACCCATCAGCAGCTGCATCATCGACATCATTCCATCCATCCTCATCATCCATGATTCGAGCCAAGAGAACTTCCTCATCGGGATTTGAAACCATGATACTCTGAATATTCTGTGAATATAAAGAAGTACAACTTTTCAACAACTCCGATGACACATAATGAATATGATAAATAATTTACACTAATGTTGATTTCTAACCTTATTTTCTCCAAGCGTCTCATACACTTCTGAGAGAGGAATGCCTTTCATGGTACTTGCCCTAAACTTCATCTTGCACATCCGAGGGCACTCAGGATCTGAATCTCTAACAGGTTCTCGGTATTTGTTCATTAGAACAGGAATTGTCTCGAACGCTAGAAGCTACACATAACATAAGATAAAACATATGTTAGTTGCACCAAGTTTTTTAAACCTAATTGTACCAAGTTTAACTAAGATAAAAACTAAGATAGGAAAGCTTACCTCCAAGGGCATAACAAAACTAGTAAATATCGTTGGTGGGCCCACAACTCCTCCAAAATGGTCCATCAGATGAAATATGTCTTTCATGTTCTCGTCAAATGCGAACCGCCACCACGGGAATGTCTTACACAATTCGAGATCATCCACGGCTCTAAGGAAAAACTGCTCCACAGATGGTGCATTTTTCCCGGTCTTTTTCTTTGCAATGATGATGCTTGATAGGAAGTAAAGGACTGCCATCTTCAAACGATCTGTAGAAAAAGATTTTTTCGTCATGGACATAAGCTTTTCTTCCACATCTGCATATGTAACAACTGACCCAGCCTTAAAATATTTCGCAACAAAGCTCATACTGCCCAATCTTTCACGGTTATCAAGATACTGCTGAGGATACTGCTGACAGTCTAATCCAGAAATTAACCCAAATTCTCTGAGAGAATAGCGAATGGGAACGCCATTCACAATGAACCAATATTCCTTCTTCTTTTGTAAACGAGCCGTTCGAAGGAAGAGCATCCACATGCCCATCAATATATGATTTGATTCAGTGTGCATATGAAAAAGTGTCTAAATTGTGGATGCTCCTTAAACCAAGTCAGTTCATCCTTGTGGAGATGAACCTCAAACAGCTTAACTACTTGGTGAATATAACACTTCGCCGATATCTTATACGGCTTTGTGTACTCGGTCGGACTGAAGTACATTTCAAGAGGTTGTATAACTTCAGTCTCCTCATTAGATTCCTGCAAAATAAAAATTTTCAGGAATTAGAAATAAAAAGTTTCAGGAATGCATAGTTATACCAAGTTTTACCTAGTTGTACTTTTTGTTTCAAGAATTTCTAAGTTACAAAATATGTATAGTTATACCACGTTTTACCTAGTTGTACTTTTTGTTTCATGATTTTATAAGTTACAAAATATGCTTAGTTATACCAAGTTTTACCTAGTTGTATTTTTTGTTTCAGTAATTTCTAAGTTACAAAATCTGCATAGTTATACCAAATTTTACTAAGTTGTACTATTTGTTTCAAGATTTTCCAAGTTACAAAATATGCATAGTTATACCAAGTTTTACCTAGTTATACTTTTTTGTTTCATGATTTTCTATGTTATAAAATAAGCGTAGTTATACCAAGTTTTGCTAAGTTGTACTTTTTGTTTCAGGAATTTCTAAGTTACAAAGTATGCATAGTTATACCAAGTTTTACCTAGTTGTACTTTTTGTTTCATGATTTTCAAAGTTCCAAAATATGGTTAGTTGTACCAAGTTTTACTAACTTCTACAAATTACGAAGTTACTAATTTAACATAGTTATACCAAGTCCTACTTGACTGTACACAATTTAGATACATACCATTGCATTATACTCGGTCTCTTCTGAATATCTTGGTCCCATCTCTTCAGGAAGAGTCTCTTCTTCTAGTGGTACATTTGGGTTCTTACTATGCACCATTATCCTTCTGAGAAACGCTGAGACAAATAAGTAAGAAAACTTAAAAACGATATTCGTATTGGCCACACGAACTAAGACACTTCCAATACAAGAGTGCCAGGAACTAAATATAATCGTTCAAAAGAAACTATAAGGCATATACAGAGAATGCAGCTAAAGCAATATGTGAGTCCAAATTGCTACAACAAGCTGTGGGATCAAAAAAGCTAACACAGAAAATGTTTCTGAATATTGAATCTTTTCAAAATACATAATCCAGATTCGAAGATCCTAATATTCCCATAAGCGTGAAGGTAAATACTAGATGAGCGCAGAGACTAAACCCGAAACCAACATTGACCACATCGATCCATACAAAATCAACGAGTCATTCTTCGAAATCGATATAGAAAGATTCTGGATGAAAATTCTTCAGAACAAGGATTAAAAATCCCCTAGAATCTCACATCAAGCATTAAAATTCTATACGAGAAAACCAAATTAAAAGTAAAGATCACGATAGTGAAGAGAATCAACACCATAGAAAAATCGATTAGGACTCTCTAAACACAAATACACATTATATACATACCGTTTCTCTGAACACAAGAAGAAAAAGAAGAAGAAGAAGAAGTAAATAATCAAGACAAACTCAAATTCAACACAACCCAAATCGAGAAGAAGAACAAGAAGAAGAAAAGGAAGAAGAAGAAGAAAACGAAGTGAAGAATCAAGACAAACTCAAATTCAGCACAACCCAAATCGAGAAGAAGAAGAAGATGTGAAGAATCCGATTCAAATTACAGAGAGGGAGTGAAATGGCGTTAAATGAAATACATACCTGTCGATGGAGATTGTTGGAGAAGAGAGGAAGAACACGAGAAAGAGACAAGTGAAGAAGTATTCGATTTTCAAATTGGGTTATCCTTAGTTATACTAATCGCGAGGGAAAAGAATAAGTGAAGAAGGATTGGGATGGATCGATTTTGAAATTGGGGATGAGAGGAAACTAAAAAAACCTAAGTTATCCTCATTTCTGAGATTTTAGAGATGCAAAATTCGGGTCGGGTATAGTTATCTGGGTTCGGGTATGGATTAGGTTGGTTGGGTTGTAAATAACTGATATTCATAAGGTTCTATAGTCTTTTACTCAATTTTCTATTTTAAGAAAAAAAGAAAATAAAATACATTTATAAGGAGAGTAAAATAGCTCACTTTTTCGATTTGGAGAGCATTACAGCTTTTGATCCGTTTCAAAGAGAGATTGGTCTTCTTAGCTTGATGAGATTATTTGGGCTTATCAGACTGCATTCAAAACATTGACTGGGAGAACACCATTCCAGCTACTCTATGGCAAAGCTTGCCATCTGCCTGTGGAGATTGTGGGTAACAAAACTCTTGAATCTGGATATCAAGACTGCACAAGAGAAGAGAGCATTGGATCTGCATGAACTAGAGGAGATTAGGTTGGATGCTTATGAGAGTTCTAAAGTTTACAAGGAGAGGACTAAAGCCTTCCATGACAGAAGGATTCTTCCCAAAGAGCTCAAAGCTGGTGATCAGGTCCTCCTCTTCAACTCTAGGCTCAAGTTGTTTCCAGGAAAGTTTAAGTCCAAATGGTCAGGACCCTTCACTATCAAGGAAGTTTCACCATACGGAGCAGTCACCCTGATCGGAAAGAGCGGAAACGAATTCATAGTGAACGAGCAAAGACTCAAACCATACATGGCTGACAACATCATTCCAGAAGGAACCTCAATTCCTCTGGATGAACCTCTCCTTACCTAAGTAAAACAGGAAGTCAAGCTTAGTGACTATAAACAAGCTCACTTAGGAGGAAGTCCCATGTCTATCTTTGTATATATTGCTTTAATTTTCTTTTTAAACCGTCGTTTAAGTGTGTTAAATTCTTGTTTTTGGCTTGTTTGTGTGATTTCAGGAGAGTTTGAGCATTGAATCACGAAGAAAAAGAGGAGATCAGTGAGCAGACAGTCTATCTCGACCACCCAGCTCGATCAAGGTGATCGAGTCAGCCATATTTCCATGCTTGGCGCGACCATGCACCTCGATCACCACGTCGAGCCAAGCTCCCACGCTGCATACACCAAAGAAAGCATGGAGGATTCAATCTCCTCCTTCTTTTCCAACCCTTGAGGTACCTGTTCTATCCATTCTTGTATATATCATTTGCATTTCTTCTTTGCTTTTTGTTGCTTTTTAAACTTTTTTTCTAAATTTTTATTACGCAAGGGACTGTGTAATTTAAGTTTGGGGGGAAGGGTTAAGATGTGTTTGATTTGTTTTCTGTGTTCTTATTTTTACTTTGTGCATATTTGAGTCTGCATGCATCTATGGCATAGAAAAACAAAAAAAAAATTTAAAAAATTTGAAAAACTTGAAAAAAGAAACAGAGTGTTCATGTAGTTGTATTTACATTTTAGGATTGAGTCTAGATTATTTTCATATAGAGCTGTTGCATATGCATAAGGGATTATGATGATTATAACTGTGCAATCTTGCTGATTTAATATGATAATTTCAATGCCTCGTTTCTAGTTGTCTAATGCATTGTAAATGAACTTGAAGTAAGATTGCACCATACTTTGAATGCACCACTAGATTATTGTCTCAATTGAAGCATGCTGTGATTTGATACCATTCCCTATCTATTTGAACTTGACTTAGAATTATCATGTCTATGCACTGCATTTGAACTCATGGATACCATATACATACTTGGATTTTCTTTCACCTGTTTACCACTCTTGCTAATCCAAGTAGCTATTCTCATCTTTAGAACAGTTTTACCCTGCCCTTAACCTAGCCTTCTTTCAAGCCATGTTATTACTTTGATGAGTGTGTGAGGCCTATTTCTGAATGAGCTTGGTAGAAAGTGTTAGGTTTGAGCCGACAAGGATAAAATCTCATGTAGGTCTGGTTTGCAATTATCGAACCAGATAGGACTAGGTGGGATCTTGATCATTGGGTATAGGGTTTTGTTCTATGAAAAGAAAGAAAGAAAACTTGGAGAAATATGAAAAAAAAAAGATTAAGAGTTCTTAGGAGATGAATAATCTGAAAGTTTGTTAATCTAGTAAAGGAATAGGGGATGTGTTAAGAATAAGAAAAGAAAGGCAAAAAACTTAAAGTCTGAAAAAAATATGTATAGAAAAGGCTTAAGCTGGTAGTGAACACCAAAAGAAAGACCTCAAATCTGCTAGATTTGTATAGAACCTCTCTTAGAACAAGAACAAAAAGAAAAAAAAAAGAAAAAAAAATGATGATGATGAATCTGGTCCAAGAAAAGTTCAAGGCAAATTCTCTAAGGATAAGGGTAGAATTAGGATGACTTTCTAGGTTTAGAACTAGGGGTTAAGATCATTTGTGTATGGTTGGGTAGATGAGAGTCTATCCTTGTATGCATAGGTTGGTTTTTACCTTTAGCATTTTGCTAAAGCTCATTCTTTTTCTTGAGAGATCCCTGCTCTGAAATGATTAACCATATGGAAGGGACCATCTTTGTCTCTTGACCTTACCCTTAGCCAAATGAGTTCATTGAATGTGAATAGCTTGATTCGTGGTTTCTGCTTAATTGAATGTTAAAGGGAATGGTAGATTTGAATGCATATCTAGGTTGAGACTTAATTGAAATTGTGCTGTGAAAAGTATGGCTAAAGTTTTTAAGTAGAGTTCATATACTTTGCATTCTAGAACTAGCAACTTGGACATTGAGATCATGTATTATATCTGCAAGTTTTGGTTCTGAATCTCCACTTTTAAACCTCTTCTCCATCTTATTCTTATCTGTTTGCTTGAGGGCAACCAAAGACTAAGTTTGGGGGAGTTGATATGTCTATATTTTACATGGTTTTAGCATGCATTTATCACCCATTTAGCCCTGTTTAATAGCATGTTCTTAGCATTTGTTTCTAGTTTTGCATACTTAGAGTGTTTTGCATTAGGATTGCATACATATTGCATTTTGGAGTTGTTTCAGGTGCATTTAAGGATTATTGGAGATGTTGGAGATGTTGAGGTCGAGTGGAGCACAAATCAGACATCTTGGAGGATGACTCGACCAAGGGACTCGATGTAGGAGGTCGAGCTGATCAGAAAAATGCAATCTTGAAGTCCTGAAGTCTAGCTCGACCACCCATGGTCGAGTCCACTGATCGAACTGAGCATAAAGGTGGCGTCTTGAAGTTTTTGGACCCAGCTCGACCACCCATGGTCGAGCTGGTTGATCGAGCTGAAGAATAAAAATGCAGTCTTGAAGTTTTGGACCCATCTCGACCACCCATGTCGAGCTGGTTGATCGAGCTGAAGAATAAAAATGCAGTCTTGAAATTTTGGCCCAGCTCGACCAAGGCACTCGACCACCATGGTCGAGTGCACCCAAGAATTTAGCCTATTTTATCTTTTTGTGATTTAGGGTTTCTATCTATGAGTATAAATACTCTGTATTAGTTTAAGACTGACAACTCGTTTTTAAGCTTTCTTCATCTGTTCTTGCTTCCTGGATCCTATAACTTTGAATCTACTAAGTGTTTGTGTTTGAATCTTTCAATTCTATCTACTCTCTCTTTTATCTTTCTGATTATGCAAGTTTTATTGATTTCTGGGTTTATGATTTTGATGTTCTTCATGGGTTCTGAGTAACCATTAGGGTTCTTAAGGATATGATAGATTAGGTGTGGAATCTTAGTCTCCTAAGTGGTTTAAGTGTAGAATTGTTTGATTTTCCTTCTGGATTAGTGTTCTTAATGCTAATTACTCTCTGATCAATTGGAATTAGAACCTAGTCATTTCCACACCCAGAAGGTGTTTGATGAAATGCTTGACTGAACTAATTCCAGAGATTTACATTCCTAGCGTAAGGGATTAGTTGTCTAGGGTGTTTATTGGCTTTATTAAACTGAATCTTAATACCTGCTAAGCTAGATTTCGCTAAAGGGATTTAGGTCTGGAACTAGATTAGCTCGAGGTTATTTATCATGGAAATGAGCTTGACTGCTTATGAATTTAATGTCTAGGGAATAGCTTGCTTGAGTTTGTTAAACCATCTAGGTAGATTAAGATGATACACCAAGTCAATAACCCCATCCTTAGGAGTTTCTCTTGCTTGATTTATTTTTGTTTCATAGTCTCTGCTAGTCTCTGTTTTTAGTCTCTATTATTGTTTTTGATTATTACTTTCTTAATTTGATAGTTTCACAACATATTGCTTGCTTGGCTTGACTTAAACTGTTTGATTGCATCTTTTCTGGCTAATATCGCACCCATTTGGATTGATATCTTATTGTGCTACAATGACATGATAGTTCAATAAAAAATTGATTATATCATATATTGCAACATTTTTCTAATGCTTTATTAAAAGTTTTCCCAATCAAACCATTATATAATATTCACTATTAATAATTGATATACATTATTTAACTCAATCACTCTACTAACAATTCACATGCACTATACTCTAACACCAAAAAATAGTTATAATTTAATTCATTCATTTAATACAAATAACAATTTTAAAAATAGTGCACCCGGGCGCTAGTATATGTTATCAATCTAGTATATATAGATTTTGTGTTTTCATTGCTTTTTTTTTTCTTATTATTGTTATTTTTCCTTTTTTTTTATAGAAACTGCTTCTTTCGTCTCATGGTGCGTCTAAGCGTCTTTTTCATATTCTTATCGTTGTAGTGATAGTGTGTTTGTACTTCCCTCAATCATACAAATGGCTGATTGTTTGTTTACATATACAAGATGAATGATATGGATCATAAAAGTTATTTCATATGCTAATTAATTTGCCTAAGCTGGTATATATAAATCAATTTCAAATTGCTCACGAACTACATGACAAAAAATGTCAATATGCTTGGTTCTTCCTTGCAATATCGGGTTTGGTGCAATTTGAAGAGCTTAAGTTGAGTCAAAATATAACACAACTTTGGACTTTGAAGCTTCAATAATGTAATTTTAATTAAACTCTCTAAGTAAATCGGTTTCTATCAAAGTTACATTAAAGTTTAATTAGTATAATGTCTTTTGGAGAGGAATCCAAAAAACACATTTGTTGGGACTTGACCTGTTCGAACGAAGATATAATATTTTACTAATGGTGGTAGGGTTTACATGGACTTTCAAAGTCTAAAATTGGTTGTATATTGAATGTTAGATTTAAAACTAGAATATTTTTCCATCATTATTTTTTTTATGCTTAAAATTTTCTGAAGTTCTTGTCATTATCAGAAAGTGTGTATGTATATATATGAAAAGAGTACGATATGCAGTTCTTGCACCGAAAGATCTGCAATTCTTCTTGTGCTTCTCATCTTCTTCTTATTTCCAATTTGTTTCATTTTCTCCCTGACACACTCCATTCCGAGTACAAAACGGATCATACGCGGAAGTAAATCATAAAACCTGGGATTTTTAAAACTTTTCTTAAAACGGTTGAAAATCATCGAGTAAAACCGCTTTCTTGCAATCCAAGTCAAATACTAAACATCTAACTTAAAATAAAACAATTAAGTTTTAAAACATGTATCGATCATAAAACCTTACGGCAAAAATAGGACTTAAGGATCGATCGATCCTCCATCCGATCGATCGATCTCATCTAGCAAAACCGAGCAATGCAAAACAGAGCAATGCAGATCGATCGATCTCACCCCAGACCGATCGATCTTGACCACCCCCCCCCCCCAAAATGGCCTGAGGCTTCTGCCTCGAAATGCTTAGTGAGGCGGTCATCCCGTCCCCACGCGAGGTGACATACAATTACCAAACTTACCGCAATCACATGCAATACAATCAATCAAGCAATATCATGATAGAGCTCTATCGTCACACACACAACACACACTTGGAATAGCCATAAATCACACCCATATAGTCAAGCCCTACATCACACATCAATCACGAAAAGTCTAATAATTGTATGACTACGCTACGGTCACGCACTCACCTTTGCTTTGACGGTTGAGACTACACGAAAACTTTAGAACCTCAAGCTTGATTCCTCTTCGTACAATCACACACTAAGATATCCACTACAAGCCTGCCAAGATAGAACACAATATTCTCTCAAGAGATTAGTCTCACTAGCCTTAAGCTCAAAAGCTTAAACCTCAAACTCGGATTCCTCCTTCCCAAAAACAGAGCCTCACTAATCCGATCATAACTCTTACTCTAGTCAAAAGTTTAACAATTCCTTCGGTCAATCTCAAGATAAGCCTTTCAAGAATCTATCTACCAAATTTCAGCCCAAACAAATGAGATTCGAGCGCCCAATCGCTCTCTCTACTCAGCCCTGTCGATATTGCTCTGTAGTTTTGAGTGATTTTTAAAGAAAATTCCAAACTCCCAAACTACTCAACTAAACGTGATGAAATTTTGTAGATAACTATTCAAGAGGTTCAAGAACTAAGCCTAAAATTTCCAGACCAAACCAACAAGATTCAAGTGTTCAATCAATCTCTCAAACTCGACCCATCTCTATTAACCCGAAAACAGAGCAGTCTTGGAAGAAAAATCGTAACTCCCAAAATACTCAACATAATCCCACGAAATTTGGTAGATAACTAGGCAAGAGATTGAAAAACTTACCCACAAAATTTTAGCTCAATCCGTGTTCTTATGCTAGGTCGATCGGACCTCACAATCACCCTTAAGATTCTGTTTTCTCAAACTCTTTCCTCTCCTTCTTCTTCCTTTTCATATACATATATGTATATGTATATGTATATGTTGGTTTAATCCAATTAAACCAAACCAAATTCACTAAACCGCAACGATTAATTTATTCAATTAATTTCTCTCGCTCGGTTTAGTAATTCCATCAAAATTTCCGAAATATTTGAGGCATTCCTCTGTCTCAAAATATTTCTTTCATTTCCGTCTAACCCCGGAATTACCGTTAAATTCCGCTAAACCAAATTATTCGAAATTACATCTCAACGATCAATCCTTTGATCGAATTAACCTGTTTACCATCCCTAGAGCCATCACTCAAGCTCGGTATTATCCACAACACTTTCCATCTCATTTCCGTCAAAACACTATTCCGAACCAAATCCACCCGAATTGGTTCCGAAACGATTAATTTTCTGATTAATCAAACCAATCTCAACCCCGATATTTATTAATCGATCTTACCATTGTTTCTATTTCTCTCAAGAACAAATACAACACGGTACGAGGCAACATCAAAATAATAACTTATACCGTAAAAAATATAGTAATTTATATTACAAGAAAACGACTCGGGATATGGATGTTACACTCCCTCTCCGATGGCTTCCAGAAGAATTTCTTCAATACATATATTACAAACTCACCAGTACTCATTCCCATAATTTCCCTATATGTTTTCCCATCTTCAAAACGAGATACTTTTTGAAAAGAAGGATGTGACTGGAAGAAGAGAGGAAGAAGGGATAAAATGTTTGATTGGGATGGAAGATGAAAAGAAGACTTGCATTCTCCCAAAAGAGAAAAAAGAGAAAAAATGTTGGAGAAATTTTTTTTGCATTCTCAAAAAAGTTTGAAGAGAGAAAAGGTCGGATATTGACTTCTCTCTTTTACTTATCTTTTTACTGCTTTTTTGGATATGTTTTAGTTTTTTGGACTTGTCTTCGGCAGTGACATCGAGAGTTTTCTTTGGCTTCTTTATCTTTATCTTCTTCTTATTTCTAATTTTTTTTCATTTTCTCTTTCTCCGATGGCTTCCTAAAGAAATTTTTCCATACATATATTACAAACTCACCTGTATTCATTCCCACAATTTTCGTAGATGTTTTCCTATATTCAAAAAGGAGAACTTTTTGGGCCTTCCAATTATCATAGATAAGTAAGGCTTCCTCTATCTTGTTCTGCAAGATCTTGCGATGGATTTTCTTTTGATAAGTTTCAATGTGCGACTTTTCTCGCGTTTTTTCCGATCATTTTTACTATTTTTGAGTGGAAAGAAAGGTGACAAGACGAATGTGATTGGAAGAAGATAGGAAGAAGAGAGAAAAGATTTGATTGGGATGAAAGATAAAAATAAGACTTGCATTTTCCTAAAAGAGGAAAAAGAGAAAAAATGTTGGAAAAAGTTTGTTTGCATTCTCAAAAAAGTTTGAAGAGAGAAAATATGCAGATGGGATATGATTTTAATAGATTACTCTGTTTTTTTGTTCGAAAACAAAGTATTAAAACTAGAGTATTCTTCCATCATTATTTATTTTATACTTAATACTTTCCGCAGTTTTTGTAATTATCAGAAAATGTGTATGTACTGATAGATAAGATCCGCAATTCTTGCACTGAGAGATACTTGAATCTGAATATATGTTATCTGGACAACTTTAGAGTGTTTATCTAATAAAGGAATGTCAGTTTTATAGTTTCTATTATCTACAAAACAATTCATGCTCAACTATCTCCACAATCTACCTAATGCAATATAAAATATATTTACTGTAGATTAAGAAAATACAAA
Source organism: Boechera divaricarpa (assembly GCA_026770425.1). NCBI lineage: Eukaryota > Viridiplantae > Streptophyta > Magnoliopsida > Brassicales > Brassicaceae > Boechera > Boechera divaricarpa. Next base: position 20,063,940 of record CM049182.1, on the reverse strand, counting down.
AAAAATATGTATGACGACAAAAGAAAAAACACATTTTATCATTAATAAAAATAAAGGACATTTTATCAAACTCTGGTTTTTAACTAAAAAGGCAGAAAAGCTACTCTGGATTCTAAAGAGCAATGAAAATAATTAGTCCTTAACTATTTAAGGAACTTGTTTAGTCTTGAAGTAGGATCATCATGATTACACGATTGGATCAAGAGCAAGAGAAAGAATTCATACCGCATTCAGGTATCTCGATTGAAATACCCATAAATGGTATTTTCCGTAGAAATAGTATTTTTGCTTTTTTTGATGCTCCTAGATACAGAAGAAAGAGTTCCAAAATTCTTAAATATGGGACTCTAAAGGTGGATTCAATCATCCAAAAAGAGGATATGATTGAGTATCGAGGAGTCCAAAAATTTAAGACAAAATACGAAATGAAAGTAGATCGTTTTTTTTTCATTCTTGAGGAAGTGCATATTTTATCCGAATCCTCTACCATAATGGTACAGAACTATAGTATCATTGGAGTCGATACGCGACTTACCTTAAATATAAGAATTCAAGTTTGCAGGTTGATCCGAGTGGAGAGAAAAAAAACGGATTAAACTCAAAATATTTTCGGGGGATATCCATTTTCCGGACAAGACAGAAAAAATATCCCGACACAATGGCATCTTGATACCGCCAAGAAGAGGAAAAACAAAATCGAAGGAATCCAAAAATTTGAAAAATTGGATTTATGTCCAACGGATCATACCAACCAAGAAAAAAGTTATTTGTTTTGGTGCGGCCCGTAGCGACCTATGAGATAGCGGACAATATAAATTTGGCAACACTCTTCCCACAAGATCTCTTTCGGGAAAAGGATAATATTCAACTTCGCGTTTTCAACTATATTCTTTATGGAAATGGCAAACCAATTCGAAGAATTTCTAACACAAGTATTCAATTAGTTCGAACTTGTTTAGTCTTGAATTGGGACCAAACCCGCTGAACAGACAGCTACTCTGCGATTTCTTATGGGCACAAGCATCTCAGGTAATTCAGTCTTATGGTTTTTCGTTATCTGCATATGGTCAGTTTAATGTTTCTATCCAGCGGGCGTGGTTATTGGCAAGAACTTATTGAATCTATTGTTTGGGCTCATAATAAATTAAAAGTTGCTCCTGCTACTCAGCCTAGAGCTTTGAGCATTGTACAAGGACGTGCTGTAGGAGTAACCCATTACCTTCTAGGTGGAATTGCCACAAAATGGGCGTTCTTCTTAGCAAGAATTATTGCAGTAGGATAATGGCTAGGAGGATTTGAAAGGCATTATGGCATCAAGATTTCCAAGGTTTAGCCAAGGCTTAGCTCAGGACCCCACTACTCGTCGTATTTGGTTTGGTATTGCTACCGCACATGACTTCGAGAGTCATGATGATATTACTTGCTACCGCACATGACTTCGAGAGTCATGATGATATTACTGAAGAACGTATTTATCAGAATATTTTTGCTTCTCATTTCGGGCAATTAGCAATAATTTTTCTGTGGACTTCCGGAAATTTTTTTCATGGATTTGAAATCATTGCTTATATACCTGGTGTTGGCCATAATTTACAAGAACATTCTGTAATCTTAATAAGAGGGGGAAGGGTTAAGGATTTATCCCGTGTGAGATATTACATTGTTCGAGGAACCCTAGATGCTGTCGGAGTAAAGGATCGTTAACAAAGGCGTTATAGTGCGTTGTAGATTCTTATCCAAGACTTGTATTATTTGATGATGCCATGTGAATCGCTAGAAACATGTGAAGTGTATGGCTAACCCAATAACAAAAGTTTTGTAAGGGGACTGGAGCAGGCTATCACGAGACAAAAGATCTTCTTTCAAAAGAGATTCGTGAACCGATGATAGATACTTATTTTTCTTTTTCTTCTATCTCACATCTATTCATCTATTTTTTTTAGTTATTCACTAGAGCAATTATGATCTGGAAGTCGATATGGGGCAAGTGTTCGGATCTATTATGACATATCCATAGGGCGCTCAACGGACCCTTTTTATAATTAAAAAAAGTTTTTGCGCCTTTACATTGGTACCCAAAGAGCTTTTTTTATAACATAATCTAGTGTATTCATATTTCAATTATTAAATTCCGAAATGTAGCCTATTTTTTTTATAGAGGATATTATCTATCCTATTTCAATAAACGCTTAATTAGTCATTACTAAGAAACAGTCTAGTATTGATATTTTAGTCATTTTCAAATCTCTTTTATTGGTTTTAATAGTCGAAAAGAAAAAATAGAAAAAACCGAATTCCTCCATTCTATTTTATTCACAGGTACTGATCCTTGATATTTCAAAAAGAATTTTCTTTTTGTGTCTCAGTCTATGATCTAAATGAGTCGCACATACACCCGAGTACATGTTCCTCGTCGCTGAGGGCATCCCCGGAGCGCTGGGGATTTCGTGACATTTCAGATTGGCTGTCTTGTATTTCTAATAAATTGTTTAATGGTTGGCATACAAAATCATATGATTTAGTTACGATTAGAAAGAAACTTTTCTAACTTTATCCATGGATCCTCTTGTTATACTTGTTGAATTGTAAATAGTCATCGAATTCAAAAATTATGTTTCGGAATTTCATAATCCAAATTTATAATTGATTAGAGTCTTTGGATACAAATTACAAGAATCTATAATCTTCCTTGAATCTTTCATTGAAAGGGAAAAGACTAAATCCTTTTAAGAATCAAAGGGGCTGATCTTCCATATCAAAGGACTCGATGAGCATTCCCGTAGAATCAGAAAATGAATAGCGACTGCAAAAAAAAAAATAGCAAACAAAGATGATTCACATATTCAGAGTTTTGTAAAACTATACTCAAAACCTTTTTTCGCGAATCTTAGAGTTTTTTGTACAGCAATTGTCCATATCAAAAATCATAGACAATTATAGTTTCTATTTTCTACAAAACAATTCATGCTCAACAATCTCTGCAATCTACCCAGTCCAATATAAAAAATATTTACTGTCGGTTAAGAAAATACAAAAAAAAAATATATGTATGACGACAAAAGAAAAAACACATTTTATCATTAATGAAAATAAAGGACATTTTATCAAACTCTGGTTTTTAACTAAAAAGACAGAAAAGCTGCTATGGATTCTAAAGAATCCATATCAAAGGACTCGATGAGCATTCCTATAGAATCAGAAAATGAATGGGGACTGCAAAAAAAAAAAAAAAAAAAAATAGCAAACAAAGATGATTCACATATTCAAAGCTTTGTAACAAACTAAACTCAAAACCTTTTTTCGAGAATCTTAGAGTTTATTGTACAGCAATTGCCCATATCAAAATCATAACCAATTATAGTTTCAATTTTCTACAAAACAATTTATGCTCAACGATCTCCACAATCTACCTAGTGCAATATAAACAATATTTACTTTTTGTTAAGAAAATACAAAAAAATTAAATATGTATGACGACAAAAGAAAAAACACATTTTATCATTAATAAAAATAAAGGACATTTTATCAAACTCTGGTTTTTAACTAAAAAGACAGAAAAGCTACTCTGGATTCTAAAGATTCCATATCAAAGGACTCGATGAGCATTCCCGTAAAATCAGGAAATAAATGGCGACTGCAAAAAAAAAAAAAAAAAAATAGCAACCAAAGATGATTCACATATTCAGAGCTTTGTAACAAACTATACTCAAAACCTTTTTCGAGAATCTAAGAGTATTTGTGGTGGTGGACTGGCTGACGAAATATGCTTACTTCCTCGGTATTAAGCATCCTTTCACAGCGGTAGACATTGCACTAAAATTCACAGAGGAGGTCATACGCCTACATGGGTTTCCAAGGAGTATTGTTAAAGACATAAATAAGGTTTTTATGAGCAGCTTCTGGAAAGAATTATTTCGCGTGGCAGGTACTACTCTGAAATTTAGCACATTTTATCACCCTCAGTCCGATGGCCAGACAAAGGTAGTTAACAGGTGTCTTGAGACTTATCTTCGGTGTTTTGCAAGTGGGAAACCGAGGAATTGGGCTAACTACTTAGCTTGGGCTGAGTACTCGTACAACACCGCGTTTCACACAGCAACCTTAACTACTCCGTTCATGGCAGTGTATGGGAGAGATCCTCAAGTGTTGATAAAATTTGAGACAGGATCAATAGCTATAGCAGAGCTGGAACAGCAGTTGAAAGACCGAGATCCAGCGCTGGAACAGTTGAAAGAAAATTTACAGTAGGCTCAGCAGAGAATGAAAGTGCAAGCAGACCTGCATAGGCGTGAGGTAATATTTAAGGTGGGAGATCTGGTTTTCCTGAAACTGTGTCCTTATGGACAGAGATCTTTGGCGAAAAGATGCAATGAGAAGCTCTCTCCTCGCTTCTATGGACCTTTTGAAGTTGAAGCTAGAGTGGGAAAAGTAGCCTACAAACTAAAGTTACCACAGGGCCGGGGTCTAAGATTCATCATGTGTTCCATGTATCACAGCTGAAGAAAGTTGTAGGTGATCACCATATCACACTAGCACTACCGAAGCAACTTACAACAAATGTTGAGCTGATAATGGAACCTGAAGTGGTAGTGGCAGAACGCAGGAATCCAAGGTCTGGCCAAGAAGAAGTGTTGATTAAATCGAGGGGGTTGCCGGATTATGATTGCTCGTGGGAACTCACAAAGGTATTGCTCACAGTTATCCCTCATTCAACCTTGAGGACAAGGTTGGTTTTGAGAGGCGGGGTATTGATATGTACAATGCAACTCATCCACCAATTACACATACATATCAGAGGAAGACAAGTAAAAGTGGCTGAGAGAAGTAAGCCAAAGAATCAGTTGCAGGGAGAATGCTAGTTCAAAGAGATCATGGGCCTCGATTGAACATCTTCTTCTTGTATTTCTATTATATGCGAAATAAGCCCAATAGCTATAATATAGAGTAAGCGAGAGTAGTTAGGGTATCTTTCATTTGGTAAAAAACTGTAAGGGAGGTGAGAGAAACTCCAGAAGAACTCTCAGTTTGTTACATTTGCTATTTTGACAATCTACGTATTTCTTCTTCTTTGGTTTGTTCTTTGATTGACTCTAACCTAGTCATATCATGATCATGTTGCTATTTGCAGAGAACGATATCAATCCAACCCTTCTTTTCAAGAGTTCAGTCTTCATGGATGTGCTCCAAATCGAGTTTCTACATCCTCTGTATGACATTTAAAATTCTGGGACTATTTTCTTATTCTCTGGCATATATGAACTCTTTGGCATTCAAAGTTTTCACTTTCCAACTCATTTGTTGCATTACTTTACAGGTCCAAGGACATCACAAGACTATGTTAAGTGTAAGAATTGTGCTACCGAAGTAGAGATTTCTCCCAGACGGATACTGTTTTACTAGCCTGCTGGCTATTATTTCCTAAGAATATTAGTGTTATGGATTACCTCAGCTTCTTCTTCTTTATGTTGATATTCGAGCAGAACAGGCTTATGCGAGCCAAAGCTCATGACAAGTATGAGAAGAAGACAGCAGAGCTTTCTGAACAATACGAACATAAGACAAATTAGTGCCACGAAGCATGGAAGTTACGTTATAAAAAGGTGCAGCAACAGGAATGCTCACCATGTCCACGTAAATACTCACATGTTAGCTGTAAGTCTCATCTATCTAAGGTTCAGCGTAAGATGATTGTGAGATATTTGAAACTTTATGGTTAAAGACGTAAAGTATGGTTTTGACGTTTACTATTCTTTTTCATATTTTTTTATTAAGCAGGAGCTCATACAAACAAAAGCAGAATAAGTTTTTCCAGAACCAATGGGATTTAACTCGGGCTCCATGCATTCATTATATTTGTAAGTTACCAGATCATTCATTATATTTGTACCACCAAAATGTCCTTAGGGTCCGTAGTACCACTCTCCTCTGCCATGGAGATAGTAGCCAAATAGACCTCACAACTTTTCTCTAACAAACACTCAACCTGAATAGCCGATGCGATCACGCTTCCAGAAGTCGGTCTGACATCCTGATAGACTAGCATTTTCTTGCCTTTCTCAAAGTTCACACGTCCTCTGTGACAGTCTAAATGGGCTCTATACTTCCCGAGCCAATCCATCCCAAGGATTACATCATAAGACTCCATAGGGCAAATGACTAAGTCGGCTTTCATATCCTCACCACTTATCCAGGTAGACACGTTCAAAACCCTTCCCAAGGTTGTCATAAGCTGTCCACCAGAGGCCTTAACAACTCCCTGATGATTCTCAGGTTCCTTCTGAAATTCATCCTTCCCGATCATCCTCGGGTTCAAAAAACAATGTGAGGCTCCCGAGTCGAACAAAACATGGGTATCTACACCTCCCATGCTTAAGGTCACTACACAATGATTATTATGCTAAGAACCTAAAGCAGTAACACACACAACCAAAACTTTCCACAGAAACGACAAATTCACAAAGATAAGTTTTTTCGAAACTCACCAGTGATCGGACGAGATGTGCTCGGACCGCTCCCTTCTCCAGCCATGGAGTAAACCTGAGGCATGTGTTCTGGCCTCTTAGGAGGTGGCTGTGGCAATGCCATGGCTCCTCCCCCAACTCTCTGTGCCAGCTTCGGGCACTTGTCCTTGAAATGACCCGGTTCCTTACAGTAGTGGCAAATTTTTCCCGTATTTGGCTTAGGATAGTTAGCGATCCTATGATCCTTGTTGCCACACCTGAAGCAACCTACACCCTGATAACCCGAACCACTCTTCACATTCGGCTTACCAGAAAGATTACCTTCCCATTTCCTTTTCTGTCCCGCTAAAGAGTTCCCGGACTTGTTGCCCGTGGATCCAGCCTGAGTCTTACGGTTTCCACCGGCCTAGGCTTGTCTCTTGTTGTCCTCAGCAATCATACCATTCTCAATTATAGCCGTTTTCTCCACAAGTTCAGCTATAGATCCATAGTCACGGAATAAACAACGATTAACAACTCCAACCGCATACCGTGCAGGAAACGATGGATCTGGACCCTCTCGTCATCAAGATCCCTACCACCATACCTCGTGAGGCTATTGAATTCAACCTTTTATTCACGAACACTCCTCGATCCCTGACGCAAATCCAAGAACTGACCCTCCAAGCAGTCCACAGCTTCATGAGGAAAGTACATAGCATTGAACTTCTCACAGAAAACTCTCCAAGAGTCCACTCTACCATGACGTCTCACCACGCCCTGCCACCACAAATGTGCCTCTCCCTTCAGGAAATGAGCACCAATATCCGTCATGTACGGATCCGGACACCTCAGGGTAGCAAAATTCCTCTCAACCCGAGATCTCCACTCATCCGCTTCCACAGGTTTGATACCTCCCGCGAAACGATCAGTACCCAACTTCTGCATATGGTCCAGCACCTTCAGGTAAGATGGGACACGAGCCTCAGGAACTCCTGCCTCCACACGAACCTCATCATGTTCCACATTCTCAGGCACAAAATTCTCTGCGACCCCAGCGTAAACCGGTGGTACCACAAGGATTCTAGCCAACACCTCGGCCACCTGAGCTAACACATGTGTCATTGCCGCCTGAATAGCATTAGCAAGCAACTCACTGTGTTCCTCAATACCGTTACCAGCATTATTCTCGGCCGTTTCCCCACGGACCAAATTATTTTCCGAGCCATCAGCGGCTCTCTCAACAGGACGCGAACTTCTGGTCTTTCTAGCCATCTGCAAGGTCCCAAAATTTATGCTAAGTTCACAAAAACTTAACAAAACATCCACGCCAAACGGCTTCATAAACCATACATCACAAATTTTTACGACAAATTTACTGAAACAAATGAGACTTACCGCGAGACTAGATGTCGTGAGGATGGTTTTACTACACAAATACTCAAAAACTTCACAAAATATTAACAATCCTAGGAGAACCTCTGCTCTGATACCAAACTCTCACACAATTTCTAAAATCCTAGAGCCAACCACGCTCTGATACCAAACTGTAACACCCCCATTTTGCAAAATTTTAAAATTTTTCTTACTAAGTGTTACTTCTCGAATACTAATCAGATTTTTACGCAAAGCGGAAAACTTAACCAAATTTTCTAATTTAATTAGGCGATTTTCACTCCAAATTAACTTATAGAAACCACAAATAAAAAATTCAGCATCAAAATACACAAACTAAAGCACAACAAATTAATCCTCAAGAATTCATCAATAAAATTCCACAATTGTTCAACAATAATTCCCCAATAATTCGTCTAAACAATTCTAACAATTCTCAACTTAACGAAGGTCTAAAACCAAAACACGGTACCAACATTGTCTACGAATCCAACCAAATTCAGCAGAATAGTCCTGATATACTAGCAAAAACTTAATAGCAATCTCATTAGATTCTAAAACCATCCATCCTCTCACGAGACCACCATGTCCCGCGTGCTCCTCAATCATCATTACCTGCATTTGTAAGTCTGAATGCGTAAGCAAAAGAATTGCTTAGTGAGGTGGTCATCCCGTCTCACTAGGCTTAGTACAGAAACGATCAAATACAAAAGTGCGAGATATATCATGTTTGGTTAATGTAATGCAACGGTTTCTCAAACTCAAACGTGAATGCAATGAAACAAATTTAAAGCAGTCACAACTCTCTAATTGAACCAAAACTTGTCATGACAAAACTCAAACGCATACCCTTAACCAAACAGACAATCAAACACAAATACTTAAATCGAAAGTAATACATAGCCACGATCACACACTCACCTCAAACGCTTCTGGTCTCAACCCAAAAGCACACTAAGAAAGGTTAGTAGGACACGCCAACAACCTAACAACACAAATAAATCGAGTTAAAACTCGATTCCTCAAATGACCCTTATCGGATCCACAAACGGACCAAGCAAGGTCTCTTACCGAACGATGATAGAACTGAGGTTACACACTCAGCCCTAACTTCTCACAGCAACCAAACACACTCCTGAACACAAAAATAGCACACAAAAATCGATTACAAATTGATTCACCAAACAAACATCAAAACGATCTTAAAATGACCACACGAGTCACTTACCCAAAACGATTACCCAAACGAGTACAAGCCAAGCTCGAACTCACCACAAAACTCACACAACCCACGCTGAACACCAAAACACCATACAAAAATCTACAGGACGACATCCGTACGTCTGCAGGCCGTCTACAGGACAGCATCAGGACGTCATATCTGTACATCTGCAGACACCATCCAGACGTCCTGTCCATACGTTCGTAACCTCTCATCTGGACATGTCCATCCATCCCAAATGCCGATAATAGCGGATCCGTCCGCACGTCCGGCTCGACCAAAGGCCGACGATTCCAAAATCCGACAACCTCTCAGAGCATAAAAAACGCCGATGATGCAGAAACTGATCCAAACATTCAGAACATCAAAACACCGATGACATAAAACCCCACAGACCACAAAAATACCGATGATTCACGCTGACCCGGTCCAGCCCAAACATCGGTAAATCTGATCTCTCCACGTACGTCCAGTACACAAAACACCGATGATTCGAGACCTGCCCGATAAACTAACCGAGTTGACAAAATGGCTCGAGGAGTTATGCATTTTCTTAGCATAGAGACGTGAAACACCTTATGAAAGGCGAATATAGATTGCGGCAACTCCAAATTATAGGCTACCGGTTCGATCCTCTTATATGGTCCTATATACCTCGGAGACAACTTAGTCTGCATCTTTGCTGGATCCTTATCCTTATAAGTGATCATCTTATGATATACTAGATCCCCAACGACAAACTCTAACTCTCTGCGATGCTTATCAGCATAACTTTTATATCGATCTTTAGCTTCTCTCATCTTATCTCTCACAACTCTGATCCGATCTGACGTCTCCAAGACAAAATCTCTGCCCAAAATGCTACGCTCTCCCACCTGAGTCCAACAGATGGGTGTACGACAAGGCTGTCCGTACAGATCCTCAAAAGGAGACATACTGATACTCGCATGATAACTGGTGTTGTACGCGAATTCTGCCAACCTAAGAAGATCTACCCACTGATCACCCTAATCCAGAACGCAAGCTCTCAGCAAATCCTCTAATGTCTGGATTGTCCTCTCAGACTGCCCATCTGTCTAAGGATGATGAGTCGTGCTCATGTGTACCTTCGTACCGAACTTCTTCTAAAGTTTATTTTATTTTATCTAAATCGCCTTTATTTATTTAATTATCGTCATTTATTTTACGCATCTTAGGACTTAGAAACAAACCCCCAAAATCTTTATAATTATCTATATCAAATTCATTCCCACATTCTCTGTGTAGTTATTCTCAATCTATGTGGATCAATCCCGATTATACTACAATTGTATTGATTGTGCACTTGCGATCATATCGGGTTAAACTCTCGAGACTACCTTATAGGTAACGCTCGAATGAAACCTGAGAAAGTAGGTAAATCCTATTCCAATCAACACTCATCTCTGAAACCCAATGTTGCTGAAAAATTCAACGCAACACTTCAGCCCAATATCCTTCACTTAATACGAAAACGTTTCTCCTCTGCTTGAACGACACACATAGTCAACACTATTAAAAATTCGAGGCTTAACCAATAGCTATACAACATCGAGAAATCACTGAAAGATCGAAATTGGAGCTGGAGGATTCAATGCAAAACAAAAATAACCAGAACTCAATTTCAAGCATATTAACCAACAAATTCAAATATGAACTCAATTTCAATCTTCCTATCTTCTGCAATTAACACACAAACTCGCCAATCAAATAGTTATTGAAAAACCATCTTGCTTCTTCATGCTTTTTAATCATTCTACCAAACCAAATACTTCCTCCTTTGCAAGTTTCAGAGTACACTTTCTTCATTCAAGTGTTCAAAATTTTCATCCCCTACTTGCTTCGCATGAAAGCCCACGAGATCATCGTTGTTTTTCTCCCCATACTCATCTAACTCAATTGCTTCAGCTTGGAAATAACTATGAACAACTTTTGATTCTCAGCCTCTGATATGTTTTTGATTTTCAACATCTCTTGACACTAATGTGATAAAGCTTGATCCTTCTTCTCAGCTCTCAAACGTTTCTTATCAGTTCTCAAACTTTGCAAACATCCACTTTAGTGTAATCTCCTCTGCTGACTAATCTTTCCTCATTTTTTAGCTTAGTCTGATACTCAAGCAATTAACCATACAGGAAATAATAAGTCAACCAACTTCACCAATGATTTTAAGTAAAATATCAACAAAAGCTTCAACTCATCCTGATAGAGTGCACATCTAAGATAAAACCTCACATTACACATTTAAACCTCTGCTGAAACCTGCAGACACTCATAGTTGCTTTCACTTCACTAAAGTTGGCAAATATATTCGGAGATTCCAACAGTAGCCACCACACCAAAATCCTAACAGAAGGCTCAGAAACATTTTTGTTTAGTGAAGATTCATTCTCAATGACCCAAAGTTCCATCTTTGCAGCAATATGATAGACAAATCTTTTACACAAAATAAGATCAACTCCAGCTAATGAATTCTAATGTGGTAGTCACCTTCTCATAGCCTTGCTTAACACGATGTCTTCAAGAATTGAAACCAGGAGAAAGATAATTGATAAGTAATTCTCAATATGATAACCCAACATCTACAAGTCACTTAAGCTAAACATGTTACGCTTAATCGAAGTTACTCAACTCTAAACACATCTCAGATTAATCCCGACTAACTTCTCATCTAGAGTGAATCATCACGTAGGATTCTCCTTTCTAATTGCTTTTCCCTCTTGGCTTTCTCTCATCAGTGTACACACACCCAACCAACAAAAATATACTTTCAGCCTTCCTTAACTTTCATTAATTTTCTACCTTTGTGTGATCTCTTTTATATCTGATCATGAACACCTCTTCCTTGAAATCTGCTTAATGCCACTGTTCAACTATGTTCCCGACCACTCCTGGTCGATGTTGGGGTCGCTGCTTCCTTTGTGAGGCTCTTGAGATATTTTTTTCATGATGTTCTTGGCCCGAGCAAGTAATTCCAAAGTTTCTATGGCTTCTTAAGGTTCCAAAACACTCTAAAAGTGTATGATTTCCTCCAAGTATGTATAAACACATAAACAAATGCAAATGCACTAAAACTATCCTAAATGGTTGTTAGAACATATGAAACTAAGCTAAATGCATGCAAGAAACATGTAAAATATGATGCTATCAACTCTCCCACACTTACCTTTTTGCTTGTCCTCAAGCAAACAAACGCTAAGTATGATGAAGAAATGCTAAAAACAATAAAGAAAAAGAGAGTGAACTTGTACCTTGTGACATTGTTTTGCTTATGCTTTTTGACCTTATGGAAGTGGAATGATCTCTATCGTACTCATGTACTTTGCCATAAGCATAGCAACTCACCTCAGTTCAAACCGCTCCTCCTTCGATCTAGACTCCTCATTGTTGACTCCTCTTTTATTTTAAGAATGGATTCTCAACATGGGAGTATCGATCAAAGGACACTAACACTTAGTCTTTCGGATTTCTGTAAGCTCAAGACCGTCTTAGTACAATTCTTTTCCTCTCTTTTTTTTCTCACTTCAAGGTCGATCGATTTCTCCCTACTTTTCTAGGGTATCATTTTAGTTTTTTCATCGATCGCCTTCTCTCTTAGTCTCTTTTCTAGGAAAAGTTTTCTTGAGATGCGAACATTGTACTTACTTAGACGAGCCTTGCAGATCTCATAGAGGTATCACGTCCAATGTATCTCAAGCTCCAAATCGAGAGAAATTAAATTCAATGAGGTGAGAAGTCAAATCTGATTCATCTAAGTCTCCGGAAGAATGATCTTTTTGGGGTTTGTCGATCCACTCATGGATTTTCTAAATTTCCTAGTGAAGATCAAATACTATCCAACAAAGCATCCAAACATTAGCACAAATAACACAATTAAGAAATTCTATTGCTACCTCATTAAAAACCTTTCCACATGTTATTGAACTTATGAACGAGAAAAAGAGTGTAACAATCTCTCAAAATACGAAAAACTTACAGTAAAACTTCCATCAAAAAGATGTCAAGGAAAAAAAGAGATACCTCAGCTGATTGCAAGACTCCCCCCCTCCCCACACTTAAATCACAACGTCCGCGTTGTGATGATAAAAAGCAGGAGTACTTGATTTTTTTTATGGTAGAATACAATTGAAAAACTAAAATAAAATAAAAAAGAAATAGCAAAACAAAAAGAAACGAAACCAAAAATATCGTAAAAAACTTGAAAAATTGAAAATTTTAAAATTGTATTTACAAACATAGAATGTTTTTTAACGTCGTGATCTCGACGGGCTTACAGAATGATCGATTGGTTGAGATGGTGGTGTGTCATCAGCCGGTGTGCCTTTGTAGAACACGTCTCAATTCACATATGTGAACGAGATTCTTTTTTACGTCCAGTCGATGACCGCTCCAACCGTTGTAAGAAATGGCCCACCAAGGATGAGTGGAGTGTGATTATCTTCCCTCATGTCAATCATATGGAAGTCGGCGGGGATACGACAGTTTCCAATCCATACTATCAAGTCTTGGGCTACTTCATATGTTGGCATAACCTCAGAATTTGCTAGGCCGATGCAAATATTTGATCTCTTTAGATCATTAAGTCCTAACACTTTTGCTTTCTCCATGAAAAACACGTTTATTGTGGCACTGGAATCACATAGAGCATCACTAAATTTACGACTTAGTATGGAGCAGTATACCTTGTAAAGTCCTGAATCTTTTCTCTTAAGGAGAGTTATGACCACTCCTTTAAGTCGTGTCTCCATGTAAAACTCCTTGATATCCTCTATTGTTTCTTTTGTGTCTGTGAAGTAGAGATCGAGGTTGTAATTGAAAAGAGCTTGCTTGAATGTGATGCTAACCGGGAGTGATCGAACAAAATGTTTGAATAACCGCAGTTTTTCCTCGTTTATTCGTCTAAAGAACCAAGTCGTGTCGTACGCCCTTGTTGGATGGTGTGAATTTCCTAACTGAGAGTTCCCTGAGAAATGAGTCCCTCAAAATAGTTGTTCAATGTCTTGAATCGTCTCATCAGTTTTCTTAAATAAATCCCTCAAAGGATATTGTTTCCATGTGTCCTTGAAAGTAGTAGTCTCTGGGATGGAGTTGACTAGTACTTGGAATCTCCTCTTGTTTATGGGGTCTATGAATCGTTTCTTCATGTGGCTCATCGGTGGATCACAGTCTTCTGCAATGTCATCGCTGCTCTTATTGCTTTCGTGAGTAGTGTTCTAGCCTCTTTTAATCCTTGGGGAGATAGTCTCGGGTACGTCAAGCACGGCATCGACCTGGTGGGGTTGATGAACTGTGTTAGCGTGTTCTCCTGAGGGACCATCGACCTGGTGGGGTTTATGGAGTGGTTCGGCGGTTATTTCTGAGAGACCATCGACCTCGCTTGGTCGATGGTGCTGTCCGGCGGGTTTGTGCATCGAGTTAGCATCGACAGAGTAGGTTCGATGCGGCTATCCGATGGGCCTCCAATCAAGTTCAGCATTGATCCTGTCTGATCGATGCCTATGTCTGTTTCTCATAGCATCGACCACACCTTGTCGATGGTGTTGGTCGATGCTCTCCGTTTTAGCTTGCCTATAACCATTTTCTTCCATCTCCTTGTTACTCCTCAGTAAAATGATATTGACAAACTCCTTAGGATTCATCTCAGTTTTTTCGGGAAGCATTCCTTTGGGCTTTTGAGCCGAAGAAGCTACTTGAGCGGTTTGTGTCTCCAACACATTTATACGCGAAGCAAGTTCGTCGAACTTGCTATTCAGCTCATTACATCTTCTATTGACGTTCTTAAAGCCTTCAGAGATCTCCACTAAACCTTTAGCTTGTCCCTCGAGAATGCGTTGAAGCATTCCTTCGTACTTCTCCTCCTTAGGTTAAAATTTTTGACCTCCTTGGCTTTAGTACTGTTGTGGCGCGTAAGACGGTCTGTTCAACTGATTGCCCGGTCTGAATCCTCCTTGTTGATATGAAGAGGTTGGTGCTGTTATTGATGGATACACTTGGTCTTGCAGGTTCTCGACATTGTTGCTCCAGTATGAGAGATTTGGGTGATTTCGGAAAGAGTTGAAACCACCGCCTTGTCGATAGCCACCAACAAAGTTGACCTCGCAATGGTTCCCTTCACTATCATCTTCCTCAGCATATCCCTTTGTAGCATCCAACTCATCGACAAAGTGAACTTGTTTTTTCGAGACTTGTAGCACTTTATCAAGCTTATCGTTTAACGCTTTGATGTCCAAATGCGTTCTCTCTTGTCCTTCAGCTACACTTCGATCTCTACGATCATAATCTCCTCCAAAATTGGCATCACTATGAGCCAAATTTTTAACCAATCTTATTCCGTGTTCAGCATCTTGTCCCAAAACATTACCATTGCTTCCGGTGTCGAGAAGCATACGGTATTTGGGCAGGACTCCTCTGTAAAGAGTGCTTAGTAGCGACTCCTCACTAAAGCCATGGTCTGGGCACTGCATCGTGTACCCCTTAAATCTCTCCCACGTCTTCCCGAAACTTTTGGATCCTTTTTGCACGAAGCTTGATGTCTTGTTTCTCAAACGAGCGGTTTGAGAGCTTGAGAAAATTTTTGCGAGGAACATCTTCTTGCATTGTTCCCATGTAAGAATCGACCCAGCTAGTAGACTCTTCTCCTACTCCTTTGCTTTATCACCAAAGGAAAATGGGAATAAACGCAACTTCAGAGCGTCTTTCGAAACTCTATTGATCTTAGTTCCGCATAGCTTGTTAAATTGGTCTAAGTGATCAAGTGGGTTCTCCATAGGTAGTCCATGGAACTTGTCGCCTTGCACCATGTTGATCAAGCTTGACTTGATCTCGAAATTGTTATTCTCCACCGTCGGGGGGGGGGGGAGAATACCGGATCATTGAGCTGCTGAGGTAGGCTCATCAATCGTACCGATTGCCAGAGCAGCTCGGTGTTGGTGGCCAGCCGCCCGACGTGGAACACCATTATCTTGGGCGACATTATTGACACCCTCAACGCCCTCAACGTTTAATGACCAGCAGAATGTCATGAGAAGACTTAGCCAACATGAAACTAGCTCTTATCACATTTTTTGTATGGATCAGTGGATGTAACTCGAATAAAAGTTACTAATCATACCATTGATTAGTAGAAACCAAAATACTTTGAGTATTTTTTGGTTGTGTTAAAAATACACAAATAACCGAAATTTTTTGGGTATTTTCGGGGTTTTTGAGTATTTTTGGTAATTTTTGGATATTTCAGATATTTTCAGATTCTTTTTGTTATTTTGGTTTGGGTCCATTCTTCTGGTTCTGTTATTCGAGTATTTTTTAATTATTTGAATATTTTTTTGTTATTTGGTAATAAAAAATTAATATTTTTGAATATATAGGATTTGATTGATAGTATGAGTTACCTTTGAGTTAAGTTGAGTTATAGGCTTACTTCATAAAATAACTCAAAAATGCTACCAATCATGAATTAAACTAATTTTTTGAAGTTAAATTTGAGTTACAATTCGTTATGGTTGATTTTACAATTTTAAGTTATATTTGTACAATTATTAACTCAAAAGATTATACAGCATCACGAAGAATCTCATGTGCTACTAATAGAATGAAACGTGCAAACTCTGTTATATAGTAGAGTCAAACTTTCCCAAATTTAGATATTTCAAAACTATCAAAATAAGGAACTTTCAAACTTTCAAAATAAAAAAAGTTCGACATTAATATTTTCTTTCTAACCACACATTAATTATAAATTTACTTCTTAATTAGTTGTCCAAATTCGAAAATCAATGTTTTGTATAAGAAATTTTCGAAAACTTAATAGGTAGTGTGACATCTCTTTAATATAACTCGTTTACAAATGCCACGTATCACGTAAAGTGTACGTTGAATGCCGCCACTCAGCTTTATATAATAATAATATTATATTGCTCACATCCATGTTTAAAACCCGTTTTACAAAATAATAATATTATATTGCTTCACATCTATGTTTAGAAACAGCTTTATATAATAATAATATTATATTTCTCATATTCATGTTTAAAAACAGCTTTATATAATAATAATATTATATTGCTCTGATAAGCACAAGGAATATTACGATAAATAAGCATAGAGACGTCCATGGATTATCACTACTCTCATCACAAACCAAAGTATCAAACCAGAAAGAGAAGTTTGAGAAGAAGAAGAGATATATAATGACTACCACTCCAGATTGGATCATGATTGGAGGAGATGGTCCTGAGAGTTACAACCAACAGTCTTCGTATCAGGTTTTAATATAAATGATTCGCATTCCTTGTTAGCTAGGTTCTGAATTCCTAAGATGTATGTATTTAACAATCTCCTCTTTTACAGAGAGCGTTGCTGGAAGCGGCAAAGGACAAGATGACCGAGGCGATCTCAGCGAACCTCAGCCTCGATTTGATTTCGAACCGGTTCAGTGTAGCAGACTTTGGTTGTGCGAGTGGACCTAATACTTTTGTGGCAGTCCAGAACATAATAGATGCGGTAGAAGAAAAGTACCGTAGAGAAACCGGAAAAAATCCGGCAGATAACATCGAGTTCCAAGTTCTCTTCAACGACTTTACCCTAAACGATTTCAACACTCTCTTCAAGACACTTCCTCCGGGGAGAAGATACTGTAGCGCCGGGGTTCCTGGTTCCTTCTTCGGCCGTGTTCTTCCTAAGCAGAGTTTCCACATCGGAGTCATGAGTTACGCATTCCATTTCACATCCAAGATCCCCAAAGGGATCATGGACCGTGACTCTCCCTTGTGGAACAAAGACATGCATTGCACCGGGTTTAACCAAGCGGTCAAGAAAGCGTATCTTGATCAGTACTCTATCGATACCAAGAATCTATTGGACGCTAGAGCTGAAGAGCTCGTGCCCGGGGGTTTGATGTTGCTTTTAGGTTCTTGTCTAAGAGACGGAGTTAAGATGTCCGAGACCTCTAAAGGAATAGTAATGGATTTTATCGGAGAATCTCTTATTGATCTTGCTAAACAGGTACATAATTTCATCTTCAAAGTATTACCTACAATTACACAACTACTAACTAACATTATATTTTTTGAAAATTGGTTTTTGATATAAAAAAGGGTGTCACCGAGCAAGACAAGGTGGACTCTTTCAAAACCTCAATTTACTTTGCAGAACAAGGCGAGATAAGGCAAATCATTGAGGAGAATGGGAAGTTCACAATCGAGGCTTTTGAGGATATCATTCACTCTAACAATGAGTTTCCGCTAGACCCCAAGATATTGGCCATCTCCTTCAAGGCCTCCTATGGAGCTTTCATTTCTGCACATTTTGGAACCGAAGTCATGAGGAAAGCTTTTGAGCTTGTCGAGGTCAAGGCGGGCGAAGAGATTTCTCGCCTCCAGAATGCCAAACCCGGAATGCAGTACCTCATCGTGCTTCGCAAGAACTGATCTAAATATATTGTTATTGTGTGTTTACGCCATTGTTGCTTTATCTTCTTTTGTCGATCTCATGGTGATTTGTCGTCTTCTTTTTCTTCTTGCTGTTGTTTTAGCGTCTTTGCATTCTCCCCTATCCTACAAATAATAAACGTCACTTTACGCTTCTTCTTTTTTGATAAACTTCACTTTACGCTTATACTTATAATAACGAGTGTTCTTGATAAATGATATATATGGATCCTATAACGTTATTCCATATGTTCATTTTAGTTTGGCCAATACAGAGTTTGAATTCAAGTATTCACATTAATCTTATTTCTCCCTACCCTCTACGCAAAATAAATTTTTTCCAACTTGACTAGACATTTTGAAACGTCCTAACCCGAAGAAACGACAAAAAAAAGAGGCGAAAACGATAAAATACGGAAACTTTAAAACCTTTTTTTTTTTCAAATGAACGAATATACACAACCTTAATCATTCAAAAGCAACCATACACATACTAACAAGCATAAACATGAGTCCAAAACATCACGACCAAGACAATAGGAGTACGAAACATAAGATACCAAAAAGAACCCGAGAAACACCTCTAATCATCTTTTTCCTTCGGCCTTGGTTCCACGCGCTCTGCAACCTAGGACTTCTCTTTACCTGCACCAAAAGAGGCGCGTAAGCATTGATAATGCTTAGTGAGGCAGTCATCCCGTCCCATGGTTATACACACATATGATCATGACTTACCGAAATCAATACCCAACACACAAGCAATCAACACTTAGTGATAGAACTCCATCACAAATTAACACATACAACTTAGACAAGCCACTACAAGAAAACTGTCGAGTTGCGATGGAAATTTGCGATGGCTTAGGGCCGTCGCAATTTGCGATGAATTAGCGATGAATTCGCGATGACATTGCGAGGGAAAAAAATACCGTCGCAGATTTGCGATGAAATTCTCCGTCGTACATTTGCGACGGATTCGCGATAATAATTGCGACGAAACTGCGATGATCAGTCTTGTTCCTCGTAATTTCATAGCAAATTTGCGATGACCTTGGAAAATATTAGTAGCTAATTTGCGACGAATCTGCGATGATCCCTACAGTCCCTCGCAAATTCATCGCAAGTTCATAGCAAATTTGCGATGAGATTGCGATGGAAAATAATTTGCGACGCATTTGCGAGGTCTGCCGACTTGATAAAAAGTTGGTGGAGCACGTTTTAATTGATATGTACCTAACAATTTGCGAGAACCCACTCCATCGCAAATATGTCACAAATTCGTAGCAAAGCTGTAGCAGATTCGTCGCAAATATTTTTCCGTAGCAATTCCATCGGAGTTTTCCATAGCAATGCCGTCGCAAATTTTTTCAATCTCTATAAATAGCCAGACGGATTTATTGAGTTTCACAACAATTCAAACACTTATTCAACATTTGAGAGAGAAAAAAAAATATAGAATCTGAGTGTGTGAGAAAAAAAATGGCGTATGAGCATGAAATATATGCATTACGAAAGTGGATGTATAATCGAAAAGATCCGGAGACGACGGAAGTGACAAAAGAGTATCGTGTCGGGTTACGAGCATTCATCCACCAGGCCACAAACAACCCATTTGCGAAGCGTGACGGTAACATATTATGTCCTTGTAGAACGTGCAAAAACACTCAATATTTGGAAATTGATATTGTGAAGACGCATCTGTATAATAGAGGATTTATGCCGAACTATTATGTCTGGTTTTCACATGGCGAGGGTTTTAGTCTTGGTGCAGGAAGTAGTAGTAGGGGTGATGGTGTTGATCAACCAAGTTATAATGCTAATTATAACTACGGCGAAAACATGTTTGAAAATTATGAAGAGTATCAACAAGAAATTAGGTATCATGATATGGTTACAAATGCATTTCATGAATCTATTCCTGCATTTGTTGATCATACTAGGGAAGAACCTAACGTTGAAGCACAACAATTTTATGATATGTTAGACTTTACAAATCAACCTATCTATGAGGGGTGTAGAGAAGGGTTATCTAAACTGTCACTGGCATCTAGGATGATGACAATTAAAAGTAATAATAACCTAACTGAGAATTGCATGGATGAATAGGCTGAATTATTTAAAGAGTATTTGCCAGAAGATAATATTTCCGCTGAGAGTTACTACGATATACAAAAATTGGTTGCGGATCTTGGGTTACCATCAGAAATGATTGACGTGTGCATTGATAATTGTATGATTTTTTGGAAAGACGATGATAAACTGCAGGAATGTCGATTTTGTGGAAAGCCGAGATATCAACCAACTACTATCAGGACCCGTGTCTCATACCAACGTATGTGGTACTTGCCAATCACTGATAGATTGAAACGGTTATTACCCTCCTTCTTCCCCAGCCGTATCGCAAAAATTAAACGTAAACAAAAAAAAAACCCCGATTCTCTCCGGCGATTGCTCGGCGAAAGCTTCCTCTGGCGTTCCACGGTGATTGTTTCCTCCCCCGTTCCTCGGCGACTGCTTCCTCCGGCGACCTCATCACCCAAAGTCGCAACGCCTTCCATCTATTCTCTCCTCCTCGTCGGCGATTGCTTCCTCCACCGGTCATCGGCCTCGTCGTTCCTCAGGCGTTCCTTGGCGATCTCATCACCTAAGATGTAAGTTTTTTGATTTTGGAATTATGATTTAGTATTTTGATATTAGAATTAGGATTTGGAATTTTGATATTGGATTTAGGATTTAGAATTTTTATGTCGGAATGTAGGATTCCAATTTAGAAATTTTGTGATTTAGGTTTTATGATTTAGGTAATCTTATGTTTGTAAAACCTTTTTTTATAAATATTATTAAAACTATATAACAAACTTTTATATAATTTTTTAGAATTAAAATTACCTTTTTTATATTTTTTATGAATTTCAAAAATTATAATTGATTTTTTCAGAATTTATTAGTAATTAAAATTATATAAATGATTTTAAAAAAAGTTTAGGATTTCAATTAAAGATTTAAGATTAAAGATTTAGGATTTAGGATTTAAATTTAGATTTCGATTATATAATTATATAAATTTCGATTAAAGATTTAGGATTTCAATTTAAAAATTTTGTCATTTCGGTTTTATGATTTATTTAATTTTATGTTAATTAAAACCTTTTTTGTAAATATTATTCAAACTATATATAACAAATGTTTATATAATTTTGTAAGAATGAAAAAACGTTTTTTGTATATTTTTTTAGATTTTAGGATTTCAAAATGATTTTTTTCATGAATTTGAGAATTACTATAATTTATTCATGAGTTTTAGGATTTTAGATTTTAGGATTTGAATATGATTTTTTCATGAATTTAAAAAATTTAGAATTTTTGAATTTTAGAATTTTTAAATTTTAAAATAGTTTTTAGGTTTTGAAAATGATTAATTAATTACATGTTTTATTAATTTAAAAGTTTAGATTTGTAATTTTATTTTTATTACTTGTTTTCCAATTTTATTTTTTGCAGATGTCCGAATTTTCGAGAGGCGGATCAGCGCCGTCTACTCCTGGGGCGAGTTTTACTTCTTAGATGGGCGGGCCACATATTCCCGACACTCATCATTATTCACCGCCTCCAGCCATATTTCCTACAGACCTACCGACAGCACAACCGACACCACCTCCATCTACATAGCCCACGATCAGCCCGGTCATGACCGTCTACCACACCTTCATCCAGACCGTCCTCAAGAGACTTTATGGTAATTTCTTTATTTTTTTTTAACTTTTTAATTTCATGTTGTTTACAACTATATTCATTTTTAATTCTCTTCTTTAAAAATATTTCAGGTTTAAAGATGACGGATGTGTAGCTGCTAAGCTGCGATCGATCTTTGAAAGAGACTTCAAAGAACCTCATGCTAATTGGAAACAAACTCCGAAATATGTGTGTCACCGGTGGTTTGAGACATTTGCTGTAAGTTTTAAAATTTTATTTATTTCAAAATCTTTATTGTTATATTTATATCATCATAACTCTTTTTTTTTTTGTAGCAATCTTATCACTGGAATTCAGTGATTACATCGATGGTTCGCAAAGAATTTGAGGGCAAGCTGAAGGCTCGCATGTGTGACCAGGTGGGACGATGGAAGAGCAAGTGGAAAAAAGAGGGCGACAATGCGATGCCTAGGTTGTTGGATCCTGAGGTTTGGAAAGGTCTCGTGGCGTATTGGTCTGATCCGGCGAGTGAGACTAAGAGCGGGAATGCTCGAGCGGCCCGGCTTTCTGATCCTGATGAAGACGAGTATCATAAGCATCGCTCCGGACAGCTTTCGTTTAAAGGCCGAGCACGAAAGATTGTAAGTTTTTTTAAAAGTTATTTAATTTTTTAATTAAATATGATAGTAATTATTTTTATACTTAGGCTGAAACCCGTGGAGGCGATGCCATTCCGGATTTGCTAGCGGTTCTTGAAGAGACGAAACAAAGACCGGATGGATCATTTGTCGACGGAAAATCGGAGAGGCTCTACAATGACGTCACTTACAGGATGCAGGAGCTGACTCAGGCTTCTGATGGTGATGATCCCGAGAGCACTGCATCTGTCTCTCCGGCCATGAAGAACAAAATTTTTACTGAGGTATGTCTTTAAAATTCTTGTAAATGTTTTAAATTATGATTATAATAAATTACAATCAAAATTTTTTTTTCCAGGTCGCTCCTCGTAAGAAAAGGAGAATTTATGGTGTTGGTTCCCTGCAATCGAAGATTGACTCCTGTACTTCTTCAGCTTCATCTTCATCTCAATCCCGACAGGATTCGGAAGCTCTTCAGAGTATCATCCAGTCCCAGGCGAATCTTATCGCAGCTCAGAGTCAGCAAATGGCTAAGTATGATAAGCTTTTTAGCTATTTGGACACAAAGGATGCGGATTTGGCACGGCTTTTTTGGGAAGAGTTCGGAGATGATACCGGTTCTGGTAGCGGAACCGGAACCAGAACCGGACCATCACAATCTTTTTAGTTATTTTTTTTTATGTTTTAAAAACAAATATTATAGTTTATTTTCTTTTGAATATTAAGAATTTTAATTTTATTTGAATTTTAATATTTATTTTATTATAATTATAATTTTATGTTTATTAAAAACTATTTTTAAATTATTATTAATTAATAAGTCAATTTTTAATTAAAAACGATTTTTATTTAATTTTATTTAATTATTTTATTTGCGATGAAATTGCGACGAGCGAGACAATATTCATCGCAAAGCCCTCACAAATTTGCGAGGGACTTCTGACAATACTAGATATGATTGTCGCAAGGTCATCGCAAATCTGCGAGGGATTTGCGATGAATATTGTCTCGCTCGTCACAAGTCCATCGCAAATTTTGCTACAATTTTGCGACATTCTCTTTGCGACTGAAAGTATTTTCACGCTAATCTCTCGCTTATTTGCGACGTATTTGCAAGGTATCTTTGCTACACATTTGCGATGAACTTTTTGCGAGAAATTTTGTTACACGCTATTCCGTCCCGTATGTGCGATGCATTTGCGAGGTATTTTTGCGATGGATTAGCTACCGTTTATTTCCGTCACAAATATTGCGACGACACTGCGATGATTTTGGATTTGCGACCAGCGATTAGCGACGAATTGTTATGCCTCGCTATTACGTCGTAATTCCTGTTTTGCGACGGATTTAAGATGTTTTTTTCCATCGCAAATCCTTTTTTTTCTTGTAGTGAGCCAAACATCACACTAAAATTGGTCAAGACCTAACACATATCAATTACGGCAAATCAATGATCACATAAATCAACCACGGTCAAGCACTCACATTTGCTTATGCACTTAAACCGAAGAACGTACTCTTGATCTTATAACCTTGAACCTCAAAGCTTGACTTCTTCTTGGCTCAACACAACCACCAAGATCTCTATTATTTTCTGTCAAGAGATCATCAAACACACCTTGAAAAGATTGATCACAAGTTCCCAAACTCAAATTACTAAAATCCCTAATTCGGATTCTTCTTCTCAAAAAACGAGCCTTACTACACCAATCATATCTCTTTCCCTAAATCATATTTGGGAAATTCCTTCGGTGAAACTCAAGATAAGACTCTCAAGCACCTATCTACCAAACTGCAGCCCAAACAAACAAGATTTAAGTGCTCATTCACTCTCTCAAACTCAACCCGTCGCTACTAACCCGAAACAGAGCAGTCTTGGGAGAAAATTCATAACTCTTATACTACTCAAAATAACTCGACGAAATTTGGTAGATAATTAGTCAATAGGTTGAAGAACGTACTCACAAAATATCAGCTCAAATAGAGACCGTTTTCTAGGTCCATCGGATCTCACAACTCAACCCAAAAACTCTGTTTTTCACCGAGCTCTTTTCTCTCCTTCTTCTTCTTCTTCTCCCTTCTTCTTCTTTAGCTTCTTCTCTCTTTTCTCTCTTCTCTCTCTCTAGTTTCAGCAAAATATCTTTCAAATGAGAAGAAGAAGAGTGTAGGACCTTTAAGAAGATTTGAGAGAGAATATATATATATATATACATGTATGTATATATTTGATGGTTTAATCAAAAATTAAACCAAACCGGATTAAAATCACTAAACCGCAACCGATCGATCTCAATAAATTTCCGTCTCGGTTTAAAAATTCCGTCATAATTCTCGAAATATTTGGGACATCTCTCCGTCCTAAAATATTTCTCTCAATTCCCGTCAAGCCCTGGAATTACTGCTTAATTCCCGATTTAAACCGGACCACTCGGAATTAATTCTCGACGATTAATCTTTTGATTAATCCAACCAAACTACAACCCGTAGGTTATAAATCGAGCTCGATGTCGCCCCGCACTTGGTTCAATAACATCCCCGGATCCAATACCACAAGATCCATCGTGGCCACCCAACGGCTAATACATCGAAATCAAATACCACAGGACTCGAATGAGTTAAAACCGTCAAATGACCTAGCACATTATAATCCAATACCACAGGACCTTGATATGCTAAGTCCCGGTGAGATCCAATACCACAAGACCTCACCCCGGTTTACCGTCTATTAGGATTAAATACCACATAATCCTAATCAGTAAACCACCCGGTTAGGATTAAATACCACATAATCCTAATCCACATCATTAGAGTTAAATACCATATAACTCTAATGACCTGTCATTAGGATTAAATACCACATAACCCTAATGACCCGTCAATAGGATTAAATACCACATAATCCTATTGACCCCACCACGTAGGATCTAGTGACATCGATCCAAAACTCACCGAACCAAGTGACGTAACAACACCCCGCTCTCATCTCCGCAACACATGAAATACCACAACATGTGTCAATTCCGTCAATACATGAAATACCACATCATGTATTAAATATCCACGATCAATCAAATAACATCCATTTTGTTATTAAATCTCCGGCAAGTACAACAACCCGAAGGTCTCTTTATACAACGAGAAGTCAATGACTTATAGCACAAGAAGGTCAAAGACTTTAACAACAAGAACAATAACTTATACAACAAGAAACGATTCGGGAAAACGGATTGTTACACATTTTAACACCTTTTTCGTGTGAAAAATCGAGGACACACCTTTCTCTATTTTCTTACGTAACGTATTTTTTACACTAAAAGTTTATCAGAGCAGTCTTTACAGTGTACACTAAAAGTCTAAAAGCGTAAAGATTAATTTCATTGAGACTATCAGATAAGACTCTACATTCTACACTAAAAGTCTTGGTCAATTTTAATGATTTATTAGTATAGTTCTAGAAAAACATTTGTAGTCTACTTGTAGTCTTATTTGTATAGTTCTAGAAAAACATTTGTTGTGTTCAATTTCCATATTTTTATTATGTTTTGAAAACTTAGTCGTCATCAGAATAATATGGAACTTACCACATATTTAGTAGTGTTGGGCACAAAATGGAAATCTTAAATTTTTATCTTATCTAAATCCTGATCAGAAAAACAAGTACTCGAATTTGAATCTATCATACATGCGGGTATAAACTATAAAAAATGGTATTAAAAAAATATAATATTTAAATATAAAAAATTTCAAAGTGATTTTCATGAAAATTTTAAAATATATTTATTAGGTCATTCTAAAATATATATTTTCATGATCAAAACCCTAGGTTAGATCCACGAACCTTCTACCCACAATATTCACCATATTGGACGACATCAATTGTAACCTCCACGTCACCAATTTAGCTAGCTTTGGAGTCCACGTCAGCTACTTTCATTCGCTGACAATCTTTCCGACTAGAACAGCTTCCAGCTTATTCCAGCAACATCGTGCATTTTTCTCATACCAAGTAAAGGTTGCACTCCCGAAATCACATAAGTTCTGTTGTGTTTTTGGTCTTTCTTCTCTGTTCCACTTCATTGCTCTCAGCATTAGCTTTTGATCAACACTCATTCTTCTTGCTACACTTCTTGCACTAGCTTGAACCTTATATCTTGATCTTGTAACAACATATCTTGTGTCTAACAACCAGTTACAAATACACTTACAATCTCCCCATTTGTTACTGAGTTTTAGAACACAAACTCACCTTGTAACTAACACTTTGATGATCTTCAAGGTTCAATTTTGTCTCATAATCTCTCCCTAAGCTGACATTGCATCTATGATTAATCTTTTACAAAGTCTGTGTTATCATTTGGCGCAGCCGCTACATCATAATATGTTTCAGCAACTACACAACTCAACAACATCAAAAATATACTAACAATCTCCCTCTTAATGGCTGAGTGTAGCTCATACTATCTAACTTTGTCCCGCACGATCTAACTTCTTTCACTCTCCCCCTTTTTTTTATGTGAGTTTGTCAACTCAAACTCGATCTTGTAAACATCATGCAACACATCAAACTTTTCAACAGATAACACTCCCCCTGAATCAATGATTCAACTTTCTCCCCCTGTTTGAGTGCATACTCACATAAAAACCACATATCGTGTGTTAACATCTCTTGCACATAAGATTGTGAACTTTCATGTTATAACTCATCTCCATTCCAACTTTTCATACCTCATCTCTCAGAGAAGATTTCTTATACTCTTGTCTTATTTCAATTCAATTGTTATGGAGTTTTATTCATTCATTGCTTGTTCATCTCTTGTCATGTCTGAGTAGTCTCCTAGTTAGGTTTTAGGGTTTCAAAGGATTTTATGAATCACTGAATTAGACATAGATAGGGATTTATCATAGTTAATCTTCACCTATTGTTGCGTTCATTGCTTAGACTAATTTGATCACTTAGTCTCTGAATTTAGGTTTAACCTATTCTCCAAAAGCTTATAGGTTGCTTGATAAAACATTAGATGAGCGAATTGTCCTTAACCAACGAAAGCTGATGTTAAGGCAATTCGTGAAATAATTGAGCCTGCCTGTTGAATGCTTGTCTGTAATTCTGAGTTTAAACGACAGTTTAGAATCTTAGGTTGCTAGACAAAGTAATTGGTGCCACGACAGTGGATTGATTATACAATTCTGTTTGAGTTCGAGATTGGTGTTTAATTCATTCCCTGAATAACTATCTAATTCTTGATTTGTGATTTCCTACGAATTTCCCTGAAGCCTAACGCTTTTTTAATTCATTGTTTACAAACTGTTAGTCTTATTTCTTGTTCACCATACAACAACCCTTTTTTTTATTCTGTCTTAGCTTCCTAATCAATCTCTATAGTCTGTAGTGTAACAATTGATCCTCGTGGATTCGATCCCTAAGTACTGCAACGTACTAGGGTTATTTGCATAGACCCGAGTGAAAACTCCAACTATCAAATTGGCGCCGTTGCCGGGGACCAATTGCGTTGCCTTCAGATTTGAGACTGATATTTAGTCTAAGACCCTACTAATTTCGTTTTATTTTTGCTTGCTTGTGTGTTTCAGGTGCATGCCTAGAAGGAGTGACGGCTCTGATAACCTCCTGCATCTGACTACCGAAGAGCTTGCAAGAAGAGAACGAACCAATAGAAAAACGAGAAAAGAGCAGTCAAGACTAGCCAACATGGGCGATAACCTTGACAACCAAGCGCTGGCTGATGAGCTCCAAAATATGCGTCAGCAGATGCAACAGTTGCTACAACAGCAACAATTACATCAGCAGCAACGTGCCATTGGGGAGGTTGACACTCCTCATGTCTTCTTCCAAAACAGAGCTGCCATTTGTCCTCCAGAGATTGCTAGATAGGACTATGAAATCAAGCCTCAGATGATCGGTTTGGTAAAACAGCATCTATTCCATGGGTTACCTGCTGAAAACCCAATGGACCATATTGAGAACTTTAAGGAAATCTGCAGTACTACAAAGTCAAATGGGGTACCTGCTGATTACCTCAAGTGCAAGTTGTTCCCTTTCTCTCTATCAGACAAAGCATCAAGATGGCTTAAGTCACTACCTGCAGGGTCATTGAGGTCTTGGGCTGAGTGTAGAACTGCTTCTCTGAGGAACAAGATCACTGCATTTGGGCAGCATTCAGGAGAATCTTTAGGAATACCGCAGAGAGTGTCCTCATCACGGGTATTCAGATGAGCAGATTCTGAGCATCTTCTATGATGGAGTCAACTGGGATTACAAGAACGCCCTCAATGCTGCTAGCAATGGAAACTTCATGACTCAAACAATAGCAGGAGCATATCAGCTGATAGAGAACTTGGCTGCAAGTTCTAGTACTCGTTGCCCAGAGTATGATCGCTCCAACAAGGTCAGCAGTGTTGAGTCTCAGAAGATTGATGAGTTGGCTGCGAAAGTGAGTTTGTTGATAAAGGCAAATCAGAGGAGTGTTCAGCTTTGTGAAGGTGGTACAGAGAATTGAGAAAACACTGAGGAGCTGCAAGAAGTGAGTTATGTTAATGGACAGGGTTTCGAGCAGAACAAGGGTTTTAACCAGAACTACAAAAATCATCCTAATCTGTCCTACAGGAGCACAAACGTCGAAAATCCTCAGGATCAAATCTACCCACAGCAAACAGTTGTTTCAGACCAACAGTTTCAGAAAAAAACGTTCGTGCAAAATTCGGGCGTCACAGGTAATTCTTAGGGTTTTCAGGGAAAGCAGTTCGTGCAAAATCCGGTTCAGAATCAGTTTCTGAGTGGTTTTCAGCAGAGTCAGCCATTCAACATTATTCAGACACCTACAAGCTCAGCTAATGGTTCTCAAGAAAAGCTCGAAGCTCTTATGCAGCAACTTTTACTCCAACAACAAAAATCCTCTACTGAGATCAACACAAAAGTGGACAACATTTACAACGATCTCAATAACAAATATGAAGCTGTTGCAACTCACTTGAAGCTGCTTGATACTCAGGTTGTTCAGACCGCTGAGACAGTTAAGAGACAGCAAGGAGTTTTTCCAGGAAAGGGAGAGCAGAACCCGCGGTCTGGAGATGGTTCTGGCAGCTCAAAAGCTCATGTGCATTATATTGGGGATGAAAAAAGAGCTGCTTCCGAGAAAAGGTTAAAGATCATGCTGCAACAGGTTCTAGATGGACAAATCAAAAACTCTCAGGAGATATCTGATCTTGCTTGGAAGTTTGAAGGTTTGAGTTGTGAGTTTCAGCGCAAAGTAAAGACCAGAGAGAATGCAGTGAGTCCAGACAGATCAATCTCCTCCCGAACAGATCGATCTAGCTCTCCAATAAAATACCATCAGCAGCCATCTCCACCGCCACCTGAACCCTCGAGTCTAGCCCCACATGTACCAAAGATTCCATATCCCTGTGCAGTTAAGCCTCCTCCATTCAAGCTTCTACCAAAGCTTGCCGATCCAGGGAAGTTTGTGGTCCCCTGTTCTATTAATGGGATTGCTTTTGAATATTCTCTGTGCGACTCTGGATCTACAGTGAATATCATGTCTGTGGATATCGCGCGAAGATTAGGGATTGATGATATTCAGCCTTCTGATATGACCCTTCAATTCGCTGATGCCATAATATCATCATCACAAGGATGCATCAGTGATCTCGAGGTGCGAATTGGCAAATGTTTGATGCCTTGTGACTTTCAGGTTGTTGACATGAGTGAGGGAGCCTACATGCCTCTGATCCTGGGAAGACCATTCCTCGCCACAGCAGGAGCACTTGTTGACTTGCCACAAAAGCGAGTATGTCTTTCAGCAGTCGATAAAGGTCTCTTTAACTGTTCCACCGAAGAACAGCAAGCAGAGTGGTTCTTTTGTAGCTATTGGGGAGAATGAGCTGAATGTCACACAACACTCTAAGTCTGGGGGACTGCCTAAGGGATCCCGTGTCACTCTAACACCTCTAAAGCGTGTAGATGACACCATTGAGTATAAGGTGAAGAGCAAGGGTATGTCTAAACCTTTCTTTCAGGTGAAAGCGATCATCACTCCCGAACTCAAGGCTAAGGGACAAGAGGCAATTGATGAGATGATGAGAAAGGTCCTTTGTCTAAGACCACACCCACCCCACCCTGATCTTCCTGAGGATCCACCACATTGTGCCTAAACAGCACTCAAGTCGAGCTAATGACTTTAAACAAGCGCTTGGTGGAAGGCAACCCACAGGTAAAACAACAATAGAGCATCGGCATTTCTAAGATGAACATATCCATAAGGCCCTGGTAAGTCCTTACTCCATTTTTTTGGTTCATCTTCTCTATGCGTGCTCTCCTTCAGGGTTATTTCCACACCGAGACGGTGTGAATTAAGTCTGGGGGAGGGTACTTCGTATGACTAATGCCATTTCTCTGTTTTGTTTTCTCTGTTTCTTGAATCGTTTTGTGTTTTTATTGCGTCGATTTTGTGATTGTTGCACTCTTTTTCCCTGAAAAGGTTTTTAATGAGGC
The DNA here is from genome assembly GCA_026770425.1 of Boechera divaricarpa. Lineage (NCBI taxonomy): Eukaryota > Viridiplantae > Streptophyta > Magnoliopsida > Brassicales > Brassicaceae > Boechera > Boechera divaricarpa. Next base: position 20,032,600 of record CM049182.1, on the reverse strand, counting down.
ATCAATTGAGTCAGTTTGAGTCGTTTTATTGAGTTAAAACCAGTTGAAACTATGAACTTTTCTTGAAACTAATCCCTTTTTACTGACACTTGATGAACCATTGCTATATTAGTTGATTGCAGATTTTACTAGGTAGAACGTCATAGGTGGAACAATCAAACTGAGAAGGTTTGAATTTCTGGGGTTTTTGAGAAATCCAGCGTTGACTCCGCACCAAACGAACTTTAACTTCTCATCTTGGGGCTTGGTATACATTGAACCACGACTCTTTTCAAGATAAGTATGGTGCAATCTCTCTCTATGTAATGATAATAAGATCCTAGTTTATGAACAACAAATTGAGTTCCTTCAAAAGAACTATGACGGCAAGCCTCACATACGCGTCTCCTCACAAGGAACACGATAGTGAGTTCACATATGCGTCTCCTCACAAGGAACACGACAATGATTAGCTCCGATTCTTGAATCCAAGATAGGGTTGTTCAAGAGTGATTTCACATACGCGTCTCCTCACAAGGAACACGATAGTGACTAACTCTAGTTCATCATACGATATAAATGCTAAAAAAAAAAGAGTGAAATGAAGAGAGAGATTGCATATGATTGGAAAGGAAAGAGTCCACAAGTTCTTTGATCGATACTCCCTCGATGAGACTACACGCCTAATGAATTACAGGAGTCAACAATGGAGATCTCAGATTTCTCTAAGGAGTTTAAGTTGTATCAGGTGGGTTGCTAAGCTATGATTACTATGCTGAAATATTTTCTAATTTTGGCTTTGTGGTATGTGGATTCAAAGGTGCTGGTAGATGAGGAGTTCTGAGATATGGTGAGTTTCTGTTTTCAAACCTCGACCCTTTTCCCTGTAGTTTGCTTGAGGACAAGTAAAAGACTAAGTCTGGGGGAGTTGATATATCTCGGTTTTCACGGTTTTTAACCATTCTTTTTAGTGTTTTTTTGAGTCTTTTATACTTATTTAGAGTCTTTTAATCCTTTATAAAGTCTTTACAGGTTTTAGGTTGATTTGGAAGAGAATTTGGAATTTTGGAGCGAAAATGCAGTTTTGGAAATGCAGGACAGTGCAGAAGGGTCAGAAGTTTGCCATTCATTGAATGTCTTCCCGATGTCGGATTGCAATTATTTTTGTACACAAGATAGCTCTTTGAGTTAGCTTTCATTTGGTACTAGTTTCATTTCATTATCATCAGTGGTTCAAAAGGTATACCCGTTTTACTGAAGACAGGTCGATCTGGCCAGCAGCTGAAGCAGATGCAGAGTGAGACCTCCGATCGATCAATCCACCATTGGATTGATCGATCCACTTTTGCGTGACATTTTAAGATTGACCACGACACTCAGGACCGATCGATCCAACCCTGATCGACCGATCGTGTCCAAAAACGAGAAAATAGAAGAATTTCCAGATTTGCCCCAGATTGTCCTTATCTCTTTAGGTTTCGACCAAAACCTGTTTAGAACTATAAGTAAAGGTTTCTAAGCCATTTTTTAGGCTATGCTTTCATCTCCATTCCAATTTTTCATACCTCATCTCTCAGAGAAGATTTTTTATACTCTTGTCTTATTTCAATTCAATTGTTATGGAGTTTTATTCATTCATTGCTTGTTCATCTCTTGTCATGTCTGAGTAGTCTCCTAGTTAGGTTTTAGGGTTTCAAAGGATTTCATGAATCACTGAATTAGACATAGATAGGGATTTATCATAGTTAATCTTCACCTATTGTTGTGTTCATTTCTTAGACTAATTTGATCACTTAGTCTCTGAATTTAGGTTTAACCTATTCTCCAAAAGCTTATAGGTTGCTTGATAAAACATTAGGTGAACGAGTTGTCCTTAACCAACGAAAGCTGATGTTAAGGCAATTCGTGAACAGATTGAGCCTGCCTGTTGAATGCTTGTCTGTAATTCTGAGTTCAAACGACAGTTTAGAATCTTATGTTGCTAGACAAAGTAATTGGTGCCACGACAGTGGATTGATTATACAATTCTGTTTGAGTTCGAGATTGGTGTTTAATTCATTCCCTGAATAACTTTCTGATTCTTGATTTGTGATTTCCTACGAATTTCCCTGAAGCCTAACGCTTTTTAATTCATTGTTTACAAACTGTTAGTCTTATTTCTTGTTCACCATACAACAACCCTTTTTTATTCTGTCTTAGCTTCCTAATCAATCTCTATAGTCTGTAGTATAACAATTGATCCTCGTGGATTCGATCCCTAAGTACTGCAACGTACTAGGGTTATTTGCATAGACCCGAGTGAAAACTCCAACTATCATCAAGCTGGTGGCTTCTGTTGCTCATAAATCATTTGTAATCAAGACTACATCTCCCCCTTGTTGATTATGTGTTTTGATCAAGCATCACACTTGAGACGAGGACTAAGTGGCTATGCTTCATGTAGATATATTGTTCTTTGTTTTCCAAATCTTTGAATTCATCAATCATGTTTCTCCTTTATTTCATCCGATGATCATACTCACTTGAAACACTTGATAGCATCGTATTTTACATGTTTTCATGCATTCATTTAGTATAGTTTTATGCATTCTAACATATCGTTTAGGATAGTTTTAGTGCATTTGCATGTGTTTATGTGTTTATTCATACGGCTCACATTCTTCTTTGGTGGAAATCGTTCATATAATCTTCCCAGAAAATAACTATGCTTGATAGAATCAGGTTTGAACATCATAACATGTATTTGCATATCCATTTTCAAACCAGCAATGTAAGCATTAACCAGATATTCTTCCGATAAATCTCTTCTGAATATAATCCTCTCAAACTTAGCATGATAAGCCTCTATTCCATCAGTTTTATGCAAACATTTCAACTCAGCTATGGGATCTGCAAACCGTTCCCTCACTTTAACCTTATAATGATCTCAATCTCTATTGATCTGTCTACCTACTTCACTTAGCATAAGAGATTGGTGCCAAGTAGCGGCTTCACCATCCAAATGGTTCGAAAATAACCTGATTTTGTGAAATTCAGGAGTTACATCCATCTCAAAGAATCGATCCACCTTAAACAACCAATCACTAACTTCTCTCCCATCAAATCTGGGCCAATCCAATTATATCATATGTGTCACAGCTGAGTAATCAAGATGATTACCTGTACGTGTGCTTCCGTATGGATCTGGTTCCATATTCCGAACTTCATGACGAACTGGATTCACACCACCCCCGGATCTGGTCCTCTGTACCAATTCCCTTGATGAATTAAAGTGTTAGCTGCAAATCGATTTCCATAATCGAACCTGTTGTTCATTTCTTCCAAGCGAGCCTCCCTTTTATGCAATAGATCCAAGATACACTTCATAGATGAATCGATCCGGCTGACTTGTGCATCCAAACGATCCAACTTCATAGATCTAGCTATCTTCTACCACCATTGTTACGCTATTTCTGAGGATGATTACAACTTGAACCGAAGCTCAGAAAGCTAGAGTTCACTTCTCAATGTGCGAAACAATCTGAAAGAGAGAACAGATCGAAGGCAACATAGAGGAATCAAATGGAGCTTCTCACGCTTCCATGAAAATACAGAGAGAGAGAGAGATTCTAACAAACTAAATCTTCAATTTTGATAAAATGATTTCCGATGATGAACACCACTTGTTTCGTAGAGCTTTATATTAAGCAAACTTTCTGCTTCATTCTATGTCTTTCATTCCAATTTCAGTAACTGCAAACCTTCCGCTTCAATCCAAGTCTCTCACCTCACTTCACTTCTCATTTCCTGTATCACCATCTCATGCCTCTAGCCTTATGAATAAGTTCTAGGATAGCCTGGCTTTTTTGGTTAAAATACCGAAATTGCAGTTAACAAAAACACAAAACACAGCACGACAAACAATCCAAATAAAAACATTAAACACAAAAATACAAAAATTTCACAAGCACGAACAGAATACAAAAACACTAAACACAACAAAACATAAACACGAAAACACAACACTCAAACCTAAACTTCACGTGTAGAGAACAAAATTCAAATACGTAAAACAAAAATACGAAAACCCAACACTCCAAACAAAAACTTCACGATCAGAGAACAGAATTCGTTGAATTGTGGTGTCAAGGTTTATAGTTCTCCATCCAAGGCATTAGTGCAAAATAAGCTATGTGTTTGGACTCAAAAGTTTAATGCAGATGACCGGCAATAGGGAAGTGTAGCATTTGTTTCATAAAACAAAACTGTGACTTTTATATTGTATTTGATGCTGAGATGTTGGATTGTTGATTTGCAGGTTAAAGAATAGACAATAAACAAAAAAAACACGAGATTTACGAGTTCCCAAGGCTTTACCGCCAAGGTACGTCTTGGTGAGCTTGACCACTCACAAAAGGTTCCACTATGAAGCAAAATCAATAGCTTTACAACAGATAATCACTCATCACCCACAGAAAGATAACACTCATGAGTAAGATTACACCAAGACGAAGGCTCTCTTCACTCTCTCTCTCTCTAACTCAAAGTCTTTCTCTGTTTCCCGTAAGTCTCTGCAACTACAAAAACATTTGCTTTGTAATATACTCTACATGGGCTTATATTACCAAAAGGCCCATATCCACCAAAGAGGCCAAAATCGTATCACATACTCCACCTCGATTTGGCTCTGGTAAAGTGTCGAGAAGATTCACCTCCTCTCATCTCCTCCGACATATAACCTGCCGGAAATTCAAACTCCAATTCCAGAGTCAATTCAGTCTCTGAGCATTCTCAGATGACTTAAAGCTTCTTCAAACTTCTTAATTGGGACCGATTTTGTGAGAATATCGGCCGGATTCTCTAGTGTTCTTATCTTTATCACAGTGACCGATCCATCAGCTACCACATCTCTGATGAAGTTCATCCGCATAGCCATATGCTTTGTCCTCCCGTGGAAGACACTGTTTTTCGTCAGACAAATCGTACTGTGCGAATCACAAAAGATCTCAACACTGTCTTGAGGAAATCCCAATTCACAGGTAATTCCTCTTAACCACAACGCTTCCTTTCTTGCTTCTACTAGGGCCATATATTCAGATTCCGTTGTTGATAAAGCTACAATATGTTGCAGCCCTGAGCGCCAACTGATTGTATTCCTTCCTGTTTGGAATACATAACCCGTGATAGATCGTCTTCTATCAAGATCAGCTGCATAATCGCTATCATAATACCCTCTTACTTCAAATTTCTCAGATTTCTTAAATGTTAAAGTCAAATCTCTTGCACTCTTAACATATCTGAGTATCCATTTGACCGCCATCCAATGTTCTCTGTTAGGAGAGCTCATAAAGCGACTGACAAGACCAACAGCATAGGCAAGGTCTGGATGCGATCCCACCATTGCGTACATCAGACTTCCTACGGCATTGGAATAAGGTACTTCTTCCATCTCTGTCGCTGTCTGTGTTCTGTCTTCTTGTTCAGTACTTGATAGCTTAAAATGAGTGCGCATAGATGTTTGAACTGGTTTAGATTGATCCATATCAAATTTCTTTAGAACTTTATCAAGATAAGCCTGCTGAGATAACTTCAAAACATCCTTGTCTCTATCTCTTGAGATGTCCATGCCCAAAATCCGACTTGCTCGTCCTAGGTCCTTCATCTCAAACTCACTACTTAGAATATCTTTCAGCTTTTGGATTTCTTTCATATCCTTAGCAGCAACTAGCATATCATCTACATATAGTAGTAGATATATGTAGTTTTCTTTTTCATAACATCTGAAGTACACACATGTATCAAACTTACTTCTTGAATACCCTGTGACTTCATAAACTGATCAAATCTTAAGTTCCACTGTCTTGAAGACTGTTTTAACCCATACAAAGATTTCTGCAATAAACACACTTTATCACCTTCAATGAATCCCTCAGGCTGTTCCATGAAAATCCTTTCTTCTAAAGATCCATGTAAAAATGCAGTTTTAACATCCAATTGCTCCAGTTCCATATCAAGTTCAACAACCATAAACAACATGAGTCGAATAGTAACATGCTTAACAACTTGTGAAAAAACTTCATGGTAGTCAATACCTTCAATTTGTGAGAAACCCTTAGCAACCAACCTTGCTTTAAACCTTGAATCTTCTGCTCCCGGGATTCCTGGTTTGAATTTAAAAATCCACTTACACCCTATAGTTCTTCGTTTTTCTGGTCTTGGTACTAGATTCCAAGTGTGATTCTTGTGAAGAGAATCCATCTCTTCTTTTGTAGCAGCTTTCCATTGCTCCTTGTTATTTCTGTTAACAGCTTCTTGATAACTATATGGCTCCTCATCATCAATTAACATAGCCATATTAAGAGCATATGCTGCTACATCAGCTTCAACAAATCTGCTTAGCTTTTTAATGACTCTTCTAGTTCTATCTCTTGCTAGCACATAGTTTCTTAAGTTTGAATCAGATTCTTCGGTATTATAATCTTCTTCTGAAGCATAATCATCTTCATGATTATTTTCTGAAATGGCTCCACCTTCACCAGAAGTTTCTCATGAAGTACTTGATTCATTAACCTCATCATGATCCGTAGGAAGATCAAATGTAACTTTCTTCTTTCCTTTAAGGTCAGATAGATTACCATTATCATTTGGAAACTTCCCTATGTCCTTGTAGACAATGTCTTCACGAAATGTAACATCCCGACTCACAATGCATTTTCTTTCTTCAGTACTCCAAATCCTCTAACCTTTTACACCCTGAGGATAACCCATGAAGACTTCTTTCTTAGCTCTAGGCTTGAGCTTTCCTTGATCAACATGGTAATAGACCAAACATCCAAATCGCCTCATATGTGAATATTCTGGTTTTCTACCAGACCAAACTTCTTCTGGAATTTCAAAATTCAGCAATGATGAAGGTGTTCTGTTTATCATATACACCACAGTAGATGCAGCCTCAGCCCAGAATGATTCAGATAATCCTGTCTCACTTAAAAGACTCATTACCTTCTCAAGTATAGTTCTATTAAGCCTTTCAGCAACTCCATTTTGATGTGGGGTGTAGGGACACGTTTTATGCCTTAAAATTCTATGTAACTTACAGTGATCATCAAATATTTTGTTACAATACTCCAGACCATTGTCTGTCCTTAAGGCTTTCAACTTCTTCCCACACTGATTTTCTGCAAAAGCTTTCCATTCAACAAATTTGTTGAAAGCTTCATCCTTAGTTCTGAGAAAATAGATCCATACTTTCCTTGAGAAATCATCCACAAAAGACATATAATATTGACATTTAGACAAACTTGGTGTGACATTCGGAGTTCCCCACAGATCAGAATGAACATACTCCAACTGTTCCTTTGAAATATGCATCCCTGTTTTGAATGACATCATGTGAGCCTTCCCTAGGATGCAAAACTCACACTGCTTAAAATCATTTACTTCACCAGACTTAATCAGCTCCTTCTTGACTAACATTTGTAGTCCTTTTGCATTCATATGACCCAGTCTACTATGCCATAAATCTGTTGTATCATCTCCCTTAATAGCCATATTAGCCTGTTCCACTTCAGGCTTTCCATCAAGAAAATAAAGAGTATCCTTGTAATCACCAGCCAAGACTTCCCTTTCTTTATAAAACACTTACATCCTGAAACTCTTTGATTGAAACCAACAACCAACTCCTTCCAGTTGTCCCAAAGAAATTAGGTTTCTTCTGGCAGTTGATGAGTACCTTACTTGAGTTAACACAATCATTGTATTGTTATAGTTAACAATCTTCACTTTTCCCACCACTGTTATTTCACAGTAAGTGTCATTCCCCATCAGAATCTTTCCTCCATCTATTTTTTCAATATCAAACATGAGGTCTTTTCTGAATGTTAAGTGGTAAGAGCAACCAGAATCCAATACCCATCCATCTTTAGAAAATTGTTCTGAAGCTGTTAGCATCAAGGGCTCAGTCCATTCAGCTTTTCCAATGCTTGTTTTAGCTTCCTTTGTCTTAAAATTTCTGGATGACTATTTTCTTTTAGGATAATCCTTTTTAAAGTGTCCTTCCTTTCCACAAGACCAACATTCTCTGACCTTAGGTCTAGACTTAGACCTGCTTTTGCTGTTTGATTTACCTTTAAACTGACCTTTCTTGTCTGTTCTTCCTCTTTCCTGAAAAACTAACCCTTCATTTTCAGACTGCAACTTGTATTGGCCCTTATCCTTCAGTTCCAGCTCTATAGAATAAGTTGAGCTTATGATCTCCTTAAGTGTTATAGTGTTTGTCCCACTACTATACTTAAGAGTGTGAACTAGACTCTCAAACTGTTTAGGTAGGTTGTTCATCAGTATAGCAGCTTGATCCTCATCACTCATTTCAACATGTATGCTAGATAAATCTGATATCAACTTGCTGAAAGTATCCAGATTTTTATCCAGATTCTTCCCTCCATCCATCTTAAAGCTATAGAACCTTTGCTTTAAATAGAACCTATGAGGCAACGTCTTTGCTTGATATTCAGATTCTAACGCATTCCACATGTCATATATTGTAGGTTCTTTCATGACCTTTCTCAGCACATTATCAGTTAAGCTCATGCTTATAAGGTTTCTTACCTTTCTATCCTTATCAAGCTACTTAGGATCAGTCTTTTGCTTCTCAGATTCAGCTGATTCACCTCCATCAATACCTTTACTCTTGTCATCTGAAACTTTTTCTTGGGTATTCACCGGTTGAAGAGCTGAATCCAGACATAGAATTTCCAACTGAGCCAATATCTTGTGTTTCCACAAGGCAAAATCCCCTTCACCATCAAACTTTTCTACCTCAAACCTTCCTTGAGTAGGCTCCATTACAGAGAACACTTACAAGCTTCAAAACACCAAAATTTAGCCTTTCTAGCAATAAAGATGTTACCTTTCTCACTAAAGCTTGCACCTTTCTTGATAAAACTGAACCTATCTCAATAAAGATCACAACTTTCTTCACCAACAAAGCTCTGATACCATTTGTAGCGTTTGTTTCATAAAAAAAAACTGTGACTTTTATATTGTATTTGATGCTGAGATGTTGGATTGTTGATTTGCAGGTTAAAGAATAGACAATAAATAAATAAAAACACGAGATTTACGAGTTCCCAAGGCTTTACTGCCAAGGTACGTCTCGGTGAGCTTGACCACTCACAAAAGGTTCCACTATGAAGCAAAATCAATAGCTTTACAACAGATAATCACTCACCACCCACAAAAAGATAACACTCATGAGTAAGATTACACCAAGACGAAGGCTCTCTTCACTCTCTCTCTCTCTCACTCAAAGTCTCTCTCTGTTTCCCGTAAGTCTCAGCAACTACAAAAACATTTGCTTTATAATATACTCGGCTTATATTACCAAAAGCCCATATCCACCAAAGAGGGCAAAATCGTATCACAGGAAGCCTACAACAAAAGAAATATACGAGTGTCACGTATTATCTTGACCACCATAAGTCAGATACCAAATTCGACGTTCTGTTTTCACATGTTAAATTGTCTTTATTGTCAAGCTTAAATGTTATAGTGTTCCAGTGATTCTTCAAGAGTTCTTTAGTGAAATACGTCTTATTGATCTTATTGATTCGTGTGCAACTACGTAGCTTTTATCTTTTGACTTGAATGTTCTATTAAGAGAGGAAGCTAATTTATGATCAATCTGCTTTAAATTTCAGTCCAAAGTGAAATCAATTTGACATATGTGCAGGGCATTAGGTTTTGTTATTGCCGGTGAGGAGAGACTTAGCCATTTGAACGGATATCTCTCTCTGAACTGGCGCTGCAGCAGCGTTCGTGTGCATGGTAAGTCCTTGAGCTAACCCTGGTGCTCTGTTTTGTTTACTTCCAACATTCCTTATTCATTGATGTTTTGAAGGGTGGTGTCAAAAAGAGTTCACTTGTTGGATGGTACTATAAGCGGAGTGATATTGTTGGAGCTTTTCAAAAGAGATGGAATGGGAACTATGGTGGCAAGGTATATACAACTGTTTTCAATTGCAACCATTTCTTTATCATAAAAGTTATTGACCCTTGATGTCACATCTGATGTATACGAAGGAACCTGAGAGGCGAAAGTGGAAGATCTTTCCGGAATTAGACAAATAATCAAACGTCTGGATGAATCGGGAACGTGTAAGTATAAGAATGCAGATACATAGGCACTAAGTATCACAAACAAACAGACAAGAACAAAACTGTAAAACACCAAATTAGCAACTTAAAGTAGTAAAAACTTTTGAAGTCCAAGAAAGCTGACTAATTTCTAATTAAGTCACAATCATACACAATATTCAAATTCTTTAACAATGAAAGCTGACTAATTTCTGAATAAAAAGTTTTAAGGTTTCAGTAAACATCACTTACGTATTGGAAAACCTTGAAATGGTCAATGAAAAACGTAACCCTTCCCAAATCAAAGATCAAAGCTTGATCCAACCCATGAACAAGCGCCCTTAATTCCGCAATTTCAGGGATTTTAGAAGACTCCTCAGCTCCCAAAACCTTCTTCACCTCCCAAATCAAATTATCCGTCGAATCACAAATCGCCAAAGCAACACCACCAACCATAGCCCTCGTATCTCCAATTATCTCTTCACTCACCAAACCTTTACAATAAACTCTAAAGCTCTCATCCCCAATCGCCGAGGAGGAAGAAGAAGAAGATGCCCCAGCCCCGAGAGAGTAAGGCTTTTCGTAATTGTCACCATGTTTACTCCAATCTCCTTCTGGAATACTCATTAATCTCTTTATCAAACTTCTGATCATGGATCCGACGGTCGAGATCAACTTTGAGTCTCTTCATCTCCTGTTCACCAAACTAACGATCTCTCCTCTCCTGATCGACTCGAGCAATGTCCTCTAGAATGAGAGAAGTGAAGTCAAATTCTTCATACCCTCCGGAAGAATATTCCGGGACGGAGGAAGTGTTGGCTTCTCGAGAAATGGCTAGGGTTTCTTGCATTTGGAGATTAAAAGCCAAATCGTGGTCGCGAGCTAGGGCTTTAGCCGCCATGATTTCTTCACGCTGTTCTTTGAGTATCACTGAGACTTCGTCGTCTTCAATCGCCGCCATTAGGGTTTCGAGGAGACTACCGAGAGAACTAGCAAATGCGGTTACCTTGGTTATGAAGGAATACGAAGCGTTCTGAGAAAGACTTGGCTTCACTTTGGTCTTTTTTTATTCATTTTGGTTTTTTCTTTTTCCTATTATTAAAGATAATAACAAATAAATTGGGATTTTGTGGATTTTTTTCTTGTTGAAATAACAATTTAGTACAAAAAGACAATTAAAGAGCACCGAATATTTATAATAGCAATAATGAAAATAAACTAATTAATAATAATTAAAAAAAATCCAAAAAATTAACAAAGAAAAATTCTGTGCAAGAGATGGGAAAAGTAGCATTTCAAAACACATATTAATCTCTGTGTTTAGGTTAAACACACAGTAACTGACCAAATAATTAATAAAAGAATGAAGTGAAAAATGACTATCAACACATTCTTCTCCATTTTGCGATGATGAGGGCAACCTCCAAGCTTCCATTGAACTCCACATATGTAGCAAAACAAATAGCCACACCTGCCCATACATCAACAATGAACATTACAATGTCAATTAGCTAAAAACGTAAGGAAAATTCGTGCGGAACCTTATGATTCTTTGCTAGAATTTGACACAAGAGAATTGATCACCGAGTTTCCGATCTCTAACCGGTACGTCCCGGGTGGGAACCGTCTCCCACAACTTCCACTAAAACTTTTAGTAAATACAAGAACACCACTCAAACTTTAGGTTTTACAAATAAAATTTAACCTAAATTATCTTGTGAGTCTACTTTTCGGATTAGGTTTACCCTAGGATTAACCCCTATTTATAAGAAACTAATACCCTAGTTTTTCTTTTTTTCTTTGCAGGTTTCCACATGAATAATGGGTTGGAGAAGAATTGGACCTCATATCTAACAAATTCCACATTGAGCTCAATTCATTAAAACTGGGTCACCTGCAAAAGTCCTGATCCAACAAATATTTCTGACCCAGTATCCGATTCGCGGCTTGCTTTAGTTTCTGACTTGCGACCTGACCCGCAACCCGACCCGGTTTGAGAAAGAAACCAAAAAACGACGTATCCAATTTTTTTTTTCATTTCGCTTCTTCTCTCTTCCTCAAGAGAAACCATGGTGATTTCTTCACCAAAAAACTCAATCTCTACTCCTCTTGTTCTCATTCTCTTGGAGCAAGCAAATCCCGTGGCTACCTCTCCTTCTATGGCGATACCAACCACCGGCGAAGCTCCACCATGTCCGATTTGCTTAGAAACCTCGAAAGTTAACAAGTCCGTTTTCTCTTCTTCTGTTCTTCTTGCTTGTTTCTTTCGTTTTGCCTTAATTTCACATAAATTCATCACCTAACTGCTCCGATCTGTGTTTTTTCGGCTTGAATCGGCGTTTTTCGATGAGTTTTTTTGTGTAAAAAATTTCTGAATTCGCGCTGGCGAGTTGACTCAGTTCTGGCGAGTCGACTCGGTGACTCACTGAGTTGACTGGGTGACTCACTGAGTTGACTGGCCGAGTTGAGCTTCTACTATTCTGGGCCTGTAACAATCTTCCAGCAGCCCACATAATTTTTGGACCTGCGCACATGGGCTATTTCTCAAATAAAAGGTAAGCCCACTTCCCTTTCAAGCCCACTTTTAATGCCCATTATCTGAATTATGATATCCATTACCCACATCGCTGTTGACTGTTGACCACCGTCGTTGACCGGCGATTTCCCGGCGTTGATCGGTGTTGACTTTTCGGCAACTTCCCGGCATTGACTTTCTGGCGAAAATTCAGGCGAACCTTATTTTCTTCAGAATTTCAAGGTAAACTCTCTTGTACCTTCGAATACTCAAAACCTCCTCAATTTCTCAAGCTTTCGGACGAAAAACTGACATGCTTCAACCTTTTCCATGTACCTTCGCACTCCACCTTGAGCTGATAACTACAACTCCTCTTAGCTTCCAGGTAACTTAATCTTTTCTTAGATCTTTTTCCATTATCTCAAATCAGAACACTAACCTTTTCCTTCTCATTTTGCGAGGTACCTTTTCTAATAATGGAGTTACCTGGAGTTGTTTCACCTATTAGGCAAAATTGCAGCAAACTTGAAACCCATGTCCAGGTACTGCTTCTCTTACAATGTCTGCTCGAATCGTAGTTGTGCCGACCTTAGGATCATTGTCTCTACTGAACATCCCATCTAACTTGATACCTACCTGATGTGAAAATTCCTTAGATATCACCCTAGCTCGAACTTCTTGTTTTCCCACGATACCTGGTATCCTTGGTCTTTGTTATTTAGTACCACTTACTTAAGGCTATATTTTTCGTTTCCCTTAGAGACTCCATGTCTTCCTTAGCATCTTTCCAATGCTTCTTTTCCTTGTTTTCTATCACCTCTTCACATGTTTTAACCTTTGCATCAATCTCGTCTGTAGTAGCCAAAGCATAAACCACACAACCAGAATCTTCAACTTCAACCTTTCCTAAATTTCCAGATTCTCTACCTTGAATTGATGAACCTCTTTTCTTAAAACCATGTGGTGTTGGTCCCTGCACCAGATTCTCACTGAAAGTCACTTTCTTTGACTTCTTCTTTATGACTCCACCTTCAACCCTGGCAGCTTTTTCTTCACCCTTATAAACAATGCCTTGTAGATAATAGAGCCTTTTATGATATTTTCCAGATATCACCTTCTTATTATCCTTGTAGAAGTGCACCATGTACTCCCTTCCTTCATGCCTACAACCTGATTTTTCCAACATCCCATAAGAAATCAGATTCCTACTCACATGTGGCATGTACCTCACATCTTTGAGTATCACTTCTGAACCATTTGAATTCTGAATTCTGATCTTCCCAATTCCTTTGATGTCCCCTTCAGTGTTGTTAGCCATAAGGACTTTATCACCATTCAACTCCTTGAAATCAAACAAGACTTTTTTGTCTGATGTACTGTGGAATGTACAACCAGAATCCATAACCCATTCTTGCAATGTGTCATGCTTGCTAACAATCAACATCAATGGCTGCTTAGGCTCTCCACTGTGATATTCGCAGATTCTTTGGATTTCTTTCTTTCCGGACAATCCTTTTTTCCAGTGATTCTCATTTCCACATATGAAACAACCTGTGTTGTTTTTGTACTTAGGCCTTGACTGTGACCTGCCTCTGTTCTTAGACTCTCCTCTTCCCTGCTGGTTATTCTCGAACCAATTTTCTGACCTGCCTATAACCCTTTTCCCTGTGATGTTGGCCCACTTTCCAACAACTCTCTCTATTTGGACTTAGCAGCTCCAGTGACCTCATTCAACTTGAGTGTGTCTCCGCCATACTTAAGGGTCTTCTTGAGTTGAGCATACTTGTAAGGTAGAGAACTCAACAACAGTATTGCTTGCACCTCTTTGACACCTCCACTCCTAGGTTGTTCTGATCTGCAAGCAGCTTCAAAAAATCATCAACATTCTCATCTAAACTTTTGGAGTCATTCATCTAAAAAGTATAGAACTTAAGTTATAAGTAGATGCGATTAGGCAAAGAGGTCTCCATGTACAACTTGTTCAACGTAGACCACATATCTGCTGCAATCTCACAATTACTAATCTTTCTTAGGACTTGATTCCCCACGTTCAAGCTAATTAGATCCTTCGCCTTTTCTGATTTCTCGAACTTTGCTGGATCAATCTCTGGAGCTAACTCACTAACTCCATCCTTTCCTTTCTGTGGATCCTTCTTAAAAGCTTCTAATTCATCTTTGGTAGGGGATGGATTCTTCAGCAACTTGTCATCTGTCAAAATTGACTTCAATCCTAAAACTCCAAAGTGAACTAACATACGAACTTTCCACAGAGAGAAATCACCAGTCCCATCAAATCTGTCTACCTTCGTACCTTGGATTACTCATTCAGCTTTATGTTAGTAAACCTCGTGAACAATACCCGTCGTGAACAGTACTACATGAACAGTACGGCGATGAACAGTATCTACTGTGAATAGTACCCCTGAAAACCCCCTGCTAATTTTCTTATCAAATATTTCTAACACTTGCAATCAAAACCTGGATAGCTCTCATACTACTTGTAAGAAAAAATTGATTACCGAGTTTCCATCCTCTAACTGGTACGTCTCAGGTGGGAACCGTCTCCCACAACTTCCACTAGAACTTTTAGTGAATACAAGAACACCACTCAAGATTTAGATTTTACAAAGAGAATTTAACATAAGTTATCTTGTAAGTCTACTTTTCGGATTAGGTTTAACCCTAGGATTACAAACTAATACCCTAGTTTTCTTTTTTTCTTTGTAGGTTTCCACATGGATAATGGGCTGGAGAAGAATTGGGCCTCATATCTCACAGAAAAAATAATCAAATTCCAAAAACGATAAATTATGCCAAGAGACTTTGCAGTTGATGCAAAAGGGTCGACGACATTGAAAGCAACATCTCCTAACTCCCTCTTCTTCGGTGGATTCAAAGAGCTTAGTTTTTCGACATCCAAGCCGAGCAACTTGGTTAGGGCAATGAAATTTATCCCATCCAGGAATCAAGTCCTATTTGATCCTTCATTCCCACATCTTTTGTACTTAAGGTGTCAAAAGATGGGCACAACTTCTAAGATTCAGGTTCGATTTACAGCCATAATGAGGACATCTCGGTACACTTCTTCCCTCTAGTAGTCCCACTTGTATATGTCGTTTCAGGCAATCCACACAGAATTGATGATGGCAGAATGCAATGGAAAACATTTATCATCGTCGAAACAGATATCGCAAGTCTTCTTCGAAGCAGAAGGCATACGTATATATGTTATTGATTCCATTGCAAACTTAACTTGATTTCCGGTCACAAGAACAGGGATGTTAGTTGTCAATTGTTGTTTGATGCGTTGCACATCATCCATTAGCAAGGTGATGTTCTCTTGCTCAGGCGCGGATATTTCCATGACCTAAAATATTCAAGGCAAAAACATCAATTACGAGATTGAACCAAAGACATGTGAACCTTAACAGTCAAGAAAACTTACCAATTCAAAAATCATATAATTATCGCAGTAAATTGAGATATGATTGATCCCCAAATGCACAACTTTGGGTAGTCCTCGCTTCAATGCAATAAATCTCAGCCTCCAAACCTGTAATGGCGGAGTCATGAAGTGATCTCTTCATCTGAAACAAGATATTATCATCATCTTCTCTCCAAATTGAAAACCACAAATCTCGCCAATAACCCTGTTGTTTCCTCCCTTGTAAAACTCTTGACGTGACGTCGGAATTGACGTCACCTGGTGAGGGTTTTCCGGCGGGTTTTGCGCCATCTTCTCGTACTAGAGTGCCTTCTTCCTTTATGTATCGGTTCTGCATACTTTCAGATTTTATTTTTCTTAATAATTAAAATCCTTAAGGTTTTATGACTCATAGTATATATATATAGAGCAGAGGCGGCTCCTCGTGAGAATATGGTAGAATTGTTGGAAATGGTGATTGGTTGGAGTTTTAGACTTTTCTAAAGTCATATTTTATAAATATTTTTTTAAGCCAAATCCACTTTTAAAAACCTAAAGCCACTTTGGTTTTTTTCATTTTTGGAATAAAAATTTTAAACTATAAATTTTGGGCTTTGGAAAATTTTCTTTGACTTTTCATTGATACATATCGTGTATTTGATAAAAAAAATAGGAAATAAAAAACAAATTATTATTTTTTATTGTTGTATATTTCTTTTATTAATTTTTAAAAAAAAATTCTTTAAAACAAATTGATAAATCCTATATATATGTACATGATTGTCGTGTAGTCATTAGAAAATATAAAAAATTTCATTGTTTTTTTATTGAAATTTTACTTAAACAAATTGATAAATCCTATATATATACATCACAATAAACATGGATACTAGATTTGAAGAGACAAAAACAGAGGTATTTTTATATTTTTTTTTGTTTGCTAAATGTTTTCCTATTATACAATTAGTATTTTTTGTGTGTATATGTTCCTAAAACAAATTGATAAATCATATATATATATATATATATATACATGATTGTGATGTAGTCACTAGAAAATAAGAAAATTTTCTACTGGAATGCTACTAATTTACTTTCAGCTGATGAGGTTGCTCAAAGATGGTTTATAGGGATGCCAGAAAACAAGTTTGCACTTTTTTACCTGAAAAATCTAATTGGTCGTAAACGTGACGAGTAATCATAAAAATATATAAATTTTTGTCATCTATATTTATTTTATTTAAGTTTTAGATGGTGTGTTTGCATTTTAATATTTTAATTTATTAATTATTTTAGTTAAATAAAATTTTAACAAATTTATTTTTACTTATTAATGTATAGACAAAATATTAATATATAATAGACACTAATATTCATCAAATGTTTTGATGTTTTAAAAGTCACAGCCATGTTTACCAATTATTTTTCATTTAATTCTACAGTTCCAACAGATAAACCTAAAGGTACAGCCCAAAAATTAACAACCAAAATTCTACAGCCATAATCCTAAAGATACAGCAAAAAAATCTACAGCCAAAATTATAAATCTACAGCCACAACCAATCAGGCAAGTCTCTTTATATAGAGATTGAACACCTAAACCAAAAAGGATAATTAAATTTTAAGTCCCAAAAGGAAACAATTCTCGAAAAAAATATATATTTTACTTAGTCCCCTTACTAATATTTGGAGAGTATCCATTTGAAAATAACATTTAAATTCTAAAAAGTACATATAATGTCATTAGTTTTAAGAACTAACAATGAAAAATCATTAAGGATAAAAAATATCTAAACACTTAATCTATTTTTACTATTAAAAATACATATTTGAAAAAAAAAATTCACAAAATCTATTTTCAATTTTATTCAAATTTTCTTAAATTAATCAATTAGTGAAACAAAAAAATTATAAAGTAGTAAATACAAATTAATAATAACTAATTTACAAATTTCAAAATAAATAAAAAATAAAATTATAAACAAATTAGTCAAATTTTCACTACAAATTTACTATGTAAAATTTATTTAAAAATCATATAGTACATATCTAATACTATTAATTGAGAATTACACATTATAAACAAATAGTTAAATTGTAAATAATTACATTAAATATTATTATTTTTAAAAGCAAACAAGAAAAATTTTATTAAAGATAAAAATGTGTTGGTATTTTATTTTTTATCTTTATAACCAAAATAATCTAATAAATCTTTCTCTACTACCCATCTAACCAAACACAATTATGTAATTAAATTTTATCAAAAATTAGACATAATCTACAATAATAAATCAACAAAATATTTTGTTTTACAAACATAAAAGCTATTAATTTACAATTCAAAACATTCATGTAAAATCTATTACTTTTTTGAAAGATTAAAATGAATATTTTAAAGTAAACTAATATATTTATGGAAAATAGTTTTTTTATACACTGTTTTTTATTATTTAATAATAACACATAGTATAAAAATGATATATATTTAATACTAAAATGTTTTTTAAATGAAATCAAATAGTTGAAGTTAATTTCCTCTTACTAATATTTAGAGAGTATAATTATATAAATAACATTTAATTTGTTGAATGACAAATAATAAATTAACCCAAAATTATTATTTAAATATAAAATCATTGCAATATTATAACCAAAACTTTATAACAAAACTTAAGTCTACAAAAATCAATCCGCTCTATAACGTGGGATATAATCTAGTTTAGGGTAAAAGCTCGTATAAACCCTAGCTAAGTCTCACACCCAGGATCAAAAGAACACAATAATGAAGGATAAATCCTCGGAGTGTCCTCCTCCGACGTTTTCTTCGTTACCAGGCGACATCATCCTCAATTGTTATAGTAAAAAATGCCAAGAAGTTTTCGAAAGTATTTTTGGTGTTTTTAGCAATCAAGATGAACTTGTAAATCCCAAATTCCCAAAGCATATACTTCTTGTTCTATCGAGAAAGAGATCACATTGATTCGGACGCGATTAAATATTAAAGGTTAAAACCTAACGGTTACATTTTTGTTTTATATGTAAGTACCTAAAATAGAGCCTAATAATCAGTTTAATTCACCTCTAAAGGCGAATAAAATAAAAAGACTAAAGATTTGAGAATGCAAATTTAAACGTTGACTAATGATAAAGATCTTTCATTTTTGTAGGTCCAAACAACCAAAACTCAACGGAGAGGATTTAAAGTTGTGAAAAGAAATTTAAAAGAGACCTTAATCATACTAGCTACAATTGTGATTTCAGTGCAATTTGAGTTATATACAATTTAGATAACTAATTGCATCATACCAACTAATGAATCACATCTTTATCAAATTGATTTACTATTGGTTGTTATGATCATGGTTACATCATCGCACCGCTAACAAATCGAATTCTCATTCTGATACAGTGTGACGTTTCAAACTTAAAATCTGTCAGACACTCCAAAATCACAAAAATCACTTGTATGCGGACGACTTGAAGAAACAATACTTAAACAAACCGAACACTTTAAATATGAAATCCAAATGAAGATTCAATCGCATAAATATGTGATTTATCAATTACTCTTCATTCCACAATTTCTTGAGTTTTAGTATTAACTACTACGGATGATCTTTGTATCAATTTTTTAGATACCATAATCAATAAAGGCCCTTCAATAAATTAAGAAGATTTGCATGTAAATGTTACTTATATCAAAAAAAAAAAAAAAACGACAACAACAAATGTTGCACTAAATTACAAGCAGAAGACATGGAGCATATTCCTACAAATCAAAAAGCGTTTTCAATTTGATTTTAAAAAAAAAAAAGTCTTTCGAAAATTTCAGACCAAAATCCAGTTTAGTACTCATAGAATGTGAAAAGCCAAGCTTATTTTTACAATTTAAAGCGTCCATAATAGTCATGGCCAACTACAACTAAAAACTCCGATGAAAGATTTGATCTCTAATCTCTCAACCCCAGAATAAATCATCCAACCACTAGATTGTTTAAGATTTATTATGTTTTAAAACATCATATATTAAGATTAAATAATGCCATAAAATCAACCATATATTCAAAGTAAAACAAGTACAGCGCCGAGTCGTTGAGTTGAATATTAAAAAAAAAAATATTTTATACGTTACGTACCTTGATTTTCATCTGTAACACACAAACTCAAAATGTCGTTGAACTTAAGATATGATCATTAAGCTCATTTATTCTTTCATTTTAAAAATACTTAATAATTTCCTTTTTAATGGCATAAGACAATCCATTATTTTTGCTAGCTTTTGTTTCGTCAGAATATTTTTTGTTAATTAAACTTTTCTTCTCACTTATTTATACATTTGTTTACATGCTTTTCATTATGGGTGTACATGTAGATATTTAATTAGTATATCACTACAAAAAAAAAAAAAGATACCCTTAAAATAAAAAGTCAGTTCACAAGTGACGTTCTGATTTTTTTAGATTAAAAAGTGCGTTTTGTCGTTTTAACATGTCCGACAAAAAAAGACATAACGTCGGTCCAAAATGACGCCTTGAAAGCATTTACATATATATATTGCAAAATTTATACTAAATTTGATATTAAATCTAAATAAAAATTGCAACAAGCTAAAATTGATCCAAATAAAATTTCTATTGTTTGAATATATAGTTTTACATAAGACATAACGTTTTCCTTAATCTAAAAATTAGAAAATTCTGAAATATAATTCAAAATATTGAACTGTAGTCTTCAAAGTTACTTGCAGGAAATAAAAATTTGAGATATATACCAAGATTTTCGCAAGTGAAGCAAGATACAGAGAAAAGATTTACTCAGTCAACCATACACTACAAGAATACAGGCGATTTCCGATGGTCGATTCCGTCGAAAAATGGTGTTTTCTGATGGATTTCGACGGATATATTCCATCGGTTACAGTTCGTCAGAAATCTGTCGGTTTACTCCGACGGAACTTCATCGTTGGAAAAGGGTCAAAATATTCCGATAGATAACCGACGGCGGTTTATCCAACGGAACTTTCGACGGATAATAGGTCTGAAATATTCCGACGGATTTCCGGCGGTAATAGTTTCGACGGATTTTCGACGGCATATGTTCCGACGGATTTTTGACGACCGCCGTTCTGACGGATTTCCGATGGCCTGTGTTCCGACGGATATTCAATTTGAATTTTTATAAACTTTTTTATTTATAAATTATTTATAATATATAAATGTTAGTCTATTTAATGTTAGTTTTTTGACTTTTGTATTATTATTCGATTGGTGAACTTGATTCTCGACTTTCGTATTTTTCGTCACTAATACATTCCACATAACAATTATCTAGTATAACTACAAGTACATATTTTACAATTCAAAGTTTATAAAACTACTCTGAATCCGATGATGAGTAATCTGATTCTCCTGAATCGGAAGTTTTCCCGAATTCATCCAATTCTACCTCTGAATCCTCAAATACCTGATCGTCCGTGTGTACGGTGAAATCAACAACAAGGTCCACCTCAAGAGAATGCTCGATTGAACCCAAACCTACAAAGCTTTGTTGGAGGGGTTCATGATCGGAATTCTTCCGTAAGTAGGTCCGTGTCCAGAACTTGATGAGACTTGTCCATCCATGATCGAAAATAATTATAAGGATTTGAAGAAGACATTTTTGTAAGAAATTGTAGATGAGAGGTTTTTTTGTAATTGTGAATGAGTGGGTGGATAGGTTTTTATAAGGAAAATGAAGGCGTTTTCCGACGGATTTCCGACGGATGTAACGGCTATTTTTAAACGGTCATATAACGTATATATTATTTCAAATGGCTACAATCCGTCGGAAGTCCGCCGGAAAACCGTCGAAATTTGTCCGACGAATAAACGTCGTCGAAAATCTGTCGGTAATGTCAAACGGCCATATCACTGTCAGAAATCCGTCGGTTTTTTTCCAACGGACTTCTATCGTCGGAAATTTCCGACGGATTTCCGATGAGTCCAGTTTTCCGACAGATGTCCGACGGATGTCCGACGGATATAACTTTCGTCAAATTGTGTTCGGAAATCCGTCAGAAATTTCCGACGGAATTTTAGTCGTCGGAATTTCTGTCGGAAATTATCCTGTTTTTTTGATAATGCATGTGAGGATCGGCCAAAATCAAGAGCTTTTTGGACCCCTAAATTGCTTTGATATGTTTTAAGCTTTAAAATCTCAAATTAAACAAGAATCCAAATATTTTGCCATACTTTTGAAAACGTTTAAATCTCGCTTGAAGATAAACTATAGCTTGATCCACGATTCTGAAGAAATAATCGATTTTGAAATTCCCTTATTTGCTTAGGATCATACCTCTTCATCAAAATGATTTAATGTTTGCGTTTTCTTATCACTGGAAACTTTGGTTAGATATCCATAGATTCTGTAATTATTTTAACTTTTTTTTAGCTTATGTAAAATCAATTATTCTATAATTTTTCAAATTTTCCATTGTTTTTCTGACCAATCTTCTCTGTATTCGCTCTCTAATCTTAAAATATTTCCATTGTTTTTCTAACCAATATTCTCTTTAGTTCCACGAAATACTAAATAATGTTTAACAAGACTTTTCACCAATGCTTTTCATGGTTTTTCTCTTTTTTGACTTCTTCTTGGATATACTAATCAATGGTATGATTCTTTCGCAACCTTTATTCTAGTTATATCCACTGATCCATACAAAAAATGTGACAAGAGCTAATTTCATGTTGGCTAAGTCTTCTCATGACATTCTGCTCACCATTAAACCATGTGCTTGACAACTGAAAGGCATGTTGTTCCCCAAAGTAAAACTTTCTGGAATTTATTTGCTTTGTTTTTCAAGATTTCCTTTTCTCCATATCTATGTGTACAATTTTCTTTTTATGTATATGTGAGATTCTAGGTCTAGACAATCGGAAATTTTGGTCCAGTACAATTCCGAAATTCGAAAGTTCGGTTTGTTTGGTTTAAGAAAAATTTAGCAGACATTAACCGAATTCAAACTTTGGTTCGAAAATGATGAACTTCGGTTCGGTTATGTAAAAGTTATGGGTTCCGAACTGAAACAAAAAAAAACATTAGTTCAATTTGTTTTGTTTAAATTCTGGTTTTTCGATAATTTCAGAGTATTTTTCTATATTTCGGTACATTCCAAACAATTTTGGTACATTTAGTAAACTTCGGCTCGGTTCGGAAGTTATGGTTTAGACCAAATTAGAATTTTTTTAAAAAAATTGAAAATTATGGAAAAAAAATTCGCGATCGGTTCCCCATACCTAACCGAAAAGAACTGTTTACTGTAAAAATTGAATCTATATGCTGAAACCAAAATCGAACCAAATTACCAAAATTTTGGTTTCGTAACTTCAATTCAGTATATATATTATTTTTATTTTTATAAATGGGACCCCTCAAAAGTGGCGAACCAAGGCCAATATATGTTCAAGGTTGGCTTTGTCTGTAATAAGCAAAAGGAGTAGTACAGCAAAGCCAAAGACATCGGTCTTCGCTGAGGACTAACCCATGGTTAAATACTGCCAATATAGCTCTAGGCGTTTGGATATTCGGTTTGGTTCCAGTTTGGGTCTATTCGGTTTCGGTTCTTTATAATTCATATAGAAACCGAAAGGAAATCGGTTTGGTTCGAGTTCAAGTACCATTCGGTTCGAGTAGGTTCGAGTAGTGGAATTAAGAACCGATTAGAAACTAAAATATTTTGGGTATTTTTTTTTGTTCCGTTAAAAATACACGAATAACCGAAAAATTTCAGTTATTTTTGGATATTTTCGTGTTTTTTTTTATATTTTTGGTAATTTTTGGATATTCGGTTATTTTTGAGTTCTTTTTTGTTATTTTGGTTTGAGTCCATTCTTCTGGTTCGGTTATTCGGGTATTTTTTAATTTTTCGGATATTTTTCGGTTATTTGGTATAGAAGGGACTAATTTTTTTTTTGAATATATAGGCTTTGATTGATAGCATGAGTTATAGGCTTAATTCATAGATAACTCATAAATGCTACCAATCATGAATTAAACTAAATTTTTTGAAGTTAAGTTTGAGTTACAATGTGCTATGGTTGATTTACAATTTTGAGTTATGCCCTTTGTAAAATTATTAACTCAAAAGATTATACAACATCACGAAGAATCTCATGTGTTAGAGTTGAGTTATTAATTTTATAGTTTTTTTTTTCCATTTTTAATTGTTTCCAACTATTGTTCTTTTATTTTATTTTTACCTTTTTGGTTTTCATTTTTAATAATGCTAAACATCCTAATGATTAAACAACTTGGTCAAAGATTTTTATTAATTTTCTAGTTTCTATTTCACTCTTTCAAACAAAGTTGCTCCTAATAGAATCAAACTTGCAAACTCTGTTATATAGTAGAGTAAAACTTTCAATTGTTTTAAATATTTTAAAACTTTCAAACTTTCCCAAATTTTTATATATCAAAACTATCAAAATAAGGAACTTTCAAACTTTCAAAATAAAAAAGTTCGACATTTTCTAACCACACATTAATTATAAATATACTTCTTAATTAGTTGTCCAAATTTGAAAATCAATGTTTGCATAAGAAATTTTCGAATTCTTAGATTTAGAAGTCCAAGCTAAACAGTTTACAACTGTGTATTGGGCATAATAGGTAGTGTGACATCTCTTTAATATAACTCGTTTACAAATGCCACGTGTCACATAAAGTTTACGTTGAACACCCGCCATCTCAGCTTTATATAATAATAATATTATATTGCTCTGATAAGCACAAGGAATATTACTATAAATAAGCATAGAGACGTCCATGGATTATCACTACTCTCATCACAAACCAAAGTATCAAACCAGAAAGAGAAGTTTGAGAAGAAGAAGAGATATATAATGACTACCACTCCAGATTGGATCATGATTGGAGGAGATGGTCCTGAGAGTTACAACCAACAGTCTTCGTATCAGGTTTTAATATAAATGATTCGCATTCCTTGTTAGCTAGGTTCTGAATTCCTAAGATGTATGTATTTAACAATCTCCTCTTTTACAGAGAGCGTTGCTGGAAGCGGCAAAGGACAAGATGACCGAGGCGATCTCAGCGAACCTCAGCCTCGATTTGATTTCGAACCGGTTCAGTGTAGCAGACTTTGGTTGTGCGAGTGGACCTAATACTTTTGTGGCAGTCCAGAACATAATAGATGCGGTAGAAGAAAAGTACCGTAGAGAAACCGGACAAAACCCGGCAGATAACATCGAGTTCCAAGTCCTCTTCAACGACTTTACCCTAAACGATTTCAACACTCTCTTCCAGACACTTCCTCCGGGGAGAAGATACTATAGCGCCGGGGTTCCTGGTTCCTTCTTCGACCGTGTTCTTCCTAAGCAGAGTTTCCACATCGGAGTCATGAGTTACGCATTCCATTTCACATCCAAGATCCCCAAAGGGATCATGGACCGTGACTCTCCCTTGTGGAACAAAGACATGCAGTGCACCGGGTTTAACCAAGCAGTCAAGAAAGCGTATCTTGATCAGTACTCTATCGACACCAAGAATCTATTGGACGCTAGAGCTGAAGAGCTCGTGCCCGGGGGATTGATGTTGCTTTTAGGATCTTGTCTAAGAGACGGAGTTAAGATGTCCGAGACCCCTAAAGGAATAGTAATGGATTTTATCGGAGAATCTCTTATTGATCTTGCTAAACAGGTACATAATTTCATCTTCAAAGTATTACCTACAATTACACAACTACTAACTAACATTATCTTGTTTTTTCAAATTGGTTTTTGATATAAAAAAGGGTGTCACCGAGCAAGACAAGGTGGACTCTTTCAAAACCTCAATTTACTTTGCAGAACAAGGCGAGATAAGGCAAATCATTGAGGAGAATGGGAAGTTCACAATCGAGGCTTTTGAGGATATCATTCACTCTAACAATGAGTTTCAGCTAGAACCCAAGATATTGGCCACCTCCTTCAAGGCCTTCTATGGAGCTTTCATTTCCGCACATTTTGGAACCGAAGTCATGAGGAAAGCCTTTGAGCTTGTCGAGGTCAAGGCGCGCGAAGAGATTTTTCGCCTCCATAATGCCAAACCTGGAATGCAGTACCTCATCGTGCTTCGCAAGAACTGATCCAAATATATATTTGTTAATGTGTTTTACACCATTACTGCTTTATCTTCTTTTGTCGATCTCATGGTGATTTGTCGTCTTCTTTGTCTTCTTGCTGTTGTTTTAGCGTCTTGGCATTTTCCCCTATACTACAAATAATAAAACGTCACTTTACGCTTCTTCTTTTTGGATAAACTTCACTTTACGCTTATACTTATAATAACGAGTGTTCTTGATAAATGATATATATGGATCCTATAACGTTATTCCATATGTTCATTTTAGTTTGGCTAATACAGAGTTTGAATTCAAGGTTTCACATTAATCTTATTTCTCCCTACCCTCTGGGCAAAATAAAAATATTCCAACTTTGACTAGACATTTTAACACCTTTGTCGTGTGAAAAATCGAGGACACACCTTTCTCTATTTTCTTACGAAACGTATTTTTTACTCTAAAAGTTTACCAGATCAGTCTTTACAGTCTACACTAAAAGTCTAAAAGCATAAGATTAATTTCATTGGAACTATCCGATAAGACTACAGTCTACACTAAAAGTCTAAAAGCATTTTTAGTGGGTAATTGGCAAGAATGATAACTTTGACCAACAATTTTAATGATTTTTTTAGTATAGTTCTAGAAAAACATTTGTAGTCTTATTTTTACTTGTAGTCTTATTTGTATAGTTCTAGAAAAACATTTGTTGTGTTCAATTTCCATATTTTTATTATGTTTTGAAAACTTAGTCATCATCAGAATAATATATGGAACTTACCACATATTTAGTAGTGTCGGACACAAAATGGAAATCTTAAAATTTTAGCTTATCTAAATCCTGATCAGAAAAAAGTACTCGAATTCGAATCTTTCATATGTGCGGGTATAAACTATAAAAATGTTATTAAAAAAATAATATGATATTTTAATATAAAATATTTCAAAGTGATTTTCATGAAAATTTTAAAATATATCTATTGGGTCATTCCAAAAAGTATTTCACACATTTTTGTATTTTTCTAAAGATACCAAAAGTGTTTTTAGAAAATACCCTTGTTTTTATTAGAAAACTTTGTTGATATAACAATACATAAGTGGATCCGGATCCAGATTCAAAGACATTAGATATTATATTTTCTGAATCATACTTTAGATCGAGTCTCAAATCTTAGATATTTTATCTACCCCTAATGTTAAGCAGATTTATGTTATGTGTTAAATGTTTACAATACATGTATGTACATACGAAGTGATCATCCGTGTTAATTTACAAGATAAATTAAATTAATTCGAAAGTTTATTTATAGGTTAAAAGATTGTGTTATTTGCATGGTAAAATAAAAAATGATATTTTTTGAATATTTACAGTATTAAATAATTTGCGGTCAACGTTGGTATAGTGTATTCTACCTACAAGTGTAACTATATATAATCTATTTTACATTTATTTTTAAGATATAGAAGATTATTTAATAATTCGTTCTTAATTTGTGTTATTTGGATAAGAAAATAAACGGATTGAGTTATTTCTTTAAAAAAAAGTTAATTAAAAGAAAAATATATGTTCTCAAGTTTTTGTCAGCTTGTTATGTGTTGTAATCATCAAACTTTCACCCATGCATGCTCTGCTCACGGAAAAAGGATTATTCATATCCTCGCAATTTTACTATGTTCGATTTATACCCCGATTATACTACAGTGCGAAAACATACCTGATCTATTAAAAATTTGAATTTCAATATCTGACTTTATAATTTGTGCGATTTCATACATATCGAGTAACTCCGTTAATATACCGTCAACAGATTATGACGTGGACAAAACGACGTCGTTTTGAGAAAAATTGAGAGTAAAAAATGAGACAAAAAAGACATGTGGCCAAAAATGCATCTTCTTCTTCATTTATTGCTGAAATTAGACACTTTATGTCAAAATTGCACAGTAAAATATTCTGACTCAATCTTCCTAGATCTATGATTCTTGTACAATTTCAAAACATCAACTCACCAGATTTAACAAAAGAATCGCTCTAAATCACCATATTACTAGTTGCTTGACTACTTTATCATCGGTTATAATATAAATCTTGAGCTACTACATCGCGCAGGATGATGAGTATCTTGCATCCCTGCAAGCTGACCGATATAAAGAAATGAAATCCACTAGAGATATTGAGGCACGTCAGCTAGAGGAAGAAACTGGTAGAAAGAAAAGGAAGAGAAAAAAAAAAGAGGAAGAAGCTCAAAGAAAACTCGAGGAGGAACACGTGGTACTTCTGTTTTCATAAACCCAGAAGAAAACGAGAAGAAACAAACGAACATCATACATAAAGGAAGAAGAAGATATCGGGTCAGGTAGCACTCACTCTGAGGTCATTGGTGATGTTTGAGAGCTCTTCCTTAGCTTTCTTCGAGATCCATGAACATCCAAAAACAAACCCAGAAAGAGGCTATGGATTAGCAGCCCCAAGGCATCAACAAAGTCTCCACTTTTGTTGATATTAAATATGACAACAAATTGAGGAAACAAAACTTTGAAGCTGAGAAGCGGCTCAAAAATTGAAGCTGAGAAGCGATTAAATTGACAAATCAAAATTGAAGCTATCGACAAATCGAAATCAGAGGCTATCGCCAAATCCAAATCAGAAGATATGGACAAATCAAAATCAGAAATTATCGACAAACCCAAATCAGAAGATATGGAGAAATCAAAATAAAAAATTATCGACAAATCGAAATTACCTCATTTTTAAACTCGAATCTCTTCTCTAGTTCATAAATCTTCTTTTTCTTAGGTTTGAATTCTTCCTTCTGACAGGAAGAATTTAATTGAAAAAGAAAGAGAAGGAGAATGATAAGAAATATGAGTGTTATGTTAGGTTACGATTTTGGAAAAAAAAACTAAAGGAAGAAGAAGAATGTCATGGCGTCGTTTTTGGCCACAAAGCCACGTGTCTTTTTTTGTCTCATTTTTGACTCTTACTTTTTTCCAAAACGACGTCGTTTTGTCCACGTCGGAGTCCATGTCATAATCCGTTGACGGTATGTTAACGGAGTTACTTGATATGTATGAAATCACACAAATTATAAAATCGGATATTGAAATTCAAAATTCGGATAGATCGGATATGTTTTCGCACCGTAGTATAGTCGGGGTATAAATGGTACATTGTGAAATTGTAATAAGCCCTTTTTCCATCTGCTCACACAAGACCAAATTAAGAGACGAGTGCCTCGGTTTACTTCTTTCTTTATGTGTGGTGGAACCTCTTATGCGTTTCTTTGCATCTGCATCTTTATAAGCCTTTTTTTGCACTCTGCTAACTTTCTGAGTATTTCTTAAATCTTGGTATTCTAGTGATCTTATGGGATTCGCTGGTGCCTGTTCCAACACATTGGTTGGCGTTTCTTTGCTTTTTTCAAGTCCATATCTGGTCAGGGAGAATTGTTTTATCCTCTGTTTTTGGGTCTTTGCATACAACAGATTGTAACAGCCTGGGTACAATTAAGCAAATGACTAGTCGGGGACAATATCTGAAAATGGCTCTGGCCAAGGAAAAGATGTTGAAGATGATATCATTCGCATCCCTGATTTCGATAACTCGGAATGTGTGAGGATTTTACTAAGTCTCAGGTACTTCTTAGTGACCTTTAGTAACTCACAAACCAAGAATCTATCTAAGTTTGATGCAGAGATTTGATATACTGAGATTAGAACCTAAAACGTATAAGTAAAGAATGTAAAATGCAGAGCACACCAAAAACTTTAACGAGTTCACATCCAAACTTGGATGCTACGTCCCGCCGGGAACTTACTCCCGGAATCCACTATTCTTTGTTCTTACACAAATCTTAATCACTCACCAATCCCCTTACAAGACCTAGACTACCCGGATCCTCACTGATGTTTCACTCCCCTGTGTTTCCCCTGCTTACAAGAACCGATTACAAGTTTACTCTCACAATAGGCTCTCACTTACACTCTACACACTCTTGTTACAAAAATCTCATAGTGTTCATTATAAAGACTTATATATTGCTCTAAAAGATGACCTAAGGTAGCCGCCTGCAATTTCCTGGAAGCTGCCTCAGTCTCTTGTCTCTTTCTTCTCCTTTTGCCAGCTCAAAAGTAGATCACCTTTCTGTTCTGCTTTTTCGATTTGGTTTATGAAGCAGAACGAATCTTTTCCTTTTTGGCATCTTTGAAAAGAAGATATTTTCGAGCAAAACTATGATGATGTGGCTTGTCCCAATCATCACACAAGTCAGCATTGTTCTCATTCACCAAATACTCAACAGAATGCTTTACGTTAACTTTAACTAGAAGAATGTTCTATCTAGAGGGTAGAAGAAGTGTTGATTCCCTTCTTGCCTTCATGAGATCACGAATATGGGATGTGGAAGGAAATAATTTGTGGTACTGATCTCGGCGGTGGATAATTCCAATTTGATTTTAATAATGAAGAGAATTTGCAAAAAGTTATGAACAAAAGACTTTGCCATTTCAATCATTGAAGTTTTCTTTCAACCTTGATATATCTGGATATGGGTTAAAGGAGTGTTGATCCCTTACGACAACAATGACAAATATGGAACAAGGTGAATTCAAAAAAGAGCTGAAACTGTGAAACAGAGAAAGGATGATAAAGAATATCATTCATATGGAGAGCAGGCTAAAACCCTATGGAAAATACTACCGAGAACAGAGAAAAAATAAAAGAATTCAAGCTAATGGAGATCTAGAGTCTAGATCCGTGCTTACGAATATAGAGGCCGATGGCAAAATATAACAATGCGGCTTCTTAAAATAACTAAAAACCCAATTCTATAAAACATTTAATTATTAATTAAATTTATTAGTGTTCTACAAAAATCATTGATAACCCAAATAATAATAATTATTTCTTTATAACATTACTAGAAAATAATTTAAAACACAACTATGAAACATGATGAAAAACTGAAATATAAGATTTATAATATCTAAATTTAATTTATAATATTTTAACTTGATCAAAAAGAAAAACAAATTTAAGAGCTCGCAGATCATATGGTGAGGTGGATTAGAGTTGATGTTAGTATGATTACGATATTTCACGGAACTGGTCCAATAAAGCATGTAAAATATCTCAATCCTAGATTGGATTGACCAAGTTTTTTCAACAAATATAGAGACCGTTCTTTTTTTCTTTTTAGTTGGCTCTAACAACTCTTATAGTCTGCTCAATTGGAAGGAACTATTAGTTTTCTCTACCTATTGTTTATGATTTATCACTTACTTATATTCTTTTTTTTTTTAATTCCAGAGTTCAAACCCATGCGGGCTCTACATCTCCAGAACAGGATCCATACCATTTTAAATTCATGCATTTTAGGGAAAGATCCCTTCCAACGAGAATCAAACTGTGTCGCCTCAAGTTCCTAACAAAGATTTTTACCCCTGATCTAACTCCACATTGGTCACTTAGTTATATTCACCAAAGACATTTTTTTTATAATATTTTTTTTAAAGTATCAACAAAAAGATGAAAAGAAAAATCAAAATTAAATACTGTAAAAGTATATATTAAATAGAAAATTAACATGCATTTAAGAAAATATCGCAAAAATATAATAGAAAATATCATATCTATTATTAGCCAATAAAACACTTACCAAAACGTTTTTTGGTTTTATATTTTCACATTTATTACTATTACTATGTCTTAAAGTAATAAACAAATAAACATTTGTTATATTTAAGTGAGAGTATTTCACAAGTAGGGGTTTGTTTCATCTTCGACTGCGTCAGAAAAGGAACTGTACCATTTTTCCCCTTTTTCTCTGTGGCGTTGAATCTCTGATGGCGGGAATCAGATTGCTACCGGAAGAACCTGAGACGACTCCTCAACAACAAGCCAGAGCCGCTGCGGCGACGACTACGACGGATAGTTTGGCTTCCGATGACGATCGATCTATTGCGGCGGATTCGTGGTCGATTAAAAGCGAGTATGGAAGCACCCTCGACGACGATCAACGCCACGCTGATGCCGCTGAGGCTCTCTCTTCCGCTAACTTCCGCGTCTCTTCAGATTACAGGTTTCGCCTCTCTCTCTCTATCGTTGTATCTGTTTCTTGCTTAATGGGAAGAATCGTATAGAGTTATGGATTGGATTGAGAATTTGGGGATTTTGTTATGTAGTAGATCTTAGGGTTTTACGTCGTCGATGTTCTAAAATACGTTAGGCGCTTGTTAAACCCGAATCTATTGAGTAATTGATGATTTGAAATGGTGTGTATAGTTCTGATAAGGAGGAGCCAGATGCTGATGGAGGAGGTCAATCAATGCTTGGTCTTCAAAGCTATTGGGACGCAGCGTATTCGGATGAGCTAACAAATTTCAGGGAGCATGGTCATGCTGGTGAAGTTTGGTAAATTTCAGATCTCACTAGATCTTTGATCTTGGAACTTTGGAGAGATGATCCATGATTTCTTGATACTATCTTAATCATGTAGTTAACTAGCTATTGGAAGTGAATTGACTTGTTTGATTTCGTTTTGTTGTTAACCTTAGGTTTGGAGATGATGTCATGGAGATTGTTACTTCTTGGACTAAAGACTTATGCGTTGAACTTTCTAAACGAAACATGTCTGTTTCTGACAACAATCTTACAACAGAGGTGAATGATCAGGCTGATAAGTATTTGTCTAGTTGGAATGTGCTTGACCTTGGTACTGGAAATGGTTTGCTCCTTCATCAACTTGCTAAGGAGGGGTGAGTTTTCTAAACATTTCTTTAATGTTTAACTGTATCAATTTGCTGTATATAATATTGTGACCCCTTTTCCATGGTTACTATGTCATTCGTCATTTTACATTAGCCGATTGCGACTAGGTAAGTCTGAGAAGTTAAGAATCATGCAGCATTTATAATAAACAAGCTATCATAAATTCATAAAGTCATTGTGTAGTGGTTTTGGCTGCTGCCTAGATCTTCTATTGACTCTCGTCTTTCACTCTAGCACACAATTCATGTTGCATGTGGTTGTATTATCATATTGTATCAGAGTTAAGTTCATGAATTTTTAGTTCGACAATGGTCCCTAGATGTGGCGTATATCACTAAGCCTTTTGGGAATAGGAGTCTCTTCAGCCACAGTAAAATTTCACGATTTTAAACTTAAAAGTATACTGAGACTAGTGATTAGAAGTCAGCCTCTGTTAGAGATAGAACTGAATTCAAAACCAAAACCTTTATTAATATAGTAGAACCCAGAAAAATAATGTAACAAGAGTAAAACTCCCAAGAGAACTATGTTCTCTTCCTCGGCCTAACCGGATCGAAATCCCCATAGCTCTCTCTAGCTTGGATGAGTCTCACAAACGAACTCTCATCCCTACTTATAATAAAACGTAAAAGTAAAACTCCATGGAAAAGGAAATAACAAAATAGAAATCCTAAATATTGTCCTAAATCACGAAATAGGAAGTATTCGTAACAGCCTCACTCAGAGGCTTAGGTCCCCCGTATGCAGTGAAATAAAAATGTTACTATATCTGTATACTTAAGACATTTTACCCTCGAGCTTGTTTTGATAAATGATAATCTTATGGAAGCCCAAACTATCTCGAATGTGATATTGCAGTTAAGCTTGAACAGAAAATTTACACACGGGCGCATGTCCCACCACAATCTTATGTTAAGACTCCACTCTTTTCTTAACATTATTAATCTCATCATCCTTGCACTTTTCTGGCTCAGGTTCTCTGATTTAACCGGGACTGACTATAGTGAAGGGGCTGTAGAACTCGCTCAACATCTCTCCCAACGTGATGGCTTTCCAAATATCTCTTTCATGGTATGACTTTGTTTAGCATCAATACCGAAAAGGTTTGCAGAACCCATGGCAAGCAATCTTCCTCCATAGAAGTTCAAATGCTATAATTAGCACAATAACGCTGTTGATCAGTGTTTATTTCTTCTTTCCTGAAAATGGTAACTGACCTTGGTCTAGCTATGGGAATATGATGGTTACATACAATTAGCATCTAGTAGTACAGAACTCAAAATCTTCTCTATGAACTAGTTATGCTTACTGTAATGAGCATCATGAGACATAAAATAGGTGCTCTACGCTGTGGAACTAACGGGTTTTTCTCTCTTAGGTTGATGATATCCTTGATACAAAATTGGAACAGCAATTCAAGCTGGTAATGGACAAAGGAACTTTAGATGCTATTGGTTTGCATCCTGATGGCCCTGTCAAAAGGTACCTCCATAGATGGCTATCCTTTATAGGAAATTACCGCACTTGCTTTCATTTACCGAGCACATAATTAGATTTGCTTGCCAATGACACTCCCATTTGTCTGTTTCAGAGTCATGTACTGGGATTCAGTGTCCAAGTTGGTTGCTCCTGGTGGAATATTGGTAAGAGCATCTCGACTCCTGAATAAGATTTAGTTATAAAAGCGTAATGAACATAAGTTTAAGCTGTTAGAGAGAAACCAAAGGCTATTTAACACTTAGGATAGGTGCGGATGCATCCTAAGATTCTTTGATATGTATATATTTGACACTCTTGTTTCCCGTTCTGCTTGCCATAGAACACCTTGAATAAGTGCCTCTTATGTCTTATCTCGATTCTTTCTGCTTCTGTTAAAGGTCATCACATCGTGTAACCACACAAAGGACGAACTGGTGGAAGAAGTGGAGAATTTCAGCATCAGAAAATCCAACTTATGTAGAGGAGATGGAAATGACGCGACCAATGTGCTTTCCTCTGGCTCTGAAGCTGCAAGCAGAATTGATCAACCTCCGTTTGAGTATCTCAGCCACGTTAGGACATACCCAACGTTCATGTTTGGTGGCTCTGTAGGATCGCGTGTGGCAACTGTCGCTTTTCTGCGGAAGTGAGAACAAAACCATTTGTTTAACATAATGCCCAGACTTTTTCTCATCCTTCTATTTTGGTGTTAAGACTTGTGCTTTTGGGAGCTCTTAATAACCTACAAATTTATTTTCAGAAACACTGATTTGGTCATTTATCAGTGGTTTTTCTTTTCTGAGGTTCAAGTATGTGACAGATTTTTACTGTAGGGGGTGTTACATTCTGGATAAGCGATCCGAATCACGAATCCAAAATCAAAGAAAACTAAATCAGTTGATGAAATTAGTAACATTTGATTAAAAATAGAATTTGAACTGAAACCAAATATTCATTTAATCTTTTCATATTAGATTATATTTATTCTAGTTACTTTTACTCATATAGGCTGAACACTAGATTTCACATTCTTGAAGGGTGATCAATCTAGATATCGGTTTGGATAAAACCGGTTTTAGGAATTTTAGTTTTTTAAACCACGGTTTCGGTTTTTGTTTGGATTCAATTTTAGTCAAATATATTTTTAATTTTTTTCTTAAAAGTTTATATTAGTTTTTGTTTTTTTGTTTTTTTTCAGTTCGGTCTGAATTCTACGAGTTCTCGTTTTCGAATATAGAAACAGTAAATCTATTTAAACTATGTTAAGATATAGTTTGTTTTTAGATTGGTTATTTCGGATCAAATCAGATTGGTTTTTCCGGATTGAAGACTCCTACATTTTCTTAATTATTAGATAGCCAATTAAACAAGTTGAAGAAAAAGGGGTAAAATCCAAAATTGTTTGAATTGGAAGTTAGTACTTGAGTTTGATGTTTATGATTAAAACTTGTAAATCAATAAAAAAAAGAGTAGAAGAATCATACACGTTAGTCGTTACATACAAATTTGTACAATTTCATTGTTGAAACGACAGCGTTTTGTATCTAAAGGAAAAAAACATCCAGAAACAGCCCCATCAGCTGCTTCATCCTCTTATAGCAAAATCTCAGAACTCAAAATCCTGCAAAACGAAAAAAACCATGGAGATGAGTTTGCGTCTCGTTTCATCTTCAACCTCAAACCCAATTTACCTCTTCAACAATCCAGGAAAAAAGGTTAATTTCCCAAGTCGAAACCAGAGAATCTCTAGAACTGCGAAGCCCTTTTGCGTTAGGTCTTCAATGAGCTTGTCTAGACCACCCAGACAAACCTTATCTAGTAACTGGGATGTATCTAGCTTCTCCGTTGATTCCGTTGCTCAATCACCTTCACGGCTACCAAGTTTCGAAGAACTCGACACCACAAACATGTTGCTTCGTCAAAGAATCGTCTTTTTGGGTTCTCAGGTTTTTTCTCAAATTTCTCCCCTTTTTATTTCGAATCCTGGTTTTGGTAGAATTCGTTCTGTGTGGGTAATCAAACTAGTGATATCACTATGCAATTGAATTTGCTCTTGAGTTTGATTTTGTAAACATGAGCTTGTTTCATTGAAGTTATGTGTTTTTGGTATTGTTAGATTCATTTTTCGCGTTGTATCAGATTTTATTGATTCTTAAAGCAGCAAAGATTGTATTGTGTTGATTAGAATGATTGATTAATGGAGCATTTGATGTAGTTTAAGCTGTTTCTAAGCATTTCCTCAACATGCTGAGTAGTAGAATGCACGCCAATTTGATCATCTCGATATATTGTTTGATGAGACTTAGAGAGAGGAGGGTTTCAGGGATTGTGCTACCTCGACTCAGCTTTCTTGAATTTGATGTTTTGTGCAATTTTGTGATTCTTAAAGCAAAAAGATTGTTTTGTGCTGATTAGAATGATTGATTTTATTGAAGCATTTTGATGTAGTTTGGGCTATTTCCACCATTTCCTCCGACATAGAAGTTTGATCAAATCGATAAATTTTTGTCCTGCGACGACTCAGCTTTCTTGAATTTGATATTTCTCTAGGTCGATGATATGACAGCTGATTTGGTTATAAGTCAGCTCTTGTTACTAGATGCTGAAGACTCAGAGAGAGACATTACGCTGTTTATCAATTCACCCGGTGGATCTATTACTGCTGGTATGTTCTTATCATTTCTACTGCAGGAAGTTCTGTGATTGTTATCAGAGTTTTTTTAAATGCTTTGGCTTTTATTTTTCAGGGATGGGAATATATGATGCAATGAAACAATGTAAGGCAGATGTATCGACTGTTTGCTTAGGACTAGCTGCATCTATGGGTGCGTTTCTCCTTGCTTCTGGTTCTAAAGGGAAACGGTATTGCATGCCTAACTCTAAAGTTATGATCCATCAGCCGCTTGGTACTGCTGGAGGCAAAGTACGATACTTTGATCTGCTTCTTGAATGATTTTTCCTTCCTACTGAAAAACAGTGTTGGATAACACAAACCTTGAATGTGTACTTTCAGGCAACAGAAATGAGCATACGCATAAGAGAAATGATGTACCACAAGATTAAACTAAACAAAATCTTCTCTAGAATCACCGGAAAGCCCGAATCAGAGGTATTTACATATCTTTTGTCGGTTTTATTCTACATAAGTCTTTTCCTTACAAGTTTATGCTATCCTTCACAGATCGAAGGTGACACAGACCGTGATAATTTCTTGAATCCATGGGAGGCGAAAGAATATGGTTTGGTCGACGCTGTAATTGATGACGGGAAACCGGGACTAATCGCTCCAATTGGAGATGGTACTCCTCCTCCTAAAACCAAAATCTGGGATAATTGGAAAGTTGAAGGAACCAAGAAAGACAACACTAACTTGCCATCCGAGCGCTCGATGATACAGAATGGTTATGCCGGCATCGAATAGAACTGTTGTTGCAGCGTTTAAGCCTTTTATATGTTATTGTGGTACCTGCAACATATAACGTTGCATTTCCTGTGTTTGTACCATTTCTCGGATAGATTTTGGAGTAATTTGAAGGCAAAAATAGATAATTTGTTGAAGCACAGATGGTGCAGCTACAGCCACAAGAAAGCTACAAAATCAAGCTGTTTTTACAAGCTACCTCCAAGTATGGTTTTTGAACTTGAGTCGGCTGGTTAGATCATTTTGATTGTGATTGTGATGCAGACAAAACCTGGTTGGAGTCATTTAATATTTATTATATTTTTATGTGAAATAAATAATTTAAAGATAACAGAACACCACAAATAACATTTTTTTGCATATAGCTTCTGGAGGAACTTGAATGTGAACTACTTTCATATCCTTCTGAGATATGTTTTCATTTCACTTTGTGAACTGTATTTTAACAAAGAGAATCTTATTCACAAAAATAACAGCTGCAACTGATATCAAAAGAAGAAAATTATTATTATTATTATTATTACTTTTGGTTAATAAAAGAAGAAGAACATTATTCTTGACATAAAATACTCTTTTTTTTTATCAAATTTTATATTGATTTTGTAATATTTGGTGAAGAGATTTTATCTCTATAGTTTTTGAAATTTTTAGATTAATGGACTCACATAGTCCTGTTTTTTAAATAAGAGATTTATTATATTTTACTGGAAATTTATAAATATGAAAGTGATTTGCATAATTCCAAAATAGTGTATTTATTAATAATTCATATAAAAAAAAAATAGAAATGGTTTTCGGTTTGACATATCATTGTTTTCAAAATAAATAGAAAAAAAATAAATTTTTTCTCTAAAATAATATGTAGGATATAAATAAACTAAATGTTTTAAAAAAAAAAATACATTAAAAAGGTTATTTGAAATTTGTTTTCACCAGATCTAGGGTTAAAAAACCAATTAGATCTCAGCAGCTACACTGGTCAGTGAAAAAACACAAATCAGCCATCGGAGAGAAATGGCGATACCTGGAGAAGACGACGGAGAAAGAGCCGGCGACGATCGTTCCCCGAAGAGACAACGAGTTTCTTCTCTCGATGAAAGTGAAGATGAAGATGAAGATTACGTCGTGGATTCCGAGCACGCAAGTATCACAGAAGACGAAGAAGATGAAGAAGAAATAGAAGACATCGAAGAAGAAGATGTTACTGGAACGAGAATTGCTACTATTGGTAACGATTTTGAGGATGTGGTAAAGGAGGCACAATCGGAAAGCCAGAGTTCTTCATCTTCCCAATCCGTAAAGCTTCAGAGTTCAGATGTTCTCGATTGTCCTACTTGTTGTGAGCCACTCAAGATACCAATCTATCAGGTTTCGCTCCTTCTCCTTCTTCTTTGATTGAGAATTTTCATATTTGTATCACCAATTCCTGGATTCATAGCATAGTTAGGTTGATGGAAACTGCAAAATAAGACCAGTTAGGTCACAGCTTCAGCTCTGATTGGCTACAGAATTTGCATTTCCAGTGTCTTTTTGATTCATAATTTTGGTGTTGCTATTATCAATTCATGGATGCATAAGTTAGTAGGTTTTTGGAATTGCAGAATAAGATTATTTAGGTCATAGCTTCATCTCTGATTGGTGATTTAACTTTCAATGAAGTGTATGAATCTTGAGTATAAATTATTATAAGCCTATAATATAGTTTGATTTGACTGGTGTCAATGATTTTGGCTAAACACTATGGTGTTTTGTTGTGTGTTCAGTGTAATAATGGGCATCTAGCTTGTTCGTCGTGCTGCAAAAAATTGAACAAGGAATGCTCGTTCTGTAGATCTTACATCGGGGATATACGATGCAGAGCCATGGAGAAGGTTATTGAAGCATCTATAGTCCCATGTCAGAATGCAAAATACGGGTGTAAAGAAAGCACCACGTATGGAAATCAATCAAGCCATGAGAAGGTTTGTTTTTTTGCCCGATGTTCTTGCCCTGTACCAAACTGCAACTACGTTGGCTCATACACGAATCTCAAAAGCCATGCTTGTGCTGCACACTCTTGGGACGAGGATGACCTCATCCCGTTGGTGTTTGACCGTCCTGTAGTCTTTAGCATGAACCTGCGTAAGCAGATGGTCGTTTTTAAGGAAGAGAAAGAGGGTGAATTGATTGTAGTTCAGACTTTCAAGGGATCGGAGGGCGTGTATGTGACTGTAAACCGAATCGCACCTATGGCTCCGGGAATACGTAACCTCTCATGTAGTCTGGCTATACTCAACCAGTTTAGCACACTAAGAATTGGATCGATGGTGCAGAAAATTCAGAAAGTGAGAGAACAAAAACAGCCCCAAGACGATGGCTTCATGTTCATTCCGTCTTATATGATTAAAGATGAGCATTGGAAAATGCAGATTTGCATCGGCAGTGAAAGAAAATATATTCACATCTGAGAAGATGCGAAGAGTCCTCTCATCATTTTGCTCAGTTTTAGAGGTTAGGTCGTTGGAACATAAACCTTTTCAAACGGTTGGGATTAGGGATGTTAAAAAGGGTTAAAAGACTTAGGGCCGGGCCGGCCCGGCCTGTAAAAAAAAAATATTAACCCTAACCCTGTTTTTTTGTATGGGTTTATTTGGGTTAGGTCCTAAAATGTTAAGAGCACGAATGGGGACCTTGCTTTTACAGTTTTATCTTGATTTCTGTTTTTTTTTTTGCTGAGTTTTGGACAAAAACAGTAGTCCGTATTTTTTTCCGCCAAAAACACGAATCTATATTTTTTCTTCCAAAAATACGAGTCTGTATTTTTCCGTCAAAAACACGAATCTGTATTTTTCCGCCAAAAGCACAAGTCTATATTTTTTCCACAAAAACATGAGTCTGTATTTTTCCGTCAAAAACACGAGTCTATATTTTTCTGCCACAAACACGAGTATGTATTTTTTCGCCAAAAACCCAAGTCCATATTTTTCCCGCAAAAAAACACGAGTTCGTATTTTTTCGCCAAAAACACGAGTCTATATTTTTTCGCCAAAAACACGAGTCCGTATTTTCCGCAAAAAACATGAGTCCGTATTTTCTCTCGCCAAAAACACGAGTCCGTATTTTTTCACCAAAAACACGAGTCTGTATTTTTCTGCCAAAAAATGTGAATTCATATTTCATGTCATTGATGATGATGTCAAAAT
Source organism: Boechera divaricarpa (assembly GCA_026770425.1). Classification (NCBI taxonomy): domain Eukaryota; kingdom Viridiplantae; phylum Streptophyta; class Magnoliopsida; order Brassicales; family Brassicaceae; genus Boechera; species Boechera divaricarpa. The sequence goes on along the minus strand of CM049182.1, from coordinate 19,991,619 downwards.
GATTACATATGATAATAATAATTATTAATTAATTATTTTTATATTTATATTTATTGTTATTAAAAATTTTAAATTTAAAAATGATTACAGACTTTTAAGGCTAAAATGGGTTACAATATTTGATGGGCTTAAAAAAGTTAAAGGGCCGAGCTTTAAAAAAAAAGGCCGGGCTGGATCCAAAAAACTCATTTTAACATCTTTAGTTGGGATCATGCTATGTTTTTTTCCCTTAGCTGCCTTTTTATTTTATTTTATTTTTTATGAATCACATTGAGATCTATTATATCTATCAAATTAAGTTGAGTGATTTGCATATAAAGATTCTGGCATGTGTATACGCGTTTGAAGTCTCTTGCAATGTTTTGCATAGTTTTAAATTTGAATTGTGTTAAAATGGCAACATTGGAGTCTGATAAAAAAAAAATTGAAAATAGCGGAATTTGAAGGAAATTAATGGTAAAATTTGGCAGATTATCCAATGGTATTAATAAATAATTGTGAATAATAATGGAGTAAGAAAAAATATATGAAGGAATAAATAAAAATTATTCGAAAAGGTTAAAAAATATATGGAGAACAGCAATAGAATTATATGGAGAAAGAAACAAAAGTTTAGGATCAATTGCTCAAAAGTTGAAACTCATTCTCTTTTGCCCCTTAGGTGAAATATAATTTTTTTTTTTTTAAAAGGAAAAACGTTTAAATTACTAAAACATCTAAGCCCTTTTAAGTTATTTACAAACCCAACCAGATCCAATCGGGTAAACGAATCAAATCTGGGTTACCCAACCCTAAATCGGATCTGGTCCCACTTCCTTCTCTCTTATTCCATCTTATCCATTGATAAACTGTGCTAAAAAAAAAAAAAAAAAAAGGAGAGAAGCAGCGATCATCACCAGAAGGGATCAGAAAGTGTGATAGAGACGAAATGGGTTCATCATCATCTCCATACCCAAATAACGCCGTACTGGAATCAGCCCGTCCCTTTCTCCGAGGAGAGCAAGAGAAGATCGATCCCAAACTTCCGTCGCTAATCGCCGTCCTCAAAAGCGTCGACGCCGGCAAGTGTTGGCACAAACACGGAAGCTTTTTAGTCACTTGATCGATATCTACAAGATCCTCAAGCTATGGAAAGCTCATGAATCCGTCTGCCTCTGTGGTCTATTTCACTCTGCTTACTCCAATTCCTATGTCAATTTAGCCATTTTCGATCCTTCCACTGGTCGTGACGTTGTTCGTGATCATGTCGGTGAAGCTGCCGAGTCGTTGATTCATCTCTTCTGCGTTATACCGAGACAAAATCTAATTCACGACGATCTTTTGTTTAAGTACTCTAATCGTGAGATCGTTGAGCATCTTCATTGTTCCGAGGTTTCGTTCAGCTTGTCCTCAAATTCTTTGCGAACCAAAGATGTTATCACTGAATCCCAGTGATAAGATTGCTAAAAAAAAAAAAAAGAGTTATGATGATAAAAAATAATAGTAAAGATTTTAAAATAAATAAAATTTAAAACTTACCGCAAATGTCTCAAACCACCGGTGAGACACATATTTTGGAGTCTGTGTCCAATTAGTATGAGGTTCTTTGAAATCTCTTTCAAAGATCGATCTCACCTTAGCAGCTACACATCCGTCATCTTTAAACCTGAAATATTTTTAAAAAAAAAAAATTAAAAATAAATATACTTTTAAACAACTTTAAATTAAAAAATTTTAAAAATTAAAAGAAATTACTATAAAGTCCCTTGAAGACGGTCTGGATGAAGGTGTGGTAGACGATCATGACCGGGCTGATCAAGAAGCACCGCTATGACCCGATCATGCTCAGCGTCAGTCATCGTGTACTGTGACGATGGAGGTGGTGACGGTTGTGCTGTCGGTGGATCCTGAGAAACTATAGGTGGAGGCGGTGAATGGTGATGAGTCTTGGGAATATGTGACCCGCCCAGCTGAGAAGTAAAACTCGCCCCAGGAGTAGACGGCGCTGATCCGCCTCTCGAAAGATAACGAGTGTAATCGTTAGAAAAGCCGGACATTTGCAAATAAAAAAAATGAAATTTGTTATTAATTACATTTTCAAATCCTAAAATCTATTTTAAAATTTTAAAAAACGAAAATTGTTTATTTTTAAATTCATGAAAAAATCCTATTAAAATCCTAAAATCTAAAATCCTAAAACTCATGAATCAATTATAATAATTCTCAAATTAATGCACATAATATTATATAAACATTTGTTATATATAGTTTTAATAATATTTATAAAAAAAGTTTTAACTAACATAAAATTAATTAAATAAAAAAACCGAAATGACAAAATTTCTAAATTGAAATCCTTAATTTGTAATCGAAAGTTATATGATTATATAATCGAAATCTAAATTGAAATCATAAATCCTAAATCTTTCTTAAATCTTTAATTGAAATCGTTTATATAATTTTAATTAGTAATAAATTCTGAAAAAAATCAAATATAATTTTCGAAATTGACAAAACATATTAAAAAAAAAATTATATCTAAAAAATTATATAAAAGTTTGTTATATAGTTTTAATAATATTTATTAAATAAGGTTTTAACAAACATAAAATTACCTAAATCAAAAAACCTAAAACTATTTTGAAATTTAAAAATTCTCAAATTCTCAAATTCTAAAATTTTTAAAATCATGAAAAAGTTATATTAATAATTCTCAAATTCATGAAAAAAATCATTTTCAAATCCTAAAATCCTAAAAAAACTAATTCCAATCAATAACACTTAATTTAAGAAATAAATCTAAAATTATAACAAATTCATCAAATATAATTTAACAAATTATAAAACCTAATCTAAAAATCTAACAAATTTATATAAAATTCAACCTAATCTAACAATAAAATTCAACCTAATCTAACAATTTGATTAATGTAAAATTGAAATCCATCACTAACGAAACAACTAATCTAACAAAATCCATCACTAACGAAATCCATCACTAATTGAAATCCATCACTAATTGAAATTGAAAGATCATTGAAGGATTCAGAAA